>OW240917.1:237117145-237260081 GCA_933207985.1 Pelobates cultripes | reverse complement strand
GGGGTTCTGCTGAGGGGGGTAGGGGTTACTGCTGGGGAGGGTAGGGGTAGGGTTACTGCTGGGGGGGTATGGGTGCTGTGTCAGTATACCCCCCCTCCCTCCTTCTTACCTTTAATGAAGTAGGGGGGGGGGGACAGCGATCCCTGGTGGTCCGGTGGTGGTAAGCACTGCAGGGGGAGGGCTCCAGTAAGCAGCTCCCCTGTCCTCCTGCGCGATGCTGTGTGGAGCGTTGCCATGGTAACGCGCGGCAACACTCCACACAGCATCGCGCGGGAGGACAGGGGAGCTGCCCTCCCCCTGCCTCCCGACCCGGAAGCAGAGTAGGCGCCTGCCGTTTCGGGCAGGCAGGTGCCTACTCTGCAGTGATGGCGAACCTGTGGCCGCGTGCCCACAGAAAGGGCCCGGCGTGCCACCTGTGGCACGCGTGCCATAGGTTCGCCATCACTGCCCTAGGCAGTAATGTAAACACTGCCTTTTCTCGGAAGGGACAGTGTTTTCTCTAAAAAGCCTGCAGGTACTGACTATACTCACCAAAACAAATACAATGAGCTGTAGTTGTTCTGGTGACAATAGCGTCCCTTTAAATTCTAGAACAAACACTAAAACACACAAGTGTACTTTGGATCTAAAGGGAACATTAAATATATAAAAGCTAGTACACATTGGTTCAAGCCGCCAGCACGTTACATATAGTACCGATGTAAGTTTTAACATACTATTTAACAACATGGTATTCTGCTTGTGTAAGCATTACCAGACTGTTAATTAGTCTACCCTACTGCATAACCTAATTGATATCCGAGGACAAAACCGATTAATCCTGAGGCATCCGTCCAGCTGGGTTAACTCGCTTATATAGTAAGCAATACAAAGAGATACGAGGAGAACATATAGGGAGTAAGATGAGGAGTTACAGTGATAGGTTATATGGAGTAATAGGAGGAGTTATAGAGACGTTATATATAGTAATAGAAGGAGTTATAGGGAGAGGTTATATGGAGTAATAGGAGGAGTTATAGGGAGAGGATATATGGGGTAATAGGAGGAGTTATAGGGAGAGGTTATATGGAGTAATAGGAGGAGTTATAGGGAGAGGATATATGGGGTAATAGGAGGAGTTATAGGGAGAGGTTATATGGAGTAATAGGAGGAGTTATAAGGAGAGGTTATATGGAGTGATAGGAAGAGTTTTAGAGAGAGGTTATATGGAGTAATAGCAGGAGTTATAGGGAGAGGTTATATGGAGTAATAGGATGATTTATAGAGAGGTTATATATAGTAATAGGAGTTATAGGGAGAGGTTATATGGAGTTATAGTATGAGTTATAGGGAGAGGTTATATGGAGTAATAGGAGGAGTTATAGGGAGAGGTTATAAGGGGTAATAGGAGGAGTTATAGAGAGAGGTTATATGGAGTGAGAGGAGGAGTTATAGGGAGAGGTTATATGGAGTGAGAGGAAGAGTTATAGAGAGAGGTTATATGGAGTAATAGGAGGAGTTATAGGGAGAGGTTATATGGAGTAGTAGGAGGAATTATAGGTAGAGGTTATATGGAGTAATAGCAGAAGTTATAGGGAGAGGTTATATGGAGTGATAGGAAGAGTTTTAGAGAGAGGTTATATGGAGTAATAGCAGGAGTTATAGGGAGAGGTTATATGGAGTAATAGGAGGAGTTATAGAGAGAGGTTACATGGAGTAATAGGATGATTTATAGAGAGGTTATATATAGTAATAGGAGTTATAGGGAGAGGTTATATGGAGTTATAGTATGAGTTATAGGGAGAGGTTATATGGAGTAATAGGAGGAGTTATAGGGAGAGGTTATAAGGAGTAATAGGAGGAGTTATAGAGAGAGGTTATAAGGAGTAATAGGAGGAGTTATAGAGAGAGGTTATATGGAGTAATAGCAGGAGTTATAGGGAGAGGTTATATGGAGTAATAGCAGAAGTTATAGGGAGAGGTTATATGGAGTAATAGGAGGAGTTATAGGGAGAGGTTATATGGAGTGATAGGAAGAGTTATAGAGAGAGGTTATATGGAGTAATAGGAGGAGTTATATGGAGAGGTTATATGGTGTAATAGGAGGAGTTATAGGGAGAGGTTATATGGAGGAGAGGAGGAGTTATAGGGAGAGGTTATATGGAGTAATAGGAGGAGTTACAGAGAGAGGTTATATGGAGTAATAGGAGGAGTTATAGAGAGAGGTTATATGGAGTAATAGAAGAGTTATAGAGAGAGGTTATATGGAGTAATAGGAGGAGTTATAGAGAGAGGTTATATGGAGTAATGGGAGAAGTTATATGGAGTAAGAGGAGGAGTTATAGAAAGAGGTTATATGGAGTAAGAGGAGTTACAATCAGACTATAAAAAGCCAATGGCTTGAAAAGTAAGTACTGAAATATTTCTTATCTTAGAATTGTCCATATAATAACTATGATCAATTATCGAGTACAAATATTAAGAGAAGGTTACAAAAATTATGAAAATGGTTTCTGCATTATGTAACATTAAAAGCATGCATTAAAAAATTGACAATGCAGTCCAGATACTCCACAAACACAATTGAGATGTAAAATCTGATTATTTTGTGATTCCTGAAGGTTAATAGGCAGTTTACTCCCCATCCCACGCACACCTTTACCTCTTCTTTGCATGCCCCCTCCCAATACACACACTGGGCGCTTGGAATAGTCAAGTCATTGATCAATCAGGGATGAGTGAATGTCTGGGTATATGAGACAAAGCAGGCAAGTTTTAAAAGGAGGAGGAGTTCGCTCCCATCTAGAGTAATCACACGAGATATAAACCCACTAAGACAAGAGAACACAAAGCAGATTCTTCTGAGCACCTTCCAGAGAGCAAGGGGTACTTTAAAAGATTTCATTACTATCTGTCTACATCCCTTCGCTTCCCGCCAGCACACAGTGAGTACCATCATAATGTCATATAGTGATAACCATTAATGTTACACCTGCTTTTCTCATTTATTACAACATTCTATTCTATGTCTTAAGAAATGCGATGCATCATTATCACCATTAACCCCTAGTGTGCCAGCGCAATGGCTCAGAATAACTTGCACTGAAAGGGTTAAGCGACTTTAAATCAACCTATATACTGTTTTTTTTGTTATTCTGGAAAGTATATGTGCTGTAATAAGTGTAGCATATATAGATTGCTGTTCTAAAAAAGTAAAAATATTTAGTCTTTTACTAAGCCATCGCATAGTGAAATATTTTGAGAAATGTTTAAAGAAAATATTTTGTGATAAAGAAGTTATTTTAAATAATAGTTCATTAACAGTAAATTAAATGTAAGCATTGAGCACGTATTCCATTTTCACCGGATCTGCTCCATTTATTTTATAGCCTCTTCTACAATGGTTCAATATAGCTCCGCAGATTAGCATCTACTACACAATCCCACCTTCATTAATGTTTTAATTATATTTTAAGTTCTAAATGTTTTAAAATCCGTTTTGTAATATTTCTCTCATAACCTTTACTTATTTTAGTCCATATTACCTCTCCCTATAACTCCTCATATTATGCCATATAAACTCTCCATATAACACCTTTGATTGCTCAATATAACATCTCCCCATAACTCCCCCTGTTACTCCATATGATTGCTATCAATATCTCTGTCTTTTACTCTATATAACCTCTCCCTATAACTCCTCCTTTTACTCCATATAACCTCTCCCTATAACTCCTGCTATTACTCCATATAAACTCTTGCTATAACTCCGCCTATTACTCCATATAACATCTTCCTATAACTTCTATTACTACATATAACCTCTCTCTATAACTCCTCCTATTACTCCATCTAACCTCTCTCTATAACTCCTCCTATTACTCCATCTAACCTCTCTCTATAACTCCTCATATTACTCCATATAACCTCTCTTTATAACTCCTCCTACTACTCCATATAACCTCTCTCTATAACTCCTCATATTACTCCATATAACCTCTCTTTATAACTCCTCCTACTACTCCATATAACCTCTCCCTATAACTCCTCCTATTACTCCATATAACCTCTCCCTACAACTCCTCCTATTACTTCATATAACGTCTCTATAACTCCTCCTATTACTCCATATAACCTCCCTATAACTCCTCATATAACTTCATATAACCTCTCTCTATAACTCTTCCTATTACTCCATATAACCTCTCCCTATAACTCCTGCTATCACTCCATATAACCTCTCCCTATAACTCCTCCTATCACTCCATATAACCTCTCCCTATAACTCCTCCTATTACTCCATATAACCTTTCCCTATAACTCCTCCTATTACTCCATATAACCTCTCCCTATAACTCCTCCCATTACACCATATAACCTCTACCTATAACTCCTCCTATTACTCCATATAACCTCTCCCTATAACGCCTCCTATTACTCTATATAACCTCTCTCTCTAACTCCTCCTATTACTCCATATAACCTCTCCCTATAACTCCTGCTATCACTCCATATAACCTCTCCCTATAACTTCTCCTATCACTCCATATAACATCTCCCTATAACTCCTCCTATTACTCCATATAACCTCTCCCTATAACTCCTCCTATCACTCCATATAACCTCTCCCTATAACTCCCCCTATTACTCCATATAACCTCTCCCTATAACTCATTCTATTACTCCATATAACCTCTCTCTATAACTCCTCCTATTACTCCATATAACCTCTCCTTATAACTCCTCCTATTACTCCATATAACCTCTCTCTATAACTCCTCCTATTACTCCATATAGCCTCTCCCTATAACTCTTTCTATTACTCCATATAACCTCTCCCTATAACTCTTTCTATTACTCTATATAACCTCTCTCTATAACTCCTCCTATTACTCCATATAACCTCTCCATATAACTCCTCCTGTTACTCTATATAACCTCTCTCTATAACTCCTCCTATTACTCCATATAACTTCTCCTTATAACTCCTCCTATTACTCCATATAACCTCTCTCTATAACTCCTCCTATTACTCCATATAACTTCTCCTTATAACTCCTCCTATTACTCCATATACCCTCTCTCTATAACTCCTCCTATTACTCTATATAACCTCTCTCTATAACTCCTCCTATTACTCCATATAACCTCTCCCTATAACTCCTCCTATTACTCCATATAACTTCTCCTTATAACTCCTCCTATTACTCCATATACCCTCTCTCTATAACTCCTCCTATTACTCCATATAACCTCTCTCTATAACTCCTCCTATTACTCCATATAACCTCTCCCTATAACTCCTCCTATTACTCCATATAACCTCTCCCTATAACTCCTCCTATTATTCCATATAACCTCTCACTATAACTCCTCCTATTACTCCATATAGCCTCTCCCTATAACTCTTTCTATTACTCCATATAACCTCTCTCTATAACTCCTCCTATTACTCCATATAACTTCTCCTTATAACTCCTCCTATTACTCCATATACCCTCTCTCTATAACTCCTCCTATTACTCCATATAAACCTCTCTCTATAACTCCTCCTATTACTCCATATAACCTCTCCCTATAACTCCTCCTATTATTCCATATAACCTCTCCCTATAACTCCTCCTATTACTCCATATAGCCTCTCACTAAAACTCCGCCTATTACTCCATATAGCCTCTCCCTATAACTCTTTCTATTACTCCATATACCTTAGCTATAGAACGCCTTCCCTTAACTCTCTCATGACTTTGTATTGTCAAAAGAATTGGTACATATTAGACAGTCTGTGATGAGAACTATATATAAAATGCTCCTTATGACAAGCTCGATGATAAATTTCTGCTACAAAATAAGGTCCTGTTACATGAGGATGGCAGGAAGCCAGTGAACCATAGGAAAAATAAAGACTCAAAAATATTAGTTATTACATCACACTATTCTCTGCAACTTAGTGGGGAACGCCATTTTAGTTCCTTATGTTAAATCGGTTCCACTACCTAGCAACCTTCCACCTGTATCCACCTGTATCCACCTGTATCACACAAACCATGCACAGTTCTGAGGCAAAGAGATAACCATGGATACCAACTGAACATTTCTTGTTTTGTTTCGATATTTGTGTCCGTGTCAGCCTAAACAAAAGAACTCCATCTAAATTAAAGGGCAGCTGTTTAAAAAAAAATTTTTTTTATATAAGTATATGTAAGAAAATGAGAAAATCTCATCCCCACTTTTAGTATATGACAGGATTCTTCAGCCATATACATACACCTTGGGTCGGACACTGATTGAACACTGACAGTTAGTCTCTATGGTCTTTCTAGCTTCACTCCCTGCACAGAAACATGGATAGACCATAGAGACTAACTGTCGGTGTTCAAATAGTGTCCTAGCCAAGGCGCATGTATATGGCCGAAGGATCCTGTCATATACTAAAGGAAACTATGAGTTTTTCGATTTTTTTTTACATATACTTCATTTAAAAAATATATCTTTCCTTTCAATACTTGATGAAAAACGTACGATATTAATATTATTTTTGAGGTGACAGTTGTCCTTTGAATAACTTACAAAAAGAGAACAGAAACTAAAATTCTTCAACCTCGTCCCTCTTTTTATCTTACTAGCTTTGGGAAGTTTCGTTACAGCACCATTCTTCAACCTCGTCCCTCTCTTTATCTTACTAGCTTCGGGAAATTTCGTTACAGCACCAAATTTTTTAAAACATTTTACTTCTTATAAGTTTAAAGAAAAATTTATTTTCCCCAGGTGCTGGGATGATCACTGTGAAGGTTATATAATAAACTGTAGCTCTTCCAGAATTCAAAGCAAATTTGAAATTTTAGGCCAAAATTGCAGAATTGTCTAAATTCTGTTAGGTTTTCAGTTTGCTAATTTGGAGAAAAGTTTAAAATTGAGAGAGTGAATACATAACATTATTGCCATTGCACGGTTTCGGGAATCATCATAAACAGATGGCATTAATTCCCCTCTAATAAAAGCTTTTACTATGTTGTATCTTTAAATTTATATGGTATTTTTAAGTTAAGGTTGGTGTAGAGGATAGTGTTACAGGGCGGTTCACTACAGTGAGCATTCGAGGTGAATTCAAATTAAATTTCAAGTTTAAAGCTGAATTAGTCGAACTAGAAAAATTCTCTAAGTGAGCTAAGCTTTAAGTTTGGCTATTCTAGCCTTACATTTAAAATTCAGTTTGATTTTACTTTGATTTACGACTTTTGTAAATAACCCAGTTAAAATAAGGGTTCAGAGTTTGTGATAGTGAAGTGTAGTGTTGTGTAGTGAGCAGAGTGATGTTTAATGATAATGTTATTGTAGTGTAGGGAGTAATGTTTAGTGATAGTATTATTATAATGTAGGGAGTAATGTTTAGTGATAGTATTATTATTATATAGGGAATAATGTAGCGATAGTGTTATTATAGTGTAGGGAGTAATGTTTAGTGATATTATTATAGTGTAGGGAATAATGTTTAGCGATAGTGTTATTATAGTGTAGGGAGTAATGTTTAGTGATAGTATTATTATAGTGTAGGGAGTAATGTTTAGTAATAATGTTACTATAGTGTAGGGAGTAATGTTTCGTGATAGTGTTATTATAGTGCAGGTAGTAATGTTTAGTGATAGTATTATTATAGTGTAGGGAGTAATGTTTAGTGATAGTGTTATTATACTGTAGGGAGTACTACACTATACTACACTATACTACAGTGTACTACATTATCACTAAACATCACATCGTACATTACATTATCACTAAACTTCACCTTGCACACTACACTATCACTAAACATCACCTCGCACATTACACTAATACTGATCATCAGCACGTACACTACATTATCACTAAACATCACATCGTACACTACATTATCACTAAACATCACCTCGCACACTACACTAATACTAATCATCAGCTCGTACACTACACTATCACTAAACATCACCTCGTACACTATATTATCCCTAAACATCATCTCATACACTGCATTATCACTATACTTTACCTTGCACACTACACTATCACTAAACATCACCTTGTACACTACATTCACACTAAACAGCACCTCGTACACTACATTATTACTAAACATCACCTCGCACACTACACTAATATTAATCATCAGCTCGCACACTACATTATCACTAAACATCACCTTGTACACTACACGCTCACTAAACATCACCTTGCACACTACACTATCACTAATTATCAGCTCGCACACTATCACTAATCATCAGCTCATACACTACATTTTCACTAAACATCACCTTGCACACTATACTATCACTAAACATCACCTTGTACACTACATTATCCCTAAACATCAACTTGTACACTACACTATCACAAAACATTATCTCGTACACTACATTCACACTAAACATCACCTCGTACATTACATTATCACTAAACTTCACCTCGCACACTATACTTTCACTAATCATCATCTCGTACACTACATTCACACTAATCATCACCTCGTACATTACATTATCACTAAACTTCACCTCGCACACTATACTATCACTAATCATCAGCTTGCACACTATACTATCACTAAACATCACCTCACACACTACATCATCACTAAACATCATCTCATACACTACATTATCACTAAACATCACATCGCAAACTACATTATCACTAAACATCACATCGCACACTACACTATCACTAAACATCACCTCGCACACTACATTATCACTAATCATCTCGTACACTACATTATCACTAAACATCACCTCGCACACTACATTTTCACTAAACTTCACCTTGCACACTACACTATCACTAAACATCACCTCGCACACTACACTAATACTAAACATTCCTCAGCTGGATATTAGGGCTTCAACTGCGATGGGTAAACCATGCACTATTATCTGTTCATTATCGAGTATAATTGCATGAATTATGGAACCATCTCTGTAGTACTGAGTTAGATAACATGATAGGCACATCACGTAATATACACTGATCAGCCACAACATTAAAAGCACCCGCCTAATATGGTGTAGGTCCCTTTCGTGCTGCCAAAACAGCTCTGATGTGTTGAGGCATCATCTCCACAAGACCTCTGAATGTGTCATGTTGTATCTGGCACCAAGACATTAGCAGCAGATCCCTTAAGTGCTGCATGTTGCAAGGTGGGGCATCCATGGATCAGGCTTGTTGTTCTAGCACATCCCATAAATTCTCAATCAGATTGAGATGTGGGAAAGTTAGAGGCCAAGGCAACACCTTTAACTCTTTGTCATGTTCCTCAAACCATTCCTAAAAAATGTATGTAGTGTGGCAGGGTGCACTATCCTGCTGAAAGACTGCCAGCAGGAAACACCATTGCCATGAAGAGGTGTTCGTGGTGTGCAACAATCTCTATGTAGGTGGTATGTGTCAAAGTAACATCCACATGAATGCCAGGACCCAAGGTTTCCCAGCAAAACATTGCCCAGAGCATAAAACTGACTCCGTCAGCCTTCCTTCTTCTCATAGTGCATCCTGTTGCTATCTCTTCTCCAGGTAAACACCCGGGCATCCTCCTGATCTGCAAGACAAGGTGATTGATCAGACTAGGCAACCTTATTCCATTGGTCCAGTTCTGTTGCTCATGTCCCCTTTGAAGGCGATTTTGGTGGTGAACAAGAGTCATCACGGGCACAATGACCGGTCTGCGGCTATGCAGCCCCATACAGGACAAACTGCGATGCACTGTGTTTTCTGATAACTTTCTACCATAGAAAACATTAACTTTTTTAGCAATTTGAGCTACAGTAGCTCTTTTGTGTGATTGAACTAGACAGACTAGCCTTCGCTCCCCACAGGCATCAATAAGCCTTGGACAGAAGGTGACATCTGTGTTAGTCCTATTCAGTGTTTCTATGTATGCCACAATCTGGAAGCAATAGCCAACATTCACGTATTCACATCTGGTATGAAGAAACAGTTCATTGCCAACAACCCATAGCAACTTTCTGAAAGGAAAATTAGGTGGGCTGAGATGTTACCAACAGCCCACAGGAGGGAAATGAGCTAGTCATGTTTCTATCCATGCTGGTTAAAAAGTGCAGAGTTACTGCTCATTTGTCCACTGGGAATATCTGCCCTGTGTAAAAGCATGGTTTGCACTGCGTATGTAGCAAGGAACCCATCATCTCTGAATCTGGGTTAGATGAATGGACAAATAGGCAGCACTCAACACATTAGGACTTCAAGTCAGAATCTCATGATCTTAAGATCCCTTAAGTCCTCCAAGTTGCAAGGTAGGGCCTCCATGGAGCAAGTTGCAAGGTGGGGCCTCCAAATATGGTAAATTCCTTAGGAACAGCCCCAAACTCTACAGTTTGTTCAGTGAAGAGATGTGATGTCACAGAAGCGGGATTCAATAGATTTTGGGCACTTAGGCTGGAGTTCTAGAAGATGGTGTCCATTCAGTTCGATGGCTTGGCCCTGTTTACCATAATGATGATTTGAAAAAACATATATTATAATAATTGTAGTGCTTGAATGGTTCTTGTAAAATATTAAATTGTCCGTCTCCATATTTTTATAACAACTGACATTTACTGATTGTGTCTGTCTCGTTAACTAAAACATGCAATCTTCATAACACACAGAAATAAAAAATAAAAGGCCGGAACTCAAGAAGTTTATTTACTGAACACCACATTGTACTAAATAAATAAAAAAAAAATGATTACACAATGTAAATTAAAATAGCCAAGATGCAGCTATAGTTGAGAAGAGGACATTTTCCAAATTAGTTCTTTTAATTCAACTTCTGCAATTTGGTTTTCAATTCACTACAATTGGGTGTTTATTGAATAAACCCCCCAAGCATAGAGGGGAGTTTACAAAATGTGGGAGACAGGGTTTTGTTGGGAACCTGTTTTATTGATCGTTGCGCCCAACAATAATTATATAATTTGTCAATTAAGACATCACACAAACCTCAATTCTTGTTCCCCTAGATGGTTATCTCTTTAAAGCTGTGGCCTATGATGGTTGCCATTGGAATTTGCATTTTGGTATGTCTGGGGACGATAGTTGAAGGTTATCCTCCAAAACCAGAGAACCCTGGAGATGACGCTTCCCCAGAGGAGATGACAAAATACCTGACAGCGCTTCGGCATTACATTAATCTGGTGACACGGCAAAGGTGAGTAAATCTCTTGTTATTTCGCCTTGCAAAACTTAATATACAACTTTTACACTGACTCATACTGCCCCGTGAACAGCAGCATATATACTCAGACCTCATAAACATAAATACCCATCAATGTATCTTCTTTTACCTCATATTACTAAATATACCTCCTCTTGCCCCATATTAATAAGTATGCATAGCTCTTAGAGCTCCATATAACCTCTCTCTATAACTCCTCCTATTACTCCATATAACCTCTCTCTATAACTCCTCCTATTACTCCATATAACCTCTCCCTATAACTCCTCATATTACTACATATAACTCATCCTATTACTCCCTATAACTCTTTCTATTACTCCATGTAATCTCTCCCTAGAACTCCTCCTATTACACCATATAACCTCTCTCTATAACTCCTCCTATTACTCCATATAACCTCTCCCTATAACCCCTCCTATTACTCCATATAACCTCTCTCTATAACTCCTCCTATTACTCCATATAACCTCTCCCTATAACTCCTCCTATTACTCCATATAACCTATCCCTACACCTCCTCCTATTACTACATATAACCTCTCTCTATAACTCCTCCTATTACTCCATATAACCTCTCTCTATAACTCCTCCTATTACTCCGTATAACCTCTCTCTATAACTCCTCCTATTACTCCATATAACCTCTCTCTATAACTCCTCCTATTACTCAATATAACCTCTCTCTATAACTCCTCCTATTACTCTATATAACCTCTCCCTATAACTCCTCCTATTACTCCATATAACCTCTCTCTATAACTCCTCCTATTACTCCATATAACCTCTCTCTATAACTCCTCCTATTACTCCATATAACCTCTCTCTATAACTCCTCCTATTACTCCATATAACCTCTCTCTATAACTCCTCCTATTACTCCATATAACATCTCCCTATAACTCCTCCTATTACTCCATATAACCTTTCTCTATAACTCCTCCTATTACTCCATATAACCTTTATCTATAACTCCTCCTATTACTCCATATAACCTCTCTCTATAACTCCTCCTATTACTCCATATAACCTCTCCCTATAACTCCTCCTATTACTCCATATAACATCTCACTATAACTCCTCCTATTACTCCAGCCTGTACTCTCTTTCTGTCTCCTATTACTCCAATAACCTCTTCCTGTAACTCCTCCTATTACTCCATAGCCTCTCCCTATAGCTTCCTCCAATTACTCCATATAGCCTCCTGCTCTACACCTCCATACTGTGCCATATAGCCTCTCTATAGCTCCCCTGTTATATGCTTACTCTCTCCTGCGCTCCCTCCTGTATTACTCCATATAACCTCTCCCTAAGACTCCTCCTATTACTCCATATAACCTCTCTCTATAACTCCTAGTATTACTCCATATAACCTCTCCCTATAACTCCTCCTATTACTCCATATAACCTCTTACTATAACTCCTCCTATTACTCCATATAACCTCTTACTATAACTGCTTCTATTACTCCATATAGCCTCTCCATACAACTCTTCCTATTACTCCATGCTTCATTATCCCTATATTCTTCATATTAATTATTAATAAGTTCAGGTATTTCTGTAACAGGTATGGGAAGAGAGACAGCCCAACTGACAACCTTCTTTCTGAGCTTCTGTATGGGGACAGCGGGAACCACAATAGCAGATCACGGTAAGGAACGAGGATTCCAGTCCTTTATAAAATAGGTTTTAGGTCAAAATAAATTTGCTCACATAGGGTGAACAGCTACTATGTAATACAAAGTAATTGACTCTAAATACAGCACACTTGTAACACAAAAGCAAATTTAAAAAAAAAATATAGTCCCCAAAAAATAAATAAAAATAAAACAAAGAAATATAAAAAGTAGTTGCTGTGATTATTCCACTAGTAGTGCGTGCCTCACTCAGTTTAGACTGCAATCAAGCAATGAAGTTGATGTCATAGGGAAAGTGCTTGGATACAGAAATATGCTGGGAGGAGGTGACAGAGGGTTTGGGAAGGTACAAAGTAAAAAAAAGCAGGTTGAAATTGCTTGTTAAACGTTAAATCGTGAATATGGGATAGGAGTAAAAAACTGGGGGCATATGGCATGATTTAGCAGAATATGGCATTAAAGGGATTAGTGAGCTCTGCGTGTCAGTCTAGAGAGCCCGTCCTTAGTTTTAAGAAGCACCATGTTTTTGGTCAGCCCTTAATGTTATTATACTCTCTATATTGCTGATGGCCTTTAGTCCATTGATACAAGGTTTCCCACCTGGGCATAACTGAAGAAACACAAACTGTCCCAAACGGTGGCCTATCACGGTGGCTTTACCCGTTATTATACCTTGTCTTAATTGTGTTAAAGAAGGTTTTTATTTTCAAATCCCCATTGCCTGAGAGTTTATCATTGTAGTTCTTATCAGGATAAATACTGCTATTTTTACTTCCAGTAGGTAGGAAACAATGTAGGCATATGCACAAACTCAACAATGTTTCCAGTAAGCATTTTTATAAAAATGGAATCTTCAGTAGTAACTCGGCAAATTTCATCCACTCTTCACACACTCTTACAAACTCTTACAAACTAACGGTATGGGTATTATAAAGAATAAACTGTTTCAGTGCTGGGATGCTGTCTACAAAAATAATTAGGAGGACTGATTTCTACCAAAATTCAATGGTTTTATTCACAAAGTCCTAATTATATTTAAGAGTCTTGGTGAGAGAATTCGTCTCTCATTAGACCAGAAAGGGACTTCAATAGAAGGCAAGGCCTTTGTGTATTTAGCATTAAATGTAACAGAATACAAACACGGGAAAAACAATGGAGAGACTCCATCCCAACACTGGCCAAGTTGGACCAGTTTCAATAGTAATCCCGAGAGAGAATAATTCTCGAATGTTTTCATCCAGAAATATTTTAGACATATGGAACGTTTTTGAATATACTCTTAAATCCCAAGACCTCAGGTTAGAGGGCTAGATCAGGAGTATTCAAGCTGGTCAAAGCAGACTGTCTTTAGGAAACATTGGACCCAAACAAGTGAAGAGAGGAAACTTTTACCTAATAATGAAAGTAACTTTATATCATCTTTAATTATTTGCCTTTCTGTTTTTTTCTGTTCCTAGGTTTGATGATTCTTCCTACAACTGGTGACCCTTGGAGCATTCTCTCTTTCTCCCCTTCCCTGGATGACCGCTCTCCCCTTTTCCCTTCTTTTTAACGTATTGATTATTTTTATGCCATTTTGCATTGTGACTGGGCGATGCCTTTGCCAGGTGTAGTGGGCACATGGCCTGTGTGTGTGTTTGCCATCCCACCAGAGATGCCTCTCCCGTGACACGCAGTCTGTGATGTCTGACAGAGAAATCCACTGTGTTCAGAAATAAAAGCAAGTTTAATGGAACCCACTTGGTTTGTTCTCTGATTGATTCAAAAACAAAAGAAAGGGAGAGTGATAAAGAAAGAGAAAGGTGAATAAGAGAGTGAAATAAGAAAAGTGAATGGGGCAGGGAGAATTGAGGAGAATAAGGGAGAATATGGTGGTGGAATGAGAGAGAAAAAGAGGGGTTTTCACTAACGGAAAGAAGATGGAAGCCAACTGGAGACATTGTTTTACGAGATGTAGAAAACAAATAAAAAAGTATGAAAATGGTAGAAGAATAAATAAATACATTTAAGCAAATATCTTTGCTGAGGGATGAATATATTCTGCAAAGAAAAATAGAAAAGTAAGACATGGACAGAAAGCCCTGAGGAGATGTAAAGAAAATGGACTTTCTAAACAGAGTGTAATCCAAATAATTAGTGAGGGTAGGGTACAGAGGGACAACAACACTGGAGAACTAGCTGGTTTGACACATCGGAATTACGAACTATGAGAACGCTTGCCTTGATTAAACCAGCAGAGTAAACAATCACAAATAGTATGAACACAGAACACTAGCCTGCTATAACTAGGAAAGGGTAGTAATTTTATTTTAAAAGAAGTGTTAGATAGTTTGGTCCTTGTGTCATTCTTGTAGAGCTTAACGATGTGAGCGTCGGCACAAGATGATGCAGAATGCAGTGATTAGCTGATGTTTGCCAATGGGCAGTGGTGAAGCATCAATCAGTATTATTAACAGAGTCACAGACCTGAGGTTTAACACAAGTATCTTAAAAAAAAAAAATGGTAAAGTGATGTAGCAGCATATGATGGAGAGACACTGAAAGCATGTAGGGTGACAGTATAGTCTACACAATTGTTTAGATTTTCTTTATCTATCAATTAGAACTTCCTTTTCTCAATGGAACGATAATAGAACATCATTGGGAGGACTGCCAAATTGCAGCCATATGGAGGTTCGGCTCACCAGAATTTTGTTAACGAAAATAGATTCGGGAAAATCAATCAGACGAACCAATAGACACGGAAATGAGACAATCATTTTATTACAAAATATATACATAATATCAATATATTTATATATAGATATATTTTGTAGTACACATTTAACCAATAAATGGAAAAAGAGGAGTGAAAAATCTATAGCTACTATATATTATACAATTATCTTACTGCTACTGATTTTTGTTTTTTCTGTTACTGATATCAACATTTAGTAGCTGTCTCCTAAATGTCAATCAGATTTTTTACCCATCAATTGTTTTTCTTACTTTTTTCGGCATCATGAATGGAATTCAGAATCACGAATCGAAACAAACTTGCACATTTAATTTGATTCATGATTCGGCTACATTTCGGCTTAGAGCTTGGGAATTTGAATGATCACCTGATGGGCCCAAATTAAGATAAATTGCAGTTCGTAACGAAATGAATCTCCAAGTCTAATGAACACCTCATTCTAAATGGAATGATTACGTAACATCACTCCCGTGTGGATACTGACATCCATCTTCCAATGTAATAATGACATCTTGCTTTGACTTAGTCCTCGAATTAATAAGCTTTCCAAATGATTCAATACTGTTGGAAAAAATTCCAAATGATTTATCTACGAAAATTACCTCTACAAATAAATCATTGGAAAGCTTTTTAAATCGAGGCCTTAGTGTCTACAGAGAAGGATATTGTCAAATGCTTACAAATAATGACAATCAATATATGACACAGTGGAATGACAGAACTAAACCACATAACAGGATAATGTGAACAATGAGCAAAAAAACAAACAGAAAACAAACAACAGAGCAGAAAAACATGGAGCAGATATCAGGAACATGAAAGGCCAGATATCAAAAGGTGCAGCAATAGAAATATAGTCGAACAGCAACTCATGGTAATATGAGGAGCTGTGTGATACCATTCTAGACCCAAAACCTTGGGCCGAGATACATATATAACTCTGAAGAATAACATTAGTTCTTGATGTAGTTGAACCATATCCAGAAAAACTTGTGGTGTGATGAAGAATGATTTGGTTCTATGAACTATGTTCTATAGCCGCTTTTTACCCAAACATAAACCAGAACATCGGTAAGACTGAGATACAGCCTCAAATCAAGTTAAATCGTAACCACTAGAGGAGTACTCTGACCCAGTGCCCTTGTATTGGGGTGAACGCAATGGTTTGACTCCTTGCCTGGGTCCCCGCTGGGTTCCGATGCTCCCTGTTGGTCCAGTGATGCACTTCCACCTTCTGCAGAGTCCGCAAAGTCGGAAGTGGCAGTTGTAAGAGTGTTAACTGACCACTCTCAGCCAATGAATGACATTCTGTGATATAAAAGATGCACCGAATTGACATTATACGGCCTGGAGTCACACTCTTTGGAGTAACCCAATCTGTTACACTCAAGCTATGGAATATAATGATGTGTCTATTAGTAATGTTGGATGGGAAACAACAGCCACTAGAATAAAACTAAAATGAGAAAGTGTGATCATGCCAAAACAAGAGACTGAAAAGGTACAATAAGGGAATATAAACTTAAAACTGAATTTTACAAGACATAGCTGTTGTCACACTCCAAAATTCATGACTCTCATATATATTGGTTGCTTTATTGAATTATTTGAGTCATATAAAAAATATTTAAAATAAATAAGTTGCCATAAACCTACAAACCAAAGATAACAGACACAGATACATAAAAGGGTTAAAATCCATTTTGGATTTGCCATAGACTTGACCACAGCCCACCACCAGTATGATATATATATATATATGTATGTAACAGGATCCAACGGTGACTGTGGATGAAGAACTAATGTTACAGCTTCCGTCCCTTCTCTGTACTGGCAGGGACCTCCAGGAGCTACCTGTTACCCCAGCACAAATTGTATTGCAGGCTGAGCTTCTTCTTTGGCACCTCACAACTATCCACCAACCACTGGATGAAGTGTATTTAGCTCTCGCAAACTCATACTCAACACTAGATAGTACACTCATACTCAACACAAGCCAAGATTTAAAGCAGGTGTAGGATAGCTGGTTTATTGAACACCAGAGTATTTATACAGTAAATGATGTCAAATACAGGTGGGATGGAAGACTGCAGTGATACAATGGGAATTATTTAAAGTACTGGCCAAGTACTCATCCCTGATATCGGGATAGTTGGGCTATGCCAAACAAAGGCAGAAGGGAGCCAACTCCTATGAGTGTAATAGAGAGGTGACGTAAAAAGGTGCGGCTATTAATAACAAAGAAAAGTTCCCTCAATCTAAAGGTAACTGACATACTAGGCTAGCTACCCTGAAAAGCACAGGTATTCTGGTCACCAGGTGGGGCAGAAAAGTGAAACGTCCTGGAACGCCAATAAGTACTTCCAACATTGTTGCTCAACTCCTGTGCTTCACGACTAGGAAGTGCTAACCATGGCTCCCAATTAAACTATGGATAGTGTACCGGTGTGTCAGAAGGGTCTGCGTAGAAAGGTGAATTTAATGGCCACAAATTTCTCACATGCTTTCTCCCTCTTACTAAACTGTGAATTGTTGGGAATTCAAATGTAATTTTAAAATGTAGGCCAAATAAGCCAAAAACTGAAAAATTCTCCCAAAAATTGCATCTATGTAATTACTTTGGATATTTTAGGTTACGATTTGAACAACTTGAATCCATTTTGAATTGCTGAAAAAAATCACACGTTGGTGAATAACCTATCTTGTCACATTTGTCGTGAAGTGAATAGTTCACAGGAAATAGTAAAGCATTTCAGTAATTATATAAAGTAAGGTTTAACAGCCAGTCTCGTGGGTCCCACGCGATATGATAAGATTTTATTCTGCCCTGAAGCTTGTGTGAATTGCTGACCTGATTTCAAATGTTAACACAATATATAAACTGCCTTTATAATCTTTTGATTCGTGTTTTTAATGTTTTATCGGGTGACAGGTCAGTGACACATGGATATAAAAAGCATAATGTGGTAAACTGAACTTGCCTTGTGGCCACTTTAGTAGAAATACACACTAAACATAGTAGGGTAAATAAGGTGCATTCAGAATGAACAAAGAAAGAAGGAAAAATTATCAAACAAGATGCCTCTCATTTTCTTTTGAAATGTCATGTGCCAGTTTTAGCCCCAACTAAGACTGAGGACATACAATAAGTTAAATACACACTTACAGAGATGCTCTTGGATTAATTGTCTATGTGAATAGTGGTGGGTAGTTTTGGTCCATTTAAAGAAATGTGTGCTGGCGTGGTCTGCCACCAGTTTGGTGGACCACCACAATGCCCTAGTGATCAAAACGCTTGTGGTAGAGGGAGGACCATATAGGATAGGAGGCACAGTTGGAAGAGGAAAAAGAGAAGAGAAAGGAGGAGAGATCTTGGAGGGGGACAATAAAGAAGAGGGACACAGATGGCAGAGGAGGGAACATGAGGAGGCTACTTTTTTTTAATAGGATATTTAAGAGAGCAGGGGACATAGATAGGAAAGAAGGGAGAGAGAAGGGAACATAGGAGAAAGAAAGAGGAGACTAGGGGACTCGGATCTGAGAGAAGGTGGCGATCAGAAGACAGATGTGTAAGCCAAGAGAGAACATGGGATGGATTTGCGAGGAATTGATCAAGGAACCAAGGGAGCAGATAATATTGGACACAGGTTAGGCAGAAGGGAAATAAATATAGACTGGGACAGGGACAGAAGAGTCAGGTAAATAGTGGGAAACTGATCAAAGTACACAGGAGGTGGGGAACAGAGAGACAGAGGGAAGAGACAACAGAGATCTGAGCTGGAAGTGGAGGAAGAGATCAGGGACAACCAGTGAAGAAGGGGAGTTAACAGCTGAAAGAGGAACTCCCAAGGCTTAGACAAGGGTCCTGTAACCATGAATTTGCATGGCCCCATTAACCATCCCTATGTGAAGAATGAGGGGGGTACCCAAATTGGTAACCTGCCCCGTGTGATTTTAATCCTTCTCTTAAAGAAGAAAACAGGAGACTCAGGAGTAGATGGAAAGACCACTTGGCATGGCTGAGTTAGAAAGTTCCTTTATATTCATGGAGCATCATAACAACGTACTAAATCACTAGCAAAAAAGAAATGAGAAGATGAACCGGGGCAACATATTTTTCACCATTTACATGTCCACCCTTGAAGGGACAGGAGGCGAGCCTGTGGCCAAATATTGGCAAAGTGTTTGAGGAGGTGATGCAGCTTGATGATCTATGATGTCATGTCTCATTCAAGGTGATCTATGATATCATATCTGATTCAAGGTGATCTATGATGTCATGTCTTGATGTATAGTAGAGGAAAAGGTATAGTAACAACACCAGTAAATAACCTGACCCCATCCTCACTTCAGATGTCTTGCAAAGGCTGATGTCAACAATATATCTGCCCCCAAACGTAATGTGGTAGCTAAAATTATTATCTCCCGACTGAGGTAAAAGGGGCAAGTGATGGAAAAAAAACCAGACACAGTTCCTAACTTTACTTAATATACTTACCCTAATGTGTTACTATGTTATGTGAACCATCACCTTCATGACAAACATGGAGAGCTGTTCACAAAACTGAGAATTATTAGGAATTCAATACAAATGTTAAAATAGCAGAACTGGGAACATCGCTTACCTGTAAAAATTTTCCAATTTGACGATTGTGGCTTAAAATTATTAATTCAATTTGAATTCACTTTGCATGCCTGGCAATTCCCACATTAGTGAATTACCCATTCAGGGTTATTTAATGAAGTGAAAAATAAAGAATTTTAAATTTAAGACCAATATAGTGGAACTGAAAGCATTTCGGAATTTTCCAGTTTGGTTATTTTGAGCTTAAATTTGAAATTTACTTTGAATTCTTACATCTCATGGGTGGAACATGTAGGTGGACTTATGGGTGGGCCTTATAAGCATACTCACTGTCAGGCCAGACCTTGAGCTGTGTAAGAGGCCCAAAAAAATGGAGCTGCTTCACGTTCCCCCAGAACATTGAATTTTGTGACCACAGTTACAAACAGCCTCCAGAGATCCTGTTCTAAACCAGACCAGTGGAGCCAGACTGATCATCATCCTCATCTGGTTGTAAGTAGGCAATCTAGTATATTATTAGTGACACCAACCTCTAATATACCTCACATTAAAGGGACACTATAGTCCCCAGAACCACTGCACTTAATGTAGTGGCTCTGGTGTTTATAGCCTGTCTCTGCAGGCTTTTTAATGTAAACACACACTGTGTGCAGCATTGGCGTTAGTTCAGATGGCTGGGGCATTGTGATGTCACATGGGGGGGACGGCAAATTTTTATTTTGCCTATGGTGGCAAAAATCCTTGCACTGACCCTAGGTAAGAGTAGCTGCCTTGCAAATAATGGAACCTTTAAGATCAAGGTACCACACTGGGCACCTGATTCGGCACTGGACGAAGCAACATCATACCATTATATCTTAAAGGTGAGTTTTAATAATGTAACTTTAAGGAGGTGATTTAATAGAGATTTAATCAAAATAACATTAAAAAGCAAAAAAACTATTATAAATGCATTAACATCAACATATGGTAGAGCTCTGAATCTTCTATGCAATTTTGTTGCAGGGATTGCAGACCGTGACGGATGTTCATGGACTACAATTCCTTTGATGCGCTTGCAACCTTATCGAAGCTGCTCATGTGTAAGAAATTTGAATAATTTAAAATGTATTTTATATTTATTTCCAGTAAAGTGTTTATACATTAAATTATTAGTTTAAAATGAGAGGTAAAACAACACAAGCCTCTATCAAACATAAGATAATTACAAAGTTACCATAGCTTGGCTTAGACAGGAATCAGGAGAATTACCTGTGATATCCATTGACATGAGGAACTACTGCCACCTGGTGGTAGAATTACAATTGCGCACTATTCCATAGATGTTTTCCCATAAAATTGTACATTTAATTCCAGGTATCAGAAATAGTACTGGGTTATTATAAATGTGACTAATTAATTAATTATGGTTTTTCATTACGTATGCATACTTCTATTATCTGGAGGAAAGTATACAGATACAATCAGCAATAATCACTCTGGGTTTTATTTTCTTAAAAACACTGTATACATTCATACTTCCTAACATTTCAAATGAACAATAAGGCACACTTTAATTTTAGGGTTGTGAGTGGGGGTGTGGTCAGGATCGCTGCTGCTGAAAATTGTAGGTGACTTACTAATAACAATTTGTAGAAAATATAACTTACAATAAGAACAATGTATCGTATTTACACAGACTGATTTTTACACACATATATTGTAGTTAAAAGAGACACTAGGGGCACCAATACAACTTGAATGCATTTGATAGATTTTGGCCTCATTAGTATGCTGTATTTTTTTGCATGCCAAAATCTTTATAGTTTTTGCACACAAAAAAAATAATGTTTTGCAGAATTCGGCATCTTAAGCCTGCCTCCTTAGCCACTTCCCTTCAAGCCGGAAATGCATCCTTATCAAATGTATGCACACAGTCTCCGCACCAACAGCACTGAATGAGCTGTTATTAATTCACAACCTGGTACTGACAGTCAGAGAAACTGCAAACAGGTAGGGATATCCTTACTATATATCTCTCTGCCATGGTGGCCCACCAGGACCCACAAGCACAAAGGACCCATCAGGTGGCACATGCACTTAGGCCCCCACGGTGGCCATCTTTGATCTTTAACAGCTTTGACAGCGAGACAGAGGCCCCTGCTCAGTGTGAAGCCGTGGTGCTGGGAGACATGGAATAAAGGTCTGCGAGTGAGAGGGCGAAAGGGGAGGACAATAGTGAGGATGGTTTTGTCCCATTCAGTTCGGGGCCATTTGCACTTTGGTGAATAATACTGATAGGGTTATTTTCTAAAGTTTAAATTATTAACTCAAAATGAATTTCACATTTTAGGTCAAAATAAGTAAGTTGTTCCAACTGGCTAAACTGGTGGAGAGGCTGTCGGCTCTTTCACAGAAATTGGTCAATAGAAAAGCACTGGACTGCTCGCAGAGCACTGGCTGCAAAGTTGTGTGACATGGCGTCTAGCCTGACGGACGTTATTCACGGGATACGAGAAAACCAACTCATGGATTAGCTCATGTCTATAGTTCATAATGCTATGAAATCATTTGAAAAAGTGTGGTCCGAATGGGAAGAGCTGGAGCTGCAACGGGGACTGCGGTCATGACTTATTGCTTCAGGAAGGCGGGTGTTGGATCTAGTGGTGGGTCCGTGTTATCTGCCTAGTCGACCTAATCTAGGCAACTCTCATACTTAGCACAAATCATACAAATCTTGTTTCCAGTAGTAAGGTCATGTTGGCGCTTGTATGTTCTTTTTCTTTTCTTTTGGTTTGTTCTCTTATTAATAGTTGAAGATACTCAAGATACTTTGGCACGGCCATTTATACCATCTCAGCAGACGACTAAAAACATAGCAAGGAGTCCTCTAATTCCTGTTGACTGGTTCCAAAACAGCTCTCTTCGCAGCAGTGTTCTTTTTAAACTGTAATATGCTTTATATTTCATATTTCCTTTTTTGTTTTGTTTTTCGCAGTTTCTATCTTGAGATGTAAAATCCAACTACCGTATGTGATGTTTTCAGTACAGGTTTGCCCACTTGGTGCTTGACAAAAATAAAGAAATAAAAAAATATATTCATATTTAGTTGTCAAAATATTTTGAAAAATTACACTGCTTTGGCACTAGAGCACTCATGGAGAACATGCTTTAGTGGTGATAGTGCTTTGAGAATACTTTCAAATCATTTATTGTTCGAAAGGACAATAGGTAAGATCACATCCTGTTGTACAATTTTATTTAAAAGCTCATTCAACTCCATTTTTCGGCTGTGGATTGTATGTTCAATAAAATTAAGATTTTCCAACCCACACACTTACTAATGAATCATTGAAAAAAAAAACTATTTCCTTATTGTTTTGATCTGAGTGCTACCTACGCCGTGTTCTGATTATTGACCATGAATAGGTCAGAGGTAGGCGCGCTCCTACCAAAAATGATCTGAAAGCAAGGAGTATGAAGATCACGCCACAAGCATTAATAGAATCAAACACAACCCCCATTTAATTTTATTTCTGGATATTTACTTAGTAAAATGTTTTCACGCTCAAAGTTTCACACACACACAAAAAAAAAAAAAACAGTGGATGTGTTTTTTTGCCAATTTTGAAATGTTTTGTTTACTTTATCATTTGTTTCCTTTCCAGAAACACGAACATTAACTTTAAATTGGAAGTATCAAAAACAAAAAGCTAGCCTCTGCCTGTCTGTCCGTCCATCCATTAATCTATCCATACATCCGTTTGTCTATGGAAATGGGAAGGCTGTTTGTCGACTCTTTTCCCAACCTGTGCCATGTTCATGCCTCCTAATTGTCCCTATATAGGAGGGACAGTCCCTATTTTAACAACAAACATAGTCAACAGAACCAGTACAGCTTAATGTAGTGGTTCTGGTGTCTAAAGTCTGTCCCTGAATGTTTTTTTTTAATGTAAACACTGCCTTTTCAGTGTAAAGGCAGTGTTTACATTGCTGGCTAGTAACACCTCTAGTGGCTGTCACTCAGACAGCCAGTAGAGGTACTTCTTGTGTCAGTGCTGCACGGAGCTGTTGAATGTTCCCCATAGGGATGCATTGATTCAATTTGCTGTGCAAGACTAATAGCCTCCCAATGCTGTCCTATGGCAAAGCTTTGGATTGACTGAGATCATCAAGATTGACGATCTCAGATGTTGAGGTGGAGCCAGGAGAGGCCAGGCGCGGCATGGGAGAAAAGGTGAGCAAAAACACCTGTTCAATCCACAGAGAAGGAGCCGGAAAGCTAAACAGCTATTGCAGCGCTATAGTGTCAGGAATACATGTTAGTATCCCCGACACTATAGTTTTCCTTTAAAAAACAACACTCGACATGTTTAAAAATAATTGACACAATACTTTCTAACATGCTGTAATATAATACAACTACAATTTTTCATGACATAGCTGCTTTATGCTGCTTCGATAAATATCCTGCATAAAACAGTCTGTATTTCTACTACATAACAAACGCTGACAAATTAATCATAAACAATCAAAGCATAGATCGGTACGTACGCAGCTAGCTTCTACCCAAGGTAACTCATATCTGCCCGCCGCTTTGATATCAGATCCAATTATAATTGCATCATGAGATAACTTGCCAAAGCTAGGATCAAGTATGACCTCTGAGTGCCAGTGATGTGCAAAATACCTAAAAGATTAAAGGGGCACTCCACTACCCAAATCCTAAAAAATAAAAATAGTTTAGTGGATATAACAAAAACAGAGAATATGAGAATGTACAAAAGCTTAGAGAAACTCAGGAGCTTGCCCTTTCGGTAAATGACCGCTCAGGTCTCAAAATAAATAGTTTTTTGTTAAATTTTACCATTACAGAGAGAACGAGTTCCACGGGCACATAAGACAAATCCCACCCATAAGGGCAGTCCAGATCTGAAATGCCGGCAAGTTCTCTATGAACGAGAGATACAGCAATCCCAGGATCGTTTTGGTCTTCTTTGGGCCTCATCAGCAAGGTGAAGCTGATACAACTCTAAGTACATTTAGCACGGGATTAGCCTGGATTAGCTTTTATAACTTGGGGAGTGCTCCCTGTACTTAGAGGAATATTGCTTCTACCTCATTGACGAGGCCTAACAAGGCGGAAACAATCGTTTGGAGTTGCTGTGTCTCTCGTGCAGAGAGAGCCGGCCTGAATTTCGGATCTGGACTGTCCTTATGGGTGGATGTGCAAGAGGCCCTGTTTTTTTTTTTTGTAATGGCACTGATGAGCTGAAACAAGCTTGAGATCTTAGTGGGGACCCACCGAAAGGCAGGCTACTTTATCTGTTGTACGTTCTCAGTACTCTATTGCACCTTTTTTTAATTTTTTTTGGCTTTTCCCATGTTTTAGCAGATATACCCCCAATGAAAACATATGTGCATTTAATTATGCCATTTGTAATAGAGGAATATAAAAAATTGTTTGCATCTCTTGTCTGCAGCCGTTGCAAACCCTCCTCTTCTAGACCCACCCAGACATTCTGTGGCTGTCCAATCACAGACTTCCCAATGCAGCTCAATGAGAAGTCTTTGTAAGGACGGTGTTCTGGGCAGTTGCTGCCTCTTGAGTTTAGCTTAACAAACCAGGAAATAACAGGACCAGTTTTCTGATTGACAGCCAGGGAATGTAACAAGGTTAATTTATAAATGTGGCAATTTATTTGGAAATCAGCACTTTTTGTAAAAAAAAAAACAAACAAAAAAAAAAAACAAGCTGAAGTGCTTTAGGGGTCCGGAGTGTACCTTTAACCATATACAAGATTCCTTCATAGAAAGTGATATGTTAACAGGATAGCTAAAATAAAGGGGGGAAACTAAAGATTCGGGGGGCGGGGGGGTGAGGATCATTTTTGTATATAGAATTGTAGATATAAGGAATGCTCTTTCACCAGAGGTGATAAAGACTAATAGTAATAACATTTGTATATACATTTTATTTAATTTATGTCTCATACAGCCCCACACAAGCATGCAATATAAAATATATCCTGCCTATATTGACAACGCATTTCTTCAAGAATGTATCTAAGGCAGATAATATCCAAGTTGTTTTATGGACCTAAATTTATGATTGGGACCTGTGATAAACACACACCTTTTCTCTGAAAAGGCAGTGTTTACATGAAAATGCCTGAAGGGAGCTATTATACTCACCAGAACAACTACATTAAGCTGTAGTTGTTCTGGTGACTATAGTGTCCCTTTAAAGAGTTTATTCAATAAGCACGTGAAATGCAAAGTACATGAAAATTGCTCACAGACGTTAAACAGGGCTGTGAGTTTGGCATGTCAGATGCTCTATGCCAATTGCATTGCCCTTGTTTATAGACCCCCCCTCCCCTTCCCACTACCACCTCTCTTTCTGACCCTCTCTTTGCTGATAAAACAGCACATGATTACACAGTAATCACACACAGAAATACTGTCCAAGTTACGTATAAACAAATAGATTTTGGATGGCTATCAGGTCGTTTGGAAGGAATTGGATTTAACAGGACATTTGGAGGGGTGAAATTTAAAATGAAACAGAACATTGTATTCTTGTCCAATTGCCACTTAATTATTTGTATTTAACAATGCCATTATTCGTATTTAACGATTCCATGTTTCACTTTTATATATTCCATAGATTGCACGCATTATATCGCCAATCTGATAGGCAAGTCCATGCAATATTTAGAGAAGGCATATTAATAGTGCATGTTAGCTCATTTAATATATTGGATATATATCATTGACAGAACACTCCAGGACGATAAAAAGCAATCAGCACACCCCACAAAGTAGAAAGATCAGGGTGAACATTGCACTCATAAGACCACTGATCATGGACGAATAGAGTAGTTTGATCAAGCAATAAATTTTTTACATTATTCTGATCACATGATCCTAGATTATTTACGCAAGTGTAATGACATTTCCCAGAAAGAATGTGAATACACTGTGCACAATGAACAAATATGGGACTCAGTTTAAAAACATCACAAGTTTTTTTTGTTTGTTTTTTGCAGTGCATAGGAACATTGCATACAGGCTTGAGGTGCCCCAACAGCATTCCTCATGCTTATCATCATGTATGACAGTTGGGGTACTTGTAGAGACATGCACAATTTTTTCAATAGATAGAATAACACGGTAGCTATGCCGATTAATGCTAGAGAGGGTAGTTAATGTTAAGAAAGTAACTTTGATTGAACAGAGGTTATTGTGCCACTGGCTGGTGCCTTGAGAGGCGTATGAAGTTATCAAGCAGACAGAGCAGTGGTGGAAAACGCCATCGCATAGTGCGCTCAGTTTCAGGAGTGTTGTCTGGGCTAAGTGGTAGGTTGTGCAGTGCATTGTAATCCCCCTAGTCAGGGTGCGTGGGGTTTGGCGCACAAGGGAGACAGTATGACAAACTTGCGAGAGGGTGCCCTAGTATTAACTGCGATCGGTCCGCAAGCACTGATTCTCTAAAATAACATGCTTCGCCAACACGGAAGGCTTCTCACAGTGCTGCTTAAGATAGGGCATCTAGCTAAAACGGGTAGAATAAATAGAGCACGCTAAGAAATACTAGGTAAACTACAGATAGCACTATGCCAACATTAGGTTACTTTACAATCCCGGAGCGTGGACTAGGTTGGTGCCATGTGGTTAGTCACTCAGCCTATGCCTTCTGTCAGTTTGGTCATGGTATAGACGCTAGGAGGGTCACTGGATTCTGCAGAAGGAGCACTTTGGGGGACAGACCTCTCGCCCCAGGCCAATTTGCAGGCCAGCATCTTTGATTGACAGACTCGGGGGCTCAAGGAGTCCAAGTGCAGCCCCATGTTGGTGTTGTGTTTCTGCTGGAGGCGGGCGGTCTCCTGCCCGTGTGGTTGATGCGTCAGGGTTTTGCCCTTAGTAGCCTTCGGCCCAGGTGCAGTCTCAGGGTCTGCGTTGCAGAGGCTCATTAGTGTAGCAGGCCAGCCAGTGTGGACTGGGATATCCCCCACCGGTCCAAAGGGGTGTAACTGTAGCTTGTCCTGCGGAAGCTCAGTGCCGCACAGTACAGGCAAGCGGCCGTCTCGCCTGTCCAACGGGCTCACTAGGCCTCATGCGCTCCACCGGGGTTTGTAGAGGGAGCCGCTTCCAGAGATGCTCCGACGTGCTGAGGTGGGCTTCAGACACAGGTAAGTCTCACATTAAGGGCTTCAGGGCGAACTGGAACTTGTCTCACATTCAGGGCTTCAGGGCGAACTGGAACTTGCTTTGTGGGCTCAAGATAGAGCTTGAAGCAGGAGCTCCAAGAAAATGCTGCCAGTCTCCATGCTGCCCAGGCCTAGCCCCCCACAACATTTTTTTTGACAATCTTTATTTAGTCGAGATAACACAAGCTGACATAGGTACGAGTGTCATTAAATAATAGCTTTAAATAATTTGCACCGTATTCTAAAGTAATCAAGACAAACAAGTGCATTCGGTGTTAAAATAATCATGATTCTTCTGAACCTTGGGCGAACCTTGGGCGATTGGCATTTTTCTGAAATACCGAACTCCGAAATACTATTTGGACAAAACAAACTAAATGGACAATGGACCAAGGCATTTATATATAAGTAAAAAGATACTGGGCTAGGGGGATAAATCTTCCATAGAAAGCATAGAACTGCAGCCTCCAACATAATAAAAAAAACAAAACATTTATTTGGCATAAATTAATCCAAGTTCCAAAAATAGCTTGCCGCAGACCATCCCGACCTCTCAGACCCAACGCGTTTTGTGTGAGAACACGTATATAATCATTAGTATTCTTTATGGACAAAGCTGTTTCATTTGAATCATGATTTCAAAATCCATCCATGAAGCCAAAAAAATATGATTGAGGGAAAAAAGGTAATTGATGGTTAGGTAACAGCCTCTAAACGCTGATTTTACTTACAGATCAAGAGACGTGGCCAACAGAAAGGAACAAAGGAGGACCGGTAAAACATATTTCTAAAGTGGCTAGAAAAAGTATGGGCACTTTTTAGAAATGACTTCATTTATGTATAAATTTGTCTTAGAATCTGGTTTGATGTTCACCTAAGTTACAGCCATCAATGAATACAATCAGTTTTAACTCATATCACACAAGTTATGAAATATATCATTCAAATATTCACAGTAAGCATGTAAAACCTTAGGCTGATAACTTCAACAAAACTTTATTGGAGATGAAATAAAAAAAAACCTGTGATCAATTAGTGAAATGAGATTGGAAGTGTGGGTTAGAGCTACTTTGACTTATAAAAAGCACTCAAACATTTTGCATTTGCTATTCACAAAAAGCCCCTATTGATGTGAAACATGCTTTGAAAAAAAGATGCCTAGGAAGACCTGTGATCAAAAAGTGTTTCCGTTGCTTAAAGGGATACTATAAGTGCCAGGAAAACAAAGCAGTATTGCTGGCATTATAGCTCAGTCTGCCTCCCCCTCAACCCCCCCGACTCACTGCGGAAAATAAAGGGTTAAAAACCCTTTTTGTTTACCTACCTGATCCCAGCTCCAATGTCTCTCGGCAAATAAAGAGGAACAAAAAAGGGCGATCTGAAAGGGGCAATGAGTAGGCAAAATACAATTCAAAATGTCAGCTTCGAAAATGCAGAGTAATAATATTCAGAGCAGCTTTTACCAGCTTGAAAGAAGTCAGAAGAAAAGAGCAGGAAAGCGAAGGTAAACAGATAAAAATATAGAGCTTAAAGAAATGTTAATAAAGGATGTGAAAAGTAAAAAGGGATGAGATTGATGAAAGGAGGGTAACTTACTGTTAGGACTTAAAGAATCATTGTAGTCATGCAGTGGATGAAGGCTTTGACCCACCACAGCCCCTTTGCCCCCCCCCCAGCCCATGTGCACCCCTCAACAACACCTGAGCCCCCACCACTGTCCCTGCCCCCCTCTACAGCTCCTGTCCCCCTACCCTCAGCCCCTGTGCCCACCTCTACAGCCACTGCCACTCTCTACAGCAGCTGTACCCTCTCTCAGCCCCTGTACCCCCAACTACAACCCCTACCCCCTCAACACAGCTCCTGTCCACTGCCATCTTAGCCCCTGTTCCCCCACCCAGCCGCTGTGCCACCACCATGGCCCATATCCCTCTCACCACAGTTCCTGTCCCCCCCACCACAGCTCCTGTCCCCTGTTCTCGTCTCCAGTCTCAGCCCCAGTTTACCCCTCTCTCAGCCCCTGTCCCCTCACCACAGCTCCTGTCCCCTCCTTACCACAGCTCATGTCTCTCCTTCACCAACTTCTGTCACCCACACTGCAGCCCCTGTCCCCCCGGCTGCAGCCCCTGTCCTTTTCTCTGCAGCCCCTATCCTTCCCTCTAGAGCCCATGTCCCCCCACCACAGACCCTAATGCCTCTATGATACATCCCTCCAACTACAGCCCCTATTCCCCCATGTGCAGCCCTACACCCCATAACACAACTACAGCCCCTATTCTTTTACTACAGTCCTTACCTCCCACTACATGACTGCTGACCAAACCCATCCCGTTGCCCAATAACACACATGAGACCTATATTTGTTGGGTAAGGGCAATGGCCACAGCTTGGTTTGGAAATTCGGGTAAGAAAAAAAATGTATGACTTTGTCAATTCGGCACTTCGGTACGGCACTTCTGAAATTTGGGACTTCGGCAATTCAGAAGTTCGGCAATTCGGGACTTCGGCAATTCGGGACTTCGGCAATTTGGGATTTTGACATTCGGAACATCTGTAGGGATCCCTAACTGTAACCCAACCCCTAACCCTACCCTACCCCTAACTCTACCCCTAACCTTAACCCTACACCTGTCATCATTCATGTAGCTTTCCCTCCCTCTCTTGTTTTGCCACTTATCAAAAATCCGAAGCATTTCAGCACTTCCAAAATTCGGCACTTCGCCAATTCGGTTAGGCACTTCTGAAATTTGCCACTTCTGCACTTTAGAAATTAGGCACTTCGGACATTCGGAGGCATCCGAATTGCCACAAATTCGTCCAAATTCACATACGGAATGAAACAAATTACACATGTCTACCAGCAAACATATCACCCTGTCAGCTGTTGGGACGCTTCCCCAACAGACAGCTGTACCATAGAATAATCCAAGAGTCAGGAGCCGCCTGCCCCCGCCATCAGCTATCAGCAGGCTGCGACTCCTCAAGACACCTTGGCATCTTCTTCAACTGTACTGTACTGGCCAGGACTCCCGCCATTGCAATGGCGACCTACCCCTTATGTAGATGCCATCTCGCCCCCGCCAACAGCGCAGCCTCAATACCCGCCTGCAGTCCTTTATTGAATATGTCTAAACCAATTAAATTCAAGTGAACCCCATCGTACCACATCAAGTTGGCATTGTTGCCTTCTAACTCCACATGCCTAACCACAAATCCCCATAAGCGTCAAACAAATCTGGACATAGTTACATTAAGCCTCCACCGCCCTCTCTCAACCTCTTGCGCGTGCGGCAGCCTGTTCCAACACGGCCTAGGCACTATCTCTTACCACACTAACGACAGGTCCGGGAACAGAGCAACGCAGCATGCCAAATCCTGTCTGATTGCACGTATTAAGTCAATGGTTCTCACCTGCCCCAAATCATTACCCCTTGCATGAATAACTAGAGTTACTGGACCAGTAACAAATCTACGCAGTGCTACACATTCTGGATAGAGCTGTGGCCATAAGATACAGACAGACTCGCTTGCGTGGCAGCTCCGATTCTAAATGAGTGAGCAGAGTACTCCCGGGCATCCGCACCACACTCCACCAGTGAACCCTTCAACATCGATGTAAACTGGTAGCGTGTTAACGGGACCTTTCCATGTGAACCAACACGGAACCCAGCACCCCGGGCCGAACTCCTAAATAACTAATAAACAGCTGAACTGGACAAAACTCACCTCACGTAGCACCAATCCGTACCCATGCACCCCTACCTACCTGATCGGTTTTTAATTGACAAATAAAGGAGATCCACTGCCCTATCCGACCAATGCACCTGACAAAAGAAGAGGGGAAACCGAACGCAAATAACACGCTACTAGCTCACCCACCCAAAAACCCCAAAGAAACAGAACAACTTATATTCGGAGAAACAGACCGCCCAAAGAAATGCTAACACTCTGAAGCAATTCGAACGTAATATACGTAACAGGGTCCTATCGTGCCCTCTCCTAAGCCGCCAACCCCCCAAAACTTGCTTGACAGAAACTTCCTTTGTAACATTTCTCCAACCCATAAACCTAAACAAAAAGGACAATGCCAACACCGCTTTGTCTGCTGCTGAACATGACTTACCCTGTAGGAGCATACCTTCCATGAAAACCAACATAACTCTGATAACGAAACACTGATAAGAGGCCTCAAGCCTCGAAATCGAGATCCCATCAAAATGATGGGCAACTCCGGCCCATGACTTCCGCTTCCGGTGCCGACCTTCGAAATTGGTCCCACTGAAACCGAGAAATAGCATCAGCCACCATATTCAATACGCCAGGCACGTAACTTGCCTTAATCCACATGTTAAGCTTAACAAGACTAACTGGTGCAGCAACGCTAAAACCGGGGGAGAAGCGGACGAGCAACAGTTAATCACATGAACAACACTCATGTTGTCCGTATGAAAAACCACTGTGCGATCCCGGAGAATGTCTCTCACTACAATGGGAAACAATTCAAAAAACGTGAGATTCCAAATCATCTCAGTGTCCTGCCATCCGGCTGGCCACCGCTCTGCACAGCACCGACCCTGGAAATACGCACCAAAGCCCAGCGAGCCCGACACATCTGTGAACAGGTCCAGCTCCGCATTACTCGTGGTGGCATGCAGAAATGAACTCCACACCTGCAGATCACTGAGTAAACGATGCATAACCCGAATGTAATGAAAACGTTCCCGAACTACCACCGTCACCAGCGAGAGCCGTCTACAGAACGCTCTAACCATAGGAAGAACTCTACACGCAAAAAAGCTAGATGACCCAGTAAGACCTGCAACTGTCGTAACTAAACTTTACGAGACCCTTTGACTAAATCCACTAGGAGCAACAAAACCCCCAACTTATCCTCTGGAAACCGAAATATCATCCTTTCCGAGTCAATCTCATTGCCCAGGAAGGATAAACCCGTCATAGGACCCACAGTTTTCTGCTCCACAAACAGCACCCCAAAATCTGCTGCAACTTCCCTGAAAGTGCGCAACAAGACCAAGTTGCCCAATCCCACAAATAAGAAGTCATCCAAGTAATCGGTGACCGCATGGACACCTGACGCTTGAACGGTGACCCATTCCAAGAAGGACGAGAACATCTCAAAATAATAACATGATACGGCACAGCCCATGGGAAGGTACATGTCATAAAAATACGAGCCCTGAAAATGACATCCCAGCAAATGAAAACAGTCTGGGTGCACAGATAACAAGCAGAATGCGGAATCGATGTCCGATCTTGAGAGCAACGCCCCAGACCCCGCTGCCCGAATTAACTCCAAAGCCCTATCAACCAACGCGTGCCAGACCCTACAAACCTCCTTTTTGATATCATTATTGACTGACCCACCCGATTTTGGGCAGGACAGGTGATGAATCAACAAAAGGATCCTGCCTCCTTCTTGGGGACCAATCCCAGGGGAGAAACCCTCAGGTTGGGAGATGGGGGAAAATCAAACGGTCCTGCCATACGCCCCTGAAGGACCCTCCCTTCCAATTTCAAGAGATTGGCCTCCTTACCCTTTACCGAGCGGAGATTGTCAGCGAACTGCGGCTCAGCCAAAGTCATAAACGGAATCCAAAACCCCAAAGAAAAAACGTCAAAAAGAATTTGCACATCCTCCTTTCTAGGATATCTGTCTAACCACCAGGGCATCCTTGTGACGTTCACCGGCGTCCTCTCCGCGAGATACATCATCCCACCCTGGTACCTTACCTGCGCTTTTCCTTCCCTTCTTGAAACATCACAAGGTGGGGTGTGCGCCTCCACAATGAGAACATTAATGCTTAATCTTGCAAGAGCTAAGCCACCTGCAGTGGCTCTCCCTGAAGGGCCAACACACCACTTTTTTGTTACCCGCTGCGGTGCCGGCAGCCCCTGAAAAGGGAGATGGACAACTAGGGGTCACTAGTAGCAACCACAAACTACTGTCCTCAGGGGAGGGCTGGTAGCCTTAGGCCTGGGAGGCAAATACAGTCAAGTGGCCCATTGCACCAAGAGGAGAGTAAAAACGCCTTTCCTATGTGATTGAAAGAGGGGCAGTCACCTAAACAGACACATTCACTGACAGGCACACACACACTTGCTGATTTGGCACACCCTAACACACACACACTCACTGACAGGCACACGCACACACTCACTGACAGACATACACACACAGGCATATTGGCTGACACACACACACAGACAAACTGGCACGCTGTAGTTGAGGGTATGAGCAGTAATTAGGGGGTTAGGAAATGTAGTGGGGGGATAGGGGCTGAAATAGGTTGATGGCTACAATTTGGGAAAGGGGCTGTGGTGTGGGTGATATGGTTTGCAATTGGGGAGAGGAGCTGTAGTGGGGATGTTATGCAGGCTGTGGTGTGGGGGCATGGAGCTGAGGAAGGGGCAGGAGCTGAGAGGGGGTACAGTTGCTAAGAAAGGGTGGGAGACAGAAGCTGAGAGGGGGGATAGGGGCTGAGGATGGGAACAGGGCTGAGCAAAGGGACAAGGGCTGAGGAAGGGGGATAGGGGCTGAGGAGGGGGATAAAAAAAAACTAAAGTGTATTTCCCCCCTCCCTGAGTCTTACCTTAGGTCAGGAAGGAGTGGGCAGCAGCCAGCATACAGCAGCAGCCAGTGATGTCGGCCTCTCCTGATGATGTCAGGAGGAGGGGGCGTGACTTCCTCTGCTCTTCTCCCAGACTCCCCAGCGGTTCTGTGAGAAGAGCAGTGAAAGTCACGCCCCCTCCTACTGACATCATCAGGAGAGGCCGGCCGACTCCACTGACTGCACGCTGCAGGGAGAGAGGTAAGTGGAAAAGTCCGAGTCCCCAGCCAGAGCCAGAGGCAGGGGATTTGGAATTTTCCTTTTTTTACAGGATGTGGACAGCCCTGGATTTACGGCGGCCTGGGGATGGTAAGTATGTGTCTGGCTGCAGCTCTCCTGTCCTCCTGCGCAATGCTGTTTGAAGCATTGCCATGGGAACATGCGGCAACGCTCCACACAGCCTGTTTGCGGGAGGACAGGAGAGCTGCTTCCCAGATCCCTCCCCCTGCTTCCAGGTCCTCCCGATCCTTCCGATACGAAAGCAGAGTAGGCACCTGCCATTTTGGGCGGGCAGGCAGGTGCCTACTCTGCACTGCTGCCGACCGGCTCCAGTGCCCCCCCTCCGGCGACCTATGGCCGCCCACAGAGAGGGCTCGGCGTGCGGTGCCATAAGTTCGTCATCACTGACCTAGATCATGGTAATTACTCTGATGTTCTGATAACATGACCCTTGCAACCTCCTTTTTATATATGTTGTAGTAAAGATATACACAATATTTTTTACATAACCCACTTAGATGTTAGGTACTCTGACATTCTGATCTCCAGATAACATGCGTGGAAAACTGGTTGGCAGGAGAACTGCTGGACGGATATAAGCTTTTGTTTTAGGTGGGTGCTCTAAGATGCAACTGAGAGCTTTGATCATTATAGATGACCCCAAGTTGTGAAACCAGTCACATACATAGAAAGTTATATACAATATTGCAGTGTCTTACATATCAATTTCTTACAGTAGGATCTGCCACGATTGGGTTATATTGACGTTGTGGCAGGCTTATGCAATGTATGATCATATACTGTAACAGTGTGTCTATCTGCCCGCCTAAAAAGAAGAAAACTTACCTTATCTCCAGCTACACAAGGGTCTGCCAGTACTGGACCCTCATCCTTGACTGACATCATTAGAATTGGTGATTTCAACCAATCCAAATTATGTCCCCTGAGGAAGGGAGAAATGGGACACATGAAGAGGTTGGGAGGGGAAGGAAATGAGACAAATAGAGAGTTGAGGGGGGAGGAAATAGAACACATGGAGAGCTAAGGGGGTGGGGAGGAAAGGGGACACACAAATTGGCTGAGGCAAAAAAGGGGTCCGCCAGCCAGCCACACCAGTCTGCCAGCCACAAACAGCTAGCAACATTAATTAAGGTGAGAAGATCCAACTTGGGCTGGGTATCAGAGAGCTGATCTATTACTATTTTGTGAATAGGGGCCAGAGTGTTAGAGAGAACCTTCTCCATTGTAGTCTCTAATGAGGACTTGAGGGAACTCTTTCTAACTTACAGTTTAAAAATGTGTGCAATAAAATAATTAATATTCTTCAAAACATGAAAAAACTGTGGGTGTTTTGTGGGGAGGTGCTAAATACAGGATCTTTCCTGGATGCCAAATGCTCTAGGTACACCCCTAAGCTGTAGTTGTTCTGGTGACTATATTGTCCCCTTAACTCTGCACGCTTAGCTCAGGAGAGATATCTCCTAAACTAAGCATGATATAAATATGACCCCCATGTGATTATAAGAGAGGTTAACACCCTCACTCATGCCCCTACTAACCGTGCTGCTGGTATGTCGGTTAAACGGTGAGCAGCCAGACGAGCGACTGGGAAGCTATTGCTGCACATTTGCCAATTCATTAAAGGAGGGACCTGTGTCAGATCCATGGTGGGGCCCACAATAAAGATAAAATAATGGGGGGGTCTAATGTCCCCCTGGCCTCCGTTTGGATCTACCTTTTGGTCACCCCTGCACCACAGGGGGGTCCAGAAGTTATTCATGCACAAGGACCCTCTCTAACTTAGTTCCACCACTGCAGCCAATCAAATCTTGACTTTGGGTCCAGTCACATTTGGGTAAACAAAATTTAGGACAAGCACCAGATACTTGTAGAAATCACTGGTACTCTGTTACAGAAGCCCCTTCTGTCTGCTACAACCCTGTTACTTTGTTGCTAATTTTGTTGCTTTTGCCCGAACAACTATTGCAGACCATTCGTAAATACGAATGGCAGACCACCCGGTCCCTGGCGTGTGCCGCCAATTAACCCCGTTCACCTCTCAAAATACCGACCAAACTGTCGAATGGACGACCACCCTACTTGAGGAGTGTGCCTACAATTAACCACCCAGGAGCTGCGGTTTTGTGGTTAACTGCAGCCTAATTGATCATCAACGGGGTCGTCACTGTTCGTATGAGAGGGTTGAACGGGACACCGAACTAATTGTCAAACCAACTACCGAACGTCCGATCGCCCTATCTGAGGCGTGTGCCCCTAGTTAACCACCCTGAAGCTATGGCTTGTGGTTAACCGCAACATAATTGATCATCGACAGGGTGGTCGTCGTTCGTACACATGGCGGCGGCCATCTTTTAGTGTCGAACGTTCAGCGGGACCTGGTCGGCAAACGCCTGGTACTCTTTTCGGACACTATTTTGCACAAACCCCGCTGGGATCCACCTTGCCCTGTCCATTCGTGTATAAATCCCTGAAAGACATGCCATTCGACACTTTGCACCTACGAAGGATACACCGACCCCTTGCAGGACACTATGGCCAAGAATACATGGGCTGCTAATTGTCGAACAGCCCTACAGACACTTTTCATCCCCATGGCATTCGCATACCATTAATGAGATCTGAGGGCTTTTCGTGTATTTTGTGTGCTCAGATCCAAGCTGTCTGGGGATGGGTTGAATGTGGTATCTAAAGACTATAGTGTAAAAGTTATGCATTTTTATTCAGTTTTCGTGTGTCTATAAAAGTGATATTATTTAATGTACTGGGAGATAATTGAGTTACTGTAACCGTTGAGACCAATTATCTCCAGTGTAGGAGGGAGTGGTTTTGAAAGATGCACTTTGTTTCTATTGGCTCTTACACTTTGTAATCCTGTGTACCATCAGGTCCAGAGGGGTGTTCCTCTGGCCTGAAAATATGTATTAAAGTCGTGCATGAATGCCCATTAAACCAGTTCTTCTTACCCTCAACTCGCAGCCTCGACTCGTGTTGTAGGGAAAGGCGTTATACTAGCTTTACTTATGGCTAGTGGGATATCTACATTTACAGGATTAACGCTGGATGCTGTTTGGAGCTTGGCTTTTACTCTCCAAAATCGGGAATCAGGACATCTAAGCGGTCCAACTTTAGCTAGCCTGGAGGCAACCGTAACTTACTAAAATAATGGTGTGTCCACCCTTCCTTTGCTATCTCTGCTGGGATAATTATTAAACTGGTTTAGTCAAGAGAAGTTTAATTGTTTTGCAACTTAACCCCTTCGCAGCTATCAGCAAGACTTGAGAATCCACCTGAAGAGTTGTACTTTTACAACGCTGCGCTGACTCCATTTTTATTGTAATTCCAAGAGGCAATGAACTCTAAAATAGAGTCCCACACATGCAGGGCTCCCAAACTTGGATCTGTGATCACCTCTCCCCCTCCCTAGCAAAAACTTTTCCATGATGTATCTGTGTTGACAGTAAATCATTATCTTTTTTGCCCTGATAAGAAAACCAGGTGAATTTCAGCGAAAACTCAAACTTTTCCTTCGCAAAAATAAATATACACTTTCAGCTTTTGTAACAGTACATGTAATTTTAACACAGATGTACTTAGAAACCCGTTCCCTGCTGGCGGTATATTTCCACGAGTACTTCGTTCATATCAAGTAAAACTGAATGGCTGTGTAAGGGCACTGGCCGTTGGCTTTACAGAATGCTGCCCTTGTGCCCTTGTAGCAAAGTTGTACACGTGTGTAATGTGAGCATTATTGCTATAACATGATCATATGATGCAATCCTCTGCCTCTGATGGTTGTTATATAATGCATTGCTATGTAGCACTCTCCTATACCGTCACCTTGCAGATGACAGACTGGATTAAGGAAAAATTACATTGTTAAATGTTAATATCACTTACATTCCACAGCAAGTTATGAGAGGTCTATTAATCTTTCTCAACACATAAAGGACTAAAAAGTGTCAGATCACTCGTAATAAATATCCAAATAAATGTCATAGAATTCTGTTTTCCAAAATCTGTCATTCAAGTCTATCATTCTTCGTAAGTGCCATAGAGTCAAGAAGTCACTGCTGGTGCTTTATGCAATAGGGCCTCACCTATGGTCTCTGAAAATAGTTTATTCACATGATCTACAGCCAAACCACTCCCATAGGGATGTCACACATAACCTTGGGCAAATAAACTCGTCTATGTATCGAGGTAAAAAGAGAAAGTTATAGAGAGTAAGAGAAGGAGATAGAAGGGATAGGAAGGAGATACAAATATTGGAATCGGAGACAATTTTGGAGACAAGTAGTCAACAGGAGGACAGTGACAAGCAGACTAGAAAAGTAAATAAACAAAAACAAAGTGGTCACATGCCACATGGCAAAAGTTCAGGGCATTTCTTCACTTTTCTACCATACCCCTCGGTTAATCAGTGGGCTAGCAGGAGGAGGAAGCTCGGTACTGCGCCAGCGGGTTAAAATTCAAGATCATCCAACCCCAGAGGAGCCAAAGGATGCACTCGACCAATCAGAACCGTCGAAAGAGCCTGGTGGATCTAAACCATTGGTTGATCGTTCCTTGGTGCGAAGAGACATCCGCGCCTTTTTAAAAGAGTGTGGTGGAACCCCAGCAGAGGCACGCTATTGGCTATCACAGTTCCACGAGATGCACTCCACTTATAAGAAGGCTTTTGCTGTAGTTGAGGTAAGTTATTTAGGATATTGGAAAAATGTGGAGCGTTTATACACCAGAAAGATAATTACAATAGGTTGACAAAAGTGGTACGATAACTTATCTTATACATTTAACAATGTTTATTTTCGAAGTTCGAAAAATAAAATTAAATGTAGAAATCCACACTTCTTTATCCTGTAATTCGGGTTCTGCTTTTTAACTCCCTCAGTTATAGTTATGAGCTCTGCTTATTGCACCTATCAGTAAGCATTGGTAAAGCATACAGAGGAGAAGAAATTAAACACTGTTTCTATTTCTTCTCCACATTTGCATTGTGTGCCATGCTGGTGCCAAGACTGCACTGGAAAATGCTGTAATTTACAGAATTTGTAATCTAGATTTAAAAAACCAAATGGAACATCACATGGAAACACATTAACACCAGCTGTAGGTAACTAACAACGTTTTATTCAATGGTGCAGCCTCCAGAGAAGTGATGGTTTCTCTTTAATTTAAACATAAGGAGATGCAATGATTAAATATAATTTTAGGTATATATGTAATGTGTGCTTGACACAGTGTAATAAATCAATGACTAATACAAAGAAACTAGTCCTGCGCTCAAACTCCCATCACTCCTGGGCGGCAGCAACGACCATAATACACATCAGCCAAAATACATATAGTAAAAAACAAATAAAAAAGTTACCTGCGCTCTTTCCACATCCCAATGTATTTTTAAACAAATTGAGGTTTTTAGTTACCTCCAATGGCCATGAGAGGGTAAGCCCACCTGCCACATCAAGGCAGACCTCTTAGGTGGGTCCTACTCTAACCATTCACCTTGCTTCCTTAAGCTTCAGGCAAAAATATGTCTAATTAGACAGAAAGGGGTCTGTTTTATATACATCCCCACATGCTTATTAACCCTTAATAGGGAAGACATGGGATGGGCAGCAGCATTGCAATAAATAAATGAGTTGATGGCAGGAGTGTGTCGGCCACTGATATACAAATGGCTCAATACAGCAACAACAACAACAACAACAAAAAATGTGATTGTGGAACATAATCAACCCCTTAAGGACCAAACTTCTGGAATAAAAGGGAATGATGACATGTCACACATGTCATGTGTCCTTAAGGGGTTAAAATACAAACTTGCACATGCGTATACCTAAAACACTAACTGCAATTCCATTTACCCGGGGCAATACTAAGGGGTTTATTCACTAAATAACAAATTGTAGAGTACTGTAAACGACATTGCTAAAATAAAACCTTTCCAACTCAGTTTTGGACAGACAGATATTTCAGCCTATTAAAAAGTTTGATTTTAAAACGACGGTAGACTTACAGAACTATGACAAAAACAGATTCACTATTAAAATATTATCATCATCAGGACTGAGTTTAAATGGTTCACAGTGCAAATACTACATTGCAATCAGGCATTTTTTTTTTAGGCCACCTCTGCTGGGAGTGAAGTCCATGTATCCAAAACTCATTCTGCAAGTTAGCAAATTCTAGAATAGGCCGCTGGTGAAGGAGTTCAAAGGATGCTCTATTTCTCTCACCCTCCGTTCTGGGAAATACGGTTCTGGTTGTACTTTGCTCAATGTTTTAATGTATGTGACCTTACTGTCATATCCTTATCTGGACATTTTTAGAAAGAAATACCTCCATACTCAGCACTAATATTAGCACACAGAGACACCGATTCACACACAGACATGCAGATAACCTGCAAACACGGTATAACAAGGGCATCGAGTGGAACATTTTCTTGGTTTCCCTGGGAATTGCGCCACTTTTTGAACTTTGCATCAAAACTAGACTGTATAAATAACTCCCCAAATGCTAAAGGAAATATCACATTGATAAAACAATTAAGGGTTTATTCAGTAACAATAAATTGCAGTGAATTAAGAACCAAAATTGAAAATGAAGACAAAAATAACCGATTACTGTGTTATATAAATCCTAAATATTAAATCAATTATTGAATTTAAGATTATATGTAAGGGTTACTATAGACCTCATATAACTATAGACCTCCGATAGGCAATATTTACAGCCAATTAACCAAAAGTGTTTTTTCTTTTTAACCATATGGATCTTAAATAGTATCTAAACACAAGGAATTTGTGTAACTCATGGGTAGTCAACCTGGTCCCTACTGCCCACTAGTGGGCGGTTTGGGATTTCAGGTGGGCGGTTGTGGGTTCTGCAGAAAACGCCCGGTGGGCCTCGATAGCCATGGAGCAAGGCCAGCAGGGGATATCCTTTCATCTCCCCTGCTGGCCTATGCATAGCCAGCCTTGCTGTAAGCCCTCTTGGGCTGGTGAAAAGAACAAAGATCTCTTTCACCGGCCTGCTGGCACTTAGTTCCAGCAGAGGGAGGGAAGGGCCTGGGAGGCTCTGTGTTTTTCCCGCGAGCTGGCTGGTTGGAGTGTTGCCACGTTTTACCACGGCAACACTCTGATATAGTGCTGTGCTCGCAGAAGGACAGGAGAGTCCACCTGCAGCCGGAGGAGCCACCACTGGACCACCAGGGCTTGCAGCATTATATCCCCCCATCCTGGTAAAAGGTAAGAAGATGGGAGGGGAGACAATTAGATAGATTTTCACATCTCACCCACCTACGCACAGCATATACCCTATGCACCCCTCACATACACTCCACCCGTCACACATATACAGCACCTCTAGCACACACAGTGCACCCCTTGCACACACTGCCCAACCTCACACACACTGCCCTCTCACACACACAGAACCCTTCACACATACACATCACCTCTAACACACACTGTCCCCCCTCACACACACTGCACCCTTCATACACAATGCCCCCTCACATACTCTACCCTTCACGCACATACAACACCCCTCACACATACACAGCACCCTTCACACTACACCTCTCTCTCTCACACACACACAGCACCCTTCACACACACAGCACCCTTCATACACAATGCCCCCACACACACATACAGCACCCCTCACACATACACAGCACCCTCCACACACACACACACACTAAACCTCTCTCTCTCACACACACAGCACCCTTCACACACACAGCACCCTTCATACACAATGCCCCCACACACACATACAGCACCCCTCACACATACACAGCACCCTCCACACACACACACACACACTACACCTCTCTCTCTTACACACACAGCACCCTTCACAAACAGCACCTCACAGACACACACAGAAAAAAGTAGAATAGAAAATAGAAAAAAAGGAAACAAATAGGTGAATTTAAGTACATTTTTAAAAAACCTTTCTATAAAAAATAAATAAAAATTATCTCACTTGTACTATAAAATTAGTTACTGTGGCACTGGTGGGCGGTAAGGAAGTTTTACCATCAACAAAGATGCAAAACTGGGCGGTAGGTAATAAAATGTTGACTACCTCTGCTTACAATGCATCCAGTAATTAAACTTCTCCTACACCACTCAAATATATAGAGTCTGGGATCCACCATATAACCGTCCAGCCCTACGCATGCATTGAGCTTTAACATTACTGCCCTACGTGGTAGAATGCAAACACTTGGTAAAGAACTGTCTCACATCAACTCTTATTCCTTTCAGGTGGATGAGAATGTCTTTAGCTGCAAGAGGTCCCTTGTAAGCCTGGGGTTTGCACTTTCCTTTCTCCAGCGGATGGACATGAAGCCTCTCGTGGTGATGGGTCTACCCAGTACGTACTGTGCCCGTCCGTCTGTCCAAGAAACCAAGTCCTTGCTTGTCCACAACTGCCAAACCCTGGTGGACACCCTGAATAAAACCTCCGGCACTGCTTTGCCTTTCTTTAATGGGGGATCTGTGCTACGCTCTCATGAAGTGGATGGCTGGTATGGTTTGACAAAAAGTCTTCTTCGCTTTCCCTTAACCACCTGTTTGTGTCCTTGCCTCTCACAATCTCTTTAAAAAAAATTAAACTGAGATACTTTTCCCAGTCTTTTATGTGTATCTTTCTATATTTTACTGTGTATAGTCTACTTACATCATTTCATAGTATGTTTATTTCCTAATCGGATTTAGATTATTTTTATTATTATTATTGATTGCCTTCTGCATGTTTCTCTTTTTGAGTCCGTTTTACATTCCTCTTCCCCTTCCTGATTTCTAGTCCATTAACTTACACCAATGTATTTCTTTCCTGAAATTTTTCCTGTCCCTGGAAAAGATACATAATTTATAGTAGCAAACTCTGTTCTATTTCTAGTTATGGCTCAGTGTCAGGAGTGGATACTGAACTGCTCATCTGGTGCCTCGACTCAGGGAATATTCCCATCATCTGCCCCATTGGTGAGACTCCTTCAGGTCACTCAATCCTTCTTGACTCTTTAGAAGTAACTGCCAACATCTCCCGTGTCCTGCAGCCACTAAAGATCATCTTCCTTAACACTGTGGGTGGATTGAAAGACTTGAGTGAAAAGGTGAGGAAGTCATCCTTCATGTCCTTATACTGTCCTTAGTTGAGAATGGTAACATATGCTCTAATAGTTTAGGAACTTATTCACTAAGTGGATGAGTCCACCATATGTGATAATTCTTGGATGGCATCCAAAGCATTGTCTATATGAACACTCATTAAACTTAACATAGGGACAACTTGGCCTACGTCACTACATTTCCAAACCCATCCAGTTTATTGGGAAGATCATTGATAGTTACCTTTTAAAGTTCAGCTCATGAAAAACCCATCAACGTTCAAGAGATCTGACTAAGTTCAACTGCAATGTCAAAACATGCTTTGAATGGCCCCAGATAGCCACAACAAGGTCTGTTGGTAAATGGTATATCAAGCTATAGAAACTCATAGAAGAATCAGTTGTGGAATCCTAAACAGGGAACTCGATGACCTTTCTCTCTCACCAGAATACTTGTAACGTCTGGTTCTCTATTATCTGCAGGTTATGGGACTTGTGAATTTACCAGCTGATTTGGAACTGATGAGGAATGCATCCTGGATGAGTGATTGGCAGCGGCAGCAGGTGACAGTAATTGTGGACTTACTGAATAGACTACCTGCATCTTCCTCTGCAGTCATCACCTCAGCAAGATGTCTCCTCAGTGAACTTTTCAGCAACAAAGGTTAGAATGTAGCATGTCCTTTGCAACTCTATATCGAACTGCCACATTAACATTTTTGAGCCTCATTTTTAAACTAGAACCCAAAATACAGTTTAGTCTAGTGTGGGCTCAATTGGTTGAGAAAGGAGCTGCATTGGCCCCAACCACATAAACGTCTTTCAAAGAACTCTGTCAAATTCTATTCAACACATAGGGAACCTTTGTTTGGCTAAATCTGTGCACGTGTGACAATAAATTTATATAAATGTGTATGTATTATGTACCTTTGTATCTGATATGTATATGGAATGTGTGTATGTTACTATATAGGTTATTGGTTTTGTGAATGAACAGATAGTGTAAGTGACTGAAAAGATGGGAGGCGCAGGCACTTATAGATAATTCTGCTTTATAGCCTTGGTCCATAAACAAGAGCACATCCATTGTTCAGTGATGGGATGGTGGAACAAACATATTGCATTATATCTTAATTATACTATACAGCAATGCTTTAGACGTATTATCAGTGTAACAAAACCAAATTACATATCTGTTTGACACATAGGGTCAGGAACGTTGTTTAAGAACGCAGAACGCATGCTGAGGTTCGACTCCTTAGAGGAAATCGATACTGAGCGTTTAGTCTCATTGGTTAACCGGTCTTTCCAGAAGAAGCTGAAAGAGGATTATATCAAAAGTGTGGGATCACGCCTGAATTCGGTGTATCTTTCAGAAGGGTAAGTCCGCTAAACCATAAGGAACTTTCAGATTACTTGGAATGTGGGATTAAACAGATGGAGGAATTACAAGACAAGACCATTGGGTGGGTGTAAAGCAATGAGTTAGTTGGTTAATGCTCTGACTGTACGACAAGCTCACATGTCTTATAAATGAGGTTACTGGAAGTGTCCTGCATTGGATTCTTGAGAAGTGATTGAGTCATAATACGAAGTTAAGGAGGTAATAAAATATGAAATTAAAGAAGTGATAAATTGATATTTTTCCGCAAACAAAGTTAATTAAGGAAAATATGAACTGCGGGGAGTGGAAGACGAAGGAAATGCAATCTGTGAAATGTCTCTGTATATCACTACTTGTTTATGCCTGAAGCTAGAATGATATTGTTTACGTTGAGCTTCACAATCCTTATGGATAGTGATCGGTTAAAGTGGTCCATTAATTAGCACCATAAACAATGAATTTTTATAGTGACTGCTCGGAGCGAAATGCATCAGACAAGATTGAAGTTCTGTAGTGATATTCTTTATGAACTGAATTATTACATGACTCATACAGATTGCTGCTAATCTGGTTGCTATATTAGGTATTTGATATTTCCCAACTGATCAAGACAGAGGTTTTACAAAATGTTTTGCCTTGTTGTGGAGATAGACCGTGTAGACCCTTGGCACTCCAATATATCACAGCAATCTTAGCCCTCGAGGACTAGAATGACAAATGCTGCCAAGTTCCTTGTTGCATACAAACACTAACCCTAATTTCTGCTTGTGTAGGTACAACGCAGCTGCCATTGTTACTACAGAACCAGTGCTCGGAGGCACGCCATATCTGGACAAGTTTGTTGTCAGTGCGGGAAAACAAGGCCATGGCTCTGGGCAGATGTTATGGGAGTGCCTCAGACAGGACCTACAAACACTGTTTTGGAGATCGCGAGCCACCAACCCAATAAACTCATGGCAAGTTGAGACCAGTTATAAAGTGTCAGTGGCAAAGAATAAGGAAAGGCCATGTAATGAACCGAAACAAAACCTACTTATTCACTCTCAACCACTCCCTTAAAGGTTGTTTAGGTCCCACAGCAAATGTTAAGACAAAGATTAGAAGGATACTATAGTGCAAGGGTTTTCAATTTTTCCAGTGGAACCCTTTGAAATAGTGTATCACCATCGTGGAACCAACCACTCCCCTCCACCCGCCTCCCCTGGGTAAAAAAAAAAGTGCACCATTTTTTTGTGTGTGTCAGTGTGTCTATCGGTGCTTGTATGTGCATGTGTATATCTGACACACAGATACACACACATACTAGCACATAGATACGCACACCTTGACACACAGAATGTGTGTGTGTGTATGTATGTATCTGTGTGTATCTGTGTTTGTATGTGTCTATGTGTCAAGGTGTGTGTGTATCTATGTTTCAAAGGAGCTGAGCAGGGAGATCGCTGCTCCCTCGCCGCCCGCGGCCATTTTCTTTTTAAAACTTTTGTCGGAACCCCAACACCAATTGGGAAATGCTGCTATAGTGTTAGGAATACAAACCTGTATTCCTAACACTATAGCTCCCTCTGCCTCCCAACTCCCGCCCAGTTAACACTGTTTTATTTTAGAATGGCATCATGGGACATGTAGGTCCCCAATACAATACTTATACAACATACAAAACCTACTGATTGCCCCTCGGATTGGCAAAAAAAATAAAAACAAATAAAAACAAATTTGATTGAATACCTAGTATCAAGGTGGGAAGCTGGCCATAAAAGAAAGGAATGTAATGCCTGATACAATGTTCATAGTTATATTGTTATTGACAATGTTTATTGTTACCTACAGGTATTTTAAGAACAGTGATGGCAGCTTCTCCAACAAGCAGTGGATTTTCTTTTGGTTAGGACTTGCAGACATCAGAGATTCTTATGAACTGGTGAACCATGCTAAATGCCTACCTGATTCCTTCTGCAAACCTGTTCAGTCATGAGTGGGGACCCAAGGGATACTAAACAGGCTCTGGATGGACCCGCAGCCCATCCTATCACATGGCAGCAATCAGTAACATTTAACATCTAGCGGCGTTTACAGAGGAAATGCTCTCCTTATTTGAAGATTATCAAGTGGAAGCCAACACAAAACCTTACATCACTGCTGGACATCGTGCCTATATACGTACAGGGTTACATACAAAAGTAGATTTCACATTTATTGAAAAAGTAGCTAGTTAGAATTTTTCTAATTTTGGCTATTTTGATCTTAAAATTTAAATTCTCTCTTTAGTGAAAAACCCTGTTTGTCTCATCACCCTTCTCACAAAAACGCATTGTTACAGAAAACAAAATCGCTGTACTTGCTTTACATAGGCACAACCATCAGATAAATGTGGACACTATCTATTAAAACATAGCAACCCATGCTGTATAACAGAGAAGGAGTTGGCAATCATTGAACAGAGACGATAAAAAAATCATGGCTATATCTTTCACAGCATTAATTGGGAATGTTTAAATTTTAAAACAAATGCTACTAACCAGGTCTAAACCTTACTCACCACTGTAAGCCTGGAGGGATTACAGAATAATCACCAGGGGTAAAGTGAGACCTATTATATTATCACGTTATCGGGAGCATACCTCATGATCTGATTTGCCCCTTAATTTATTTCATACCATTGAAGAACGCTGTTAAGTTGTGCCAGCTTTAGAAAGTAGAGCGTCAAAAAAATTTAGATAAGCCCAGTACAGGCTGGGAGAAAACCATATTTGTGATAAAAGTTCCAAACTGAAGATTTGCACATGCAAAACGATATTTAACGAATAACTCGAAAATCTCCAAACCTTATATTTTTAAACAACTGAAACATAACATGCTTTATGCATTAACCCCTTAAGGACACGTGACATGTCATGATTCCCTTTTATTCCAGAAGTTTGGTCCTTAAGGGGTTATTATATTTTGCTCATGACAGTAACACTGCTGGTTTAAATAAAAAAAATGGTTCAAACATAAAGGGGTATAAGTCTCTAAAACCAGAATGTCAGAGAATTGACAAGGGGATTTCAAATTTTAGGCCAAAGTAGACTATGCTATTTTTTCAGCTTAGCTAAATTTTCCCTAAAATTTGTAATTACATTTGTCAATTTCTCTGCAATTTATTTTGTCAATAAGCTCAAGAAAATATGTTGGGCAAAATTGCAAGTTTCTTTTCAATTTCTGATTTTAGTGAACAACTTTGTATGCCTCATAGGGAGAACCACTTTATACATGATGTTTGGCAGGTTAGATCCATTAAAGAGATTCTATAGTGTAAGGAATACAGGTTGTATTCCTTACACTAAAGTTCCCTCTGCCCCCCTCCCACCCACCCCTCCGGCACAGAAAGGGTTAAAAAAACAAAACTTTTAACACTTAACCTGATTCCAGAGTCGATGTCCCTCTGTGCTGGGTAGGTGCTCCGCCTCCTCCGATGGATGGGGCGCTCATGCACATGCTTACCTATGGGAAGTGCATTAAGCTTCAATGTTTTCCTATGTGGATTTTACGGACGCTGGATGTCCTCATGGAGTGCATGAGGACGTCCAGCGTCAGTTAGGCGACCAAAAGTCGCTTACCCACTAGAAAGTACCTCAAGAGGCTGCCCTTAAGAGACAGTCTTAGTCCTGCAATGTAATTATAGCAGTTTCTCAAAAACTAAGGAGGGCAGGGATCCGCCACTGACTCACAGGGTAATTCATTAAGGTGAGAATTCAAACAAAGTGAATTTCAAATTTAAAATCAAAGTGGCTGAAATAGAAGCAGAGTCGAGTTATAAAGGTTTTTTCCAGTACGGCTATTTTTACCCGATATTTGATATTCACTTTGAATTCTCACTTTAGAGGGAAAAAAAATCATCTTACTCTTTAGTAGTTAAGTCCATTAAAGCACGGGTAGGCCTGGATTTCTAAAATTAGATGTACCATCTTAAACACAAATAGAAGAGCGTTAAAGGACCACTATAGTGCCAGGAAAACATACTTGTGCCCCCACCCTCCGCGCTCTAGGGTGAGGAAGGGGTTAAACTTACCACTTTCTCCAGTGCCGGGCGGGGAGCTCTCCTCCTCTTCGGCTGAAAGTGCATGCGCGGGAAGAGCTGCGCGCGCATTCAGCCACTCTCATAGGAAAGCATTATCAATTTTTTGATTTTCACAGTGAGAAGCACGCAAGCGCCTCTAGCGGCTGTCAATGAGACAGCCACTAGAGGCTGGATTAACCCATAGGTAAACATAGCAGTTTCTCTGAAACTGCTATGTTTATAGAAAAAAGGGTTAACCCTAGCTGGACCTGGCACCCAGACCACTTCATTAAGCTGAAGCGGTCTAGGTGCCTATAGTGGTCCTTTAACAACCAAAATTGGACACCTGTATCTAAACAGGTATCTCTACAAGTCAATAGGAATTATTTTTTCAGAATAAGTTTTATTTGGGTGTTAGGTGTAAGTGTATTAGCTATTGCTTCATCTTCTTCCTAGTAGGAAATAGGAAGATCAGGAGCGCAATTAGTAAGAGGTTAAAAGGACCCCCAAATAAATGCAAAGGTATTCCGACTGAGAATGATACATGACAGTAAAATCTGTATCACAGGAGAAAGATCTCACGGATAGCTTTATTTATTTTAGTACATATATTTCTATATGTAGCATTTATTTTTTGGTTGCATTTTAATAAATTGGCAATATTTAATGCTAACTTGTGAGATCTCCGCTTATTTCAAAGGGGGTAAGAGTCACCCTGAATCGGTACACACATGCTCTATACCTAGAGTCAGTTCTGTTAGGTTCTCCTAAAGGTGAGCATTATACTTGTCACTTGTATATATGGGCATCCTTGTATGAGCGAACTTCCACCATTTGTTTCCTTCACTCATTTTTGTCTTACCTAAACACCTACATTGAAGACCGGAGGAAGAGGTAAGATATTAGCCAATCGATTATAGCCTCCATCCAAATTGAGTATGCTGGTTTACAATACCACACTATAATTTTTTTTGCCATATTACATTTGCAGTGGTGCACTGTATATTTTTCTGTTTTTTAGTTTATTGAGCCTGTATAACCCATACTTTATATGGGTGAGTGTGTATACATTAAGAACTTAACACTGTACCAAACCCACAAGTTGTGCCATTGTCACTAACCACCACGTAATCTAGATTTTCAGAAATATTTGACACTGAGTAAATGGAACAGCTTTTTACCATATCCAAATCGGGTAATAAAAATCCAGATTGAATGAATAGAACTGCCTTCTTCTGGAAACTAGAGAATATTTGCTATGAGCATGCTGAAATACAAATTGGTAAAGCCAATCAGAACAACTTATTCTGATAAGGAATTGACATTAAAAGCAATGTTTTACATGGGAATAGGCAAAGCAAATTGGTAAAAATCCCATTTTAAGGGTGGCGTTACAAAATGTGTTATCACAAAGCTTGGGCCTTGCAAATTAATGTTCACAAGTCTCTGCTTGATTCCTATCTAATCATTGTTTAGATGGGTATCAGAAAACTGTGTTGGTTAGAGATTCCCCCATATTTTGTGACACACAACTAACTAGTGATATACAATATATATATATATATTTTTTAAATACACAACTTTCACTTACACAGTCTGCAGATAAAAGCATGCCATGCGATTAACAAGTCACATACAATGCGATGGTAGACTGGCACAGAGCTAGATGTAATGTACAGTGCTATGGAATTTGCTGGCGCTATATAAATAATAAAATAATAATACTGGAATAGAGTATAATTAACAGCACAGCATTTGGTAAATCACAATTAAATACTCGAGAACATGGCAGAAAGTGAGAGAAGTATTGGTTTTGATCTTTTAGACCCAGGGCCGGCGCAGCCTATAGGCGACAGTAAGTGGCCTAGGGCGCACAGGCCCGGGGGGCGCAAGTTTCGAGTAACCCGGCAGGAGGGAAGCATACAGAGCTCCCTCCTGCCCGTCACTCTGCGTAGTGTGGCCGGATGGCGTGGAACGCGCTACAGGAGCTTGTGTTTCCTGTACCAGACAGGACTGAAGGGAAGTGCTCTCTTAATGAGCACACTCTGTCAGTCCGGCCGGGTACAGGAAACACAAGTTCCTGTACCTTGGTCCACACCACACTGAGGTAGGAGGCACAACTGGGAAGTGAGGAAAGACAGCACAAAGGGACAGACAACAAAGGGGGGAGAGAGACCACCAAGGGAAAGATGGGGGGAGGGGAGGAGAGATCAAGAGCAGGGAGAACTCTAAGGGACCGGCGGGAGGGAGAGACCTAAGGGTCAGGGGAGAGTATTAAGGGAGGGGACAGGGGAGAGTATTAAGGGAGGGGGCAGGGGAGAGCACTAAGGGAAAGAAGGGGGAGTGGAAGAGGAGCCAACTAAGGGAAAGATGGGGGAGAACGCTAAGGGACAGGGAGAGCACAATCGGAAGGGGGGGGCAGGGGAGAGCACTAAGGGACAGGAGGGGGGGGGATCACTAATGGACAGGCGGGGAGGGGACAACACACTACACACATACACAGAAACACACAATGCATGCCTACTCACACAAACACACCATGCATCCATTACACACACATACACAGAAGCACACACCGCTTCTCTCAATGCATATCTTACAAACACTAAATGCACCCATTCCAGACACACACTTCATTACATAGACAGAAACAGGTTAATTTTTACTTTTAGCCCGGCTTCAGGCTAGCAGCAGAGGACCCTACATCGGTTGTCCCACAATAAGAAATCCAGCACAGTGAGCTGCTACATATTATATATATGTGTATTTTAATATATATATATACTACTTATCTGTCCGTCAAACGTGCAGCGCACAGGAGTTGTAAACACCAGAGAAAGTAGCGCACAGAAGTAGAATTGGTACAGGATAAGCCATGAGCAGCGTTCTCTAGTGTTTGTAACCCCTGTGTTGCAGCGCGTTTTCTGGCAGGTGTCACAGAAGGCAGGCACTGGGCAGTCATGTAACACGGGAGCAGAGGGCCGAGGGAAGGACTGCCAGCTCGACTTTCAGGCAAGGCAATTCAGCTCCTCGGGGGACCTGTCCCAGCACTGGGTGACCACCCCACCGGACATCCCCGGCACCTGCAACCTCCACTGGGGGGAGAAAACACCTGTCTTTGGGGGGGAAGAGAGCAGCCTGCCCCCAGCTGGCCTGGGGCAGGAGTGCAGCAGCAGTGGGGGTGAGAGGGCCGTACCTGGACAGCACATGTAGAACGTGCAGCGACAGGTGCTGGAGAACTACAACTCCTATCATGCTTTCTCACCCTTTAGGCTCACAGAGCATCATGGGAGTTGCAGTTTTACACCTCTTTGACCTAGTAATAAATTCAGGTTTATTACTTGGCTGTCAATTGTGAGGAAATGAAAGGAAAATTAAACTGATTTTCTTATTTTAGGCCAAATTAGCAAATGTTCAAAACTATTTTTTTTTTGTTTTTTTCCCTAGTTTAGTTATTATAGCCGGCTAACTAAAAAGTTGAATATTAATAAAATTATCGAAAATACTATTTTAAAATAATTTGGGGAAAGAAGTCAGTTTCGGTTTTCGGCCAAGGGCATCCTGAATTTTCGGTTTCGAATTTTTACATCGATGTGTCCCTAAATAACACATAACCCCTCCCCTACACACATACACTCCACTCCCTGTGAGCGGACTCATGGGTGGGCCTTGTAGGCATAAGGCTTATGGGCGGGCCTTGTTTTAAAAAAAAAAAAAAAAATGGAGCTGCTTCCTGTTCGCTGATTTTGTGAGCACTGCCTCTAGAGATCCTGTTTTAACACCAGACCAGTGGAGCCAGAATGCAGCCAGAGCCCATCATCGTCCTCTTGTCCTCATCTGGGGATAAGTAGACAATCCAGTATGTTATTAGTGACACTAATCCCTAATTTACCTCACATTAAAGGGACACTATGGATATGTGCATTATGGAGACTAGTTGAAGGTGAGTTATGCTCCATTTTTATTTTAACTAAAATAAAATGGACAGATTATGTTCACTGTTACTAGTGGATGTTGGAGCTTAATGTAGTGGTTCTGGTGTCTAACCTGTCCCTGCAGGATTTTTATGAAAAGAGAAAAGACACTGTGTGCAGCACTGGCGTTGGCCCATATTGCAGATCATATAAGTGGGGCATTGTGATTTCACATGGGGGGCAGAACATAGGGGGGCGGCAAATTTTTGTTTGCCTAGGGCGGCAAAAATCCAGATGACCGTCTTGAACATATGCGTGTGTACTATGTTTACATCTTGGCAATTACACTAAACAAGAAGAGAAGAGATTTGTTGAGCTTTCTACAGACTCTAAAAACCATACCTTTTAAAAGCTTTTAAAACCAAAAATAAAAACACATACAGTAGACGTTTCTTTAAAAAAAAAAAAAAAAGAACTTTATCAAAATACATCAGGTGACAGCCTCACTTTAACCCCTTAAGGACCAAACTTCTGGAATAAAAGGGAATCATGACATGTCGCACATGTCATGTGTCCTTATGGGGTTAAGCCATTTACTTTCACAATTCATTTTCAGTAAGGGGGATGTGAATGGATAAGAATAATTTATGAAAATGCACTGATATTGAATATACTGCTGAAGAGATTATAAATTACATTAATAGGTTGGTGGACGGTTATTGAAGTCCCAATCTTCCAAAATGCACTCTCTCATTTTAAAAAGAGGCCAATGCTCTGACAGTAAAACATACAAACATGCTTTTAAAAAGGTGCAGTTTGGTTTTACACAAAAGGTACATTCTTTTTTAACATAATAAATAAAAATCAATTTTTGCTCCTAGTGTTCTGATTATGCTCTTTAAGGCTCTGACAGCATGAGACGTGTCCATAGAATGATTAGATTGTATGATCCAGAAGTCAAAGAACTGGGTATTCTTGCAGGGATTGTTGGTCAGATCTGAAATGGAGAAGGAATAGTTTGGAGAAAGAATGAGATACTGAAACCGTTCTAAGAAGACATCAATGTGTTCTCCTACTGCTGATTGGTGCAGTGCGACACAATGATGACCTAATCAAGAGCCATATTTATCCTCGAGGGTACTGAGGTTCCTTACCACCTATAGTGATTTGTGGAGCATCCATATCAGCCATCCGTGGCTATTATGACAGCAGCACCGAAGATGCCAATGTTCTGTCCAATGAGTCGCATCTGGTTCCAGAATTCCACCCGTCTGTTAGTGTGCCAATAATTCAGGTTGCCATCTACGAGGAGTAGTGTTAAAGGAAGCAGCACTGCTAGAACCTGGGCAGCAATCCTCACGTAATACCCAGATAGGAAAGATAAAGCCAAGATCCCAAATAGGATAAAGACTATTTGCAGGGCGGGTTCGCCTCCCGGCAGGAACTCTAGATACGCCAGGCGATCCTCCTTACTGTGCTGCAAGGTATATGCCTGGTGCGGAATAGGGAAAAAGATACACATTAAAAGCGAAATAGTCTCCATCATTCGTATTAGTAGTAATAATTACTAATTATTTCATCAAAACAAAATGAGAGAAGAAAAGGAAGGAGGACCTTGTCACCTGAGGAACTGTCAAGGTGAGGTCATATTTTGTGTTTTTAGTACAGATATTTCTTTAGTAAAAAAAACCTGACATCAGCCGGAAAGGGCAGCATTACTTCTCCACTCTTCCTCAGCACCAGTCATTTTTCACCAAAATCTAAATCTCTCTTCCCACATGCCCTACAAAACAGGCCATGCTGCCTCAGTCAGTCAGCACCTCCACTTTTCTAGGGGCGGCATGGGCATTACCCGACTGCCACTCTGCTCTCCTGGAAAGGAAGCAGCGACTTTCTGTGCTGTAAAAGCAAAGACTAGATGGGATGGTGACTGTTTACTTGGAGGAGTGCTGGATGGTGAGAACTGCCTGGAATTCAAAGTCAATTTAAGGGCAATGTAGCCAAACTGGAAGCATTGCCGACTTGGGAGAATGTTTTTTAGTTCAGTTTAGCTTTGAAGGAACATTATTTAATGTCAGAAACACATTTACTTCTGACACTATAGTGTTAAAATAACTATTTAGGTCTCAGGCCACCTTCTCAGTGTAGTAAAAAGGTGATTTTACTCACCTTTTCTCCCACGCCAGTCTCGCCGCAGCTGACTCTGCCTCTATGGCAGAGATTATCAAAATTATCCAATAGGAAAGCATTAGCAGGCTATTATACATGCGCAGCAGAACACAGTGCAGCACTGAAGCACTTCTTGTGGCAGTCTGAGTGACTGCCACTATAGGTGTTCCTTGGCAGTTTTGTAAACAGTGTCTTTTTTCTGAAAAGGCAGTATTTACATTAAAAAGCCTGCAGGAACATGCCATGGACACCAGAACAACTACATTAAGTTGCAGCTGTTCTGGTGACTATAGTGTCCCTTTAAATTTGTTAGAAGTGCTTTAAACGTCACAACCTGGATCACGAAAAATTTAGATCAAGATGTATTATCACTATAGTGAACAAAGAAAAGGTGGTAATGTACCATGTAGACAGGACTTTCACAACAGAACAAAATATTTATTTTAAAATCTCTTATAATATATATAAGATTGCAAAGAGAAAATATGTGTCATTTTATATTACCCCCCCACCCCCAACTAACAATCCAACTGCCACGTGGTCTCAGACACACAGCCTACCATGCAAATTAGGTAGATCCCTATGAAGACCTGTCCAGTGGACTGCAAAGAGCGACTCCGTGGCTTCTGTCTGTAGATCTCGCCGGCACCACTGGCCAAAACCAGGAAGCCACCAATGACAGCAATGGTGCGTGAGTACATCCTGACCTGGATTACACAAGGAGATTAGCATACAACATTAGGCATATAGGAGTAGGCTTTGCTTTAATTGTAATCACTTAAAAAAATTAATGATCCATGGATCCAGTAACATAATTCAAACTTTTTCTTAACAGACCTAAAATTTAATTTATTTTTTTCTCTGAATACTTCATCCACCAGTTCTCCTGGGGGTATAACCCAGAGATTTACAACACTTTCCATGAAATTTCATTGCTATAAAAGCACTTGAAAAATACCCCCCCCCCGCCCCCCCCAATACCTAGTGAGCACCTATTGTAGGACTATCTTGGAATATTTACTAAACTTTTACCCAAAATCCACTAGTAATGGTGAACATAATCTGTCCATTTTATTTTAGTTAAAATAAAAATGCAGCATAACTCACCTTCAACCAGTCTCCATAATGCACATATCCACCAACGTGGGCAGCGTAGGTGCCGATTGCCAGCTCCATGGCCGATCCTAAGGCAAACCAGCGCCGTTTAACGCCAAAAGACATGAAACTGGCACAGATTACAGAGGCCGCCAGATAAAAATAAAGATATGGAACAGGGATATCTGGCTTCCTGAAAAGGTATATGGAAGGAAAACATTTGAAAACAAAAAGACAAGTAATATAACAGTAGAGGGAATGATAGGAATAGGGGGGTAGGGGAATAAGAATAATATGGACATTTACAGTGGAAGGAACTCAGAAATTGAGACCAGTTAGTATAATGAGAATAACATTGGTCAGTAAAAATATGGTGTCACCAGGACGGCACAATGTCAAAACCAACAGTGTAATTGAAAATACTACAATGAAAAGTCATTTAATTAGGTGACACATTTAATGTGTGGATGGGGGAAAATCAGTGGGTCCTTCAACTATTCATGTTATGTATATTTTATATCTAGATACATACATAGATTTTAAATACAAGTATAACATTTACTATATATATATATACACACACACACACACACAAATAAAAATATATAATATATATATATATATATAAAAATATAAATATAAAAGCACATTTCAATTTAGTATATATTTTTAACATTTAGTGAGCCCCAAATCCATACATCCCATTCTCAGCCAATCCTAGTGATTTTCCATATGCGTTTGCGTAGGAAGGAGTTTATAGCAGCCACATATATGTGTAACACCTATTGTTTAGATTTTATTCATTGTGGTAAAATAACTGCTTGCTCGGGTGAACGGAAGCCTGTTTGGCATGAATGTAAACTCTTTAAAATCTTCCAAGCCTCCCATAAAAACAGCTGAGATTCAGCTGCAGATTACTTTCCGGTTACATCAAAGCGTGATCATGGACTCCTCATAAAAGTGAAAGAATTCCATCTGGTAGGATCATAATAATTAAAAACTATGTCTTCCGTTTCTTATACTGCGTTAATACTTAAAGGGATACTATAGTACCAGAAAAACAAAGCCTTTTTTCCTGGCACTATAGGTTCCTACGGTGCCACCCTCTCTCGCGATGCATAAGGAGTTAAAACCCCTTCAGTCACTTACCTGAATCCAGAGCAGATGTCCCTCTGCACTGGGTCAGGCTCCGCCCACGCTCCTCCCCTGCTGACGTCAGCCGGCAGGGGAGACCTTATGTGCATGCGCAACAAGAGCCACACCCTCATTAGGATTCCCTATAGGAATGCATTGTTTTAATGATTTCCTTTGGGGATTTGATTGACGTTGGATGTTCTCATGCACAGCGGTGGAATTTGACACACAGGACACACTCAATATGGAGAGACTATGGGGGTGGGGCAAAGGGTGAGACACTCAGGGTAATTAACAAAACTGAGGCAAAAATAGCCATGTTGTCACTATAGTGCCATAAATGAAATTTCCCAATAAGCTGCTTATGCCCTCTCAATGTTCAGGGCTCTGGACAGGGGTCCCAATCTTTGTAGTTGAACTAATTGTGTGTCTGGAAACATAGATCAGATCATTATGACGGACATGTAGGTTGGGCTACTGCCTCAGTCCCATGAACAAGTAAATCTTTTTACAATTTCCACAACCCTGATAAAGTACATTCAGACACATGAATAATGACTGATATCAATTATCAGAAATATGCAGAATATAGTAGGGATGCACCGAAATGAAAATTATTGACCGAAACTTCAGGATGTCTTTAGCCGAAAACCAAAAATGACCCCCCCCCCCCCAACCACCCCAAATGATTTTAGAATAGTTTTTTTTATAATTTTATTAATATTAGACTATTTATGCAAGACAGTAAGGGCTATATAAATTACAGTTCATTAGTAAGCTTTACCAATGCTCTCTCTCATTACATTTCCAACTCCATTAAAGTCTATATGAAGTTGGAAATATAATCGGACAATACTATCACTGTATGAAGTATATAATAATAATACTATCACTGTAAGAAGTATATAATAATAATACTATCACTGTATGAAGGATATAATAATAATACTATCACTGTATGAAGGATATAATAATACTATCACTGTAAGAAGTATCTAATAATACTATCACTGTATGAAGGATATAATAATAATACTATCACTGTATGAAGGATATAATAATAATACTATCACTGTATGAAGTATATAATAATAATACTATCACTGTATGAAGGATATAATAATACTATCACTATATGATGTATATAATAATAATACTATCACTGTATGAAGGATATAATAATAATAATACTATCACTGTATGAAGTATATAATAATAATACTATCACTGTAAGAAGTATATAATAATAATACTATCACTGTATGAAGGATATAATAATAATACTATCACTGTATGAAGGATATAATATCACTGTATGAAGTATATAATAATAATACTATCACTGTATGAAGTATATAATAATAATACTATCACTGTATGAAGGATATAATAATAATACTATCACTGTATGAAGTATATAATAATAATATCACTGTATGAAGGATATAATAATACTATCACTGTATGAAGGATATAATAATACTATCACTGTATGATGTATATAATAATAATACTATCACTGTATGAAGGATATAATAATAATACTATCACTGTATGAAGTATATAATAATAATACTATCACTGTAAGAAGTATATAATAATAATACTATCACTGTATGAAGTATATAATAATAATACTATCACTGTATGAAGGATATAATAATAATACTATCACTGTATGAAGGATATAATATCACTGTATGAAGTATATAATAATAATACTATCACTGTATGAAGTATATAATAATAATAATACTATCACTGTAAGAAGTATATAATAATAATACTATCACTGTATGAAGGATATAATAATAATACTATCACTGTATGAAAGATATAATAATAATACTATCACTGTATGAAGTATATAATAATAATACTATCACTGTATGAAGGATATAATAATACTATCACTGTATGAAGGATATAATAATAATACTATCACTGTATGAAAGATATAATAATAATACTATCACTGTAAGAAGTATATAATAATAATACTATCACTGTATGAAGTATATAATAATAATAATACTATCACTGTAAGAAGTATATAATAATACTATCACTGTATGAAGGATATAATAATAATACTATCACTGTATGAAGGATATAATAATAATACTATCACTGTATGAAAGATATAATAATAATACTATCACTGTATGAAGTATATAATAATAATACTATCACTGTATGAAGGATATAATATCACTGTATGAAGTATATAATAATAATACTATCACTGTATGAAGGATATAATAATAATACTATCACTGTAAGAAGTATATAATAATAATACTATCACTGTATGAAAGATATAATAATAATACTATCACTGTATGAAGTATATAATAATAATACTATCACTGTATGAAGTATATAATATCACTGTATGAAGTATATAATATCAATACTATCACTGTATGAAGTATATAATAATAATACTATCACTGTAAGAAGTATATAATAATAATAATACTATCACTGTATGAAGGATATAATAATAATACTATCACTGTATGAAAGATATAATAATAATACTATCACTGTATGAAGTATATAATAATAATACTATCACTGTATGAAGGATATAATAATACTATCACTGTATGAAAGATATAATAATACTATCACTGTAAGAAGTATATAATAATAATACTATCACTGTATGAAAGATATAATAATAATACTATCACTGTATGAAAGATATAATACTATCACTGTAAGAAGTATATGATAATAATACTATCACTGTATGAAGTATATGATAATAATACTATCACTGTATGAAGGATATAATAATAATACTATCACTGTATGAAGTATATAATAATAATACTATCACTGTATGAAAGATATAATAATAATACTATCACTGTATGAAAGATATAATAATAATACTATCACTGTATGAAAGATATAATAATACTATCACTACATGAATTATATAATAATAATAATAATACTACTACTATCAATGTATGAAGGATATAATAATAATACTATCACTGTATGAAGGATATAATATCACTACAAGAAGCAGTGAGACCACTGCTTGCAAGAACAGACTGAAACAAAAAGGATTAATGGCAAAGGCTAAATTTATTGGTGTTTAAACAATATTACACTATATGTTTTTTCTATATCTTTCTCTTCCATGTTGAGGTCAACATATTTGCAAGTATAATATTTTATAAATTTTTATAGTATACAGGTATTTGCACATAAAATCCCTTTAACTGGTTTTGCACATTTGGACATACAGGTGGCACTGGAATCCAAATGAGGCAATACGTTTGTCAAGAGAGGCAGTATAAAGAGAAGGGGAACAAGAACAGAGCCTTGGGGGGACTTCAACTGAGACAGGATAAATGGGAGATATAGGAGGAAAGCCACAAGGGGACAGTGTACCAGAGACTGATTGACATGAGACACATATATACAAATTATATATATGTATAATGCAGAGTATATTTAGAGACTATATTTGGACACATGCATGTGTATATAGTTTTTACATTTTGAGATTATATATATATATATAGTATATTTAGATGCTATATTTGCACAAAGTGTACATTTAGATATATAATGTATATTTAGATGTTATATTTGGGCGCCGTGTATATTATGATGTATATTTACACAGTGTATATTTAGATGCTATATTTGGGCACAGTGTATATTCAGATGCTATTTTTGCACACAGTGTATATTCAGATGTACATGATGTATAGTTGCATACAGTGTATATTTAGATGCTATATTTGGGCACAGTGTATATTTAGATGTATATTTGCACACCGTGTATTTTTAAATGTATATGATGTATATTTGCAAACTGTATATTTCCATGTATAATTGGACACAGTGTATATTTAGATGTATATGATGTACATTTAGATGCTATATTTGCGCACAGTGTATATTTAGATATACAGGTACAATGTATATTTAAATGCTATATTTGCACAGTGTATATTTAGATATACAGGTATAATGTATATTTAAATGCTATATTTGCACAGTGTATATTTAGATATACAGGTACAATGTTCAGATGCTATTTTTGCACAATGTATATTTAGATATGATATATATTAGCACAGTGTATATATTTACATGTATATTTGCATACAGTGTATATGATGTATATTTGGTCACAGTGTATATTTAGATGTATATGATGTATATTTGCACACAGTGTATATATTTATATGATGTATATTATGTATATTTGCACACAGTGTATATTTAGATGCTATATGATGTATATTATGTATATTTATATGGTGTATATATGATGTATATTTGCACACAGTGTATATTTATATGTACATTAGGGCACAGTGTATATTTAGATGCAATATGATGTATATTTGGTCACAGAGTATATTTATATTATGTATATTTGGTCACAGTATATATTTATATGATGTATATTATGTATATATAGATGTATATTTGGTCACAGTGTATATTTAGATGCTATATGATGTATATTATGTATATTTACACACAGTGTATATTGATATGATGTATATTTGGTCACACAGTGTATATAGTTATATGATGTATATTTGCACACAGTGTATATATTTATATGATGTATATTTGCACACAGTGTACATATAGATGTATATTAGGGCACAGTGTATATTTAGATGCTATATGATGTATATTATGTATATATGATGTATATTTGGTCACAGAGTATATTTATATTATGTATATTTGCACACAGTGTATATTTATATGATGTATATTTGGTCACAGTACATATTTATATGATGTATATTATGTATATATAGATGTATATTTGGTCACAGTGTATATTTAGATGCTATATGATGTATATTATGTATATTTATATGATGTATATATGATCTATATTTGCACACAGTGTATATTTATATGATGTATATTTGGTCACAGTGTATATTTATATGTATATTATGTATATTTATGTGATGTATATTTGCACACAGTGTATATATAGATGTATATTAGGGCACAGTGTATATTTAGATGCTATATGATGTATATTTGGTCACAGAGGGTATATATTTATATGATGTATATTTGCACACAGTGTATGTATATCTGATGTATATTTGGTCACAGTGTATATTTAGATGCTATATGATGTATATTATGTATATATGATGTATATTTGCACACAGTGTATATTTATATGATGTATATTTGGTCACAGTGTATATTTAGATGCTATCTGATGTATATTTGGTCACAGAGGGTATATATTTATATGATGTATATTTGCACACAGTGTATGTATATTTGATTTATATTAGGGCACAGTGTATATTTAGATGCTATATGATGTATATTTGGTCACAGAGGGTATACATTTATATGATGTATATTTGCACACAGTGTATGTATATTTGATTTATATTAGGGCACAGTGTATATTTAGATGCTATATGATGTATATTATGTATATATGATGTATATTTGCACACAGTGTATATTTATATGATGTATATTTGGTCACAGTGTATATTTAGATGCTATATTGTGTATATTTATATGATTAATGTATATTTATATTAATATGGTGTATATTATGTATATGTATATTATGTATATTTATATGATGTATATTATGTATATTTGATGTATATTAGGGCACAGTGTATATTTATATGATGTATATTTGGTCACACACATTGTGTATATGATGTATATTTGGTCACACACAATGTGTATATGATGTACACTGTGACAAAATATACATCATATAAATATACACCGTGACCAAATATACATCATATAAATATACACTGTGACCAAATATACATCATATAAATATACACTGTGTGCAAATATAGATCATATATACATCATATAAATGTACATAATATACATCATATAGCATCTAAATATACACTGTGACCAAATATACATCTATATATATGGTCACACACAGTGTGTATATGATGTATATTTGGTCACACAGTGTGTATATGATGTATATTTGGTCACACACAGTGTGTATATGATGTATATTTGGTCACACGCAGTGTGTATATGATGTATATTTGGTCACACAGTGTGTATATGATGTATATTTGGTCACACAGTGTGTATATGATGTATATTTGGTCACACACACTGTGTATATGATGTATATTAGGGCACAGTGTATATTTAGATGCTATATAATGTATATTTGGTCACACACAGTGTATATTTGGTCACACAGTGTATATATTTAGATGCTATATGGTGTATATATATTTATATAATTGGCTTTCCCTGTATATATGACACAGTGTATATTTAGATGCTATATGGTGTATATAATATGACACAGTGTATATTTAGATGCTATATGGTGTATATAATATGACACAGTGTATATTTAGATGCTATATGGTGTATATAATATGATACAGTGTATATTTAGATGCTATATGATGTGTATATTTATATAATTGGCTTTCCCTGTATATAATATGACACCGTGTGTATATATTTAGATGCTATATGGTGTATATAATATGATACAGTGTATATTTAGATGCTATATGATGTGTATATTTATATAATTGGCTTTCCCTGTATATAATATGACACAGTGTGTATATATTTAGATGCTATATGGTGTATATAATATGATACAGTGTATATTTAGATGCTATATGATGTGTACATTTATATAATTGGCTTTCCATGTATATAATATGACACAGTGTATATTTAGATGCTATATGGTGTATATAATATGACACAGTGTATATTTAGATGCTATATGGTGTATATATATATATATATATTTCTATAATTGGCTTTCCCTGTATATAATATGACACAGTGTGTATATATTTAGATGCTATATGGTGTATATAATATGATACAGTGTATATTTAGATGCTATATGATGTGTATATTTATATAATTGGCTTTCCCTGTATATAATATGACACCGTGTGTATATATTTAGATGCTATATGGTGTATATAATATGATACAGTGTATATTTAGATGCTATATGATGTGTATATTTATATAATTGGCTTTCCCTGTATATAATATGACACAGTGTGTATATATTTAGATGCTATATGGTGTATATAATATGATACAGTGTATATTTAGATGCTATATGATGTGTATATTTATATAATTTGCTTTCCATGTATATAATATGACACAGTGTATATTTATATAATTTGCTTTCCCTGTATATAATATGACACAGTGTATATTTATATAATTGGCTTTCCCTGTATATATCACACAGTGTGTATATATTTAGTTGCTATATGGTGTGTATATATATATATATATATATATATATATATTTATATAATTTGCTTTCCATGTATATAATATGACACAGTGTATATTTATATAATTTGCTTTCCCTGTATATAATATAACACAGTGTATTTTTAGATGCTATATGGTGTATATAATATGACACGGTGTATATTTAGATGCTATATGGTGTATATAATATGACACGGTGTATATTTAGATGCTATATGGTGTATATATATATTTATATAATATGACAGTGTATATTTAGATGCTATATGGTGTATATATAAATATATTTATATAATATGACACAGTTTGTATATATTTAGATGCTATATGGTATATATATATATATATATTTATATAATTTGCTTTCCATGTATATAATATGACACAGTGTGTATATGATGTATATTATGTATATTTGATGTATATTTGGTCACACAGTATATATATTTAGATGCTATATGGTGTATATATGATGTATATTTATATAATATGACAAAGTGTGTATATGATGTATATTATGTATATTTGGTCACACAGTATATATATTTAGATGCTATATGGTGTATATATATGATGTATATTTATATAATATGACACAGTGTGTATATGATGTATATTATGTATATTTGATGTATATTTGGTCACACAGTATATATATTTACATGCTATATGGTGTATATATATTTATATAATTGGCTTTCCCTGTATATAATATGACACAGTGTATATATTTAGATGCTATACGGTGTATATATATTTATATAATTGGCTTTCCCTGTATATAATATGACACAGTGTATATATTTAGATGCTATATGGTGTATATATATTTATATAATTGGCTTTCCCTGTATATAATATGACACAGTGTATATATATTTAGATGCTATATGGTGTATATATATTTATATAATTGGCTTTCCTGTATATATAATATGATACAGTGTATATTTAGATGCTATATGATGTGTATATTTATATAATTGGCTTTCCCTGTATATAATATGACACAGTGTGTATATATTTAGATGCTATATGGTGTATATAATATGATATGACAATCGCGGTGTATATATTTAGATGCTATATGGTGTATATATGGTGTGTATATATTTATATAATTGGTTTTCCTTGTATATATAAGTAATATGACACAGTGTATATATATTTAGATGCTATATGGTATATATATTTATATAATTGGCTTTCCCTGTATATATGACACAGTGTATATATATTTAGATGCTATATGGTGTATATATATGGTGTATATATTTCTATATATGACAAGGAAAGTGTATATATAGTTACATGCTATATGGTGTATATATATATATTTCTATAATATGACACAGTGCATATATGATGTATATTTATAATATGACACAGTGCATATATGATGTATATTTCTATAATATGACACAGTGTATTATATGATGTATATTTCTATAATATGACACAGTGTATATATGATGTATATTTCTATAATATGACACAGTGCATATATGATGTATATTTCTATAATATGACACAGTGCATATATGATGTATATTTCTATAATATGACACAGTGCATATATGATGTATATTTCTATAATATGACACAGTGCATATATGATGTATATTTCTATAATATGACACAGTGCATATATGATGTATATTTCTATAATATGACACAGTACTGACCTCTTTGCCTCTGCCCTCTCGGCATACAGCATTAACTGGCTGAAACAAAACCAGAACGGGCACCGGGTGAGGAGCAGCACCCCAAAGCGGGTCACCAGCTGCAGGAGTTTCCTTCGCCCACCCGCCGCCATTCTGAATTCACACTGGGGAGCTGACAACCCAACCAGCCGGATCCTTACTTCCGCCAACCAAGGGAAACGCGTCACTTCCGTGATTCTATCCCCATACTTCCGCCAACCAACCTACAACCTCTGCCAGCCATTACGGATACTACTTCCGCCATCCACGCTACTTCCGCCAACCAAAACAATTGCGTCACTTCCGTTACTTTATTTTAGCCAACTCTTTTTTTTCCTTTTATTTAAGGGCCAGTCTAAGATAATTCATTGTGCAATTCAGACTACAATAAATGTAGTTATTTGGCTCTAGATTTTGGTTTCTGAATGTCACACTTTAAGTTGTTCCAGAAATTCTAAGCTTAGTAAATTGAAACCAAATCCTCTCATCAATACTTTCCTACTTTAGTAACATATCACCCAATATTTTATATGATTGTATAGTAAGGGGCAGGTCTGGACAGTGATATTTTGATAATCATTGTGCTACAGCTGTGATCTGATTCTGGCAATCAGTCAACCCAACAAGTTTGATATGATATAAAGTTTAGCAGTCAGCTTTAATTAATTAATGAACTTACTAAGTTAAGAGGGCTGTTAGTTGTTTCTGATTTTCCACATAAATTAAATATATGTGAAATAAAAAATGATGTATCTATATGCCACTTCTAGTAGGGCATTTCAGACACTTTCTTCTTTATTTTTTGTTTATTTTTTGAGAACAAAACTCTGCCTATGTGTATATCTTGGCTTAAGGATGTCCAAAACGTAGAACCCCTGAAGTTTAAAGGGAAACTATAGTCACCAAAACAACTTTAGCTTAATGAAACAGTTTTGGTGTATAGATCATGTCCCTGCAGTCTCACTGCTCAATCCTCTGCCATTTAGGAGTTAATTCACTTTGTTTATGAACCCTAGTCACACCTCCCTGCATGTGACTTGCACAGCCTTCCATAAACACTTACTGTAAAGAGTCATCTAAAGTTTATCCTTTCCTTATTGCAAGTTCTGTTTAATTTAGATTTTCTTATCCCCTGCTATGTTTATAGCTTGCTAGACCCTGCAAGAGCCTCCTGTATGTGATTAAAGTTCACTTTACAGAGCAAGAGATACAATTGTTTAAGGTAACCAGTTTTTTTTTTCATGCAGGCTGTGTCAATCAGAGCTAGGGGAGGTGTGACAAGGGCTGCATTAACATAAACAAAGTGATTTAAGTCGCAAGGACCTCACTCTCACATGGCCGGGGGGGCTTCCAGGGGGTCAGACGTGCCGCGGGGGGCTCCCTGAGAGTCCCCCCAACCGCGATTGCCGGTGACCGGGTAAGTAAAGAAAGACCTATTACGCCCGGCGGCGTTTAAAGCCGCCTAAAATAGGGCGTAATAGTACGCCCTCCGGTCTTAAGGGGTTAAAAGGGTTTTTGATATTCGCTCCACCTCTGCTGCCAAATAACTCGTGTCTAATGCACAGGGCATGAGAACAATTGTCGAGTATGCCAGTGAATTCCGTACCATGGCAGCAGAGGTTGGCTGGAACAACAAGACTCTCGTGGCTGCCTTTTCACATGGGCTCTCCTGATCCTGGCTTGTCTGACTACCCGCTTTGGTGTCTGACCCCTGCTTGCCGCCTGGACTTTGCTTTTGGTTATTACTTTATTTTCTATTTATTAATAAAGGTGTTTTTGCATCTAGTTCTGTCTCTGTCTGGTTCCTGGTCCCTAACAGGTGCATAGTCCCAGGTTCCTTAACCCTGCAAAGGTAATTATTGCAGTTTTTAATAAATGCATGAGGACATCCATTGTCATGTAAAACACCATAGGAAAGTATTATACATGCCTTCCTATGGGGGAAATACTAATGCAAGCGCGGTCATTTCTGCGCATGCGCATCAGTAGGGGAGGCAGAGCCTGCACCAGTATATATTGTCTCGTATAACAGTACCACATGTAAAATAATTAATAACGCAAGTAAATTATATATTTATTTGTTGTATTACAAAATACTCATGGCAAAATATAACATAAAATGACTTCAAACTCGACACTATGCAACTTCCTCCAATGCTCCCTGCTTGCTCCTTTCTGTCTTTTCACTCCCCCGCCCTGCCTCGCACTCCACCCCGTCTCATTACCCTGCCCACTTTGGTGATTTGAAGAGGTTGTGGTGCTTGGAGTCTGTATGTGCAGTATTTCAGATTGAAACATAGATAAAACTTGCAGCCACAGGGGTAACTCAGCACATAAAGCATGCTAGTAACAGATGACCAATGGGGATATAGTACCCCCTCCATGTCACCCAAATCCTCCCCTCATCCCATCCTCTGGGATGTTACTTCAACCCCCCGCAGTGAAGAGAAGTGACATCACCAGAGGAGAATTGGGCAGCAGTGAGATCTTGGCTTTGGCATCTGAACGCAGGTAGGTCTTTTCTTTCTTTTTTTTTAACTTTGTGGTGCAAAAACACTGTTTTTGGATCGGAGTAACCCTTTAATATTTATATAGCAACAACATATTCCACAGTGATGTACAATGGGATCATCCCCACCCAACTTTCTCCCTCTGTAATTTTTTTTTTAACTTTCTTTTGAAGTCCAAACCTACCGCTCTATTGGTGACCTACTCATCTTGTGTTCTCTGATGTTTCCCAGTAACTCAGTAACAAGGACATAGAAACTCATTAATTTTTATTATGGTATTCTGTTTTATTTACAGACAGATCTGGTAATATAAACATGAAATATTGACTGGGAGTGTCATATTCAGTAAATATATCTATGGAGCTTTTCAGAACACAGTAGGACATTAATTATCTATATGATTACTTGGGTATTCTGTCCATTGTGTTAAAAAAACAAACAACCTGATCTCTTCTACGGCAACAGGAGAATATATCCCCTCCAGTGTTGAAGACTGATTCTCTTCCAGTGTCATAGGGTTAATTGTCCCCTGCCAGTGACACCGACTAACAAAGTTCTTTCGCCATGATAGCCTCTCTAGCAGCGTGGACTGTACTCTCTGCGATTACACAGGTATGATTGTCCCCTCAAGTGTAAAAGGTTGACATGATTCCTTTAAAAGTTCCAGAAAAATATAAACCCTTTAAAAGTGTATTTCTTATTTTGGCAAAATGCACTTGTTAAATTTTACATATTGATATGGTCAGCTTTTTCCAGTGTTATCGGACTTTTTTCAATCCTCTCCAGTGGTATCGAAATAATTTTACGTCTTTCAGTGTCCTTGGTTGAATCCCAATCCAGGGTTAAATAAAAATATGCATTGATCCAGTGTTCCAGGATAATATATCTCTTTCAGTGTCAACAAAATAATCTTTTCACATAATGTCACTGAATAACGTCCCTCCCCCTCCCCCTCCCCCCCACACCCAAAGTCAATAAGTAGCCTGTACCGCAAAATCCAGTACCGAAGTATAAGATGCTCCTCCCCTAGGCTATTTTGCCCCACCCATTTCCAGAATGTCAGGTTAATTGTATCCCACTCGGTTCTGTCACTTTAATATTTTCCATTTCCTTTAAATTCCAGTGATTACTTTTTTCTACAGAGAAACAGTGTGAGGTGTATTGTGTTGACCATGGAATGTAGAGAGCCTTCTCAGTAGTATCTGGCTGTCTCCCGCCAGCTGGTGACCCAATGCCTTTGGCTGTTAGGAAGTTGGGAGCAGAGCTTCTGTCTCTCTTCCAGCCGGACACACACGGCATTGTGAGTCTGAGCCAGCCGGTAATATCCGACCCGGTGGAAGAATCCAACCTGGTAACGGAGTGAGGTAGGGTACAGGAAATGAGAATGGCCAAGAGAGGGAGAAATGGGATGGGGAAGCAAAGATGGAAAAAGACAGCAAAGATAAAAGGATCAGACAGAGAAGAAAAGTTGAGGAAGGATAAATAATAGCGTCCGGAGGTTGTATGAGAATGATAAAGAAGGCGAAAAGAAATGTTTTAGAGGAGGGTGAAGGGATAACATGAAAGACACGAAGATAATATCACAAACTGGACAATAATATCAGATTCTAAATTTAGCAATATTAGCAGGAAAAAAAAGTTGATGACAAACATAAAAAAAACAAGAGATGCAAGTTGGAAAGACAAGACAGATAAATTAACTAAGAAGAGAAAGCAGATACGGATAATTAATAATTGTATGAAAACAATATGAGAGACACATTATCAATTAGTTTGCTTAAAGAGTGTAAGCAAAGAGAATGTGTCATAGACTGTGCTCTCTATATACCCAGACCAACATACAGATATAAGAAAACAGATATATGTATGTGCGTATACAGAGGCAGTGAAAAGAGCTGGGAGAGTTCCGGCAAAAGAATGTCCGGAATTGATTTTCTGGTTACCCGAGGGGGAACTGGGGTTTGGGGTCAGAGGTCAAGCTCCCTGGTTAAACGTTCCGCCTCCGATGGTTGCATCTTCATCTCGGCCTTCTGACCTCTGACCTCATACATGGCGCGGGTGTTGGCCCTCCGGAAGAATCCACACTACAAGGCAGGAAAGTGATCAGGGCCCAGCCATACGAGGGAGTCAGTATTAGAAACTTAGAGATGAAAGACTTGAATAGTTGCAGGGAAGTACAAGAGTTGACAGAACTCGTCTTTAGGACTCAAGATGTTGACAGAATGGAAGTATATAGGTCAAAAGCCTAATAGTAAGTGACTTAACTGAGTGACAGAGCTCAGCAAGTGATTGAAGAAGAGATTCTAATGGTATCATAGTTTAAGAATTGCTATCTGCAAGAAATTCAACAACCAATCTGTCTGAAGGGAGCCATCACAGAAAAATAACAAAATTGCTGCTTCCTATAGCATTATGTGTCTGAAATTGTTTAGAGCTTCCAAAATAAAATATACACTAAGATTTAATTTCATGTACATAGGTCTGTCCTACTGGGTGTATTTTATTTTTTATAAGGACATCTCTGCGGGGGGAAAAAAGGTTTTGGTCAAAATGTGCTATTTGTGGTGTATGGATATAAAACCAACCTTAGTCTAATGATAAAGAATTTGTATAACAAGTTCTTAAAAAAGTAGAACTAAGAGGGAGCCGTCACCATTGAATAAAACATTGGAAATCAGCTATAAACTGAACTAACCTTTTTTCATGTGATTCTCTGTTTAGTTTTTAAAATAAAAATAAAAATTTAGCAAATTACATCACAATCCAGTTCAGCCCAGGTGCCAGGGCACACAATGCAAATGAGAAAGAGAAAGCTTTTTTATTTTCTCCCCTTCTCTGTATGCTTTTTAAGATGGAGGCACCCAAATGCTGGGAGGAAGGAGCAAGGAGGACTCATACTTAAAAAAAAGCTGTAAATGTTCATTAAAATATGTGAAGAAAAAACTCAGGAATCCTTGAAGTGTCAAATCAGGGCCTACAGTTGGAAGCCAAGGTAACACTTTTGGACTGGCACAATAAATTAAAGGGACACTGTAGGCACCCAGACCACTGCACCACTCTTCAGGACAGCCACTAGAGGCGCATCTGCGATGCTGGAGGCATATTATGCCTCCATCGCGCAGAGCGTCCATAGGAAAGCATTGAAAAATGCTTTCCTATTGACAGCTGGAAAGTGCGCGCAGCACTTGCAGCGCATGCACATTCGGCTCTATTTTGTCAGGAAAACCGCTTTGTTTTCTTGACACTATAGTGATCCTTTAAAAAGCGTGGAAGCAAACTGCACATTTCTCGAACTCAAACTTAAATGAAATTGTTTTGCATGCACTTGTATGGGTTACTTGTATGTGGTAAAAGCTAACAGGATCTACTCTGGAATAAATTTAGCAAAATATGAAGATGAAGATGCTGTACACACTAATAGTCATGGCGACATCAATCTTCCATTCACCGTGGTGTGAGCAATGTTTCACTCCCTGACAGCATTTGTGAATAACAGAATTCCTTGTCTAGAATTATTAAAGTTTCCTTATCTTCTCTCTAAGTTACTCAATTGCATTTAGTAAGAAATAAAAAAAGTCAAATATAAGAACCTTTGCAGGAATTAAATATAAGAAAGGTATATTTAGAAGCAACATCTGAAGTGGTGAGAGGTAACGGAAAGGATAGGAGGTAAATTGAAAGGGTTTTAGGGTGACTAGCGAGGATCTGTACACACAACGTGTTGACTCTCACCTTCCAAAGAAGAAGGATGATAATTCCCAGGAGGAGAATGCCAGATCCCACGGAAACGATGATCAACCAAAGAGGGATCTCTGCTTGCGGAGGTTCTACCAATAATGAGTCAATAGATACCGAGAACTAAAAGATGAAACAGAATGAAACAACAGTTGAATAGTGGTATATGGCAAAACACACACATATATATATATACATATATATATATGAAACAAGGGGGGTTTTGTGTAATATATATATTTATATATATATATATATATATATATAGTGGGATTAAGGGATAGTAGAGAGAAAAAAAAAGAAAGGATAGAAATGGAATGGAAGAGAATGGTGATAGGTAGAGAGAGAGCAATGATAATGATAGAGAGAGATATGATAAAAATGTGTAAGGAGAGAAAAACAAAATGAAAATAGAAAGAAAGGGAAATGATAGGTAGAGTAGTGTGAAAAGGCAGGTGGAAGTGAGTGAGGGAGGAAGAGATAGAATAGAAAAAAAAGATAGTTCAAGGGGAGACTTGGTGTAGCGATATATTTGTAGCTAATGACAATAATGAAATAAAGAGGACACACTCTTCACACATAAAGCTTTTCAGCAAGCTATTGTACTTTACGGGTCTGGAGTGTCCCTTTGGCTGAAGCAAGCAGACATTTACCCCTGGTGGCTATGTTATGGCTTGCAGTGGTAGGTAAGGGACAGTGCCAAGACACTATAACCAGCTTAATGAACTGAAATGGTTATAGTGCCTAGAGTGTCTCTTTAAGTAAATACTACTATGATATTCTCGGCAGACTTTTCACAAGCTTAAAAATAGTGCTCCATGGAAACACTCTAGATCAGCGGTTCCCAAAGTGTGGGTCGCGACCCACTGGTGGGTCGCAGGGTGATTCCCAGTGGGTCGCGCTGACCCACTTATCCAGGGCCGCAGGGGACTCGGGCAAGCAGACTGACACCAGGAGGGAGCCCGGCGGCTTGCCATGTATGCCGCCGGGCTCCTTCCAATCAGTCTACCCAGAAGCTCCGATCTGCAGCTCCGGCTGGGTGCAGAGCTGCAGACCGTGTGATAGAAGTCTCGCAAGCACCCAGAGCGTTACCATGGCAACACTGTGGGAGCTTGCAAGACTTTTATTACATGGTCTGCAGCTCTGCACCTGGCGGAGCTGGAGACCGGAGCATTAACCCACCGGGCCACCAGGGAGACACTGGACAACCAGGGAATTCAATGAAGGTAGGACACAGCCCCCAGACATCCCCCTCCCCCCCATGTAACCCCTTCACCCCCTGCCCTCCCCCGTGTAATCTCTTCACTCCTTGCCCTCCCCCATGTCATCCCTTCACTCCCTGCCCTCCCCCCATGTAACCCCTTCACTCCCTGCCCTCACCCATGTCACCCCTTCCCCTGCCCTCCCCATGTCACCCCTTCACTCCTGCCCTCCCCAATGTAACCCCTTCACTCCCTGCCCTCCCCAATGTAACCTCTTCACTCCTGCCCTCCCCCATGTCACCCCTTCACTCCCTGCCCTCCCCCATGTAACCCTCTTCACTCCCTGCCCCTCTCCATGTAACCCCTTCACTCCTGCCTCTCCCCCATGTCACCTCCTTCACTCTGCCCTCCCCCTGTCACCCCCTTCACTCCCTGCCCTCCCCCATGCAACCCCTTCACTCTGTCCTGTAACCCTTCACTCCCCTGCCCTCCCCCAATGTAACCCCTTCACTCCCCTGTGTAACCCCTTCACTCCCTGCCCTCCCCCATGTAACCCCTTTACTCCCTGCCCTCCCCCAATGTATCTGTGTGTCAGTGTGTGTATTTGTGTGTCTGTGTGTACTGTGTGTCAGTGTGTATCTGTGTACATGAGTGTCTGTGTATCTATGTGTGGGAAACTATGTGTCATTGTGTGTATTGCTGTGTCAGGGTGTGTATTTGTGTGTCTGTGTGTGTCTCTGTATGTGTGTGTATAAAACATGCTTATATTCAAACACACATTCTGTATATGTACATTTTATAAACACAATACACACACTGCATCCACTACACACACACACACACACACTGCATCCACTACACACGTACTGCAAATGCGAACATTACATACAAACACACCCCGGCATTAAAACACTAAAATTATCTACAAACACCCCTTCATTCAAACACCAACATCAAAAAGCACACCTGAATTTCAAGTCCGACACTACATACAAACACCCCTGCATTCAGACGCAAACATTACAAACAAGTACACCACTATATTCCAATGGCAACCGTATATACAAATACACCCATACATGCACACATATACTTAATACAAAATCTGGTATAGCATTGTTGAAGTTCTCCGACAGATGGAGATCTACCTTTTTGGCCACACTTGCACTAGAGGGGGGCCCAGAAAACATATTTGCACCAGGGCACTCTCTACATAAGTTCCACCACTGGGATAATCAATGTGAGGTACCTGGATGAAAGAGCAGGACACAGCACTTCTGAGTCTGTGAGTAAGCAGTTGTATGTCTCTAAAACTGATTGCCATGATGTGCAAAGTTTCTGCCTCTAAAATTGCCATGATATCCCAGAATTATGCCTCTAAAACTGCCATGTTATGCCAATTTTATGCATCTAAAACTGATTGCCATGGTGTGCCAATTTTATGCTTTTAAAACTGATTGCCATGGTGTGCCAATTGTATGCATCTGACTGTTTGCCATGGTATGTCAATTGTATGCCTCTGAAGCTGATTGCCATGATGTGCCAAGTTTATGCATCTAAAAGTGATTACCATGATATGACAAGTTTATGCATCTAAAGCTTATTGTCATGCTGTGTCAAGTTTATGTATTTAAAGCTGCCATGATGTTCCAATTTTATGCCTCTAAACCTGGTTGCCATGGTGTGCCAAAGTTGCCATGGTGTGCCAAAGTTGCCATGGTGTGCCAAGTTTATACATCTAAAACTGATTGCCACGATGTACCAATTTTATGCATCTAAAGCTGATTGCCATAATATGCCAATTGTATGCATCTAAAGCGGATTGCTATAGTGTGCCAATTTTATGCATCTAAAGCGAACATAATGTTCCAATTGTATGCCTGTAAAGCTGATTGCTATGGTGTGCCAATTGTATGCCTGTAAAGCTAATTGCCACGGTGTGCCAACTGTATACATCTAAAGCGGATTGCTATAGTGTGCCAATTGTATGCCTCTAAAGCGGTTTGTTATGGTGTGCCAGTTTTATGCCTCTAAAAGTAATTGTCATGGTGTGCCAATTGTATGCCTCTAAAGCTGATTGCCATGGTGTTCACTTTTTAAAATATGCATTAAAAGCAAGTGGGTCTCGAAAAATTACCGTTTTGAAAAGTGGGTCTCGGCCCATAAAAGTTTGGGAAGCCCTGCCCTAGACGTTTACACATTTAGTAAATGCAAGCAATATTTTACTGTCGATTTACCATTACTTACCATTACAGAGCGACTCTCCATCCTTATGGTGGGAATATCAGTTTGGAGATGAAGTTCAGCTGCCCCTTCAACTCGCACTCGATCTACATTTCGGTAATCCTTTAACAGGGGGACAACAAGGACAACAGAAGAAAATTTGAGAAGATATTTGGACCAAAGGACATAAAACCGAAGGGACAGCAAAAGAAGTACAAGAGGTGGAGGAACAGAAGGAGAAAAAGAGAAAATTAATTATGAGACTAGAGATGAAAAAACGAGGCATGAAGATGAAGTTAGAATAAGTGGGGAAAATAAATACTTGTGAAGACAGAAGGAAGAGGCAAACGGGATGATAAACATCACAGCATGAGGTCACATCTTCAGAAACCAGGGGTGACATCACTGTCAATAAATCTTAATGAACAAGCCAGGAAAAAAAAATGGTCTGATTTTACCAACGAATCAGTTTATTATGCAAACTAGTTCACCATAAAAAAGATCGATTGAGATAATCAAGTGATAATATCAGATCATAGGGCAATATTTAAATCTCGATTACAAAATATACAAACAGGCCCAAAAACTGGCATATGAGTCCGAAAATGGAGATCCCTCCAACCGATAAAAAAAACGGTAGAACTTTATTAGAATATACAACAATTAGAATAAGAAACAGTACTTATGCACATTAAAAAGCCATGATGAAGGTGCAATTTTGGTGCCGAAACGCTCGTCGTGCTCGTTTGCTCCACATTTATTTCATTTATTATTTGAGCACTTTTTGATTCGCTAGTTTGGTCACTGATGGGGATAACGCTTTGGTAAAAAATAAGGGAGTTTGGAGGGTCACTCCTATTAATTATAACCCCTTTACTGAGAGAAAGGGTGAATGGAACTTGCTGGGCCAGACCAACTAAGCAATTTTTATTCCCTCTTACTTATCTTTTTATTTGGAGTATTTGTTAATCAAATATTGTTGTGGCAGATTCTTAAAGGGGTCTTTTAATATTACACCTAAAAATCGATTTTTGTACAGCTAGTCTTGTATCAGGTAAGATTTACTTAAAACAACTTTGGGGGCATATTATCTAAATACGTCTATTGGGACCCGTTTCCTGTCTCTCTAATGGAGAATCTACTATTCTAATATTATTGTGGTTATACATTGTACACAAGTGGATTGTTATTTTATATTTTTTCACTCCACCATTTCCACCTGGTAAAACACTCTAGTGGTAGTTTTTTTTCAAATAAGTTTAAATATTTTTTTGAGGCCTTTTGTCTGGCTCTTTGCGTCATCAGGGGTTATCCCAATTTAAGACCCTGGTGAATTGCTCCTTCTGTGAAATGGTTGGTTCATATGTACCTTCTTAAATCTAAACCCACAGTGTTTAATCCCCATCATGCACCACGACCTCATGGCTTTTTAATGTGCAAAAATATTGTCATTTACCCTAATTTTTGTATATTTTAATAATGTTGTTCTACCATTTATCATTTGAAGGGATCTCCATTTTTGGACTCACACGCCCTTTTTTGGACCCATTCCCTGTTTTGTAATCTAATTAATTGTTGTCGGTTACCCTCACTTGGAGCCTCTTGGGCATGGTTAATTGGTTCCCTAATGGTCCCTTTTTAATATTTAAATCTCACCTCCAGGAATGTGCTATTCCACACTCTCCCTCGCACAGTCACTGTGGCTGTCTTTGTCAAGTTTTTGATCGGACAAGTAAATTGCACACAATTTGCACCACCTCCTGCACATCTCTGGGGATGCAAAGATAAATTGGAAATGTAACAATATCATAAACAAAAACAAGTTCTACGTATCTTCCCAACTACATAAAGAATGATAAAGACAATGTGCTTGACACCAGCGGAAAACAGTCAAGATGTAAGGATGTAGAATGGCCTATGACCAGGGAGGTTGTTCGGGTGGGGGGTTAGACTGTAGCCCCAAATGTAGAGCTCTGTAACCTAAACAATTTATCTCGGGGGGAGTGCAAGTGGACCCCTGAATCTATTATTCCATACTGCTCTCCCTCCATGTGTCCTTGTTAAGCCCCAGTCTTGAGCAGAAGTTATAAATGTGGGAATATGACACTATTGCCATGCTCCCTCCCATGTGTATCACTGTGCTGCTTCTCCTCGCATCCATGGTTCAACAGGGATACTGGGAGGGAGACCAGCTTGAGAGAAATAGTGAGAGTTTTGAGGGCTCTAAACGCATGGAGAACAGCTTTCTGTCTCCTCCCCATTACTCTTCATACGATATAGAGGGAGAGGCTTGTAGCAAATCACCCCCCCCCCCTGCACAGAGTAAAATATTTTCATAGTGTGAGTTTTCCTTGTTTCTGTGTATCCTAAGTGGGCTTTTTGTCTGTTTCTGAATGCATGTGTAGCTTGTATATATTTACCTGTCTCTGTATGCCTGTGCTTGTGCTTATGTCATTGTATCCTGTCTAAGTGTGTCTTTGTATACGTGTGTAATTGTGTGCCTGTGTTTGTGAATCCAGTCTGTGTGTCTCTGTGTACGCCCCTATGTGCCTGTGTTTGTGTCACCCTGTCTATGTGTGCTTGTCTTTATATGCCTGTTGATCTCTGTGTTTACGTATGCGTCTGTGAACATGTGTGTATTTTAATGTGTGTATCTGTATGTCTGTTGTATGTGTCTTTATGAATGTATCCAAGTGTGTCAAGAAGCATTTACTGCAGGTGTAAACCGGTTGTGGAGTTTGATGAGGCTTGTTTGTCTTAAGCACAAGCCAAAGGCGATTTTTTTACCCTGTTATAGCCCCTGTATATCATGTGTTTTCCTTTTAATGGATTGGGACTAAATATGGGTTATAAAAAGAAAGTATACCTATTAAAATAAATTAAAGTAAAATAAGCATGTATTTTTCTCCTTGACTCAATGAAGCAATAGTCCTCTGCAGTTACTAAAACATATTCATACGGGGAACACAAATGAGGAGCCATAGTGAAACCATATTCTCCTACACAAGTGTGGTTCAACCACAAATGTCTTTGAAAAACCCTTACAAGTGTCAACATGGATCTCTCTGTTTTGATGGATGCCAAAGTCTTAACATCAGGGATTTCTTCTACTTCTCTTCGTCTCCTTCCTCCAGACTCCGACTTATTTGAATGCTAGGAGGCAATACACAGTTAATGAATCAAGATGGAGAAACAAATTATCCAACGAATACCAAACAAGGCAATGTCATTTTCAAAAGCATTTTAGAAAACAATTTTTAATGTAGCTGTCAGGAATCCTGACTCAGGATCCTATACTGACAACCAAATATATTTCTTTTAGGCTGTTTTATTTTTTTTCCCACCACTAGTGGCCTCCCTAACCCCTAGTCTAAGTCTCTCACACCTGCCTAAAATGATCATCTGAATTCTGAATTGTGCTATAAGAGGCCACACCAGACTAACTTAAGGGCCTTTACATTGATAGTTGTTTATGGTCTAATACAGACAAGACATCTGTTCCTGGCTCATGCTGATACCTGAGCACCTGTTCAAATCAGATTACCTTTGATCCATCCTGATTCATCCAAACAACCTGTTTTATTTCAGACTGGACATTGTTTCCTAATTATTCCTTATTGCTTTGGACCTAACCTGCCTGAACTTTACAAACTTTCCTATTAATTGCAACTCTCCTGGTCCACCTATCTGGTATTTGCTCTACAACCTCCAAACAAAAGAGTCAGATCACCTAAACTTAGACTAACCTGAATTCCATAAGCCTTTATTATATTCTGTTTATTTCTGTCCCGTTATATTGTTTGCCTGTTGCCTATAATTTCTCTTATGGTTTTCCTGTAAACATGCTTTGAGGCATATTGCCTAAACTTCTATTTCTATAAATACTCTTTCATACTTACCTGTAATCCCATTTATAGGTTCTCCTTCTTTCAGTCTATAATCCCATCTATAGGTTCTCCTTCTTTCAGTCTATAATCCCATTTATAGGTTCTCCTTCTTCCTTCTAGCCTATAATTTCTCTTATAGATTTTCCTCTAACTTTGATACCTGTAATCTCATTTATAGGTTCTGCTTTCTCCCTTATTCCTTATTGTTCCTTTTCCCGTTGTATCCTGTTACCTTGTCTAAACATTCCAAAGATTCAAAATAAAGAACCTCAAGTCAACCCTGGCATAAGTCTCTTATCTGACCTGCAAAAGATCATGACAGTAGCTGAAAATTTACTTTATGGATATGCAGAAAAAGTTTGCTGTTGTGTGCTTGGATCTGTAAGGGTTTTTTTTTTTTTTTCTAAACAGCTGTCCTCAGAAATAAACAAAAATGTAGACTATTTAAGACTAGGCCTTTAAAAGAGCTGATTCTCTTGCTCTCATTCAGTTACTATTATAAAATAACAAACGAAATAATCAACTTGGACTCTGGAATGCATTCAAATCCATTGGAAAGAACTCCACTTCAGTATTGTTACAAGTTTAGATGACATCTACTGGGCAGATATTTCACCTAGAATTTCCAATATGTTTGTATTTTTCTTTGTTTTTCCCCCCAAAGCATTGGCAGAAAGTGGAGTTTGAGATGTTTATGTAGCCATGGAAATGAGTTGCTTAAATTTTCGTATACACTTACCATGAGATTTAAAGGGTCAATGATATCACCGGGAGGATTACACTGTTTTTTATCGTCCTCGCTGATTACTAAAACTTCAGTTGGGTAAATAAGCCACTTCCCATTGCTAACTTCATATGGCCATGTCACTACTACGAGTAACGTACCCAATGACTCCAAAGGTTCTCCAGAATTTAGTACCTAAAAACATCATAAAAGAAATGAGTATACACATAGACAATCTGACTATGTATAACTTCTCCACGCCGCCATTAAATATATTTATTACCAAAAATGAGAACTCTACAGGATTTCCTACGTCTTCAACAGTCTTCATGGCAGACTCTCCCATGACCTCACCACTAAAGTAGGTCTGTACATTGGGAGGAGACCTAGAAGACAAGGTATTGGATTAAAATGCCATAAATGTGTTAAGAGACAAGGTAAGAACAATAGGCTAAAAGTGTTCATTATTCAGATACTGATGCACTGCGCACATGCTAATCCACAGTATAAGTTAGTAGACAAGTATTTTAATACATTGTCGTTTGATTGGTTGCAGACTAAGGAGGTATGTATTCAGGGTACTTACACTGAGAAAGCGGTCTTCAATGTGTAATCTATCAAGAGATATGCATACTTTGGTTCCAGATCTGTTTGTTTACTCAGTCTGGAAGACAAAGGAGAGAGTTCCGATGAGAGATAAATAAAAAATGAAAGTATTGAAAGGGAAGTATTGTGAAAAAAGTACTTTCAAACAGGGAAAGCGAAGTAGATTAAAATAAACCTGGTAAGAATGAACTACAATATTCTTTCTGTACTCTATGTCCCTTTCTTATGTCTATCCCATCATATCTCACTATCGGACCGGAACCAGTCTGCCGTAACTTAGTCAATATTATGATGTTAATGCGGTATGCATTCTAACATGTGATATGGTATGCCATTTATGATCCAAGTTCAGGAATTAAGGCCTAATACGGCATGATATTTAAACAAATCCTTTCAATGATTAGGGCAGGTTGCAAAGGTTTAATTTTGATTATGAAGACAGGCAAACAAGAGAAGCAGAGGACAAAGTCCGTGAGGCAACTCTGAAGTGAAAAAGTCAGTATGCAGATGGAATACAAGGATGAAGGGAAATGGATAAAATGGATGAAAATGATTTATTACAGGTATTTATAAAGTGCCAACGTATTCCGTAGCACTGACACAGAGCCAGCACTACTGCTTCAGAATACATAGGCACCAGATGAGCTGCAGAAGGGCTTTTTACAGCACGGCCAGTGTTCTGGAATGTAACTACCCTTGTACAAATGGTAGATAAGTGCAGAAATTCTACCCGGGACTTGACATGCAAAGCAACACATGTAATATCAGCCAACATACTTGTGGCCTCCAACAGCGAAGGTAACTTGTAACCTTGAGTACTATATGGCACCAGGATCCCAACAATAACTGTGACCATCCTTTTTAATTTACTATTCTATGTTCATTCTCTCTAATTTCCTGTCAGTCAATGCAAAACATTTTGATTGACTTCCATCTCACTTTTTTATCTTCACTCTCCTAAATTATATTTTTATTTCAAAGGCACCTCTTACTGCTTCGATTCTCTTAACCCCTTAGCTACATCCCCATCTTTCCTTATTCCATTGCATTCACCCGCGCCCTTTCTAGTCACTCTCTAAATGCCCCACGACGTCTTTACTCACGTGGAGAGCTGTAAACTTGCAACCACTTCTCTTGTCTTTAAAGAAATACTTTGTACTTCAAATTTGATGTTGATCTCCATCTGTTAAAAGAAAATAAAAGCTCCTGGTTATGTTGGCGAATAAGAAATAACATATGAATACAAAAAAATAAACCATAATAATGTTTACTTTCTACTACAGAATCAACAGTAGAGGATGCAATATGACCTTGTATTAAAGATATTATTCTTACCATTTGTCCTCTTTTAAAAGGATTTCCAATATCGCATGAGACAGTATCGAACAGATCACACACCTGGTTAAGAAAGCAGAGTAAAAAGTCAGGATCTGGCAAATGTGAACAATTTGCAGTAAAAAGGATTGGACCCTTGTGAAAGTGAGAGACAAATGACGTCTTTCACTTGGACAGAAGTGATCGGTATGGCACAGGGAGAAGATGAATGTTAGCTACTCACTGGTTTCACAGAGTAGATCAGGAATCCTGTGGGAATAGAAACATTCAGGGATGCTTCATGGGCGTCATCAGCAGCCGAAGTGGGACTTGGATAGTTTGTTACTGTCACTTTTAGATTCAAAAACTTCAAATCCGAGTCATAATATAGAACTTGCGTTCCGTTCACCCTGTAGTATCAAAAGATATATAAAAATAAAACTATATAACAAATGATAAGAGTTATTACAAAACATTATAGTTAGAGGTTATATGGAGTAATAGGAGGAGTTATAGGGAGAGGTTATATGGAGTAATAGGTGGAGTTATAGAGAGAGGTTATATGGAGTAATAGGAGGAGTTATAGGGAGAGGTTATATGGAGTAATAGGAGGAGTTATAGGGAGAGGCTATATGGAGTAATAGGAGGAGTTATAAGGAGAGGTTATATGGAGTAATAGGAGGAATTATAGAGAGGTTATATGGAGTAATAGGAGGAGTTATAGGGAGAGGCTACATGGAGTAATAGGAGGAGTTATAGGGAGAGGTTATATGGAGTAATAGGAGGAGTTATAGGGAGAGGTTATATGGAGTAATAGGAGGAGTTATAGAGAGAGGTTATATGGAGTAATAGGAGGAGTTATAGGGAGAGGTTATATGGAGTAATAGGAGGAGTTATAGAGAGAGATTATATAGAGTAAGAGGAGGAGTTATAACTGCTTCTATTACTCCATATAACCTCTCTCTCTATAAAGAAATATAATTTAGGGAAAAAAGGAGTTATACTAATTGTAGGATAAACCATATTATAAGCCCTGACCTTGGAAGCACCTCCTGATTTGGTCCTAGATATTCATACTGCAGTTGCAGATTGCTTCTACATACATTATCCGATCCGCACTCTTTCTTAATGTGTATCTAAAACATGAGAATGGGATTAGATTGTGGAACTAGGAATTATAAAGCCAATATGCTAGAAATGTATGAATTACAAGGGTACATTATTAAGCAGTCAATAATGGTTCTAGTTACAAAACCTAAAAAACAGAAAGTAATATTTGTCTCAATCGGACAGCCAGTGATAGGTTGAGACTGAGAGCATCACCTGCCATCCAGATAAACCTTCCTCATACTGCGTGAAGAGAGAACGGAAGCTTGGGGAAGTTGTGTCAGGCACTGGAGACCTTAGTTTGGGGTTTAAACTTTGCAAAACTGAAGTTATTCTGGGTGTGTGAGTGTTCATTTAAATACAGAGTACATATTTTCACTAATGCACAGCTTGAAAGTGACCACTAGGTGGTACCAGTGCACCGGGAAATCAAAAAACAGATTTAGTGCATGTCTTGTGTAACAAAGTGCTCAGCACCCTCTAGGCACTATACTTGTGGGTTCTTGCATGAATTTTTGATGTTTTGAAATTTTGATGATATTATTAGTAGTAGAGTGGATGGGTACAAGCAAGCTTGCCTGTTCTACTACACATATCCTACAGAACATGAGAGAAAAGGGAAACTATTACATGGGTTATAATAGGTGATCAGGGGTCCCTGGGACCCTCACCTGTTGCACATTCGGAGAGGTAATAGGAGGTAGCCCTCTCCCTCTGGGTTACTAATGGATCTGTGGGACCACCACTGTTTGCATTTAACCCCTTATGTGTAACACACAGTAGAGTGGAATGAAAGGAAGGAGTCCACTGTGTGTTTCTGGGGATCTCCTGGGACATTTCTGTTTTATATTGCACATAATGGCCAGAAATACCGGAGGTAGCCGTGGCATGTAAGAATCTCCTACATTTAACGCTCACTGTTGTACAATGGATGAGGAGGCAGGAGGGAACCCAGGGCTCTTTCTCTGGTTAACAGTTGCTGAGAAGACAGGAGGTATGCATCTGGTGTTTGGACGGACACAAAGTAGAATAAAAATATTTTATGGGCAACATTCATATTATGCCACAGTCTGCTACAATGAGGATAATATATACAGCAATAATTTCAAATGTCAAAGTTTTGCAATTAAAGCTGTTTTGTTATCAGAAAATGCTTTCACATCATTTTAAATACTATAATTTTGCATAATCTGTTTAGCAGTTTCTTTATGCCTTTGGCACACTAGGATTTCAATCTATAACTGTGCATATTCTTTACTGTGAAGACTCTGACTTCTGATGGTATTCTGAATTCTCTGCTCATTTTTTCTTTTATCAAAAAAAGGTTTGACAATTATCACAAAATTTACTAAACCTTGAAAAGATGAAAGCACTGTTAATCTAATTGAGAAAAACATTTAAACGTTAATTTACCTTAAAATGACACTGCAGGCACCATAATGACGTCATAATGACGCTATGGCGTCTGGAGTGTGCCTTTAAGGAATTTTCAGGTGACACAGCCTCTTTAAGAAATAATTAAAAGATTTGTAAAAGAGAAAACATATACCAATTTATAATGCACCCGTCATGAAGAAAACATTTTTTATTTTATTTTTTAACTTGTAATTTAGTGAATGTATTGCATTAGCCAATTTGCACTAAATGTATAGACCAAACATTAGGGCTGTGTAAACATTTTATGCTGACAACATGCTAAGCAAGTGGAAGTCCTGCAACAGAATACCTTCAGGTGCTCACATTGCATTAAGGGATTTCAACCATGGCATTGTGGGTTGGATGAGAAAGGACTTCTAAAATGAGGAGAGCCATTACATTCCAGTTAGTCATAATAAAAATGTAGTCACTATCCATCACTCTGGAAGATGTGCATGGCCCGGTGCTGAGTACGCTAAGTCCAGGAATGATAGGGACAAGTGCACATCCCTTAACTGATACAGCGCCTATATTGATCAGCTCTATAACTGACTTTTTGCAGAACAACTACACTCATGACCTGTCTGGTGAGATTTATGGTCCACATGCATGTGTCTTGTTTGTTCTGCAGATAGTCAAACATGGAGTTGATTATTTGAAGATACTGTAAGAGATACTTGTTGAAGAAACGGTTATTAGACGTATCATGATATAAATATCTGTTATTAAATGTACGAGAACACGGGTTAACAAGTTAAACTCACCTCCAGCACTTCAGTGGTGCTCTGCTCTGGGTTAAGAATGGGATAGTTATCTAGAGACTGGACCGCTGAAGGTGATGTCTGCATCTTCTCTACGATGGAGTAGTTTAGGGAGAGTTGGATTGGATGCAGCTTGTCCCGTATATTGTCCTGGTTTAAAGTTAAAGAAGAGGGATATTAATTGTATTAGTAGTGTGACACAAGGCAGTAGCCAAGGAATATAAAAATTAAGACACAAAAGGTGAGAAAGGGATGATCGTAAGAGGAGGGAAGACTAAAGTGTCCAGGTTCTACCGTAACTGAATTGTATTCCAAAGCAGCTTTTGGGGTGTTTTGCTCATTCACTGCTCTACACATCCCCAATGAACAACACACTCACTGTAACTAGTGTTCCTAATTATTTTTGACAGGTACCCATATTAGCTTGGCAAACCCATCTTTAGTTATAAATTAAGCTCAGTGACTCTATTCGTCAATCATAATACCATATGTACCAAAAGTAACTTAATTAAAACACATTTAATTAGAGTCTTCTTGGAATTAGATGGATCTACATTGCACTGCACTGGGGAGGGCAGCACTCTCAGAGTAACAAGATTTATTAAACAGTTAGCTGGTTCTAATAGTTTGTGCCTGAAAACCTGTTAAAATGACAGTAGGATCCACTGGTCTCATGAGCGGGACTGGTTTGACATATTTGGGCAAGTAATTCCTTCAATAAAATTTTGTTTAGCTAAAACCTCCTTGAGACTCTCTGGACACACTGACACCATCCAGAGGACAAGCTGTTATACTTCACAAGGTCTTGGCTGAAGATCTTACACATTTTTGCATGTTAGATTTATGTATCCTTAAATATTTGCAAAATCTTTAGGAAGACATTGTATCATAGAGTATTAGTGTATTGTTATAGAACATTGTGCATCATTTTTTTATATTACACTGTGATTTGGTACTTTGCATTCACTCAAAACACTCGGCTACTACACCAATTCCATCGTATGTTTGACTTCTTGCAGGTCTTTACTGCAGAGGAAAGGGGTTTTAAAAATGCAATATGTTCTATGAAGCTGTCTTCAGTTACACTCAAGTTTGTATTATTTACTGGAGTGTTGCTGTTGATGAAAGATTTTACTCAGTGTTGTTAGTAGTTTGACAGAGATAAAATGATCTAAACACGTATTTGCTGATTTTGTAAAAACACAACAATCAAGAAGTTACAGTATTGTGGAAATGGAGCTCAATATTGACATGAGGATTTAAGTTTAAAGTGTTAGTATAACCTTATTGAGAGATAATAAGCCCTACTGGGGCAGGTACCCCACTCAATTTGCAGTAAAACGTGAAGTAAAAAGGTTTTACTTACCTGAAACCCACGAATGAGCACAGAGGGAGGCATGAGAGTGCACAGAAAGAGGGAGGCGGGAGGGAGTATGAAAGGGGAAGATTTTAATGCCTGTTGTCAGCGTGCACTGTACACTGGCAAACTATGTAATTTATGCACAGAATTCACACGAGGCAGCCCGGAACAGAGTTCTGGACTGCATGGGTCCCGTGTCCTGGGGGTACAACTTGACATGGCACATTATTGAGAATAACTCAAGCTGAAACACTGAAGTGATCATGTTTGTTGGAGTAACCGTTTGAAGTTAAATTGAGTAATAAAACAATAAATTCTGCCATTTTATTTGTTTGCACTGCAAAGTACAAAATTAAGGCTAAACCAGAAATCGGGTAGACTTTGTGTAAAGTAGTATCTTCATATATGAGCTTTAAGCGTTACATCTTCCAACAATGCAGAGTTTGTAATCTTCAATGTGGGATGGAAGGTCACTACATGGTTTTAAAATGCAAAATGTCACATGTCACAAATCCCTACACGTGCTCTTAAAAGCTCTTGTTCCTCCATAGCATTGTCTATTTTGTATACATGCGCATTTGACCAACAATCCAAAAATTGTGGAACAATGACTCCCACGGCACTCAGACAGCCATAGCCATAGCATTCATAATTATTAATTATTTAATACAGCAAAGGTTAGCTGGACTCCCTAATAGCCAAGAAGAAGCCCTGCGATCCCCTATGAGTGACAGATAAGGGTTACATATAACTATCAGGATCCAAAGACCCCACTTGCTTTAGTGCACGTGGAAATCCTTATTACTTCACTAAGGGTTAATCGTCTTCTCATCTGTCCATAGGATTTTTTTCCAGAACTCTACAGGTGGCAGAGGGTGATGGGCCCACGGCGTCACACTGTGTCAGTGCTTCTGCTCGGGCCAAAGTTACAGTGACGCGTATTTACAGGAGTCCATGCCTTGCTAGCAACCAAGTTCTTAATGGTGGATCTACCATTAAGGTAAGACAGTATAAATCAGGATAAAGATCTCATGACAAAAACTGTTCTGAATTCTGAAGAGAGAAATTCCAGAACACTAAAATGAACAGTACAGGATGTTCCTGATGCAAGAATACATTTCATTCTAAAGTGATAGATTGTTGGTAAACCTGCTTTAGTTACTGGAAGGGGGAGTAAGAAAAAGACTCTTCATTCAGTTATGGCTTTCTCCATTAATTCATACCATTACTTCTCACACTTAAGTGTCTATTTATAGGTAACAGAGTTGCTAAATTAGCTACTTTTACATACTATCATCTTTCGTCTTTGCTGTAATTGACCGCATCCTCATTCTCCCTGATATCATAAGGAACTTGATGTGTGTCGTAGTCCAAATAAGTAAATTAATTGTCTGGCTGTCTGTTATATAATGGAGTAACATTAAAGTGAGCAGTATTGGGAATTCATAGTGATTTCAAATTAAAACCCGAAGTACTCAAACATAGCCGACTTGGAGAATTTTTCCAGTTTAATAATTTTGGCATAAAATTAGAAATTCACTTTAAATTCTATAGTGGGCATTTACATTGTTGACATGGGCTCTATCTATAATGTGAATTAGAGACACAGAAAAGGTATAGTGAAATCAGTCCAGAAGATTGACCCTGAGATGAATAGTCTGTATATACTTAAGCCACATCCTCATTCTCACTGATGTTATAAGGAACTCAATGTGTACCGTAGTTAAATGACCACTTCCTGACTGTAAATTAGTTGTCTGGCTATCTATTGTATAATATGTTAACTCTCAGTGTTTTTTCATTCCAATGCCTACATTCACAAAGATTCAGATTTATACTCAATTGACAAGGGCTATAATTATAATGTGAAATAAAAACACAGAAAAGAAACGTTGAAATTAATCCAGACAATCTGAGAAGAATCGTCTGTATGTACCTAAGCCAGGGGATGAGATATCTACTAGGCGTATTGAGTTATAGTCATGAATTAACCTTTAATACTAATAAACAATTAGTGAGCAGTGACTTTTAGATTTAGTACAGATTTTATCACTGTTCACTTTTGGTTTAATACAGAGTGAGTATACTGCGATGGGGAGAGCTTACACTTAAAATGGTCAGATAGAACTGGAACTGAAAACGTTATTAAGACAAGTACACACAAAACGTATGTAATAAATATACCGAGATAGGACAATTGTGTGGTTGAAATATGTTAATTTTAGTGAGGAAGTGATTATAGTATATATAGGATATGAAGGAGGTTTTGAAAATATCAGAAGAGAGAGAAATAGAGAGACAGAGAGAGAGATTTACAGTGTTAAAAAGGAGATGGGATTGGTATGATGGAAGGAATCTCCTTCAGCAGCTGATTAGTACAGGAGAAGGTCAACGTGGCCGGAAGGAGAAACTGAAGATTGTTCGGAATTGTGCAAACCAAGAGAGTTGATGAACCTGCCAGACCAAGGTTGATTGGATGTAAAAAGCTTGGAGATAGGCCCATTAAGATTGGAAGTTAGCAGATGGTGATTAAAGCATGGAAATGGTATGATGCAGACGTTAGAGACAGAGCACAGAAGACGAGGTTGAGAACATTGTCACAGGGTCGCAGCTTCTACTGCATGAGATCAAAGATGAATATTATAGAAAAGAATATGGCAGATTCAGAACTGTTAGGAGTATCAAATATAGCAAGAAGGAATGCACACAGGAATGAGATTGAATGGACACATAGTATAAACTTGAGAAGAGGAGAAGGAGATAGAAGAAATAAGAGGAACAGACAGAAAACAGAGAATTGGAAAACCAGGAAAACTATCACACTAGTTGTCACCAAGACAGTCATTAAGTAGTCTGAAGGCCACCATAAGACATGGAAGCAGCTGTGTCAAATGGTGAAAGTCATCAAGTCATTATTTAAGTTTTCTGAAGATTATATTCTTACCAGTAAGAGGAGCTTGATGGTTTTACATTTTATGTCTGGCATTAAGAAGGTGTCCTTGTGTACATTGGAAGAATTGAAGAACTTTGCACGGTAAGGTCTTCTGTCATAATCTGCCTCTAGGGTGTATTCTAACACTAAAAAGAAGGGGTTAGAAGTGATGTAATATCATATCACTTATAATCATATTACAGAACAACAATATTTTACACATCAACACCATAGGAAAAAGGGTTACATTTATTTCTTGTGAATTGCTGTAAACTTTCTTAAATGGATCGTAAATACTACCTAGAACAGGGGTAATCAACTTTCGGCTCTAGAGATGTTGAGGACTACATCACCCCTGATAATTTGACAGCATTATGGCTGTAATAGTATATGGGAGATGCAGCCCACTGCATTTGGATTAACATGGTTGCCTACCCTTGCCCTAGAATGATGATTTAAAGGAACGCTACCATAAATATGCAACAGATAAAAAAAGCATATTACAGGTCAAAAACATGCAAAGAACAATAACTTACTAAGCATTAACAACATGAGTTCTAACATATATGTTTTAGCATGATGTCTTTTACCCTGCGCGTCCAACTGGCAATCAGCCAATTGTTGAAGATACTCACTGATTTGTCTTTGAACATTGCGGTTTCCAGTACTCAGCAAGTATGAAAAGCAGATCTCGACAGTCATACTGTATAAAGAGACACAATGAGAATTGTTAGCTATTAACAAATAGTGATGCAGAAAGGGAGAGAGGTTGGCTGATGAACAGAGCAAAGGCTATGCAAGAATTAAGGGCATAGAAATATTAATGGTATTAGAAAACAAAAATAGAAAATTGTTTCGGGTATGTCAAGGACCTATTACAAGTTCTGTTAATCAGGACGCTAGTCTCGTGTGTTAGACTGAAATGTTGAAATGTATGCTATAGCCTGCTTTTTCTTGAAATAAAACAGTGAAGATTTTTCTACAGCAAATCCTGTGAGTGCAAGTTTGCCGAGTGTTTTAACTAGCTGGCAGTTGCACTGGGGTAAGAAATAAGATTTTTTAACAAGTGTGGTCAGTATATGTAGTGCTTCAAGGTGCGATGAGTAAATATGGCACCAATTTAAACTATTCCCCATAAAATATATATATTGCCATTTGATGTTGTGACAGGCTTATGCAATGTATGATCATATACTGTAACTAAACCCCCATTATTTTTGCCTAGATTAGTTGTTTTAAAAAAAAAACGAAACAAACTAATAAAATCTGTGAGCTTTGAAGTTGCTGTTAGTGGATGAGCGAGAGCGTTGGATCTTGTGTATTGTATGAATTGGCCCTAGCAGCACCCCATTTATGCATGTTCAGGTGAGTGCAGCCCCCTAGTTTCATATACATATATATATATATTTTTTTCTATATATATATATATATATATATATATATATATGTATTTGGGAGTCTAGGTCAACTCCTTGGTTTTGCACCCCTCCCTGTGCCTCATATTTTTGCCTAGATTAGGTTTTTAAAAAAAAACAAAAAAACTCATAAAATATGTGAGCTTTGAAGGTGCTGTTTAGTGGATGAGCGAGTGCACTGGATCTTGTGTAATATATATATATATATATATATATATATATATATATAAAAACAATTCAATGAGGGAGGCTACTCTCCGGACTTAAAACTTCAATTTATTATAATGGATTAAAAATGACAACCAACGTTTCGGTCCTCGCTTGGGACCTTCTTCAGGGTCAAATACAACTGTTGTATTTGACCCTGAAGAAGGTCCCGAGTAGGGACCAAAACTTTGGTCATCATTTTTAATCCATTATAATAAATTGAAGTTTTAAGTCCGGAGAGCAGCCTCCCTCATTGGATTGTTTGTCTATTGGAGCCTTGGTTTTGCGCCCGGCAGTGGAATGCCTTAAATGTGAGTGCTGGGGATTTATATTTATATAAATATTTATATATATATAAAAGAAAATAAACATTATGTTTTAACATGGGCCATGAGTGCAGACTACTCTATATATGTATATATAATATAAATCCTGGATATAAAAAGTGAGATCCAAAATTTCCCACACTCCTCCACCAGTGCTTAAAATTTGTAGAAAGTTTTGAAAGTCAGCAGAGTAGGCTGCCGATGAAGTGACAGATACAGGAATACATGAATACCAATAAAATCATGGCGAGAGCAGAGAAGAGCGGACTAAGGATTTACTCAGAGAAAGTGTCAGGAAAGTAGGACACCATGACTGAAAGTAAGAGAAAGTAAAGACTAAAGGTAAGACAAAACCACATTAAAAAAAGGAGCACAGATTGGCGACACATAAATAATAATATATCACAAACTAATGGCTATAAGGATGACATTAGTTGTGGGATCTGGGATAGAGAATGCAGAAGAGGCAAATGCTGGAATAACGAAAATGGTTAGGGGGGCTACTGACAGAGGGGACAACAGACATCTCACCACTGTGTAGAGGAACATTTACTGGGATCGACTAGTGATGGCGTCACCTTGAAACTCTTTGAGATATTAATAACTGGACGAGATCTGCACGAAAGACGAAAAAAAAAAATATTACAGAAAGGGTTACTTAAAAATACAGGAATCAGTATAGAACTGCATTTCACAAAGCCCACAATTTCCCTGAAATCTCCCTCTACCTCAGTAGGACAATGCGATCAGTCAGACTGCCCACGAGAATGTCTGGGTACGAATTTTCATCCACATCAAGTCCTCCACTTAGAGAGTAGCCAAAAGTAGATACACTGCCCGCCTGGGCACCATCAATCACCTGTAAGGAGGCAGCACAACTTTATACCATGTTTTTACCTCCAAAGAAGTACTGGCAAGGGACAATAAAAAATATGTGAAATACGTGAAGGATGAAAGAGGAATTGTAAAGCAGGCAACTTTACCTGGTAGGGCTTATTTTGTAGGCCATTAGCCTTGCTGAGGTAGATATACACTTTACCAGAATCTTCGAAGGGAGCCCCGACTGCAAGGTCTGCAAACAATAAAGAAACAGATTTAGGGAAGATTCATTCAAATGCTCTTCCTATTACTCCATATCCCCTCTCCATATAACTCCTCCTATTACTCCATATAACCTCTCCCTATAACTCCTCCTATTACTCCATATAACATCTCTCAATAACTCCTCCTGTTACTCCATTTAACCACTCTCTATAACTCCTCCTATTACTCCATATAACCTCTCTCTATAACTCCTCCTATTACTCCATATAACCTCTCTCTATAACCCCTCCTATTACTCCATATAACCTCTCTCTATAACTCCTCATATTACTCCATATAATCTCTCTCTATAACTCCTCCTATTACTTCATATAACCTCTCTCTATAACTCCTCGTATTACTACATATAACCTCTCCCTATATCTCCTCCTATTACTCTATATAACCTCACCCTATAACTCCTCCTATTACTCCATATAATTTCTCTCTATAATTCCTCCTATTACTCCATATATCCTCTCTCTATAACTCCTCCTCTTACTCCATATAATCTCTCTCTATAACTCCTCCTATTACTCCATATAACCTCACCCTATAACTCCTCCTATTATTCCATATAACCTCTCTCTATAACTCCTCCCTATTACTCCATATAACCTCTCTATAACTCCTCCTATTACTCCACCTATAACCTCTCTCTATAGCTCTCCTGTTACTCCATATATCCTCTCCCTATAACTCCTCCTATTACTCCATATAACCTCTCCCTATAACTCCCTCCTATTACTCCATATAACTCTCTATCTATAACTCCTCCTATTACTCCATATAACCTCTCTCTATAACTCCTCCTATTACTCCATATAACCTCTCCTATAACTCCTCCTATTACTCCATATAACCTCTCTCCTCCTATTATTCCATATAACCTCTCCCTATAACTCCTCCTATTACTCCATATAACCTCTCTCTATAACTCCTCCTATTACTCCATATAACCTCTCTCTATAACTCCTCCTATTACTCCATATAACCTCTCTCTATAACTCCTCCTATTATTCCATATAACCTCTCCCTATAACTCCTCCTATTACGCCATATAACCTCTCTCTATAACTCCTCCTATTACTCCATATAACCTCTCTCTATAACTCCTCCTATTACTCCATATAACCTCTCTCTATAACTCCTCCTACTACTCCATATAACCTCTCCCTATAACGCCTCCTATTACTCCATATAACCTCTCCCTATAACTCCTCCTATTACTCCATATAACCTCTCCCTATAACTATTACTCCATATAACCTCTCTCCTCCTCCTATTACTCCATATAACCTCTCTATAACTCCTCCTATTACTCCATATAACCTCTCTCTATAACTCCCCTATTACTCCATATAACCTCTCTCTATAACTCCTCCTATTACTCCATATAACCTCTCTCTATAATTCCTCCTATTACTCCATATAACCTCTCTCCTATAACTCCTCCTATTACTCCATATAACCTCTCTCTATAACTCCTCCTATTACGCCATATAACCTCTCCAGTGCCACATGGAAACTTTCAATATAACCCCTCTTTTTGGAGTACATAGAGTGGGTACAGATGAATGTGTACAGGTAGAGTGGGAATGCATGCAGAATGAGAGACAGTGGTTACAAGTGTAAATTAAATGGACACAGTAGGAGAAGGACTTTACCAGTGAATCCATCCTGATTGATGTCTCCAATGTTTGCCAGAGCAAATCCAAACCCAGAGGCACTAGGACCGCGCAGCACCAGAGATGACTCATTTTTGAAATACCCTGCCTCGTTGGTATAAATGTAGACTGATCCACCCACTTCCTCCTTCCGGTCAAAGTAATAAGGAGCCCCTACCGCAATGTCCTGCAGGCTGTGAATAAGAGGGGATAGCATGACTGCGTGGTCAAATAATTCCAATGAAAAACAAGAAAAAAACCAAGGGTTTCTGCAACAAGAGATATTACACTACACTACAGACAAACACATAATAATAATAGGCCAACAAAAAGTATACAGAATAGCCACCAAAACCGGGCATCACCTAAAACAGGTTGCACACAAGATCTACCGGTAATATAGACCACAAACAAGATAGGCCAGAGACAACACACAGAATAGATCGATACATGTAACATACAGAATAAATCGATACATGTACCGTACAGAATAAATCTATACATGCCACACACAGAATAGATCGATACATGTAACATACAGAATAAATCGATACATGTAACATACAGAATAGATCGATACATGTAACATACAGAATAGATCGATACATGCCACACACAGAATAGATCGATACATGTAACATACAGAATAAATCGATACATGCCACACACAGAATAGATCGATACATGTAACATACAGAATAGATCGATACATGCCACACACAGAATAGATCGATACATGTAACATACAGAATAAATCGATACATGCCACACACAGAATAGATCGATACATGTAACATACAGAATAAATCGATACATGCCACACACAGAATAAATCGATACATGCCACACACAGGAAAGGCCAATACAGATCACACACAGGATCTAATACAGACTGCAAACCGGATGGACGAGAAAACATCACAAACCACACACAGGAGAGACAGATACAGACCAAATTTAAGCTAGACCAAAGATCAAACACAGGACATTCCAACGCAGACCGCATACAGCATACACCAATACATGCCTTGCACATCTAATCCACCAATATAATTCATATACAAGATAATTAGCATGGATTGTACACAGGGTCCGCCTCTACAGACCACAAAAAAAGATGGGGTTAATACAGACCACACAAAAAAAAAACCCAGAACAAATAATACACGATAAAGCAATACAGAGTAAGCACAGTATAGTCTAATACCGAGCAAACACAGGATACAGCAACACAGTGCGCACACAGGATGGCCCAATACCGAGCAAACACAAGACAAAGCAATACAGTCCATATACAGGACGAGCCAATACTGATTATGCCTGATAAGCAATATAGACTACAAGCAAGATGGACCAACATAGACCACACACAGAACAGCCCAATACAGGCCATACATTAGACACACCAATACAGATGATACGTTATATGGACCTGATACAGACCACAAACAAGATTGACAAATACTGACCACACACAGGTGAAAATAAATGGAGAAAGACCATACACATAAAAGACTAATTAACGTTATGCAGGATAGACAGACAGAATAGACTAGTAGAATAGACTAATTAAGACCACCCAAAGGATGGACTCAAACAGACCACACACAGGGACAATAAAATATTATATGGTCTGTACTCACCCATCATTGTTAACATCCACAAGAGCGATAGCACTTCCAAAATAAGAGCCCACTTGCTCTGAAGTTAGGAAAGTTCTGACCTCCAAAGCGTCCCCCTGGATTTCGAGTAGAAACACGGCACCCCTATGATCCCAGCGAGGGGCTCCAGACACCACTGTCACCTGGTCCTGGTGCAGCACACCCGTGCTAATCTGAACGGAGTATCCTATTGGCAGAGCAGGGTGGGAGATTATGGCAAGAACCAATCAAGGCTTTAAGAAGGAAGCAATCCAATGGGTGAGATTTAACAAATCTTGGAACAATTTATTAAGTCTGTCTGGTTTATATATTTTATCTTTTGCTTCTTTTGCATCCTAGCTTTTATTTTCACATATATGCACTTTTTTCAGAGACGCAAAAGATCTACCAATCTTTCTTCCACTTTTTCAGACAGAAATGTATTCTAATCCACAACTTTTTTTTTCCCACCTCTCTCTAAACTGGTGGAATTTGTCACTTTTTAGATCATTTTAATAAACATATGAGTAAAATAAGGAAAAAAAAACAGGATTGGGGAAATAAAAGGAACTAAAGAAGACAAATAATAACAACCGTGGCTTTACCAAGAATCATATGTTTACATTTCTCTAGTTTTCAAATATATTCTGTGGTATACATATTATTACCTAAATCAATGGTATTCTTTTTTTCTTTTTGACCCTGGATAAATTAAAGGCACTACACACTCTTCTAGTAATATACCCTTTTCTGAATACACCATGAGTAGGTGCTAGGAGCACTGCATCTTCTGAACTAACAAACAAAGGTTTCTCCAATGTAGGACGATTGAGAGAGAAACATAAGACAGTTTATAAGGACTCTTTTACCCATATATGTATTGTACTGTTTGTTGCTAGGATAAGAGAACTCCTTCATGTCCCAGTTTGTGTCTCTCTGTAGAATGAAATCAGTACCTGAAAAATAATAATGAAAATACAACTGATCAGAGGGTACATGACCACAGACAAAAAATACATGCGCAGAGAGGGGAGTTACGTGCCCACAAACAAGAGGTACATGCACAGAGAGAGGGGGTACATTTGCAGAGACAGATCGTACATGCTTAGAGGAAAGGAGAACATGTTCAGTACCAGGGGGTACTGGCACAGAGAGAGAGAGAGAGAGAGAGAGAGAGAGAAAGAGTACATTTTCAGAGACAAGCAGTATGTGCTCATAAACAGGGTGACAGGAGGTACACGAAATAAGGGGTAAAGGCTCAGAGGTAGGGAGTATATGTTCTGAGACAGAGATAAGCATAAGATAGAGATGCAGAGATAAGTATACTCAAGAGAAACAGGAGCTTCATTCTCTGAGACAGGGAGTGCATGTTTAGAAACCAGAGGTACAGTCTCAAATAAAGGAGGTATATGCTCAAAAAAGGAGGCACATGCTCTGAAACAGGAGGTACATGCTCAGAAAGCGGTTTTGATACCCTTCTGGGTGTAGGAAGATTCAATGACCCAATAAAACTGGAATTTTAACTTTACTAGATATTTTAAAATTGAATGACTCACAGCTTAAAGGGCACTATAGCCGCTGTAACTGCTTCATCTCATTGAAGTGATTATAGTGTCTGGACGCACTGTGCTTCGATTAAGCGTTAAACTTTTTTTTAAAGTTTTAATACTAAACTAGAGACCCCAGAAACACCTCCCCTCTGTGCTGCTTGGTCTAGGGGCAGTGCGAGAAGACTCAATGAGATGAAATGGTTATAGTGTCTACAATGTCCCTTTAAAATGCTGACATTTTATTTTTCGCAATCATAATTGCTAGCATTTTCCATAATTCCAATTAGTGTGCCTTACCCTGCCAGTTGTAGGCCCCTGGAGCCCCAAAGTACACCATATTTTTTGTGAAGCCTCCACTCATGCCTAGCTGGCACATTCCTGTGAGTTCATGGTCTTTGTTAGAGTTACACAACTCATTGTGGTATGATTGCCAATCATCCTCGTCATTGAATTCTAAGTCATTCCCCCGAACGTAGCATCTTCCAATCATTCTGCGTTGATCCTCATTGCCAGACCACTGCACTGCAGTATATCTGTGGGCACATACCTGTCATGGGCAGAGAGTCTACAATTAATGCATAAGAACTCAAATTAAAATCTATTTGTGCAAAGTGCCATACTTTGTCTCTTATACAAAATGGCAGAATGCTAAAATAACCCCTAACAGTTCTTGGACTATAACTCCCATAAAGCTTTGCCATGTGTCCCATAATCCTTCACTTCACATGTAGTAAGGTCTTCCAACAATCCTTATGCATAGTGACATACCCACACAGTGTTAACATCACATAATTATTTGCTCATAGGAAATGGCTACGTCCCAAAATTATTAGACTCTGGTAACGTGCCAGTCTAACAGGATTCTCTGCTCACATGCACAACCATTGTTCCTAATTCAGCTTGCTTCTGCTTGCTTCGCATATCTGGCAATAACATGAGGAACGGACGTACAGTCCAAGTTTTAATGCCGACTCTTTTTAAAAAGGTACCAACATAATACATGACAATTTGAGTCTCTCACTTTAATATTGCACCAAAATATTTTAATTGATTACAATATTCCACGTATGTAAATGGCATTAATATTTACCATGTACCTATAAAAAAAAATATATATATATCTAATAGAACAGTCACACACAAGCTTGGCTGACATATATCTAAACACTGGAGTAATATTCCAGAACCTTATTTGCTTTTTTACATCTGTTCACATAGAGAGTTAATGTCCAATAATCCTCTAGTGCTAAATCAAAGAATTCAGCATCATTGATTATCGTGAAGCAAAGCAGATGCCGGGCTGATTCCAGTAAGTTTTCACAGCAGGGCGAAAAAGACAAGAATATACATAATATAATGAGGGAATAGAATTTAGGAAAATGACACAACCGGGATACGTAGGACGTGTTCAGAACTAGCAAACTAGGAAACTAACCAGGAAAGATAAAGAATATATTGCGTGGAATAATATTAGAATAAAATATATTTAATAAATTAATGTAGGATCCATCGTATGATTGCTAGACTTCGATTTGTAAAGAGGATGAAAATTCTAGGTGTGCTGCACGTCCGCACTGCATTCAATTTAGTAATTTGAGTTTGGTAATCCAATAAGCATTTGCTGTAAGCATCCTTTTCCAGAGGGGAAGCCCTGGCTATACTACAAAAAGCAGCACACATACATCAAGGGTAATTAGAATTTAAAGGTTATTCTTCTGCTAAGCAGATGTTCATTTATTTTCACACAATTGTTTTTGTTGCGTAACATACATTTGACTTTGCCATCGCTAGTCTTCAGTGTTGACTTAGTTAAATTTTGCCTTCCTTAGTAAACAGATACCCTGAATTCTACCTGGTCAGCTTATTACCAAGAATCTCCTGCTTCATAAGAGGTGGCCCAGTACGACAAGTTCAAAGAGTTGCATTTGTTACAGTATGCCGTCAATAGTCAGCTGATATCCCACAATCCTCCTTGTTTTCACATAGAGCCAATGGATCCTTAACGGGACACTATAGTCACCAGAACAACTATAGCTTAATGTATTTGTTCTGGTGAGTATAATCATTGTCACATTGCCATTAGGGACATCTCCAAGTGTCGACTCCTCAGATGGCCACTGGAGCTGTTTCCTGGGGCAGTGCTGCACAGTAGGCAGCACTGCTGTTCAGTGCCTCCATGCACTGCATGGGGACGCTGAATTTTCTTCATAGAGATGCATTGATTCAATGCATCTCTATGACGAGGTGCTGATTGGCCAAAAAGGTGTTTGGACCCGCCCCTTGACGATGTTAGCCAATCCAATGTTTTCCTCCAGGCGGACCCGCTCGGCACTGGAAATGAGGTATGTTTTAATTGCTTTTAAGGGGGCTAAGTGGAGGGCAAGCCACCTAAATGGTGGGTTTAGCACTATAGGGTCAGGAATGCATGTTTGTGTTCCTGACCTTATAGTGTTCCTTTAAGTTCTGCTATCATTTTTACTTTGATACTTATAGAATACAAGACATTGTCCACTTACCAACACCCGACCTCCATCTCTTTGTGACTCGACTGTGACGCCCAACCACATATTCTCAATAATATTTTTGCTAGGATCGCCTGATGGGAAAGTAATGAAAGGGCTTTTTTAGAAATTAATCCAAATGTCAACTATGAGACTGTCGCAAGGAGGCATGCACTTTAGAGAAAGTAGGTTAAAACTGCAAGGAGTGATAGGATTAAAAAGGAAACGGAAGCATATGAAATCAAAGCTGAATTCTGATTGTCTGACTGTTGTTCCGGAACCACTTCATAAGGCAGGTGGAATGTGAATGATGATAAAGAATCCATTAAGCAGTGAAAAAAATATTGTAAGTTCTAGATCGGATATAACAGTAAGTGGGTAGGCAGGCAGACAGGTGGACAGATAGTTTAAAAATGGCATTTGTAACAGAGATATAGTGTCAGGCAGTGCATTCTAAGGCAGCCCTGCTCATACTGTAAAAGTGAAACCGGCTCTATTAGGCGTGATTCTCATACTCACTTTCTGGATCGATGGAGATCCTGAAACAGTCTGTGGCGCTGTCCGTAATGGGACAAGCATAGAGAGCGCCTGTCCTGTTAGCTTTCACACCTACAGGTGCGCTGTCTTGTGGAGCTCCTGAGAGAAGCCTGTAAAGGGCAGAAACAATGTTTGTTAAAACAGCCATATTTAACTTCTATTATGTGCAAGGCATTCTGGGATGAAAATGTGAAACACATGCTTGTAGTTTCTATCTAAATGTCTATCTATAGTGCATACACTTGCTCTAGAGCCTCCAGTAGATCTCCCAAAATGAATACGTCTTTGGGTCATCATGCCCAAAGTACAGAGACCAAAATTGGTCCAGAGACCAAAACTGTAGCCATCTGGTTAAAAGCAAACATCCCTTTGCAGCACAACCCCAATTCATCTCTCTCTCTGCAGCCATCTTAACTTGGTCCTGGTTATTCGATAAAGTGTAAATTTAAGGTGAATTAAGTTCATTGAAAACTTAGGGCCAAAATACTCAAAGTGGGAGCATAGTTGACTTGGAGAATGTGTCCAATTCAGCTATTTTGTCCTTAAATTTAAAATTCCATTTGAAGACAGAAAGAAAATACAACAGATGACAACATCAGGCCAATTCGATAAATTGCAGGATTTATGGGTAGCTTATTCACTCTATTTCACCACCAGATGGCAGTTTTGGTGACCTGCAAAGTATGCCAAAGGAGAAACTGCTGAGCAGAGTTTTCATTAGAGCCATGAATAGGATTAAAGATATTCTTGCAGATAGCTTGCATTAATAATTTTTTTGTTCACAGAGTGAGAGATCTCCCCTCTCAGATAAGCCTGATGCAAAATTATGTTAGTTTCTTATAAACTGTCATTTAATATATATATAACGAAATTTTATTTATATTCAAGATATTTCTGTTTCGAAATAAAAGTAGGAGGAACATGTTTTCGCCCGAATTTTCTGCAATTTGTCCATTCGTCTGCATGGGGCGATAAGCGGGGCCTTTCTTTGATTTTTGAATCCTAGTTACGTCAATGCAAGCAGTACAGTGGAGATGGGTTCAAAATAATAATAGATAGTACCAGCTCTATATTACACAAATAATGATATATTCATAAAAATACAAACGTGGATATGTGTTCCACACGTGTTATTATAATTATAATAGCTGCTACCTCACTGTAATGTGCTACCTTTCAACACACAAAAATTTACCAAAAAAGCAAAATAACACAGTGGAGCGCTTTTTTAGTGAATAAGTGCGTGATAAGTGAAACACACACAATACATTTTAGTCAGTGATTTTGGGCTTGAGTTGCCTGCTAGGGACTCTTGTTTTGCATTAAAATATTAAAAATGATTTAATTCTAAATGGAAGGATAGTGCCAGGAGACTCCAGCCATTATAACCTCTTTAATGAGCTGATGATCTTACAGTGTCCCCTGGAGTGCTGCTATGTATGCAAAATGTATGAGTGTGTGTATAAAAATCTCCCCCCTGAGATTTGTCCTCCAGGAAGCCTTTCTCATAGACTCTATTTGGTGCATTTAGAAGTCAACTTTTTGAATGAACAAGGCAACAGGTAATTCCTAAGATTTCTATCTAAAATATGGCAAAAGGGCATCTTTCCACTGAAACATTTTACAGTTCATTGATGTCTGGCTCCTGTGGCTTTCAGCCAAAAGTATAATGGAATTATTTTGAAATTCTATATTGTGACTGTGCAATATTTATAAGAGAAAACCACATTTGCTGTGATATCCTCAAAGTTGATATTTCAGTTTTTTGATAAGATTTGTTTTCTCAAAGGGATTCTAAAGTTGCATTCCTTACACTACAGTTCCCTCTGCTGCCCGCTCCCCACCTTAACCCCTCTCCCCACACAAGCAAAGAAAGGGTTTAAAAAAAAGGGTTTAAAAAAAACTGACCCGATTCCATTGCAGATCTCCCTCAGCGCTGGGTGGGCGCTTTGCCATCTCTGACGAGGGGTGGGCTAATGGGCATTAGGCCCTCCCTATAGGAAAGCATTGGCTCATTGCTTTCCTATACCTAATGCTGGATGACCTCATGCAGAGCGTGAGAGTGTCCAGCATTAGTTACGCGATCAAAAGTTGGTTAGCCACCAGGAAGTGCCTCTGGTGGCTGTCTGATTGACAGCCACTAGGGGCAGTCTTAGTCCTGCAATGTAATTATTGCGTTTCTCAAACAGAATTGGAGTCCTACGCTCTTGCAACTTTAAGTTTAAGCAGATAGCATGGGATGTAAGAAATGATTAGCTAACATTTAATGTTTATAACAGGCTCCTGGGCAACTGTCCCACAGGAGCTTTTTTTCCTACAATAAGATAACCTTGGAGCAGAGACTGGCTGAATAACTCCAGCTACTTCCCTTTTACTATTGATTGAGAGGAGGCATTTCGAGCCATGTTCCTAGGTGATTATCTTTAGGGAATGCATTCCAAATAAAATGGAGTCACCTCTGTCCTCGGTAGATAGAAACCTAGAATGTGACGGCAGATAAGAACCATTCGGCCCATCTAGTCTGCCCAATTTTCTAAATACTTTAATTAGTCCCTGGCCTTATCTTATAGTTAGGATAGCCTTATCCCACGCATGCTTAAACTCCCTCACTTTGTTAACCTCCATGCATAAATTCCCTCACTGTGTTATTCCATGCATCCACTACCCTCTCAGTAAAGTAATACTTCCTGATATTATTTTTGTCCCTCTAATTTAAGACTATGTCCTCTTGTTGTGGTAGTTTTTCTTCTTTTAAATATAGTCTCCTCCTTTACTGTGTTGATTCCCTTTATATATTTAAATGTTTCTATCACATCCCCCCTGTCTCGTCTTTCCTCCAAGCTATACATGTTAAGATCCTTTAACTTTTTCTGGTAAGTTTTATCCCGCAATCCATGAACCAGTTTAGTAGCCCTTCTCTGAACCCTCTCTAAGGTATCAATATCCTTCTGAAGATACTGTCTCCAGTACTGTGTACAATACTCCAAGTTAGGTCTCACCAGTGTTCTGTACAATGGCATGAGCACTTCCCTCTTTCTACTGTTAATACCTCTCCCTATACAACCAAGCATTCTGCTAGCATTTCCTGCTGCTCCATTACATTGTCTGCCTACCTTTAAGTCATCAGAAATAATCACCCCTAAATCCCATTCCTCAGATGTTGAGGTTAGGTTATCAAATATTCTGTACTCTGCCCTTGGGTTTTTACGTCCAAGATGCATTATCTTGCACTTATCCACATTAAATGTCAGTTGCCACAATTCTGACCATTTTTCTAGTTTACCTAAATCATTTGTCATTTGGCTTATCCCTCCTGGAACATCAACCCTGTTACATATCTTAGTATCATCAGCAAAAAGACATACCTTACCATCAAGACCTTCTGCAATATCACTAATAAAAATATTAAAGAGAATGGGTCCAAGTACAGATCCCTGAGGTACCCCACTGGTGATCTTTTGTAAAGTGTAAAAACAAATTCTCCTATTGACCGGAGGTTTGATCTGTAGATTTAGATAGAATCTAGCTCAGTTAAAACCCTTACATTCTTTATAGAAAATTAAACAAAAAATAAACAGGTACCTGGCATCATGGAAAGCAAATCTGGGAGTCTTTTGGTATGGTGCCCATTTTGATATATTGTTAGACTTTGTGCAACTGGAATGTCTCTTTTTATTAAATTAGCAGAACATTTAATGAATTTATACAGCTATTATCCTGATCAGGGATTTCAGAGAAACCCTCTTGTTGAGCTGCACAGCGAAGGTTAGTATAGAATACCTCCTCTGAACACTAACCTTACTCCTGGAAATTCCTGGAATTCACCAATCCCAACGTGCTTTCGCTCTTAGACACTCTTTTGCCATAATGCTGTGCACATGTATGCAAAAGATGCATTGCTCAAAAGATGAGACGTGCACACATACATGTCAACATACTACACACACAGCATCATGTGATACCAGTGACTTCCACTATATCATAGTTATATCTACATCTCAGGTATATTGACAGCTTCCCATATAAAGATAGTCAGCATTTAGCATAAAATTTAATAGAATTTTGAGGGGTGAAAAAAATCTTAAAAGTGACATTTCATCTCAAATGAAGGACATTTGGATGACAAGGTGGGTATATGAATAATCAATATATTATAGCAGAGACAGTGCCAGGAACTATAGGCGTAAAATAAGCAGGTTTGTTTTTCTAAATAAACCTATTGGTAATTTGCCATGAAGAAAATTTACTATAGATATCCTTATTGGGCATTCTGCAACCACAATGTTTTACATTCAAATTCATGTATATAATACAATGCATATAATTTACTGAGACTGTAATAAACACTTGGAAAAGAGCAAAGTGCAACGTTTCTGATAAAATTCTCAAAGCTGACGTGCCGACACTGTTTGCTGTACTCCGCCAGACGCCCCACCTGAGGGTGTGTCTGGTACGAGCAGATGGTAGAAGTTACCCAGATCTGAATATTAACTGTTCATCAAATTCACATTTGTTTTAGAAAATTTAAATCCAAAAACAGCAGATCTGTAAACGATCCCCACTTCCGCTATACTCACAGCGTTTAGCCTCAATTTTGCCATTCAGATTGTAATCTCCTACAATTTGACATTCACTTGTCAATCCCAGACAAATCACAGAGTTTAGTGACTAACGAGTAAAGATTCCAATGATGTTTTATTACTCAACAGGAGAGGTCTGTACTTGAAAAGAAACATGCAGGATTAGTAAAATTACGTAAAGGCATTTATAATAATATTTTAAAAATATAATAATATGTAGTAGGGTATAATAAGGAATACAGCTGTAACATGATAATAAAGTTAGGAGAAATAATGCCGACTTGTATTATAATCGGGTACAGGGTGCTGTGTAAGGCGAAGAAGATGGCAGAAATAGGTATCACTACTCTCTCACACTAGAGCCAACAGTGCCAGGTCAGGTGGGGCATACCCATTTTAGGGTCTCCAGGTTGGTCCACATCCAAAGACACCAAGAAGCTGTCTGCCACAAGCACAGTGTGAAAGCATCATTTGACACAGTCGCACTGTCCCCTGTTCAAGTTTAATACCTCCCAATGTTGGGAGGGATTATTAAAACAGGTATAGGCAACCTTCGGCACAGCACTTTTTGGGGACTACATCTACCCTGGTGCTTTATCAGCATTATGGGACATGTAGTCCACAACATCTGGGTGCCGAAGGCTACTTGCCCCTGCACTAGACTTCCAGAGAATAAAGACATACAAGCTGCCACCTCCCTAAGTTCATTGACAATAAGGGCCAAATGATGGCTGCACCGCATATAACCCATATTCGTACACCACTGCACAATGTTCAGGGTTTTGTGTGTGATTTTTGTTGTGCTAACGGCATGATAATATGATATGTATGCAATAGAGATGAAAAAATGTATGCCAAGTAGAAATGGGGATGTCAAATAAATGTGTATTAAGTAAACAGTGAGGTGTTAGTTTGACTAGTAAATTATTAGAACATAATAGCAAAGAATTTTCGAGAATTCAAAGTGAGAATTTAGGGGGGCGGAGCCTGAACGAGAAAGTCGCAGCTTACCGCCGACCCGATAATAAGGCTAAAACGGAGGCTAAATCCACAACGGGGTCCCGAGAAAACACCCCCCTGCATGCCCTGGACCATGGGGAAAAAAGCAAAAAAGCACAGAGTGGAACCGAGCTCCGGATCCAGAGATATAGGTGCTTTCATGCGCCCGACCCAGCGCCATGAGCCCGCCAAGATAGGGCGGCAGAGGCCTTTACCTCGCAGTCCTCAGACGACGACAGCCTACCGGACACCCTGCCTGCACAGTTTAAGGTACAAACTAAGCCCCAGCAGCCACCAGACCTAGGTGACCTGGCACCATCCACAAAAGCCGATATAAAGGCCATGATGCGATGTTTGACGCCGATATGGCACTTGTTCGAGGGGATGTAAACACGCTTACAGGCCGCGTGGCCTCAGCGGAGGAGACACTCAGAAGCACTAGGGTGGCGCAAACGGCCACAGACGCAACTTTAGGATCCCAACAGAAACAGTGTACTACACTGGCAGCCCAGCTAGCAGGCATGGAAGATAAAGCAAAAGCACGAAATGTGCGTATTAGAGGGGTACCTGAAACGATCGATACCGTGGAATTGCCACACTACTGCAGAAGGCTGATAGCCACTTTGTTACTCCCAAAACAGGCTAAACAGGTTGGAATTGACTCCTGCTTCCAACTCCCTAAGGCCACAAAGGCACCACAGGATGCCCCAAGGGATGTATTACATAAAATGGTTCGGGACTCTGACAGGGGGGCCCTTATGGGAGAAGCACGGGGTTCCCCCACAATTACTTTTGGAGGAGCAAGCCTGACACTGTACAGAGACCTGTCGAGACACACCCTCACATGGCGCAGAACCTTCCGCCACACTACGCAGCACCTACGAGATCACTCTATCCCTTACAAATAGGGTCCCCACAGACTGATGGTGGACCATGACGGAAAGACACACCTCCTAATGAGCGCTTCAGAGGCACCAACTTTCTTCCAGTCAATAGGCATCTCAACGCCAGCGGTGAACACAGGTGCCCGCCCACCATGGAATCTCGCAGAAGTCACCCCCTTAGCACCCAGGGGAACGGTACCAAGGGCGACGGACCAGCCAACTTGAGCTGAGCGAACGCTCACCCCTACAGCATTACATGATGTTCTTTGTAATGGGGACTACAACTCCCAGTTGAAGGCCTCTTAGGCCCATTATATATACCAGTTTTATATGCATGTATACATGACTTCTCGTTACGTTTTACATTTACTCCCGCGTTAATGTTTACTTTAGCTCAACATTCACAGTTCAGATTAGGAGATACTATCTCCACCATGGCTCCGTAAGCGGACAGCCAACGACATGATCTACGTAAACCCCTCACCTCCCCCCGCCCCACCCCCTCCCTTATTCAGACAGAGTGGGGTCTCAACCAACTTGTTTATACCTCTACACCACAAGGTAGGCAAACCACCTGGAAAACTCGGACCGACCAAAAGGCCCACACAAGGCCATGGGCAACCACAGGCCATGCTGTTTAAACTCCCCCAACCTCCCAACACAATTACCCTAGGCAAAGCATGACACCCCACATCGATCAGCAGGGCACACTGAGCTTTTAACCAAGCCTTCCCAGACATATCACTGTACTTCTTCCATACAGATAAGAGGAGGATTAGCCTGACTAACAAAACAAAAACGGGTAGACGCAGCACCTGTGCAATTCTATAACATACAATGATGGTCTAGTATGTAATATGTTACATGATATATCTTTGAGCACATGTTGTAATTGATTTTCTTGACTTGCAAACCCACAAAAATAAAGAATTCAAAGTGAGAATTTAAGGTAAATTCAAAGCGAATTTCAAATTGAAAGTAAAATTAACCAAACTGGAAAAATTTGCTAAGTCTGGCTGTGCTTCCAATTCAGCTTAACAAGTCTTAAAGGAACACTATGATTAAAGAGTTAAACCCCCCCCCCCTTTTTTTTTTTTTAACACAAATTACATCTCCCTCTCCTCTGATGTCAGGGTTTTGGGGGAAACTAATGCGCACGCATGGCGAGGGACGCTGGACGTCCTCATGCAAAGGGACACTGCATTGCAGGGTTAAAGGGACATTGCACCCAGAGCACTTCAATGAGATGAAGTTGTCTGGGTGCCTATAGTGTCCCTTTAAATTTAAAATTCTCCCTTTAGTGAATATCCCTGCAGTTGTTTTTTTTGGCTATTCGGCTTAAAATTCTAAATGTATTTTAAATTCAGTACGAACGTCTTCCGATTTACATTTCATGAATAACCACAGGAAGTGTTTTTCCAGATTCAACAATTTTAGTCGTTTACAGACTCTTTATCTATCCAAACCATAAATTCTATCTTCTACTATCTAGCTCTCGTTCCTTCACTAAATTCACATCTTCCTCCTCAAATGCCTGGCTGTCTGCATCACCCTGACAGTGTTTATACTGAGACCTTCTGGTTTAAATCAGTAAGGTGCATCAGGATCTTTAGCACATACCTGACGAAAATTACAAAATGTAAGCCCCTCCTATCAGACTTTTTATTTCTATCCATGTTGTGCAGCAGAGAGAGTGTTACAGGATTATTTACTAAAGTGAGAATTGAAAGTGAACTTCAAAGACCGAAGTATTTAAACAGAAAGCATCACTGATTTGGAATACTCAGTTGCATACGTAATTTTTATCAGGAAGATTCCATTGGGAAAGATTATGCGCAGTTGACATTTGTGCTGTTGAAAGCTGCAATATCTTTTTTAGCAAACTAAAAATGTGCTAGACTAAAGGAGACTCAATGCATTTAAGTTGTGTTGGTGCCCAGCGTGTGCCTGGAGTATTATTATTATATTACTTATATAGCGCCAGCAAATTCAGTAGCGCTGTGTATGCCTTTAATAAAATAAAAATTAGATAATATTTTATAAGTGGTGCCACAGGTAACTGTGGGCTAATAAAGATATTGCATGTAGGACTGAATTGGGCCCATTGGGCCTGATGCTGACAGTTTTGATTGTCCTAATTACAGAATCCTATTGACAGAAAACACTAAAACAGTCAAACCCCCCAAGCGTCATGTATCTAGTAGAGGTGGTTCCGGATGTAGCTATAAGAAAACACATACTCTATGCCAGTGATGGCGAACCCCGCCAAGCCCTCTCTATGGGCACATGGCCATAGGTCGCCGGGGGGAGGGGGGAAGGAGGGCGCTGGTCGGCAGCAATGCAGAGTAGGCACCTGCCTTTGTTTGTGTTTATGTATTCAGCAGACTGTGTGTATGTATTCAGCAGTCTGTGTGTACTCGGCATTCTGTGTGTGTATTCAGCAGTCTGTATGTATTCAGCAGTCTGTGCGTGTGTATTCAGAAGACTGTGTACGTATTCAGCAGTCTTTGTGTATGTTTGTGTGTGTGTGTGTATTCAGCGGATTGTGTATATGTATTCAGTGGACGGTGTGTATGTATTCAGTAGTCTGTCTGTGTGTGTATTTAGCAGTCTGTGTATGTGTTCAGCAGTTTGTGTGTATTCCGCAGTCTGTGTGTGTATTCAGTGGATTGTGTTTACGTATTCAGCAGTCTGTGTGTATGTTTGTGTGTGTATTCAGCAGACTGTGTGCATGAATTCAGCGGACTGTGTGTATGAATTCAGCAGTCTGTGACTGTATTCAGCAGTCTGTGTGTATGTATTGTATGTATGCATTGTATATGTTGGAGATACTAATAAATATAAGCTTCGTTTTATCTATAATTTATATCATTATTTATCATTTGTATCATTGAACTCTCTGTTGTGTTCTTCTTTTAAAACAAAAGATGTTAACTAGTTCGAGTTGTTTTTTCTAAACTTAAACCTCAGTATTCAGGTTTAATTGCCGAGTTCGCAATTTGAGGAAACAAAGTTGTCATGTATTGCGGTTTAGGCACTCAGGCTCAAAAAGGTTCGCCATCACTGCTCTATGCTAATCTCTCACTTTCATTTCTCAACCAAATCCATATTCTCAGCATCAGCGTCCTGTGAAGTAGGATGTCAGTGGGCGTGGTAAATGGAGGTGGGCCAGTGACGAAAACCTGCACTGCGCAAAGGGGTGGACCCACCAGGGGAAAGGAAGCAGGTCAGTCCGAATAAATGAAAGGTCAGCCGGCTATAAATGAATACCAGGCTGCCTGCCAATCAAGCAGGCTGGCTAACTGAAGGCGGATAAGGCAGACAACGCTGTTTCAGTACCCTGAGCTTGGCGCAAACGCATCTAATTATTAGCTTGCTGTATGCTTTCTGTCTGGGGACTGTGCCCTAGCACTCACTTGTCCACTTATCTCCCTCCCTTCTTACTAGTAGTCAGAAGCTTCTGGAAGGCAGTCTAGGACAAAGAAAAGGTGGATATAGTGAGTGTAGAAGAAAGGGGACATATCACAGTGTTAAAAAGACTGAAGCAGCAAGGGCATGGGCACAGTGTGCAACGTCAGCTTTACCTTAACTAATTTCATAGTCAAATCAGCAAAAATAGAACAAGATGGCGCTATAGTCTAATTCAAAGTGCAAGTGCTCATAAAGAAACAGTTACATAGTGTCACTATTAGGCTATTAGGCTTGCCAAACCCGGAAACAGACTGTGAGGGAGAGTGTCAGAGTGCACTACAGCTATCGGTGTGAAATAAGAACTGTGTGATATCAGTGGACCCCTGAGAAGACAGAGGACTGAGCTGCATATACAGAACTGCTTTCCCTTGTGCAATACAGAGTGGGTTTCAAGTTTGAATAAAGTTTTGGAAACTTAGTTATCAATTGGTGGTGACTGATTTGGATCGTACGCACACATGGGGTTGATCCCCCCCAGAGCCTTAATGTTTGCTGTGGTACTATAACCATTTCATGTTTATTTATGAAAGAACAATATATTTTGTTTGTGAGTGTGTATCTATAGGTTTTATTCGCCAATTACCAATTACCACATTGGTGATTGTGCTACACCTATGTGGATCACGGATTGTTTTTATAAACAGGGTATCTTCGTGATCTCTTATACACATTGTTTCTATTGTTATGATACTTGTTATAGATTGTGATACGTGTATAGAATATTTAAATAGTTTGCGCACCAGTTTATCAAGTAATTTCATAGTCAGCCAGTTCACACAAGTTTTGGTCCTTACATCCTTCATAAGTCCCTATACTTAACCATCATTTATTGCTTTGAATATTGTTCTTTTCTTACTTTAACATTGTGGAAGAAGGGAAGTTTTGGGAAATTAACAATTTTGTCCTCGATTTTACAATTGAACACAATGACAAGAGTTCTCCTCACACCCTAACCTGTGCACACAGCTTAGGTTGTTATCGTTGAATGCCCCTTTAATGGATGCTCACATAACATCATCATACCAGAGGAAACATGGGAAACCTAATTTAGCCTTCACTAAATGCCCTGACTGTCTTTTCAGAAGTAATTTGTGAGATGTCAGAAAAGCATATCTTTAATCCAAATATATAAGGGCTACATCAATATATTAGGAAAAGAGAAAGGGTTGGTTAAAAAATTCTAGAACCTTAATGCACATCAGGCAATATTCACAACACAATGGGTCAAATCTTAAAATGTATGAAACAAACATATGTAATAATATAAAGGGGAACACCATGAGGAACATGCCTATCAATTTTTGCCTATCAAAATTAGATAGGGGTAAAATGTCCTTTTATATAGATATTGTAAAAAAACAAAACAAAAATTTAAATAATAAGATGTTAATAATATACACATTTAAATTATTGTGAAAATACACAGACAACCAGTGGATAAGAGTGATGGGAATAGCAGTGTCAAAACTGGCAATAAAAAATGGGAAATAGTTAATCAATTGTAGATTAGCTCTATAAGCATAATACAGGAATAGAGGAAATACTTATTTTTCACAGGGGGGAGGGGAAGAGAAGACTGCCACTTTAAGGCTCAGTAATGGAATATTGGCTTATAAATTAAAGTTCTGAGTGGTTTAAAGGAAAACTATAGTGCTACGAAAACAAAGTTGTTTTCCTAACATTATAGCTTACTGTAGTGCCTGCCTCCCTCCCGCCTTCAGACCCCTATGGTGCAGAAGGGATTAAAGCTCCTTCTGTCACTTACCTAATTCCAAAAGCCACTTAAAGGCCCAGGAGTGCCTCTAGTGGCTGTCTGATTGACAGCCACTAGAGGTGGAGTTAATTATTGCAGTTTATCAAAAACTTAAAAAATTATAATTGCAAGGTTAAGGGTGAGAGGACACAGCACCCAGACCACTTCAATGAGCTGAAGTGGTCTGGGTGCCTATATTGTCCCTTTAAGGGTGCAGATGTTCTGCAGTTAATTAATTGTGTAAAGCATCGCATGGGGTTAATGTTGTAATGATCTGCAGTGGTGTCATTGTAAGTGGCTCTGCAAGGGTTAATGCTGCAATGATCTGCAGCAGCAGCTAACTGTAAAGGGCTCTGCAGGAGGTTAGCAGTGACTCAGAGAAGCATGTTACCTGCAAGCCTGGAATGGCTGAGACAAAGGAAGATGATTCAGAGGAAGTTGGGAATAATAGTCATAGTACCGCACCCTGATTGGCATAGTCCGGGCAGTGGCCGTGCCAGGCTCCACACATCCATCACTCTACCCACCACAAACAGGTTAGGAGAAGTGCTGGCTTGTATCATTTACCACAACCGCAGATAGGCAAATATCACACTTCTACAATTACCCACAATGCTCTGCAAACTTGTTACAAACAGATACAATAATCAGAGCAGAGTTTGACGTTTCATTTTTTTTTTTTTAATTCTTTATTTTATTTGACAAAGTATTATAGAACAAGGCAAGATGTTCCGGTTTAAGCATAAACCGTGATCATCATTTTTTTTTTAAAACTTTTTTATTTGCTTTGAAATGTGAAAGTGTTTAGAATCAATGTTCACAACATGATGCAACAATTTCAACAGCTTAGCCAAGGGGTTAACATTCTACCAGACTTGTTAACTAAAGTGTGAAATCAAAGTGAATGTCTTACTTCGAGCCAAAACAGCAAAATTGGGAACATTCACCAAGCCAGATAAGGTATCACCAGTTCAGTATCCTTGGTCTAAATTTACTCTACGTTCCAGACAATTCGCACTTCAGTGGATATCTCTGAACTGCAACAAAGAAAAATCTAAACGGCAAAATTAAGGCTGACAAAGTTGATTTGGAAAAAATAAATCTTCAACTCATTAAAGTCACATTCAGAGTTTAAAGCCGGTGCACGTGACAGTGTATGGCAGATTAAAGGAACACTACAGGATCAGGAACACAAATATTTATTCCGGACCCTATAGTGTTTAATCCACCATTTAGGTGGTTTGCCCCCCCTTAGAAAAGGTGAAAACTCACCTTATTTCCAGTGCCACGCGAGTCCGCCGACCCAGTCCCTACCCTCATTTCCCCCATTTTCATCACCAGACCTGCTGATTTTTCCCATAGGGAAAGCATTGGATTGGCTGAAATCAGTAGGGAGGCGGGATGGGGGCCAATTGCGGTTTTAGTCAATCAGCACCTCCTCATAGAGATGCATTGAATCAATGCATCCCTATGAGGAAAACTCAGCATCTCCATGCAGAGCATGGAGATGCTGAACGTCAGTGCTGCCTACTGGGCAGCACTGCTCCAGGAAGCACCTCCAGTGGCCATCTGAGGAGTGGACACTTGGAGGTGTCCCTAGGGGGCAATGTAAACACTCCCTTTTCTCTGTAAATGTAGTGTTTGCATTAAAATGCCTGCAGGCAATGATTAAACTCACCAGAACAACTACATTAAACAGTAAATTCACCTTAAAGGGACACTGTAGTCACCAGAACACCTACGGCTTAAAGGGAAACTCCAGTGCCAGGAAAACAATCCGTTTTCCTGGCACTGCAGGTTCCCTCTCCCTCCCACCCCCCAATCCCCTCGTCGCTGCTTCCTCCTCTGTCGCCGTTCCTCCTCTGCATTGCGTCGGCCGGTGGGCGAGACTGATCCCGCCCATCGGGCGGGGAGACCTAGTGCGCATGCGTGGCAATGCCGCGCATGCGCATTAGCACTCCCTATAGGAGAGCATTGAAAATGCATTTCAATGGTTTCCTATGGGGAAATGAGCGACGCTGGAGGTCCTCACATAGCGTGAGGAAGTCCAGCGATGCTCTAGCACAGGTTTCCTGTGCTAGAAACCAGGAAGTGCCCTCTAGTAGACAGCCACTAGAGGTGGAGTTAACCCTGCAAGGTAATTATTGCAGTTTATAGAAAACTGCAATAATTACACTTGCAGGGTTAAGAGTAGTGGGAGTTGGCACCCAGACCACTCCAATGGGCAGAAGTAGTCTGGGTGCCTGGAGTGTCCCATTAACGTATTGCTTCTGGTGTCTATAGCATGTCTTAGCTGCACTGCCTTTTCTTACCTGGGGTTTCTCTAGCGATCAGCTGACACTCTCAGCAACAAGTATATGGTATAGGGCTATTCCGAGCTAGGAAAATAAGAAATATATAGTATATAGTACTCTCAGCAACATATTGCAGGGCTTAGCTCAAGAGAGGTAACAGAAGTTTCTGGTGAGGAAGTAACGACTAGTGGTAGTGAAGGTATGGAACAGTGCCCAGCAGCTGCCAGGTAAAAAGTCAAACCATTCAAAAAAGGTTAGATTCCTCACGATAGGGTGGTTCCAGGGAACATCTGGCACCATAATCACTACACAACGAGCTACAGTGGTTATGGTGCCTGTAGTGTTTAAATCTATTTTTTTTTTAAAAGTGTTAGGCCGAAACAGCTGACATGAAAACACGGAGAATTATTGCTATGCGGCCTAAAAATTTAAATTTATGTTTACATTTCTGGCAATACAGGTTTGTATTATTAACACTTGTATTGATTAAAGTCTTAACACTTTACTAGTGATGTCCCGAACGGTTCGACACGAACTCATCGTTGAGTAAACTTTGACCCTGTACCTCACAGTCAGCAGACACATTCCAGCCAATCAGCAGCAGACCCTCCCTCCCAGACCCTCCCACCTCCTGGACAGCATCCATTTTACATTCATTGTGAATCTGCATTCTTAGTGAGCTGTCCAGGAGGTGGGAGGGTCTGGGAGGGAGGGTCTGCTGCTGACTGGCTGGAATGTGTCTGCTGACTGTCAGGTACAGGGTCAAAGTTTACTCAACGATGAGTTCGCGGTGAACCATTCGCAGCGAACCGTTCGGCGAACTGTTCGGGACATCACTACACTTTATCTCTCCGAAGTGTGCTGTATAATTAATATTAAAGAGTTTCTCTTTTTGTTTTATGCTTTTATCTATTCCAAATAAAATGGAATTTATCAGATCTTCACCAATATTAGAACTCGAGAGAGCTTAAATCTCAATCAAAATTCAATGAAATACAGCAATGCTGTCCAAAATTGGAGAATTAATCCCTATCAGCTATTTTTTCCTTAAATATTTAAGCATTATTCAGTATAACTCAGAGTTTAGGCAGTAAATCCCTAAGAAGAGAACTTGCCCACCCCTGCACATAGGACACGGCATGTGTACAGAGATGGGCAAGGTGAATCAATGTCAATATACGGCAATACACTAATACACTATGACATGTACACACAACAAACGCTGGGCTTAACGTGTTTACACAGCACAGGTACAGCACTGGCAGGAGAAAGAAACCGCTTCCGTCGACAACTACGATGCCAAGATTAGCCGTGCCAGCTTTGCTGACGAGGAATAGCAGGCATTAAGGTTATTACATTAGTATTCAAGCTCTGTAAGTGAAATGCCAGCAATGATAGCAGCTACAAAATGCATTTGTTCAGCAAGAACAGAGCAGGAATTGGCCAGAGCCATTTATTCCACCACCCTAGCTCGGCCATTATTATTAATAGGTTTGCAGACAGTGTGCTCACTACTAGCGCTGGGCATAGAGCTTTGTACACAGCACAGGAAGAGCATAGACAGTGACACCGACAGTGGCACTGAGCTCTGCAGTTACACAGAGCTCTGTATGGGCAGTAACAAATAGCTCTATATAGGCAATGACACAAGAGCTCTAAACAGGCAGTGACACCAAGCTCTGCACAGACAGTGAGCTCTAAACAGGCAGTGACACCAAGCTCTGCACAGACAGTGACCATAGGCGTGCGCAGCCTATTGCATTAGGGTGTGCACCCTAAAGCACAAACACACGCCGCATGTATATATATATTTATATGTATATATATATATATATATATATACACACACACATATACCGCTGTTTGTGTGTGTGTGTGCTGTTAGTGCGCTGTGTGATGGTGCTGTGTGTGTAAGGGTGCTATGTGTGTGTGTGAGGGTGCTGTTAGTGTGATGTGTGTGTGAGGGTGTTGGTAGTGTGCTATGTGGGTGAGGGTGCTGTTTGTGTGCTGTGTGTGAGGGTGCTGGTAGTGTGCTGTGTGTGAGGGTGTTTGTGTATGTGTGTTAGGGTCCTGTTAGTGTGCTGTGTGTGTGAGGGTGCTGTTTGTGTGATATGTGTGTGTGAGGGTGCTGTTTGTGTTGTGTATTTGTGAGGGTGCTGTTAGTGTGCTATGTGGGTGAGGGTGCTGGTAGTGTGCTGTGTGTGAAGGTGCGGTTTGTGTGTGAGGGTGCTGTTTGTGTGCTGTGTGTGAGGGTGCTGGTAGTGTGCTGTGTGTGAGGGTGTTTGTGTATGTGTGTTAGGGTCCTGTTAGTGTGCTGTGTGTGTGAGGGTGCTGTTTGTGTGATATGTGTGTGTGAGGGTGCTGTTTGTGTTGTGTATTTGTGAGGGTGCTGTTAGTGTGCTGTGTGTGAGTGTGCAGTTTGTTTGAGGGTGCTGTGTGCTGTGTGTGAGGGTGTTGTGTGTTTGTAAGGATGCTGTGTGTGTGTTTGTGAGGGTGCTGTTAGTGTGCTGTGTGTGTGGGTGCTGTATGTGTGCTGTGTGTGTGAAGGTGCTGTTTCTGTGCTGTGTATGTGAGGGTGCTGTGTGTGCGTGCTGTTTGTGTTAGGGTGCTGTGTGTGTGTAGGTGCTGTGTGTGGGTGCTGTATGTGTGTATGTGTGCTGTATGTTTGGAGGGATTGTGAAAGTGGGGGCAGATTAATAAATAACCCCCCTCCCTTCTTACCTTATGTAGGGAGGGGGGATCCTTGCTGTCCAAGGGAGAGTAAACTCTAGCCTGTGGGGCTAGAGTTCACTCTCGCGAGATCTGAGCATTGCGGCGGCAACGCTCAGATCTCGCGAGAGGAACCTGGCGGAGCTTCTGTCTAGAGCTCCCCGGGTCCTCTCCTGCTTCCCTCCATGCTGCTGTGGGCCGGTGAGGTAGATCTTTGATCTCCCCGCCGGCCCATGGAGGCTTAGAGCAGAGCCGGCACTCAGATAGCGTCAGCTCTGCATGAGCCAACAGGGGAGATCCGGAGACCTCCCCTGCCGGCAGGGGTCAAGTCCTGGGGAATAAAGTGTGGGAACTGTCCCAAGATTCCCACCCCCCCAAAAAAATAATATACACTCGTGTGTGTGTATATATATATATATATATATATATATATGCGTACACACACATACACTCAAACACACATACTCAGACACACACTTACAGACACACACTTACAAGCACACACATACATTCACAGACACACACACACTCACAGACACACACACATTCACAAATTATTATTTTTTATAAAAAAAATTGTCCACCCAGCCTCCCTACCTGGAGAGCTGGCGCGGACTTGTCCCTGGGGTCCAGTGGGTCGGGCGCCTATCTCCATACAACAAGCGGCGAGGGAGCTGTGTGATCTCTTCTTCCATCTGTAGGGCTCCCTAACCCTACCCTAATCCCTACCCTTACCCCTAACCCTACCCCTAGCCACACACCCCCTAACCACCACAACCACTTACACATCTATAGGGCTCCCAGTGCAAGGAATTAGCTTATTGGCCAAAATTCCTGTACATTTCCCTCCCTCTCTTGTATTGCAACTTTTCAGAAATCTGAAGCACTTCAGCAATTCGGTTTGGCACCTCCCGAAATTCGGCACTTCGGACATTCTGAAGCATCCGAATGTCCGAATTTCCTGAAATACATCTAAATTCACATTCGGAACTAAACAAATTTCACATGTCTACTGCATACACAAGATGGACAAAGCTCAGACACTGGTAGATTCATAAAAAACAGAAAGTTCTGTACACACCGCACAGGGAAAGTGAGAGACTCCTTTTACTCTACAGAGCTCTGTTCACACCGCACAGGGAAAATGAGAGACTCCTTTTACTCTACAGAGCTCTGTACACACAGCACAGGGAAAGTGAGAGACTCCTTTTACTCTACAGAGCTCTGTACACACAGCACAGGGAAAGTGCAGGCTGTGGCTGAATGCTGTGTAACAATGAGTTTGGTGACAGCTTCATCATCCCTCTACCTTTAGCAAGTTCATTCTTGATAACACAGACAGGAGCCCTAGGCTACAGAAACACCAGAGGGATGGAAAAGGGAGGGAGGGTCCACGAAGGAGCTAAACTGTACATCTGGGCACATGTATATCAACAGAGAAATGTCTCTTCTTACTGTTAAACCACAAGCATTTAGCGAAATAGTCCTGCTGTCTATTTAAACAACTTCTATGGGTCTGACCTCATTTGGAAGCCCCAGGTCAACAGCATCCTGTCTCCTGACACATTGCAATGCGGTAATACTCTAATCTTGAGACTGTAAGCTTGTCTTTAGATTGTAAGCTTATTGGCATAGGGCCCTCGTCACCTCCTGTAAATATATGTCAAATGTGGTTTGTTAGAAAGAAAGCTATGTCTTGTTTACCTATTATACAGCGCTGCCGAATATGTTGGCGCTATACAAATAATTTTAATTGTGATGTCACGACTAAGACAGAAGAAACGTTTTGCCAGGGCTGGATTGTGCAAAATCCACCTATATTCCAGAAGATATATAATTTTATATAAAGATTAAACAAGCTGTTTGGCAGATCGCTGTGTTAAAGGGACACACAAATTAATTTAAATAATAGTAGAAAAAAATATATTGTATTTACCTAACGTTCCTAAAGATTCTGCACTTGCACAGGCAATCTGTAGCAACAAAAAGCCAAAGCAGGAAGCGGCTCCACCAATCAGAAGCCTTTCATTGCATCTCCCGGATCTTATACAAAGTTCCAACCACCATATTGCAGTTACTAGTACTATATCAAGAGAACTGTACACAGAGAGTTATTGTTCAAGGAAAGCTGGGACTTGCATAGTTGTGTACCACCACGTGTATATGCTATACTGAGAAAGTGTACAGATTTGGGTATCAGAGACAGAACTAAAACGTTTTCAGTTGAGATCAAAGGTAGAAGGGACAGACTTTTAGCCGACAGTAATATTTTCATGTTACTGCAATCACAAGCAACTATGTGCAGGCAGATTGTAACAATCAACCTCTTTCACCATCGTTTGTTATGGTGCTTAGAATGTTCCTTTAAGTGATGTATCCGATTGTCTGTGTCTCATTCCTGCTCCTGATATTTTTCAGAGGCTTTGGACGGCACACAGTGTGACAGCACCGCATAGGAGAAGTTATACAAGAGTATACCACAGGTAAATGTGCTTAAAATACACAGATAAATGGAACCAGAAGCTTTCTCAAAGATGATTTTAAGAAGATAAAATGGCTCAGTCCTAAGCAAGATTGTCCGTACAAAGAACAGTGACAAAAAGCCTCTACAGCGTACACAGGGCATTTTTACCCAGTAAGAACCAAATGAGTGAGCACTCCATTACGTGCCTCTCTAATTTTGCAAATAGTTAAACACAGAGAAATAGGATTTGAATTCAATTAAAGAAGACGCTGAATGCTCCTGGAAAAAGTCCTACACAGGCCCAATCACTGCTTAAAAATGCATGCCCACTCAAAAATCACGTCTAGTCATGGAGTCTCTACCATCTCTACTGGAAGGTCATTCAATGTATAAAAGCCAAAATGAAAATGTATTATAAACAGATAGACCAATGCTCAATAGCTTGCCTTATGAGAAAGGATGTCCCAAACAAACATTAGGTTACTTGTGCCTTTACCATATCAGATCCGTCCTAAAGCTGCGGCTACGCATCCCTGAAATAAGAGATTTTTTTCAGCCTCCAGTAGACATTAAAACCAAAGTTTGGCAGGTACCCCTCTCGAAACAATGATGAAGTGGCCCCACATCTGATTTACATTTTAGGCTTATGTCAATAAAATTGTCTTGTACAAGGTTTAAAATCTCCTCTTGCCCACTAGCCATTATTGAATAAAAATTCAATATTTAAGCTTGGCTAGCAGCTTAGGACCTGAAACGTCTATAGCTGCTGTATCTCATACGCATGGGTAACCAATATGAGATTTCAACCCTGGCACATCTCTTGAGTTGGTCCAGTGTGATATGCTAATGGATTGGAATTCAACTACAACTGAACAAGTGGTTTGGCACATGTTTGACTGGCTGTGTGTCTACGTATCTTTTTACATTCTTTGCTTATTTCATGCATTACCTTCTATTTAAAATATATTAACCAAACAAAATAACAACTCAATAGTTACCCTCGTTGGTATTTTTTTTTATATCTGTTGAAATATTGTAACATTACATCATGCCTCCACTATCTTCAAGCTATAAATGTAAATATTTGGCTTAATTTTATTTATCAGAGAATGGCATATGAACAGGAAATATCCTAAAAAGTTAATAAATAAATTTAGGATGTCAGCGGTTTGCCACTCATATCCTGTCTCCACCCCCTGCTTTGCCCAGGTCGTATACTACTGTGCAAACATGTGCCAAATTACATCACAAATACCATTACCTCTCACATGGCAGGGAGCTTCTGTTACATACCTTTTTAAAAAGAAAAGTCATGAAAATTCAGGCCTGGGGCTATTATTTGCTCCAGTTCAAAAACTGAATTTATAGTAGTGTAATGCTACTTGGGATGTGGAATGGTTAGACAAGTTTGCACTGAACAAGCTACAACATTGCAAAATAAAAAAATAAAAATTTAGAGACAGTCGTGTGCCTACCTAGTCAATCCATCCATCTGTTAAATAGCCTTCACAATAGTCTGAATTTAACATGAATTTGGACAGAGATTTCCAAGAGTCTGCTGTGCATATTAAGCAGACTGGCAGAATATGTGGGAGGGTTTACCAGGCCTATAAATTCACAGGCCACCCCTTCCCCTGAGCCGAGACCTCCTGGTTTCATCCAAGCACCGCTCCCTTTATTAAAGGACCACTATAGTGCCAGGAAAACACTAGTTTTCCTGGCACTATAGTGCCCTGAGGGTGCCCCCACCCGCAGGGTCCCACTCCCGTGACGCTGAAGAGGGAGGAATGGGTTAAATTCTTACCTTTTCTCCAGTGCCGGGTTACCTCGGTGCTGGGACTCTCCTCCCTCTTCTGACGTCACCGGCTGAATGCGCATGCGCGTCAAGAGCCCCGCGCGCATTCAGCCAGTCTCATAGGAAAGCATTATCAATGCTTTCCTATGGACGCTGGCGTCATCTCACTGTGAAAATCACAGTGAGAAGCGCGGAAGCGCCTCTAGCGGCTGTCAATGAGGCAGCCACTAGAGGCTGGATTAACCCTATTGTAAACATAGCAATTTCTCTGAAACTGCTATGTTTACGGCAAAAATGGTTAAACCTAGATGGACCTGGCACCCAGACCACTTCATTAAGCTGAAGTGGTCTGGGTGCCTACAGTGGTCCTTTAAGCATTCACTTAATGGGCCCTCTTTAACAGGTCTACCCGAACACTGGTTTCGGCACGCCACAACCAACTTATACCACCACTAGTATAGCTTGGCTTATTGTCCCCCGACTGCAAATAATATATAAAGTTGCCCAAATGAAAAAATACACCTGCAAGTGTTAAAAAAATTTTTTTTTTCAAATCATGGTTTGCTCATTACATATTTCACTAGGTAATTAGTTTAATATCTAATTATTTTCTCAGTTATGTAGATCAAAGCAAATTCCAGAGGTGGGAATTGTACTGAGGCCTCAAAATTAGTGTCTAAACAGCTGTGTGTGCTCTCTTGGTATACAGCTAGCAGAGCATCTCTGTCAACAGAAATGAGTTGGGCTCGTCCTACACTATTTAATGTTCCCACCTCAAACATTCCAAGCACAAAACTTTCAGATTTTTAAATAAAAATGGGGGATGGGTTTTCTTAAGACTACCCATTACAACAACAGATTTAAAGTATACTATCCCTAATACTTTATAGTGTCTATGTGGTGCAACAACCTTTTCGAATGATTCTAAATGTTGATGCATTGTATATAACATTGTTATCACATTATTCTGAGCAAAGGATCAGAATTCTCTATACAGAATGCAGTGAGAGCTGTGGTTGTTCTGGTGACTATAGTGTCCCTCTAAGTATTATTGAGGAATGCCAACATTTCACAAATGATAACCAGTCAAACAGCAGGGGAGTGAGGGGAGTAGGGGGAGCGTAATTGTTTCATTCAACCTTAGATAGCCAGTAGAGAACAAGTTTTGGCTTGACTGATGGAATTTTTACTCATCACAGTACAATCTCGTGAAAAATGATTGCATATATTGTAGGGTTTATATCACGGAAATTTACTTCTACACCATACAGTCAAATGAACACTGCAGCGTATGTGTTGAGGAATCTTAACATAGGCTCTTCCACCCTACACAGCCTGTCACTTATCAACAAAATATATACAAATCAAGTTATATGCTGGTTTGACATTTAATAAAGTCACTCAGCTGAGCTTCTTTCGACCACATACTGTGAAAGAAGATTTTTAACAAACATGTTATAAGATTTCAGCCTGGCTAAAAAGATCACTGTCTGTTGAATCGCGTACACATAAACTCTCTCCAGCTATAACAGAGAGTAATAAAGACTCCAAAACGTGTCAAATGTACAACCAATCAGAAACAGGAGGCCAGATTCATGCTGGGAAAAGCACATAAGGCAAATAATGTATGCACAAATATCTTAAAAGGTACTAAATCATGTTGCAGAATATCGATGCAACATAGCCAGTCTGGTGTTTTTTATTGACTAATGTAAAAGCACTTTAACAAGGATTAGTAAAACACTTATAAACTGTCAGAGTGATTGTCTAATGTCTGAATGGATGGGAAATCAAAGTGATTTTTTTTTTTTTCCCCAAATCATCTATTGAGGCCTAGACTCTGAAATTTACTTAGAATTTCCGACACTGTCGCACTTTAGTGAATAACCCGGAAAATGTAAAAAAAATAAATAAATAAATAACACACCAGACAAAAAAAATAAAACTAGTAACAGAGTGGGGCTGTACAAAATCATCTACTAGACAATGGAGAGTGAAACGTAATCCCTGGTAGATATGACATAGACCCTCTAGGATTGCAGGGGCAATTAACCTTCAGACCTGGCTAGTAGTTTTTTGAGTCCTGCAATAGAATAAACATTCATCTATATATGCTGTTCAGGCAAATTCATTAATTTATCATTTATTTATTAATGGAATTACTTAAGTTCTTTGCCATCACTATAGAGGAACCAGTTACAAATTTAGCATTCATGGCATAGCTGACTTGTAAAGGCATCAATTTTATTTCATTTTAATACCAATCTGTCCTTACTACTATGCCATGCACAGTGGTGTATCTGACCATTTTCCTGATTTTTCTAAATCATTTGCCATTTGACTTATCCCTCCTGGAACATCAACCCTGTTGCAAATTTTAGTATCATCAGCAAAAAAGACATACCTTACCATCAAGACCTTCTGCAATATCACTAATAAAAATATTAAAGAGAATGGGTCCAAGTACAGATCCCTGATGTACCCCACTGGTAACTAGACCTTGCTTTGAATATACTCCGTTGGGAATATACTCGAATATACGAATATAATCCGTAGGCCATGCCTACTCGATGAGTTCACGGGAGGCAGAGAGATGATCAGCACAGAGGGAGCTTTGGCCGTGGAAAAATGTAGGTAAAAGCGTCACTGTCTTAATTATTATTGCACATTTGATGGGGTGGATATATCAAGGCACAGGGGCTCTATAGTGTTAGGAATGCAGGCTTGTATAGTGTTCATTTAATTTGGTGGTTGGGTGGCTCCTTCTTCAGCCACTCCATTTACTTATGGCTGGCTTCTTGGAGAAGGGTTCAGAGATGATCAGACCTTCAGAGCTTCTACGATATGACAAGCTGAGTTGAAAATTCTAGAAGCACTACAACTCATTACATTATACAGGTTGAAAATTCCCCTGAACATGATGCAGAGAACCTGAATAAAAAGAATGAATGAGAAGGATAATTGCAGAAGGACAGCCGTCTGTGTGGTCTGCCATGCTTAACGACCAGTAGTGGGATCACTGGTCAGATGAAACTATGCACCCACTCCTGGCTGTGCTGTGAAATTTATTGTCTAGTCAGCACTGAAGTCAATAGGGATTCAATTAAGCATTGCTTTCATTCATTTTAATTGACCGAGAACTAGAATGTTACGTTTATAAAGTCAGTTCAAACTGCACTGAATTTGAAAATTCCGCTGCAATTCATTGTCAACTATCTCCATAGAGTAACATTAGAGTTTTAGGAATCTCACTAAGTGTTTAGAAATTAGTAAATGTCACCATAATCTCCTATTCACAGAATGAAGCCAGTTCTCTGTACATGCAGCGTTTACTGTAGAAATTCTATATAGCTGTAAGGCAGTATCAAGGAATTTTGTTCCCCCAAGGTATGACTATACGGAGAGGTGAGGTAGGGAGGAGTTGTGTATGTACACCTAGGAATTTCTGGAATGTGTTACAGGAAATGGAAGTTAAGCTCACACACCTACATCCACTACACTCACCCTAAGCCCACCAATACAGGCAGGTATACATTAAACATACTGTACACTAATCATTATGCTATTAAGTGGAAAAAAGCTAATTTTTGATAAATCTCTTTGCCCAAGGATACAAATAAATTCCTATGAGCTATCATACTCTAATCTGGACAGATTAGTTAAATATTAAGCCCAGATGAGTTATATATGATTGTAGCCCATAAATGTCATGTTAAATGGGGAACGATGAGTCGGTTCTAAGTTAATTAACATATTATATAGTGAGAACACATAGAATTATGATTATACTTTGCTTTACTATGACCTTATATATAACCTAGTAGCAGCAGTAGCAATTTTAGGTTCCATCATTTAGCCATAAGTAGGCTCATTTAAAAGTATACAGTTAGTGTCTATTTGACAAAGTTTGAATTGTGAAGCACTGACCAAGGAATTGCTAATGTTTTGCCAAAATAGCTGAGCTAGCTAGAATGTAACGGGGTTGGAGAATAAATCAAAATTGGCCTAAAATGTGTATACCCCTTGTCATTTCTACATGATTCCTGATTAAGTAAATACATCTTGCATATATACTGTAGACTCATATGATAAGAGGACATAGTCTTAAATTAGAGGGGCAAAGGTTTTAAAATAATATCAGGAAGTATTACTTTACTGAGAGGGTAGTGGATGCATGAAGTAGCCTTCCAGCTGAAGTGGTAGAGGTTAACACAGTAAAGGAGTTTAAGCATGCGTGGGATAGGCATAAGGCTATCCTAACTATAAGATAAGGCCAGGTACTAATGAAAGTATTTAGAAAATTGGGCAAACTAGATTCACATTCTATGTTGTTTCTATGTGATTTTACACTTGGAAGGGTGCCAGATTGAGTTTTTACCCAGACATATGCCAGCTAGAGCTAGGCCTGGTCTCACGTTTAATACTCTACATGTACTCAGCTGTGTATGGGCAGAGTACATGCATACCTGTTTGCACATCCGGCCCTGCAAAGATATAAAAAAAATTCCCTCCAACTTATCTGCAGGTGAGATGAATGGAGAGGGGCGGGAGGACAGACTGATAGCTCTGCAGAACACTGGCCTCTCTCAGGGCCAAGAACTACAGAGCCTTACTGATTAACTCCACTTATGCCAGAGGCTGGGACACTGTAGCTCCATTAGGCCTGAATCAGAGGTCTACCCACCATCACTTAATCAACTTTTCTCTTGCCAAGGGAAAGGCAGACATCAGTGCATTAACCTCTCTGCGGCAAGATGCTGTCCCAGAAAAAAAAATCCTTAAGTCACATACCAGAGAGAAATGACTCAGTTAACTCTTCTCCCGCTAGAATGCAGCAAGAAAGACATTGAAAGTCCTTCTTAAATAAAAGGTGCATGTAAACAATACACCATTTTTTCGGGCCTTACCAAGCAGAGCGTTGACTTCTAAGATTGGCCAAAAAAAAATTAATAAAAAAAATAAAAGAAATCTGCAGGACATCACAGATCTGTACTCTACAAGAAATCAGTGTTGATCCATTATATCAAATTCATTTACTAAAGTCTCCAAAGGGAGAGGCTTGAATAACAAGAGTCCATAAATAAACCAGAAAAACATCAGTCAAGAGAATACATTCAGAATATCAATTAGCTTTGTTTGCAATCATGTTTATATTTAGAAGCAACGTTACTGTGTTATAGAATCCCATTGTACAGCACTACGGAATTTGACGGCGCTATATAAATAATAAAATAATAATAATAATAAAGTATATTGATCTGGGAGGGTTTTACCACTATAATTTTTTCATGATTTTCTGGCTGTTTTCTTGAAACCAATGTCAAATTTTGCTAATAGCTAATGTAGCACATCCTATATAGAAGTAACCAGCAGATTATAATTTATTTTTCAATTCTTTACTAAGTTATCAATTAGAAACTTCTTAACCGACGAGCATTCATTATCACTTCTCAGCTGTTTCCAAACTTCCCTAAGTCCTTTTAAAATCTCATCTGCTTTACCTCAAACCAGAACAGCCTCTATAAATTCATATTAAGTATCACATCATTCACACATCCCTAGCAGAGATTTGCAAGGCACCCATTGCTACCCATTATAGATACCACATGTTCTTAATGGAATCTTGAAAAACACACACACTCTCTCTGAATTCTCAAGCTTCTATATAGCACCTGTTACTCAGTATGTACATGTATCACCACTTAACCGCTCTCTAGTCCTTTCCAACAGTTTTCAGGATTTCATTTTTAATTTCCTGTCCATTATTTTCTGCCCCTTCATTTTACCCACTGATAGAATCCTCACATTACTTTGAGTTACTATGACCACTAGAAGAGGTAATTCTGCTCACCAGCCCATACAGTAATTTTCCTATAATAATATTAGAGCCACATTAATCCTAGTAGGCATATGTACCATTCTTAAACACTTTACTCTCATTTGTCCCCATTACCCACACTATTCTGTGTACTCGTATCACTTCTAGGTACCCACACTTACCTAATACACTCCAAAATAAAATAATGCTTTAAAGTAGACATGCTTCCTTCAAATTATTCAACCTTACGCCCACCGCCACCTTTCTCACTCACATTGCTCCCAGGTACTTGTCTGAGATCTCTGCACGAGTACACAGAATCCCACCATCATTATTCACAGGTACCCCCAGAACCACTCACATTACTTCAAGGTAAGCCTCAGTGTCACTCATATTATTCCAAGGTACCATGGATCCCACTACCATTACTCACAGGTGCCCCACTCACATTACTCCCTACAACCCATGTCCCCCTCAGATTACTCCTAGGAGCTTCCTGTCCTCTCACATTACTTCCAGGTACCCCTTGTCCCCTCTGATTACTTTCTGTTACATTAGTTGCAAGACAAATTACAGCCAGATACCTCATGTGTCCTCAGATTATTCCCAGGTATCCCCTAGTGCCACTCACATTACTCCTAGCTACCCATGTTCACTCAGATTACTCCCAGTTACCAACTAGTACCCCACTCATTTCTCCAATGTACTCCTGGTGCCACTCACATTACTTTCATGTACCCCCAGTTCACACACAGTACTCTTAGGTACTACTCCATGTACCCTCACAATGCTCCCAGGTATACCACGTCCCTTGACATTACTCCCAAGTACTCCATGTCCCCTCCTATTACTCCCAGATACACCATGTCCCCTCATATTACTCCCAGGTACACCATGTCCCTCATATTACTCCCAGGTACACCATGTCCCTCATATTACTCCCAGGTACACAATGTCCCCTCATATTACTCCCAGGTACACCATGTCCCTCACATTACTCCCAGGTACTCTATGCCCCCTCCCATTACTCCCAGTCCCTCACATTACTCCTAGGTACTCTATGTCCACTCACATTACTCCCAGTCCCTCACATTACTCCCAGTCCCTCACATTACTCCCAGGTACTCTATGCCCCCTCCCATCACTCCCCGTCCCTCACATTACTCCCAGGTACTCTATGCCACCCCCCCTCCCCCCCCCCATTACTCCCAGTCCCTCACATTACTCCCAGGTACTCCCATTCCCTCACATTACTCCCAGTCCCTCACATTACTCCCAGGTACTCCCAGTCCCTCACATTACTCCCAGGTACTCTATGTCCACTCACATTACTCCCAGTCCCTCACATTACTCCCAGGTACTCCCAGTCCCTCACATTACTCCCAGGTACTCTATGCCCACTCCCATTACTCCCAGTCCCTCACATTACTCCCAGGTACTCTATGCCCACTCCCATTACTCCCAGTCCCTCACATTACTCCCAGGTACTCTATGCCCACTCCCATTACTCCCAGTCCCTCACATTACTCCCAGGTACTCTATGTCCACTCCCATTACTCCCAGTCCCTCACATTACTCCCAGGTACTCTATGTCCACTTCCATTACTCCCAGTCCCCCAGAGTACTCACAGGTACCGGCTCTCGCCCTCGGTCTGCTGGTGCAGGGACACTGAGAAGCCGAACATGCCCCCGGAGATGCCAGCCTGTTTTACCAGCGGGAAGCGGGTGTCCACGTTAAAGCCCAGTCCGGAGCGGACCGTCCCGAGCAGCAGGAGCACCGGCAGCGCCCTCATCCTCGGCCCGGCTCTAAAACGGCTCGGCCCCGGTCCTGTCCCTGGTGCTGATCTGCCTGGTCCGGGCTGGGAGTCCGACAATGCCCACCTCCTGAGAGACTGCCCGCCCCGAGCACTCTCTGAGAGACCTCCCACTGTCACTCCCTCTATCAGAGCACTGCACTCTGACTGTCTAATACCTGCACTCTCTGAGAGACCTTCCCACTGTCACTCCCTCTATCAGAGCACTGCACTCTGACTGTCTGATACCTGCACTCTCTGAGAGACCTCCCACTGTCACTCCCTCTATCAGAGCACTGCACTCTGACTGTCTGATACCTGCACTCTCTGAGAGACCTCCCACTGTCACTCCCTCTATCAGAGCACTGCACTCTGTCTGATACCTGCACTCTGACTGTCTGATACCTGCACTCTATGAGAGACCTCCCACTGTCACTCCCTCTATCAGAGCACTGCACTCTGACTGTCTAATACCTGCACTCTCTGAGAGACCTCCCACTGTCACTCCCTCTATCAGAGCACTGCACTCTGACTGTCTGATACCTGCACTCTCTGAGAGACCTCCCACTGTCACTCCCTCTATCAGAGCACTGCACTGTCTGACACCTGCACTTTCTGAGAGACCTTCCACTCTCACTTCCTCTATCACAACCCTGCACTCTGATATCTGCACTCTCTACGAGACCTGCCACTCCCTCAGAGTACCTGCACTCTGTCTCATTCCCAGATCCCTGCACTCTGTCTGTCACTCCCAGTTGTCCTCAGTCTCTCCCTGATAACAGCACTCTGCCCATGTCTCTCCAGATGCCTGCACTACCTCTCAACTTCTCTCAGACCCCTGCACTATCTGTCTTTTACCTGGGTCCATGCATTCTACTATTCCTGTCTCTCACAAACCCCTGCACTCTGTTCAGCCTGTCTCTTCCAGGTCCCTGTACTCAGTTCAACCTGTCTCTTTCTTATGCCTGCAAACTCACTTTCTCTCCCAGATCTCTACACTGTCCCATTGATTCATGCACTATTTCCCCCAGATCCCTACACTCTCAGCCAACCTGATCAAGATCCCTGAACTCTCTGTCTGTTATTGGTTTCTTCACTCTGTGTGTCTCTTCCAGGCCCCCTCCACTCTGCCCATCCCACCATCAGCACTGTCTTCCTATTATTATTCCCATGTCTCACTCTGCCCAGCCTGCCTCTCCCATGCTGTCTGCCTGTCTATGCACGTTGTCTTTCCTAGATCCCTGAACTGTCTGTCTCTGTCCTAGGTCAAAGCAGTCTCTCTCCCCTGCACTCTGCACTGTCTCTCCTGGGTCCCTCCACTCTGTCTCTCCTAGGTCTCCCCTGTACTCTCTCTGTCTCTCCTAGGTCCCTGCACTCTGTCTGTCTCTCCTATACTGTACTCTCTGTCTATCATAGGTCCCTGCACTCTCTCTGTCTCTCCTAGGTCCCTACACTCTCTCTGTCTCTCCTGCACTGCCTGTCTCTCCTAGGTCCCTACACTCTCCCTGTCTCTCCTGCACTGCCTGTCTCTCCTAGGTCCCTACACTCTCCCTGTCTCCCCTGCACTGCCTGTCTCTCCTAGGTCCATACACTCTCTCTGTCTCTCCCAGGTCCCTGAACTCTGTCTCTCCTGTACTGTACTGTCTGTCTCTCCTAGGTCCCTGCACTCTCTCTGTCTCTTCTGCAATGTCTGTCTCTCTTAGGTCCCTGCACTCTGTCTGTCTCTCTTAGGTCCCTGCACTCCCTCTGTCTCTCCTAGGTCCCTGCACTCTGTCTGTCTCTCCTGCACTGTCTGTCTCTCCTAGGTCCCTGCACTCTCTCTGTCTCTCCTAGGTCCCTGCACTATGTCTCTCCTGCATTGTCTGTCTCTCTTATGTCCCTGCACTCTCTCTGTCTCTCCTAGGTCCCTGCACTCCCTCTGTCTCTCCTAGGTCTCTGCACTCTCTCTGTCTCTCCTAGGTCCCTGCACTCTGTCTGTCTCTCCTGTACTGTACTGTCTGTCTTTTTTAGGTCCCTGCACTCTCTCTGTCTCTCCTAGGTCCCTGCACTCTGTCTGTCTCTCCTGTACTGTACTGTCTGTCTCTTTTAGGTCCCTGCACTCTGTCTGTCCCTCACACTCTCAGCACTGTGCACCCCTCCTCCTTTTTACTTCCTCTCCCCCATTCAGAGTCTGTAACTCTCTGCCAGTTCACCTTCCCTCCCTTCCTCCCTATTCCCCCTCTGGCTTTTCTTCCGGTGAACTTCTCCCTTTACACCCGGTACAGATCCCTGGCAGGTTCTTAAAGGGGCCGCCTCCTGCTGCACCTGCCTGGCCTATCAACAAGCAGGACAGAGAGGGGGGGTCGTGTGAATGCTGAACATGGCCCCTCTCTCCACAACTTTCCCTCTTTAATCCCTAAACTTTTTTATAGCTCACAAGATGGCTGCTACAAAACACACAGCATCTAATACTGTTTATTGATCTATTTCATAATATTTTAAGCAGGGTAGAATGGAACACTCAGTATTCTACTGGAAAATCTTTTTATTCTTCAGAGTTCTATCTACAATGCAGATAATATCTCACATATCAAATGTCCCTAAGCAGTTATCACACACATGATCAAAATCACCTCATACAGTGCATTATGAACTACACCTAGCAGGTGTTTAGTAATGCATTCAAACCTCAGACAGCTGTAGGCAAATAATTCTCAGGTTCACACACAAAAAAATCGAAAACAAATAACGCATTTTTACAATTCTAATCAACTTTACCGCACACTGTTTGTATGTCGAATGCCCTAAGGTACAACAATGAACAGTTTAGTTCAGGATAAAAAAAAAAAGAATGTTTCCAATAGTTTGCACAGTGATTTTATTCCTGTATTTTCGTGAAGGAAATAAATGCCATGTTCTGATCTACATTCTCACATGTGTTTGCGCGTGAAAGAATGACTGTCGTTTGTGGCTATTGTGTGTATATATATCTATCTATATATATATATATATATATATATATATATGTGAGTTTATGAAGCGTGTAAATGTATGTATGTAGTGTGCATACAAATATATTAATTTTACTAATATATTAAATAGACTCTCTAAGCACCATATAACCACAGATGATTGGTGTGGTTATGGGTCAACGAGACCTTGAATGGAGTCACTCTGCTTTTTTGTGAAAAAAAACAAAACACTTTTGTACTACCAGCAAGTTATGAGAACTTTCGCTTCCTCAATATTTATACACATCTAACCAAAAATAAAAGGCTGTGTGCAATGGGAGAGACATAGTCGATTATAGTCTATCTTAACTTTAGAAATTTGCACAGATTATGAGAAAGTGGTAAAATCCCTCATTATCTCGGCCGCAGGGGCGATGAGACATACAGGGTTATTTATTAAAGCGAGAATTAAGTTAGCTATTGTTTGTCATTTTGCCTACTCTGGCCTTGAATTTGAAATTCACTTAGAATTTTTTCTTTAGTAAATAATCCTGATAGAGTTTCGATTTAAAGTGGTACTGTCACCTCCCCGTTCCCCCACTGAAAAATGACTATATTATAGAGATAAGATCTTTATGAAATTCTCATTATGACTGTGTTGGAATTTCACTGAAATTTGACACAAGTGACGGCTGCAGGGAATTGGCTGTGTCTCTGGAGGATGTGTCTCGCGGAATCCCCCATAGACCTCAATGCTGTGCACATGCGTCGGCACCGATGAGAACCCCGTCAGATCAAGATGGCGCAGCCCATGAGGGACAGGTTCAGGTAAGTAAACCCAACTTTATCTGCCCACCCCCCCAGCCACCGGACCACCAACGGCAATGTCACCATCGGGGGACTTAGCAAATTCAGAAAGTCTCCAAACAGTGACAGTGCCACTTTAAGGGGTTAAAGGGTTTCTCCAATAATTTTTATTTTTTTGGTTGATGAAAAATGCATTTTGATGATGCACACGGCATTCCCTGCACATGCACGTCAAGTCCCCAATGCTCCAATGGCGTCACAGGAGGCAGAGAGGTGGGCAACGCTGAGGTAATGTCAGTGTTGGAAATAGGAAAAAAAAAACTTAAATTTTTCTGGAAAAAAGGGGGTGCTGTATACTATATATACTAAAAACAGATTTGTATTTCTAACGCTATAGTGTTTAATAAGAGGTCTTATTATTTGGACTTATAAAGAAAATGTGGATAACGTTCTTTCTACTAAACACAACGTTTTTAATGAATTCTGTTTGCAGGTATTTGAATTACAGGGCTGGCATTTCGGTAATTAACAGAAGAATGCCCATGAATGCCGTATCAAGACCAATTTCCTCCTAACAAAATGTAGCTTAGCTCTCGAGAGTGCCTGGAAATAAGGGAATTAAATAATTAAACGTGGTAGAGATCCCAAATGGAGCTGCAGTGAGTAATTCATTAAGATGAAATTTAAATGCGCCTATTATTGAAACAAGACGTCAAACTTGCCAGTGCAGATACAGAATTGTCCAGGGAAATTTCAATGCATCACGATGTGTCTAAGAGCAGGTTTAACAGAGCCATTATTTGAGTTTCGATGCATGTGTTCCACTCCCACCCCTAGTCATACCTGGGCAGAAGGTGGGGGGGGGGTTCTCTCACCCTGGCTGCAATTGTTAATTGGAAATTTATTTTGATTTAAGCTGAAACATACAGGTGATACTCGAAAAATTAGAATATCGTGCAAAAGTTCATTTATTTCAGTAATGCAACGTTAAAGGGGAAACTAATATATGAGATAGACGCATTACATGCAACGCAAGATAGTTCAAGCCATGATTTGTCATAAGTGCGATGATTATGGTTTACAGCTCATGAAAACACCAAATCCACAATCTCAGTAAATTAGAATATTACATGCAATCAATAAAACAAGGAGTGTACATAGAACAATATCGGACCTCTGAAAAGTATAAGCATGCATATGGACTCAGTACTTGGTTTGGGCCCCTTTTGCAGCAATTACTGCCTCAAAGCGGCGTGGCATGGAAGCTATCAGCCTGTGGCACTGCTGAGGTGTTATGGAAGACCAGGATGCTTCTATATCGGCCTTCAGCTCTTCTGCATTGTTCGGTCTCATGTCTCTCATCTTTCTCTTGGCAATGCCCCATAGATTCTGGCCAATCAAGCACAGTAATCCCACGGTCATTGAACCAGGCTTTGGTGCTTTTGGCAGTGTGGGCAGGTGCCATGTCCTGCTGGAAAATGAAGTCGGCATCCCCATAAAGCTCGTTTGCGGAAGGAAAAATGAAGTGCTCCAAAATCTCCTGGTAGACGGCTGCGTTGACCCTGGACTTAATGAAGCACAGTAGACCAACACAAACAGATGACATGTCTCCCCATATCAACACAGACTGTGGAAACTTCACACTGGACTTTAAGCATCTTGCAGTATGTGCCTCTCCATTCTTCCAAATGAGATGCAAAGTTGCTCTCATCAGAAAAGAGGACTTTGGACCACTGAGCAACAGACCAGGTCTGTTTTTCTTTAGCCCAGGTAAGACGCTTCTGACGTTGTTTGTTGTTCAGAAACGGTTTGAAAAGAGGAATACGACATCTGAAGCCCATGTCCAGGATCCGTCTGTGTGTGGTGGCTCTTGATGCACTGACTCCAGCCTCAGTCCACTCCTTGTGAAAGTCCCCAACACATTTGAATGGTCTTTTTCTGGCAATCCTCTCCAGGCTGCGGTCATCCACTTTTTCTTCCGCACTTTTCCCTTCCACATAACTTCCTATTAATGTGCGTTGATACAGCATTTTGGAAACATCCAACTTCCTTCGCAATTACCTTTTGAGGCTTTCCCTCCTTATGGAGGGTGTCAATGATGGTTTTCTGCACAACTGTCAGATCAGCAGTCTTCCCCATGATTGTGATTCCTACTGAACCAGACTGAGAGACCATTTAAAAGCTCAGAAACCCTTTGCAGGTGTTATGGCTTACTTAGCTGGTTAGAGTGGGACACTCTGAAATATTGCACCTTTTCACAATATTCTAATTTACTGAGATTGTGGATTTGGGACTTATGACAAATCACGGCTTGAACTATTTTGCTTTGCATGTAATGTGTCTATCTCATATATTAGTTTCCCCTTTTACGTTGCATTACTGAAATAAATGCTTTTGCACAATATTCTAATTTTTCGAGTATCACCTGTATGGAAAACCATCAGCTGTATAGTATAGCAGTGTGATCTCTTTCCCTTGTCGTTGTGGAAGAGCCTAGTGAAGGCTGGCCTTTGGAAATAGTTTATTCAAAGAGACTCTCTAGGCACCATAACAACTTCATTTCATTGAAGTAGTTATGATGCATGGAGACCTCTGGCACTGTCCCACTGCTCAGAGGATGTAAAACAAACATCCTATCCTATATAATGAAAGATTAAATATTTGATAGCATTCATATAGGTGGCCCGGCTTAATGTACTTATAATTAGGCAAAATGGTAGTGTAAGTCTTCTAACAAGGAGAGCGATCAGAAACAAATCAAGGACAAGGGTAACAGACTTTATGGAATCGGGAAACAAGCCAAGGTTAGAGTGCCAGAAATCAAGAATAAACAGTAACTAGTCAGGTCAGTACACTTAATTCACAAGAGATACATTGTATAATTAAAGGCTCACACTATAGTGTTAGGAATTCAAACATGTATTCCTAACACTATAGAGCCCTAGTCACCATGTAGGTGACAAGGGCCCCATTCCGCAGCGAAAAAATGGTTAATTAACCATTTATTTGCTTACCTTAATCCAGCGCTGGGCTCCCTCGGCACTGGTGACCTCTTCTCCTCCATCGACATCAGCTTTAGAGTGGAGCTGAATGCGCATGCGCAGCCAGAGGCGCGTGCATATTCAAACCCGCCCATAGGAAAGCATTACTTAATTACTTAATGCTTTCCTATGGGGATCTTTTTTGACTCTGGACTCTATGAGGACGCCCAGCTTCAGATAAGTGCGATTTACTCCGTGTAAATTGTGGAAGCAGCCTCTAGTGGCTGTCAGGGAGACAGCCACAAGAGGCTGGATTAAGCTAAACATCTAAAAAAGAATGAATAAACCAAACTTAGTGTAATACAGTTGGATACAATGTAGCTGCACTTTTTTAAAATGCACTCACAATGTGTTGAGGAAAATGCGCCTTGGGGTGCCTCCCCTGATATAGGCTGGGGGGCTATTACCTTCTTTATGTTCAGCCAGGTGCAGGACTGGTCCATAATAAATTTCAGAGAGTCAGGAAATTCAGCTACGTGAAAAATGTATCTGATACAAAAATAATGATAAAAACAATATAAAATAGCTGTCCAACGCGTTTCTCACACTTTAAGTGGACTTCCTCAGGGACAAAATTAATAATTCAATTATACAAAAGTATAAAAATGCATCAATACACCCTTAGGTGTCAAGCTGCCTATCCCCCCTTAAACCCTAAGTACTTTAAATAAGACTATTCCCTTACAGTCATTGGTGGTTCAGTGGGTTCTGGCTCTTTCTCTTGTTAAGATTGGATAATCTTTGCTAATCACGCTCTTTCCCGAGTTCTCAGCTGTTTCAAGTTTCTCTTGAGTATTCCGTGTCAGCTTGCGTTTCAGCGCCATTTTGTTGCGTGTCACTACATACTTCCGGGATGTCTTTAATTTCCGCGTTCCAACGTCATATTGGAATAACGGATCAATTTCGCTAAAAGAATACTTAAAAAGGCTCTAGTTATAATTACTATACTATACATGTAAATTCATTCTAGCTGAAGGTGGGGCACAAGCTGCAGTGGGCTGGAACCGAGTGGGTTAAAATTCCCTTCCTGATATTGTTGATGTGCACCAATATCCTTACTTTTAAAATTATTTTTGTTCCACGAAGTCCGTGCGGCAATCTACAGAAGATTTAATAAATCATTTTTCACCAGTTTTTGTACTTTCAAAGTGGGTCAATTAATTAATATTTATTGTTTTGCAAGCCTGACAATCGGAACATCCTCTAGAACCACTGATGGAATATCTATGTTTCTTGGTGTCCAATCTCCCCCCTCCCCCCCCCTTTAAAATAACTGGGCGCTAAAAAGCGGAGGTTTATTGGTGATGTTATTATATTTGGAAAGGCACTGGGAATTCCTTTGGAGATTATGTCAACCACCTTAATCAGAACAAATTTAATCTTAAACTTACAGCTGAATGGAATAAAAATACTATAGATTTTTTAGATGTAACTTTCTTTATAAAAGAAAAGAAAATACTCAGTAAATGCTTTTTTTAAGCCAAATGATGGCAATAGCTATGTCCACCAGAAAAGCAGCCATTATGCACCATGGCTGAAGGGGATAGCTGGAAGCCAAATGACACATATCAAACGTAACTGCTCAGATATACAGGATTTTAAAATCCAAGCAAACATAGTAAAAAATAAGTTCGTTCAGAAAGAATACAATAAAAATAACATTGAAAAATAAATTATACTGGCAGAAAAGAAAAATAGAAAAACTCTTTTTGAGAGCAAAGTGAAAGTCACCCATAATGATGTGTTCCGATATGCCTTCAAAACTAAATATAATAAAAACTTTAAAAATTTTTAAAAAGTTTGAATAAACTGTGGCCAATTCTTCGGGAAGATCCATTTTTTAGGAGAACAATTAGCAGAAAAAATACAGATTATCTACAGAAAAGCTCAAAACCTAAGAATCTCCCTGGTTATTTTATTTTATTTTATTTTTTTTTAATTTCAGTTTTTCTTTATTTCGTAAAGACAAGTTATGGGGTACAGAAAAGAAGAGGGAAGCAGTCCGTTGTTACAGATCGGGGTTACATAACAATATGTGCATATAAATATACTTCCATCCCTGCTTGAGTCTAAGACAAACCCGGTTACAGTTAACTTTAGATCTGTTGAATCATCTTGGGTAAATCCTTGCGGATGGTGCTGTTGTCTTTATCTAAAACCTATGGGGGGGTTAAGAGGTAACTCGGGGTAGTAACCAGTCGGGGGGCTGGGGAGTAATGGGGAGTGGGCTGGGGAGGGGGTTGAAAGGGGGACCTGCCTGGTGTGGTGGGTAGTCCTTGGTCCTTGTGTTGGTCGTGTATTCGGTTGTGTGCATTGGCTTATTTCCTGGATCTCTAGGTGATCAATCTAGGAGAGCGGGGTGGTCTTTTCCTCTGGGGCTCTATTCCAGAACCCTATCCAGGGCTCCCATCTTTGGAGATATTTCTGTCGTTTCCCTATTGAAGTCCAGTGGATGTCCTCTAGTTCTCTGGTTCGTTCTACCCTTTGTACCCACTGTTCTATGGATGGGGTGTTGGTATTCCGCCAATTTAGCGGGATAAGGGCGTTTGCTTCCCCTAGTAATAGGTGTAGCAGTTGTTGTTTGTGGGGTTCCGTAAATGTGCGGGGCCAGCTTAGTAGTACTTGGGATGGTGTAAGTCGGGTCGGGGGTTTCAGTATCATGGTTATTTTAGCGAGTATGAGGAGCCAGAAACCCTGAATGTCTCGGCAACTCCACCAAATATGTTCTATAGTTCCTAGACCTGTGGAGCATCTCCAGCATATGTTACTGATTGATGGCCAGATTGAGTGTAGTCGGGTTGGGGTCCTGTACCACCTGGTGACTCTTTTATAGAATGTCTCCCTGTGTGCTACACTGGTTGGGGTTTTGATTCCCATTTCCATGATCCCTGGCCAGTCTTTGTCAGAGATATGTATTCTGAGATCTTTCATCCAATTCTGTTGAAAGGGTAGTGGTTTGTGTTCCTCCACTGAGCCCTGGAGGATGCGGTAGACTTTAGATAAAGGGCGTCGGGGGTCTCCCTCTGGGCCACAGAGGTGTTCAAAGGGCGTGTCTGCTCTCTGTTTCCAGAGGGGAATAGCGGTTCTTTTCAGGAAGTTCCTGAGTTGGGCTTTGCCTATCACCTCAATGAGTGTGTCTTGTCTATGTGGTCCATATATGGCCTTGACCGTGGGTGGGTCTCCCCCTATCAGTTCGGTTATGTCCGGGGTGGGCGTTCCCACGAGGTGAGAAAGGAGTGGTCCACCTCCACCCCCCTGAAAATCAGGATTGTCTGCTATGGGGAAGAACCTTGACAGTCCCGGTGACAGTCCCCATTGGTCTTTATGTCTTCTCCATATTGTGAGGACATTGTGTATGAGTGGGTGTCGTGTCGTGGTGAGTTTTGGTAGGCTGCATATTTGCCACGGCAAGGTGTGTAGGGGGACAGGTGTAAAGCTCTGTTCTAATGTGTACCACGATTTTTTCCTTTTGGTGTCTGTCCATTCCTTTAGACGGGTGAGCAATACTGCAACATAGTATTTGTATAAGTGGGGCAGTCCCAGTCCCCCCCTGTCTGTGGTGGAGGTTAGTGTGGTGAGAGCTATCCTTGCTGGTTTGTTGTCCCAGATGTATTTGGTGAAGATTGTCCGCATCTGTCTGAAGAATGTCTCTGGGAGAGGGACCGGTAGGGCCTGAAAGAGGTATAGTATTTTCGGGAGAATCATCATTTTCAGGATGCTGACCCGTCCCATCAGGGAGAAGTAAGGTTGGTCCCACTTTTGGAGGTCTCGTTTAATCTTGTCTATAAGGGGGGGATAGTTTAGTTTGTATAGGGTCATGGGTGATGCGGTGAGTAGTATCCCCAAGTATGTCAGTCCTGTCCGAGTCCATGGGAAGGTATGTCTTTGTTGGATTTGTGTTTTCAGGGTCGGTGGTACCGCTATTCCCAGTATTTCGCATTTGTCAGCATTTATCTTAAAGTTCGAGAGGGAACCAAAGGTGTCGATCTCGATTGTTATGTGTGGTAGTGATTTGGTCGGGTCTGTGAGCGTGAATAGGACATCGTCCGCAAAGGCGGATATCTTCACCTCCCCTCCCTGAAATCGATATCCCCGTATTTCAGCGCGAGACTTGATTGCGTTCAGGAAGGGCTCCATGGCCAAGACAAATAACAGGGGCGAGAGGGGGCAGCCTTGTCGAGTGCCGTTGCTTATTGGAAACGGCGTCGATAGGTGGCCGTTTACTCTAACACTAGCTGAGGGTCCCCTATACAGAGTTTGTATCCAATTCCTCAGTCTTGGGCCCATCCCCAATATTTCTAGGACCGTAAATAAGTAAGACCAATCCACCCTGTCGAAGGCCTTTTCAGCGTCAATAGCCATCAGCAGAGTAGGTGTTTTAGTCACCGTTGCTCCATGGATGACGTTTAGAATTTTCGTGGTATTATCCCTAGCTTCGCGGCCTGGCACAAAGCCCTCTTGGTCAGGGTGGATTAGGTGCGGTAAGAGGGGTTTGAGCCTGTTGGCGATCATCTTTGCCATTAGTTTGAGGTCTAGATTTATTAGTGAAATGGGTCTATAACTGCCACATTTAGTGGGGTCTTTGCCCGGTTTAGGGATGATAGTGATAGATGCCCGTAGCATCGGGAGTGGGAGGGGGGTGTCTTGGGTTAGGCCATTTAATGTTTTCAGAAAGTGAGGGGATAGTTCTTGTGTGAATGTTTGGTAGTATCTGGCAGTCAGTCCGTCTGGGCCGGGGCTTTTACTTTTCGGCAGTGCCTTAATTGTGGCGAGTAGTTCCGTTTGTGTGAACGGTTCATCTAATGTGTGTATTTGGTCATCTGGTTTCTTGCGTGGCAGGTTTGCCGAAATGTATTCCCTCAGGTTGTGGTTCTGTGTTTTTGGGGGGGTTAGGTTATAAAGGTTTGTGTAGAAAGCGTTGAACGCCTTGGCTATATCTTCTGTAGTGTTGTGTTGTCTACCTGAGTCATCTGATATTTTGTCTATGAACGATCTCTGCCGTTTGGCTTTCAAGGCTCTAGCCAGTAGTTTCCCACTCTTGTTACCATGAGCATAAAAAGTGCTTCTTGTCAGTTGAGTGGATCTATATGCCTTTGCGGTTAGTAGCGATCTTAATTCTATGCGTAGGGCTGTTAGTTTCTGGAAGTTGTCATTTGTGGGATCTTGTTTGTGTGTGGTCTCGGCTAAGTGCATGTCTGCTATGAGAGAGTCCATTTTGAGGGTCCGTTCTTTCTTGATTCTAGAGCCCCATTTGATAAGGGTGCCTCTGATAACTCCTTTATGGGCTTCCCAAACCTGATACCTCAGTATTCCCATTATCTAAGAAATAGTTTCCTGCCGTCTGTCGCAGGTCGTCTAGAACTCTGGGGTCATCAAGTAGGGTTTCGTTAAGTTGCCAGTGTGTCGTGGGTTTGGGTTCTTTCTGGAGGGTGACCATCAGGGAAATTGGAGCGTGGTCAGACCACGTAATGTTACCTATGGATGCGTCTTGTAGTAGTGGGAGATGTCTGTGGCTAAGTAAAAACATGTCTATTCTGGAGTAGCTTTTGGCTGCCTGAGAATAAAACGAGTAGTCTCTGTCTTGGGGGTGTAGTATACGCCAGCAGTCTACGAGCTGGTGGGTACGTAAGGCAGTAGAAAATAGTGTTCTTTGGTGTTGCTTAGGGTCCGCGGATATAGAGGAGCTATCTAATGCGTGGTCTAATACCATATTCCAGTCCCCGCCTACTAAAACTACCCCCTCCGCAAATGCGTCCAGTTTAGTCAAACATGACCGTATGTAGGATACTTGGTCAGCGTTGGGGGTGTATATACTTGCTAG
>OW240917.1:237012640-237117045 GCA_933207985.1 Pelobates cultripes | reverse complement strand
CTCAGAAACCCTTTGCAGGTGTTATGGCTTACTTAGCTGGTTAGAGTGGGACACTCTGAAATATTGCACCTTTTCACAATATTCTAATTTACTGAGATTGTGGATTTGGGACATATGACAAATCACGGCTTGAACTATTTTGCTTTGCATGTAATGTGTCTATCTCATATATTAGTTTCCCCTTTTACGTTGCATTACTGAAATAAATGAACTTTTGCACGATATTCTAATTTTTCGAGTATCACCTGTATGGAAAACCATCAGCTGTATAGTATAGCAGTGTGATCTCTTTCCCTTGTCGTTGTGGAAGAGCCTAGTGAAGGCTGGCCCTTGGAAATAGGTTATTTAAAGAGACACTCTAGGCACCATAACAACTTCATCTCATTGAAGTAGTTATGATGCATGGAGGCCTCTGGCACTGTCCCACTGCTCAGTGTTAAACTGATTTTCAATAGTTTAACCTGAATGAGGATCACTGGGCATTCGCAGACTGGTCACTCTGCCTTAGCCATACCTACTCATACCAGCGAGGCAGAAGTAATTGATTTAGAGCGATGATCTGATGCACTCAACATATCACTGCCTCCAAGTGCTGGTATAATTCATGCAGAAGCACCAGCCCAAGCAAATGAGAGGGGCCACGCTGCTGGTGCCTGAGGGTCCTCATTCAGAGTTAAACGCATAGAAAATCTATTTTCACTACATGGTCGGTTGGCGCCACGGGACTGCGGACTCTTTAGCAACTTTGATGAGATGAAGTGGTTATGGTGACTAAATTGTCTTGTTCTTCTCCAAATGCATGTATCTACAGCCTTGTGGGTTTGAACAGTAGATGCCATTCCATTGGGTCAAGGGTTGAGTACATGATGTTGAGTATGCCACATCAAATTTTAGAATTAAAGTCTATCATTCCATTAATCAGAAACTTCACCAGCCACCATTGCCCAGAACCACTATTGTTTTCAGGTTGATATCCCATGGAGGCCAGTTATCTGATATTTCGGTAAATGAGAAGGACTTAGAAAAATGTAAAGAGAACAGACCGAGCAGAAATTGCAAAGAGCAACAATGTACTGCAATGCATAAAAAGGGGTTTCCATTTGAATGATGAAGATATAATTTTCACCTCTTTATATATCAACGATAAGCTGCTAGTCCAATTTTGTGCAAATGTTCCAAAAACGAAAATTATGGAACTGGAAAAAGTACAGAGACAAGTTAAAGGAACACCCCAAACATTTTAACCATTACCGCGTACTGTAGTGGTTATGGTGCCAGGAGTAGCCCGGCACCAGCCCATTTTAAGTAGTTAAACCATTTTAGAACAGCTTGACATTTTACCTGGAGTACACTGGGGATTGTTCCACTACTGACGATGGAGAAACAGAGGACGTAAAACAAACATCCTATCCTATATAATAAAAGATTAAATATTTGATAGAATTCATATAGGTGGCCCGGCTTATAATTAGGCAAAATGGTAGTCTTCTAACAAGGAGAGCGATCAGAAACAAATCAAGGACAAGGGTAACAGACTTTATGGCATCGGGAAACAAGCCAAGGTTAGAAAAATGCCAGAAATCAAGAATAAACAGTAACTAGTCAGGTCAGTACACTTAATTCACAAGAGATACATTGTATAATTAAAGGAACACTATAGTGTTAGGAATTCAAACATGTATTCCTAACACTATAGAGCCCTAGTCACCATTTAGGTGACAAGTGCCCCATTCCGCAGCAAAAAAATGGTTAACCATTTATTTGCTTACCTTAATCCAGCGCTGGGCTCCCTCTGCACTGGTGACCTCTTCTCCTCCATCGACATCAGCTTCAGAGTGGAGCTGAATGCGCATGCGCAGCCAGAGACGCGTGCATATTCAAACCCGCCCATAGGAAAGCATTACTTAATGCTTTCCTATGGGGATCTTTTTTGACTCTGGACTCTATGAGGACGCCCAGCTTCAGATAAGTGCGATTTACTCTGTGTAAATCGTGGAAGCAGCCTCTAGTGGCTGTCAGGGAGACAGCCACAAGAGGCTGGATTAAGCTAAACATCTAAAAAAGAATGAATAAACCAAACTTGTGTAATATAGTTGGATACAATGTATCTGCACTTTTTTTAAATGCACTCACAATGTGTTGAGGAAAATGCACCTTGGGGTGCCTTCCCTGATATAGGCTGGGGGGCTATTACCTTCTTTATGTTCAGCCAGGTGCAGGACTGGTCCACAATAAATTTCAGAGAGTCAGGAAATTCAGCTACGTGAAAAATGTATTTGATACAAAAATAATGATAAAAACAATATAAAATAGCTGTCCAACGCGTTTCTCACACTTTAAGTGGACTTCCTCAGGGACAAAATTAATAATTCAATTATACAAAAGTATAAAAATGCATCAATACACCCTTAGGTGTCAAGCTGCCTATCCCCCCCTAAACCCTAAGTACTTTAAATAAGACTATTCCCTTACAGTCATTGGTGGTTCAGTGGGTGCTGGCTCTTTCTCTTGTTAAGATTGGATAATCTTTGTGAATCACGCTCTTTCCCAAGTTCTCAGCTGTTCCAAGTTTCTCTTGAGTATTCCGTGTCAGCTTGCGTTTTAGCGCCATTTTGTTGCGTGTCACTACATACTTCCGGGATGTCTTTAATTTCTGCGTTCCAACGTCATATTGGAATAACTGATCAATTTTGCTAAAAGAATACTTAAAAAGGCTCTAGTTATAATTACTATACTATACATGTAAATTCTTTCTAGCTGAAGGTGGGGCACAAGCTGCAGTGGGCTGGAACCGAGTGGGTTAAAATTCCCTTCCTGATATTGTTGATGTGTACCAATATCCTTACTTTTAAAATTATTTTTATTCCACGAAGTCCGTGCGGCAATCTACAGAAGATTTCATAAATAATTTTTCACCAGTTTTTGTACTTTCAAAGTGGGTCAATGAATTAATATTTATTGTTTTGCAGGCCTTACAATCGGAACATCCTCTAGAACCACTGATGGAATATCTAGGTTTCTTGGTGTCCAATCTCCCCCCCCCCACACCCCTTTAAAATAACTGGGCGCTAAAAAGCGGAGGTTTATTGGTGATGTTATTATATTTGGAAAGGCACTGGGGATTCCTTTGGAGATTATGTCAACCTCCTTAATCAGAACAAATTTAATCTTAAACTTACAGCTGAATGGAATAAAAATACTATAAATTTTTTAGATGTAACTTTCTTTATAAAAGAAAAGAAAATACTCAGTAAATGCTTTTTTAAGCCAAATGATGGCAATAGCTATGTCCACCAGAAAAGCAGCCATTATGCACCATGGCTGAAGGGGACAGCTAGAAGCCAAATGACACATATCAAACGTAACTCTCAGATATACAGGATTTTAAAATCCAAGCAAACATAGTAAAAAATAAGTTCATTCGGAAAGAATACAATAAAAATAACGTTGAAAAATAAATTATACTGGCAGAAAAGAAAAATAGAGAAACTCTTTTTGAGAGCAAAGTGAAAGTCACCCATAATGATGTGTTCCGATATGCCTTCAAAACTAAATATAATAAAAACTTTAAACAAGTTTTAAAAAAGTTTGAATAAACTGTGGCCAATTCTTCGTGAAGATTATCTACAGAGAAGCTCAAAACCTAAAAAGCTCCCTGGGTATTTTAATGAGGGGAAAATATTGGACACCAAGAAACCTAGACATTCCGTCAGTGGTTTTAGAGGATGTTCCGATTGGAAGGCCTGCAAAACAATAAATATTAATTAATTGACCCACTTTGAAAGTACAAAAACTGGTGAAAAATTCTTTATTAAAATTAAATCTTCTGTAGATTGCCACACTTCGTGGTATATTTACTGCGATGTCCGTGCAGTAAACAATATGTTGGTAGAACAAAAATAATTTTAAAAGTAAGGATATTGGAGCACATCAACAATATCAGGAAGGGAATTTTAACCCACTCGGTTCCGGCCCACTGCAGCTTGTGCCCCTCCTTTTATCTGGAAAGAATTTACATGTATTGGTATAGAACAGGTACATGCCAGTTGGAGGGGGGGGGTTTCATTAAAACAACTATCCCAAAGAGAAACCTTTTGGATTCACAGACTGGGTACGCTGGAACCGAGTGGGTTGAATATAGATATAAATTTGGCATGTTTTGTATTATTGTCATTTTTACATTTTTCTTACAAAGAGGTGGATTGGAATACATTTTCATTCAATTCATGTTATTTTTATTTTATTTATTTTTTATTTTATATCTTATATTTTATATATTTATATTTTATATTTTTTTATTCATATTTTATTTTTATTTTATTATTTTTTATATTTTTTCCAATATATATATATATAAATGATATATATAATTTTCAGATTTTTTTTTATATTTTATCATTTTATTACAATTGGATTACATAATACTGTATCTATATAAATCTATTTCAGCTATTCATAGTTTTCAATTAAGTCATTTTCTTATATTTTATATTTTATACACAATCCCTTTTTCATACCAAGTACACAATAATTTTTTCGGTATATTTATCATCTTATACCCCAATCCACCTCTTTCTCAATTATGGTTATTGTGCAGACATTGCACCCCCCAATACCCAAGTAAATTATAACTAGAGCCTTTTTAAGTATTCTTTTAGCGAAATTGATCCGTTATTCCAATATGGCGTTGGAAAGTGGAAATTAAAGACAACCCTGAAGTATGTAGTGACATGCAACAAAATGGCTCTGGAACGCAAGCCGACACCGAATACTCAAGAGAAACTTGAAACAGCTGAGAACCCAGGAAAGAGCGTGATTGGATGAAGATTATCCAATTTTAGCAAGAGAAAGAGCCAGCGCCCACTGAACCACCAATTACTGTTAGGGAATAGCACTTCTTAAAGGACTTAGGGTTTAGGAAGGATAGACAGCTTGACACCTAAAGTTGTATTGATGCATTTTTATACTTTTTTATAATTGTATCATTAATTTTTCCCTAAGGAAGAAACGCGTTGGACAGCTATTTTATATTGTTTTTATCATTATTTTTGTACCAAATACATTTTTCACGGAGCTGAATTTCCTGACTCTCTGAAATTTATGGTGGACCAGTCCTGCACCTGGAGGAACATAAAGAAGGTGATAGCCCCCCAAGGCACCCCAAGGCACATTTTCCTCAACACACTGTGAGTGCATTTTTTAAAAGCGCAGATACATTGTATCCAACTGCGTTACACTATGTTTGGTTTATTCATTCTTTTTTAGATGTTTAGCTAATCCTCCAATATCGTTTTTGTTTGCATGTTAAAAGGGTGGTGATTTAGAAATACCACCTGAGAAGCTACATCTCATTGGAAGTTAAGTACCTTTGCTGTATATTTATTTATCGTTTTTTTTTTGTTTTTTTTTGTAGAGGCTGGATTAACCCTCGGTGTAAACATAGCAGTTCCTCTGAAATGATATGTTTTTAGCTGTAGGGTTAAAACTAGGGGGACCTGGCACCCAGACCACTTCATTGAGCTGAAGTGGTCTGGTCACCTGTATTGGTCCTTTAAGTCAATGAGTCCCAACTGGTTTCGTGTTTAAATACCCATAGATTTGCCATTAATCTGGCTGTGATGGAATGAGGGAATAAGGATATTTGTTTGATGGCTGTATATAGGCACATGCAGCCATAAAGCTGTATCTTGTGGTTAAAGAAACACTATAGAGATAGGAATACAAACTTGTATTCACAACACTATAGTGTTCTCCTCTTTGTTTAGATTCCCCCTCCCCCATTTTACATAAAGTTTAAAAAAAAAGTTTTACTTACTTTTATCCCCCCAGCACCGAGATTGCAGTATTCCATGCATTTTTCACGGTAGACAGCCCCTAGAAGCGTATTTAATTCTGCAATTTAAGTATTGACGTATCTAAATATTCACATTACATGGTTAATTTTAAAGTACCACTGCACCCAGACCTTTAGTGTCTTTAGCGGTCCTTTAAAGGACAACGATAGGCACTCAGACCACTTCAGCTTAAAGGACCACTATAGTGCCAGGAAAACATACTCGTTTTCCTGGCACCATAGTGCCCTGAGGGTGCCCCCACCCTCAGGGACCCCCTCCCTCCCGGCTCTGAAAAGGGGAAAAGGGGTTAAACTTACCTTTTTACAGCGCTCCTCCCTGTCGGCTGAATGCGCACGCGCGGCAAGAGCTGCGCGTGCATTCAGCAGGTCACATAGGAAAGCATTCTTAATAAACATTCTCTGAAACTGCTATGTTTATGAAAAAATGGGTTAACCCTAGAAGGACCTGGCACCCAGACCACTTCATTAAGCTGAAGTGGTCTGGGTGCCTAGAGTGGTCCTTTAATGAAGTGGTCTGGGTGCCAGGTCCAGCTAGGTTTAACCCTTTTTTCTAGAAACATAGCAGTTTCCTGGCACTATAAGCTGGCACCTGAAAGGCTATAGGCAAAGCAAGGGTTTCGGTTGGGAATGAGCATACAACAGCACGCCATACAGTGTGTAAATGAATGAATACATGCAATTATCCTGTGCACATTCTGTTTCAGCAAAATGTGTTTTTAATGAAAACTAGGTTTGGCTTCTAGCCAGTAGGATTCTTGTTGGCATGAGTGATGGGGTTAAATATGTGTGCTGTCTGATAATACCCAGTGCGATACTTACACAGCATTCCGACAGTTTAATCCACTATACTAACACCACTAGGGTTGTTTTAGCACCCAGCTTTGAATCAATACTCCTGGCAATGTTTAGACAGACAGATTTGGAGATATGCGCATGGGAAATGCAAGGACAGAGATACTGTCACCGACACAAAGAAACAACGCGATTGAGCAATAAAAGCTTATATATAACAAGTTAGTGATTTCTGGAGGTCAAAGGTTATTAACCCTTTGGTTGGATACCTAGGGGGGAAAAGGATCATCCGTTAGGTGATAATTCTCTGCTTGTACCTAGACTTCTATTGTTTTACCTTACAATCATTTATTATGAGAAAGGCCTGAACTGCAGGAGTACAAAAAATGTCCGCCTTTATTGCAGTATACCTTGTTATCCAATCTTAATAGTGGGTGTATATACAGGAGCAGGGGTAGACAACCTTTGCCCTCCCCCCACCCTCTCCATTTGTCCTACTACCTCTTCCCCCCCACCTCTCCAAGTGTCCCACTCCTTCCTTCCCCCCAGCCCCTATGGGTCCCACTCCCTTCCAGCCCCTCCATGTGTCCCCTCCTCTCCCCCTCTCCAAGTGTCCCCTCCTTCCTTCCCCCAGCCCCTCCATGTGTCCCCTCCCTCTCCCCCTCTCCAAGTGTCCCACTCCTTCCTTCCCCCAGCCCCTCCATGTCTCCTACTCCCTCCAGCCCCTCCATGTGTCCCTCCCTCTCCCCCCATTTCTCCAAGTGTCCCACTCCTGACTTCCCCAGCCCTCCATGTGTCCCACTCCCCTCCATGTGTCCCACTCCCTCCTTCATCCTGGCCCCATGTTTCCTCATTCTCCCCCACCCAGCTTCTCCACGTGTCCCAGTCCTTCTCCAAGTGTCCCACCCCTCCAGCCCCTCCATGTGTCCCTCCTCCCCATCTCTCAAGTGTCCCTCCTTCCTTCCTCCAGCCCTCCATGTGTCCCTCCGGCTCCTCCATGTGTCCCCTCCCTCTCCCCCTCATCTCTCCATGTGTCCCACTCCCTCTTCCCCTCTCTCTAAGTGTCCTCCTTCCTTCCCCCCAGCCCTTCATGTGTCCCACTCCCCTCCAGCCTCTCCATGTGCCTCCCTGCCCTCCATCTCTCCAGGTGTCCCACTCCTTCCTTCCCCTCTAGCCCCTCCATGTGTCCCACTCCCCTCCATGTGTCCCACTCCCTCCTTCATCCTGGCCCCATGTTTCCTCATTCTCCCCCACCCCACCAGCTTCTCCACGTGTCCCAGTCCTTCCTCACCTCCCTCCCCACCCCCCAGCCCCTCCATGTGTCTCTCAACCCTCCCTTCTTCTACCTGCTCACCGCGGTACCCGGTCTGACAGGAAGCGCTCTGTCAGTAAGTACTTCCTGTCAGACCGATCCGCTCAGCCACACTACACAGCGGCAGGAGCGGAGGCGGCACAGCCTCCCCTCCTGCCGATCACCCAGCAAGCAGCCCCCAGGACATTGCTGCTGTGCACCGGCCCTGAAGGTATGCCGGCAGTCCACGGACACCTGGAGTGACTGGCTCGATTGCAGCTGCGACCCCTGCGACCGTCGTATGTACGCCACTGTCTTCAACATATGGAATGCCAAAGCTTGCCTACCCCTGTTCTGGAAGGTAGATCACAGATTATGTTCAAAGTCAAACCAGCAAACCGGTGTAAACTATGTGTTTAAAGAGGAACCAAACTTGTTCCCTATGTGATTTTCCAAGTTTGTTCACTAAACCTTGCAGGATTTAAATGAATGCAGAGTATTAACATTTACTTTTAAAAGCAGGCACCAAAATGGAACAGAAGAGAGCAGAGTACTTTCTAGTAGAATTATATATAGACTTGTTACAGCGCCACCTACTGTCCAGTCTGCCAAATATACTTATTTTATATGATGAAAATGTTGCTGTAGTGGTAATGGTGCTTGGAGTGTTCCTTTAAGAGCCTTGAAAAGTATTTGCCGCTTTTTATTTTAAAAGTCCAGTAAGTTCTGCAGTGAACATTTAATGTATAATACAGCTGGGCTACAGGAAAGAAAATAGTACAATCTAACCACTAAATTAAAGGTATACTCCAACCCTTTTTAATACATGGGATTTTTTTGGGCGTCTGTAATTAGGTATTTCCACCCCTCCCCCCCAAATATTTACTAGAAAAATTTTAAATCAAGCAATAAACAAAACCAGCACAGGGTGAAGCTTTGCATGCTGTGCTTTTACTTCCCTTCTGACTTTAAAACAGCTGTTGCAAGGTCCAGTAAAACTTTTTTCATAGAGAAGCATTTGATTGGACCGTTTAACCATCTCAAAACGCAATAACAAATTATTGTTGAGTAAAGGAGGGCGGCTCAAACAAGGAAGGGAGGGGACTTTGATGCTGGGAGCGTGCCTGTAAGGGGAAAAGCTTAGTAAGTCTTTCGTCAGCATGCTTGCTCCCTGACGACAGACGTAAAATATGCGCAGAATTTAAATTAGGCAACCTGGAACAGAGCTACAGGCTGGGCATGTAACTAGCCCCATCACAAAAGTGCAAATATCTCTGTATGCATTCAAGCAGAAACACTGCACATACAGATTCCTACCACCACGACCACTTCTAAAAGCAGAAGTTGTTATGGTGAATGGAGTAATTCTTTTAACCAGTAATGAAAGGACAGTTCCCAGGTTCCTGCCTTGGATCCAGACCTGACCCTGTTATGATGTCCAAACCTTCTCTCTGCCACTCCGGAGAGCAATCCTTTCCCCTGAGCCCCGCTCAACTAGAAGTCGATTTTTCTACCTTCCAGTTCCCACAACCATCAGCCAGCCACAAATTTCTCATTTTTGACCTAAGATTTGCTGATAATCCATACTTCAAGGAAAAACGCTGTAAATCCATATTATGTAGTTTTGAGACCAAAAAACATCCATCAGTATATAAAATAATGAACATTCTCCACAAATTCATAATGTACTGGAATACAAGCTGCACACTCATATTCTACAATAAAAACTGCAAATCACTGAAGGTATGTCCAGTAATAGCAATCAATCATAGGTCATAAAGTGGCAGCACTAGCAAATGGTAAAAAAAATAAAAAAAAATTTCCACTGCATGAAAAAAGTACAAATAAAATTCCTAAGGGGTTAATAAGACCCTCAACTTACTATAATGGAGTTAATGTACCTCCATATACCTCCACGTGCCATATAGCAGTTGGGCACATGTGTACTAAACATTAAAAAGTAGCGGCTTGGCGGGAAGAGCAGCCATTGCTACATAGGGATGGGCCTGAGAAATAATATAGTGGACACGAGAAAAAGGAGGGGGGTACTTTAAATTTTAAGGAGGGGGCTATTGTCCTCTCCCCTAACCCCCATGCCAGCAGATGGGGGTCCTAATATTTATAAAACAGGAGGGAGGGTACCTATTGCTTATTGTCCCCTTCCACAGGCCCCACTGATAATGGCGGGTAGGGATCCTAATTAATTATAAAATAGAAGTTAGACTTGTCTCTCAAAGCGCCCTGATTGGTTGGTTTATTAGCCAGCCTATGATAGAACTCTTGTTCTCTCAATGGTGGGACATTTTCTAACGCTTTGCAGTAGCTGTAATAAGACGGAAAGCCTTCCCGGCAAGTGCCCTCGGTTAGGGGGATGGGGAGGCGGCAATGGCTGCCCAGTTGCTAGTTTTTAAAGTTTAGTAGAAGTACGTTATCTCCAATACAGAAATGACCCCTCCCCCCTCCCCCCCCCATAGGATTTTCATTGATTATTTTTTACTTGTTTAATGTGGCTACTGACTAGCAAGCTCTGACCACCATTACATATATAACCCTCGCACCAGCAAGAGTTTTGATCTATTTGCCCGCTGGGCTGCTTTGGCACAGATTTCAGCCATCCGGTGGAATTCAGCCCGACTGAAATCAGAAAGAAAATTCAGGCCGTTCGGAGCCTGATTTAGAAAATCCAGACATTCATGAATTCCATCAACAATGTTCAGATTTTTCAGGCCCAATGTGCAACCAGATGGTTTCGCCCCACTGGGCCATTCGGGCTTTAGTAAATAGCCCGGTTCGAATTTTACTTTGTTAACTTTACTACTAAACTCAAGACACGGCAGATTTGGCAGTTTCCACACCTTACTCACACAAAGTTTTGTCTTTGTAATCTTTCTCGTTTTCCCACATCCTTTTTTTCTGCATTTTCTGTTTGTTTTGCTATCTTTTGTTGGACAGTATGATTGTTTGACAAGTGCAATATATAATAAAGACTGGTTTGAAGTAAAACGCCTTTTTTTTATCATGTTAGTGTTGAGATAAAAAAAATCAAACAGTTTTTTTGTATAAATGTACAAATCTTAATACCCAACAACATGATATAGGAATATAATGAATTGAGTAGTTCAGCAAAATATTTATACAAAATGCAAAATTTAGTATGAAAACAGAAAAACATTAACTGTCTAGAGTTGTGTATACTCTGTCTGTAGATAGATATTGCTACGAGCAGTTTGCACACTATTTTCTACCACATTTTGATGCTCTGTATATTGAGTTAAATAAAGGAACAGACCATCATTGTAAATAAATACATTTATTTTAGCTAATTATAGCAGGGCCCTAAACCTGTGGCAACTCTTTGAGCAATATATAGGGGGGCACATAAGGCACCACAGTCAAAAGTATGTGGATACTGGGCCCTTGCGCTTCCATGCTCTCCTGAAGTCTTGTTGGTCGGACTTGGAGTGTGCCTGGATGCAAGGAGAGTGAGAGATCTGCGGTATAATTGCTGTGTAGGCGGTCCCACTATTGGGGGTACCCCCTCTTAAAAAGCACCTTAGGCGCCTGCCTAATTGGTCCAACGGGAGTGCTGGCACTTGACAAGTTAACAGTTCAGCAGGGGGGCATTCAGTATATTACAAGGAGTAATATAGTGATGGATATGCCCTCGACACCGTCTGTTCCTGGATGTTCAACTTGTCTTGTTGCAAATACTTTTCTGATAGTCCATCCATTGTACAGCACGGCTGAATTTGTTGGTGCTTTATAAATAATATAAACAATAATAATAATAAAAATTTAAAACATGGTAGATTTCCACCCATGTCCCATTTCCTGATATAGAGATTACCTCTAATCCAGCAGCAAGAGGGGACTCCTCACTACCTGTCTCTGACACAGCAAAGGCGAAGATTTTACATATTTGTGCATATGTCACAAGCACACTGTATGCACTAGTAGGAAGGAACATGCAGCATGGCCTCTCGGACTGTGGCAAAGAATCTTATTTATACTCTACCTGCTGAGAGCATCAAGCAGCAATCTGTCAGACTGAGTAGAAGACAAAAAATACCCTCTGCCATGTTACAACAAGGGCTAAGCTGGCATGCAAGGGGAGGGGAGTAACAGGTACACAAAGGGGCTGGGGGGTGAGAAAGACATACAAAGGGTCTGGGGGAGGGAAAGAGACACACAAAGGGGCTAATGGGAAGAGACACACAAAGGGGCTGGGGAGAAGAGAAAGAGACACACAAAGGGGCTAGGGAGAAGAGAAAGAGACGCACAAAGCGACCTGGGGGAAGAGAAAGAGACACAAATGAGCTGGGGGGATAAGAGACACACAAGGGGGCCTTAAGAAACAATATAGGGATAAGATATGCTAAAGTGGTTAAGACATTCAAAAGAGGGGATCAGAAACACAAAAGGGGTCTCCCATCACTTGATGATGTAATAATAAACATTGAAAACAACAATGATAGATTAATACGAACACGCAGCAAGAATGCACAAATCGAGTGTGTGGAGGATGGCTGTGAAAACATCACGCACTGACTGGGCTTCAGTACATGTCACAGTTTGTAATTCTAATAGTAATGAGTGTGATACAGTGCAGATCTGTAGGATATGTATCAAGCTAGGTATGCAGTATATGAAGGGAGTAGTAGATGTGTGGGAGATGGCACATTCCAGCTCTCTCACCGAGGGGCCACCAGAGTGGTTGGTGAATGGGAGAGAAGAAATATGTGCTTTTTCTAATAAACCAGCTGCTTTATTATACATGTTTCTGTTTAAATTAACGTGCGTATAAATGAGTAAGTGGAGAGGTATTCTTTATCATTCGCTGCTGCTTATTATGGGGAATTGCAAAGAACTGAGAGGGGGCTTGCACATTTTACACCAAAGGGTTACATTTCGATCCGTTGTTTTACTAAACCAAATGACAATACTTGAGCAAATATAACTGCGCACCTAGAAAGTGTCCCTATTTTGGAGGGGCATTTCCTGTTTTCAAGCCCTCTGTCTAACAGAGCTCCACAGCAATAATACTCCCAGTAACGTGTCTGAGTGTATAACAGAGCTCCACAGCAATAATACTCCCAGTAATGTGTCTGAGTGTGTAACAGAGCTCCACAGCAATAATACTCCCAGTAATGTGTCTGAGTGTGTAACAGAGCTCCACAGTAATAACACTCCCAGTAATGTGTCTGAGTGTGTAACAGAGCTCCACAGCAATAATACTCCCAGTAATGTGTCTGAGTGTATAACAGAGCTCCACAGCAATAATACTCCCAGTAATGTGTCTGAGTGTATAACAGAGCCCCACAGCAATAACACTCCCAGTAATGTGTCTGAGTGTATAACAGAGCTCCGCAGCAATAACACTCCCAGTAATGTGTCTGAGTGTATCACAGAGCCCCGCAGCAATAACACTCCCACAGAGCCCGAGTGTAATACTCCCAATGTGTGACTGAGTATACTCCCAGTAACGTGTCTGAGTGTATAACTCAGCTCCACAGCAATAATACTCCCAGTAATGTGTCTGAGTGTATAACTCAGCTCCACAGCAATAATACTCCCAGTAGCGTGTCTGAGTGTATAACTCAGCTCCACAGCAATAATACTCCCAGTAGCGTGTCTGAGTGTATAACTCAGCTCCACAGCAATAATACTCCCAGTAACGTGTCTGAGTGTATAACAGAGCTCCACAGCAATAATACTCCCAGTAAAGTGTGTCTGAGTGTATAACAGAGCTCCACAGCAATAATACTCCCAGTAATGTCTGAGTGTATAACAGCCCCACAGCAATAATACTCCCAGTAACGTGTCTGTATAACAGAGCTCCACAGCAATAATACTCCCAGTAACGTGTCTGAGTGTATAACAGAGCTCCACAGCAATAATACTCCCAGTAACGTGTCTGAGTGTATAACAGAGCTCCACAGCAATAATACTCCCAGTAATGTGTCTGAATGTATAACAGAGCTCCACAGCAATAATACTCCCAGTAATGTGTCTTTAAACTACAATAAATGTGTTTAGAAATCAGTCTGAATAAAATAGATACATTGTTTTTGTAAATTACCGGTACATTTTAGTTGCATTAATTGTTAATAGTAAGTCACCTAAAAATTTTCAGAACTGGCCACACCCACATTCCCACCCCTAAAATTAGTGTCCCTCTTTGTCCATTTGAAATATTGAGAAGCATGTCGCGGATATGAATAAATTATTATGAGCAATAGTTACAGCTTGACAATTACAGACTGAAATTTGGATTAGAATTGTCTGCAATTAATGGTTTAGTGGATTATCCTCAGCTTTTATTTGGCATATTTTGTATAATTCTCCTGTTATTTTCAAGAGTTTCCAATTTAATGAGTAACTCCTTCAGTCAAATAATTAGGAAGGGGAATATATATAAAAGTAAAACAGGGAGATTAATTAATATCCAAACATAACCTAGCCCAGGGGAGCCCAAAAGGTAGATGGATCCCCAGATGTTTTAAAACTACAGTTTCCATGATGCTGTGACATTCTAAAGGAATGCAAAGCACCATGGGAGTTGTAGTTATACAACATCTGGGGATCTACCTTTTGGGCACCCCTGACCTAGCCAATATTCTGAAGAGTGTTCAGGGCTATCCAGATATATTCTGAGGAGAATATCCTGACTGTAATCTCAACATTTATCTAATATCTCTGATTTTAGGCAGACTGCTTATAAATGCCAGTCAATTTACCTCACATTTTAACCTAACAGGACGGTTTTAAATGCTGCAGTTTGGGACTGGTTGCTGGAATTCAGTTCCCAATTTGTTGTTAGTACCTTATGAAAGTTATCAAATAGAAGCGCTCTTATAAACCCAAAGTGATTGACACCTTTGATTGACAACGCAATTAATGAATAGGAGCCAATCAGCATGCAGCACAGAAAGGAATAGTTAAATAGGAAAACACAAATGGTGGTGTGAGGGTTAATGGCAGAGTGCCTTACACCCTCGTATTAACCTTTGCAATGCTGCCTACGTTTAAATGAATCTCCTAACCCCCGCTTTTTAATGGAATGTACAGAGCCCCTATTGGTTTCAGTTTATTAATTTAATTCTTTTAGAGCTCGCTGAATATTTAAACAATGAGTGAACCCATTTTTAGAGTTTCACCTGCAAAAAAGATTTCTTTGAGACTGTGCCCCCTACTGCAACATATTGGAATTAAATCAGTCATTTTCCGTTTTTGAAAAAATATCTAAATCCTTGTGGGATTTCTGACGATTATATATATAAATATATATATATATGTTTTTTACTAGAATCAGATTGTTCAAAATCGGATGAGCACATTCAGAGAGATTCCCCAAAATTTACCCTGTTTTGGTAAGCAGCTGAAGAATGTCACATTTACATGCGCCACGAGCTAAATCTTTGAATTAAAGCGATTCCCTTGGGATTCCTCCATGGTAACCTAAGTGATATTGTTACAGCATCCTACAAATTCTATGTTCTTCAGGGCACCACTTTTCATGTGCTGCACATTCGCATGTAAAATTTATATCTGTCCTGGTTAACATTGTGGATCTGTCAACGTTGTATCAACATTAAAGTGTTACTTTAACCACCATGACAATTTATGTGTTTAGAAGTGTTCATCGTGGTAGGAGTCTGAGACAAGTTACACTCCGGCACACGTGACATAGGCTAGAGTCTATAATATCATCTCCATCCAACATGGACGGGAATGATTGACTGAGAGCTCTTGTAGCAGCTCAGCATTGAGCTCTCTTGGTTGTGTTACTGAGAGTGCTCTATTAAATCCACACAAAGGGACACTCTAAGCACCGTAACCACTGCAACTCACTGTAGTGGTTATAGTATCAGTAATGATTGTGGCTCCCAGGTAAAACGTGAATCCATTCTAAAACAGTTTGACTACTTCAATTAGGGTGACACCTGGGCATGACTGGCACCATAACCACTGTAGTGCTCCTTTAAGACTAAAAGTTTGAAGCCTTTTACCTGGGAAAAAAAATGTATTTTTTTTTATTTTAAGGTATAAAACTCTAAACTGATCCTTACTGTAATGCTTCATGAATATAATTATCTCTTCCAAGTAGAAACATAACCAACCCAGGTAGATAATACCACTTCATTTTCCCGTATTAAAGTCACAGAAGACTGGGCACTGCTTTCCCTCCTCTGTCAATTTTCAGAATATAGCCAGCTGTAAAAGGTAGGAGCAATGAGCTATGACATAGATCCTGGAATATATCTCGCCTTGCCAATTAGAAGGGTGTTTATGGAATATTCCAACGCTTCCACTGAAAACAATGGGAGGAGCGACATTGACTCAGAGACATCAGATACCTCCTGGTCTCTGAGGAAGCTGCAGATTTTCAGCAAACTACGGACCTTCAGAAGGGAGTCTTTTACTTTACATTTATTTTTTTACATCTTTTCAAAGATGTTTCTAGACTGTATTAAAGTGGGTGGTGGAAAAAGCTCCTTTATACGAACACTCCAAGCACCATAGACACTACAGCACGAACCAAAATGGCCCAATAATTCACCGATTAGCATTTGGTTCACAGATCAAGTACGAAGTCGTATCCAACAGTTGGACAATAGGAGGATCAGTAAAAATCTATATTTATATATTTGTTTTATATATACAGTATAATATAAGAAAGCAAACTCTGGCACTCTTCCTTTAAATCCAAAATAAAGTACAGAAATTACCCGGGTGCTTCCAAGCCTCGGTATGTATAATCAATGAAGGAGCACTCCAAGGGATTTTTCAAACTAGTTTATAATCTTGATAAAGACCCTATTGGGTCGAAACGTTGATTACTGATTTTTTCAACACCGGATTATAAACTAGTTTGAAATATCCCTTGGAGTGCTCCTTCATTGATTATACAGTATAATATATAAATGTATGTTTGTTGTACTTCTTCTTTTCCCCCTCTGTTGTTTAAGTTTCACTTGATCTATGGATATAATTAAAAATACATTAAGTCGCAGTTCTCTAACCATAAATAATCAGTTTTTCCATCGATTGATTTTAAGGGTGAGGGGGGCAGCAGAGCACGAATGACTTGTTCATTCCTCGTTTTGTTTCTTTTGTGATTTGGTCACATGGCGGTTCAGAGTTATGGAATTTGGACTCGGCAATCACCCAAAACTCACACAAATTGCAATTTGCTTGAAACTAAATGTGCAAGTCTACCACATATTCATATCTTACAAAACCTCTAAAATAAACATGTAATAATTCTAAAACAGTCAAATGCTCTGAATTTCAACCTACATGAAGCCTGATAAATCACGTCAATTCTGTTTATTTATTATGACATGATCATGCTCCGCCATCAACAGTGATTATCTGTTCAAACACATTTTCTGTCTCCTTACTCCATTCCTCATAGACCAATGACCTAACACACCATGTCATTGAAAAATTTGACTACAAGAGAGTCCTCGTTTACAATGCAGGAAGCGGCTTATATATCATGAATGATCAATGCTGCCTAACTAAGGGAAGCAACTCCCAGTCATCATATGGTCAAGAAGAAGGGAAAAGGACAAGGAGTGACTCGTGGACATCAGAGTCTTTGTCATTGAATGCAGCTGATGGTATCAGTGAATGTCATTGAATGCAGCTGATGGTATCAGACCCCTCTGGGCAGAGTGAAAGGGCTGGGCTACCATTTGGAATTAAGGGAACCCTAGGAATGTGCAAATAATCCAAAAACACAAACAGGGTTATATATTAAAGGGAGAATTGGCAGGGACTGAAAGTGAATTTAAAGTTTAGTTTAAGGTCAATGTAATTGAACTGAAAAACAATCTCCAAGTAGAAGATGTCTCCCCTCTCTTGCAAGAAATTAATCCATCTCTTCTGTCCAATCATGCTTGCGGGAGGAATGATCACCTCTGCCAAAGGGCAGACACCATATTTAAAGACATATTTTTGTCTCAGAGGCGAAGTCAGTAAAGAACCACTTCAAAGTCCAAACACATAACGGATCTCAGCTTGCTGTAATGTTTTGTGTGTTTAGAGTGTGAACACAAAAACACCTCCCTGGCTGTCAATCAAACAGCCAAAGAGGGGTTTCTTCCTAGATGTTTAGCTCATTGGAACTAAACTCAAAGGAATGAGCTGTAATACAGTTTGACGAGAAGTCTGTGATTGGACAGCTGTTAACATGCGCAGCTGGGCCACAACGAGAAGCCTCTGATGATGTTAAAAATATAGACGGCTACTTTAAGCTCACTTGAATTACTGAGAGTATAAGCATAGTATAACTAGAAGCTTTGAAACTAAAATTACCATGCCAGACAATTATATTTAAAAAAAAAAAAAATCTAAAATGCAACTCTTGCCAAGTAACACTTTAAATTAAAAACCACCATGTATCCCAAGAGAACGTGAGAGTGTTTGGCTTTCCCAGAAGGGGCTGTAAGAAAGAAAGATTATAAAAATCAAGGAGAATTATAACAACAAATTACAATTTGTGTCCTCAAGGGAACTTAGCAAATATATCCTCCAAGTCATTTTTAAACTAAGTGGTGTTATTTTTTTTTAATAAAAATTTATTCTAGAGCAAAGGCATACAGTGCACATTAAAAGTCTTTCAGTACTTTGCTTGTATTGGAAGCCCCATCATGCAGTGGCGTACATACCACGGTCGCAGGGGTCGCAGCTGCGACTGGGCCCGTCACTCCAGGGGGCCCAGCCACCCTGCGACCGGGTACCCGCCATCATCTTTTGCAGCCCCGGCCCGCACGGCCAACCGCCGGCACCCCCGTAGAAGGGGTCCATCGGGTGGCCCATGCTGTCAGGGCCACCCAATGGATTTGGATTGTGAGGGGGCCCGATCAGCGCTGGGCGCTTTAACAGCTCAACCTGGCCCCCTGTGATTACATCACACGCTGGGAGGAAGTGACTCCCCGTCACTCCTCCCAGCATACAGAGGGAGCACGGGAGGAAGGAGGGAGGAGGGAGTCAGAGTGGGAACACTGGACCCCAGGGAAAGTCACCCTTGTATGTGTGTGTGTCTGTCTGTGTCTTTGTATGTATGTGTGTGTGTTACTGTGTGTCTGTATGTATGTGTGTCTGTCTGTTTGTATGTATGTATGTGTCTTTGTATGTATGTGTGTGTGCCTGTCTGTGTTTGTCTGTATGATTGTGTGCCTGTCTGTTTGTATGTATGTGTGTGTGCCTGTCTGTGTCTGTATGTATGTGTCTGTGTGTATGTGTGCCTGTCTGTTTGTATGTATGTATGTATGAATGTGTCTTTGTATGTATGTGTGTGTGTGTCTGTCTGTGTCTGTGTTGGTCTGTGTTTGTGTGTCGGTCTATATGTATGTGTCTGTGTGTGTCTATCTGTTTGAATGTATGTGTGTCTTGTGTGTGTGTCTCTATGTATGTATGCGTGTCTCTATGTATGTATGTGTGTGTGTCTGTCGGGGGGAGGTAGTGGGGGAAATGGGGGGGCCCATGGGTCAGTTTTGCACCGGGCCCCATGAATTGTGTGTATGCCACTGCCATCATGGTAAAAAAAAACTTTTAATTTGAACAATCTCTGCTTCTAATGGCACAGATCACTTGTGCCAGGGGCATATTCACCAACAGTATACCTCCCAAGTGTCCCTATTTAGGAAGAACAGTCCCTACTTTAGGCCCAAATCCCTCTATACTATGAGCTCCACATTGTTGGTGTGTCTGATTGTATCACAGAGCTCCACAACAATAATACTCACAGTAATGTGTTTTTAAACTACATTAAAGGACCACTATAGTGCCAGGAAAACATACTCGTTTTCCTGGCACTATAGTGCCCTGAGGGTGCCCCCACCCTCAGGGTCCCCCTCCCGCTCGGCTCTGGAAGGGGGAAAGGGGTAAAAACTTACCTTTTTCCAGCACTGGGCGGGGAGCTCTCCTACTCCAATCCTCCTCCTCTCCTCCCAGTCGGCTGAATGCGCACGCGCGGCAAAAGCTGCGCGCGCATTCAGCCAGTCGCATAGGAAAGCATTATCAATGCTTTCCTATGGACGCTTGCGTGCTCTCACTGTGATTTTCACAGTGAGAATCACGCAAGCGCCTCTAGCGGCTGTCAATGAGACAGCCACTAGAGGATTTGGGGGAAGGTTTAACCCATTCATAAACATAGCAGTTTCTCTGAAACTGCTATGTTTATAAAAGAATGGGTTAACCCTAGAAGGACCTGGCACCCAGACCACTTCATTAAGCTGAAGTGGTCTGGGTGCCTAGAGTGGTCCTTTAAAGAGACACTATAGTCACCAGAACAACTAGAGTTTAATTTAGTTGATCTGGTGAGTAGAATCATTCCCTTCAGGCTTTTTGCAGTAAACACTGTCTTTTCATAGAAAATGCAGTGATTACATTACAGCCCTGGGACACCTACACTGGCCACTCCTGAGATGGCTACTAGAGGTGCCTCCTGGGCCAGTGCTGCACAGCGTGACTGACTTTCAGTGTCTCCACCCTCTGCATGGAGATACTGAACCTTCCGCATAGAGATGCATTGATTCAATTCAATAACTGTTTCCTTAAAGAGAATCAACTACAATCCCACCCATACATCTCAGAAATGACACCACAAACATTTATTTTGACCAAATTTCCAACTTATCTATCTAGTCTGCACATTTTAAACCCCCATAACCTTGTTTAATGTATGTATTCTTCAGGTTGGTTTTATGGACATCCTTAGCATTATTGAATTCTGGTAAACGTTAATTTTAGAAATGGAAAAACTAAGAAATAAGTAGTTTCAGTCTATAAAATTGATCGTTTGGGGAAGAGCAATTTCTTGACGAACATATTATTTACCCAGAACTGAGCTTTAGAAATGTAATTGCTACATGTCTTTTTGAATTAGAGAAACCGAATTATCCAATCAAATATCGAACGATGCTCAGAGTTTCCATAGCAACTGGTCAATATGCAATCTTTTACACTCGAAGTACAAAGTATTACATACAGTAGTTGTAACTTTATATCTGCATCGCCAGCATTCTGATGGTGACAGTTCCTCTTTAGCTTTTTTTTTTTTCTTTTCAGATCACAGTCCATTCTTAAAGGGTTACTCCATGCACCATGACCACTTCAATGATTTGATGTGGTCATGGTGCTTGGAGTCTTTATGTGTAGCGTTTCACCTTCAAAATCTGCACACATGGAGTTTAACCATGTATTCTGGGGGAGGAAGCGCAGAGGGGCAAGCAGGTCAAATGCAGCATCATGAGCTCCTGAGCTTTTCTTTGATATAAGCATATAAAACTGGATTTATTTTTATCTTCTGCATACCTGGTACTGCCTAGGAAGCTTATCACAGGAGGTTAGCCTCAATATACTGGACTAACCCCATGAGGCCTAGTAAGGCGGGTGAAGCTGCTGATCTCCTGTCCTCTAAGTGCACACAGTCTTAGCTGGTCCCCTACTTCCCTATTCGGACCGGTGGGAGTTATCCTGGTTTGCTTCAGCTCTGATTTGGCCCAACATACAAGTATGACTCCATACCTTAGTTTCAGAGCAAGCTCCCTAATTAGCCTTACCTGAGATGGTGGATGAGCACCATGTGTCTTCGGCTGGGGAACTTGGCAAACCTGATTCCAATCATGGTGGCCTTATGTTTGCCACATTCTGGAGGAAAGTGCATGAGAGGGAGTCTGAAAAGGCTAAAATGCCCCGACAAAGCCATCCTGCTTTACTTAACTGCTCTGGCAGACTGCAGAGGATCCGGAGTGTTACATGGTCTCAGGAGGCTCATGGCATATGCAGCAGGCTGAAAATCCACCATGCACCAGAAAAAGGAGCGGCCTTAAATGTAATAACTTGCTCTATCCTGATGTATTGCAGTGTGAAGTAGCTGGCCAGTGCAGATAGACACGTACAGACCAGCTCTTTCACAAACACAACCTTCACCTGTGTTTTCAATAATTAGTGCAGGGGATCCCCTAATACTTATGGAACGCCAGTTATACTATCGGATGCTTGTCATTGTCACCTATGTTGGTGCTCCCCTTCCGCTCCTTGCACCTCATCATCGTGGTAGCCCTCTGGTGGTGGCCCTCTGCTGTCTGCCTCATGCTACAGGTCCTGCTCTCCCGTTAGATGAGTTAGGCAGCCGTGAGGCCTCGGTGAGCGTGAGGCTTTATGCGGTCACCTAAATTGCCTAATTAGAGAGCCGCCTATGATGACAGATTTTAAACCCATATCACAAGCTAGGCCATAATGAGCTCAATAATCCTGTGGATACAGAGAAGTATTGAGAAATAATAGACAGTTTGCTACATGCAATGAACCAGGGCAATCAAGGAGTAATAGGTCTTTCGAGGAATCCAGTTTGTCATCAAAGATGCAAGCATATCGATATCAAATGCCACATCATCCGATCAGTGGACAACGAAGGTTTCATCAAGGTCCTTGATTACTGCCCGATCGACATGATGACTAAACCTTCAACAAAGTTCAACTTAGTTCAACTTAGAGTTCTTGGGTTATTTGTTTGGAATGTAATTTTCTTCAAAAAAAAAAAAAAGGAAAAAGGGAATGGAGGCACAACCTGAACATGCATTTTTTGTTTTAGCAATGGTGCTGCCATAGATACCAAAATGTATACAAAATAACGATTAAAGAACATCACACACATAAAAATACAGCTTTAAATATTGCAAGGCTACTTAAAAACACCTATCCCCGCAAACAAAAATGGGGATTCAATTACACCATACAGCCATATTGTGTTAACCCGACCACTACGTCGCAGTACCCCAATATCGGTGGGTCCTAAACTAATTCCAACGTGGGAGACAAATTACATCGTGCTAGTGCTAAATAAGCTAAAGTGTATTTAATTAATCTGGTTAAGAGCATTGAGAATCAGTGTTAAATTTTCAAATTTCAGTTTAGTTTTAGTCATAGTCATTTGACGAAAAAGCCATTTTAGTATTAGTCATCTGAATTGTTTTGGTTTTAATCTAATGTATAGATATTCGACTTGAAGTGGTCTGCGTGTGCAAGACCACTTCTGCGGAATTTAAACACCAGGGGGACACTCCAGTGTTCTCAGGGCTTAACCCATAAGTTAGAAATAGATATAGAGGTAAAACACTCACAAGCATAGTGACTGTATATAAGTGCTAACTGGTAGAATAATCAACAAATGAAAAAAGTCAGGTATTTAAACTCCAAAGCCTTTAGGCTAAGCCTCTGACTAGTGAATGAAATTTTAACAAAGAGAACCCCCTAAATTTCTGGCTTTATTAGTGATTGCCAATGTGGGGGGGGACTGACTCTGTCTCCTATTATAAACCCATAGCCCCACGTGGGCCCGTGACCTGTAGCCTATCGGGTGCTGCCATGTTGAAATTAAGGTGTGACGTGAAATAATTCAATTTCTAATGCGGACCATCCATCTTGAAACCAATCAGAATTGGTGTAGGAGTAGCCGTAACGATCGAGCAATCGATCTCTATGTGGGCTAAATTTTATGTTACTAGGTTATTGACATCTGTGTAAATCTATTAGTTAACTCCTTATTAAATATTACTTTTCACAAAGACCATATCTATATTTTGTGATTTGTACAAATCAACAGTGAGCATGCTTCTATTACGGACATCGCGCGTGCCGGCTCAAGGTGCGATAATGTTTCCAGTTAGTAAACGATTAACCCTTTCTCAGAAATTACCAAACATATTATTGGTCACAGATGTAGCCATTCTGAGCACCGTAAACATAACTGAATGTATTGGTTTGTAATGCCGAAATTGAACAGTTATTCGATTTCCAGTATACAAATAACACCATTTATATTTCAGGTCTATTTTATCAGTTTGAATTGTACAGGTATCTATACTACGAAATTAAACTTGATGATAATATATGTCAGTATAGAAATAGGCAATTTATTAATAGTATCAATTGAAAGATCCAGTAATGTAATATATTATTTTGTTTGGCGAGTTCCAATTCACTTTAAGACAGAAGTATCATAGACACAATTCTAGTGGTTTACGTAAAAAATTATTATTTTTTGGGGGGTGATTTTATTGTTTATGTGTATATTTACATAAAATGAAAAAGCTGATAGCAGCAGGAGAAAACTTATGTCATACATGTAATGTTATCATTGCACTTTAATTAAATGTAACTAAAACATACAGAATTTTTTTTTTTACCTTCCATTATACATGATATCCACTAGAGGTCCTCAGTCAGCTATTGCTTTGCGTTCACATCTATAGGCACACTTGCAGCTCAATGTGGGAGAAATGAGCTATACATTATAACTACCCAGATTGATTAGTAGTGGACCACCCTATGCATTCAGATAGGAAGGTTATTATCTCAACAGTGTTTACCTTAAAGGGTTACTCCAACCCTGTTTTTTTTTTTATTTAAAAAAATTGCCCATATTAATTAGGGTCACTCCCCCCCTCCCCCCCCAATTAATTTACTTACCCTAATCTAGCTCCACAGCACGCTACTCGTCACAACTCGCATCAACACTCTGATCTGGCAAATGGAGGGGGAAATGGAGTGGGATGGGGGGAGGGAGGTCTGCAGTTAAAGGGACACTATAGGCAACCCAACCCTGCAATGGTAATTATTGCAGTTATTGAGAAACTGCAATATTTACCTTGCAGTGTTAACTCCGCCACTCAAAGATACAAAAGCACAAGAAGTATAGTGAGTCTCCTAGTTGTACCCAACACCCCGGTTAACTCCCAAAAAAACGTGATAAATTCAAAAGGCAAAAGAAATGGTGTGGTGTGCTACAATTACATGTATGAGGATCACCAATGGGATAATATACATACACTGGTTATCGGTCTTCCAAAATATACTGGTAGTACTCCAGTTAGGAAATGATATTCCAGCTTTTAATCACTTAAAAACATAAACATAAAACAAAACATAGTGTAAAACTGTTAGATACAATGATAAAAGATAAGGTGATTAATGCACTCACAAGTGGTCCGTCACTAACAGTGGCCAGAAAGGCACATCAATAGGTCAAAAGACCTGCCACAAAGGGACTCCAAGATGTTCTGAGTCAGCTCCTGAATGCACCAAGGTTCTCGATCCCAAGGGGTAATAAAGGAGTGAGTTCTGGATAAGGATGCCCCAAATAGAGAGTTATGAAACCTCTGTATGCGTCCGACCGGTTTCGTCCTCAGGACTTTTTCAAGGAAGAGCTGTTCCTTGAAAAAGTCCTAAGGACGAAACCGGTCACCATAACTCTCTATTTGGGACATCCTAATCCAACCCCTAGGGCAGGGGTAGGCAACGTTCGCCACTCCAGATGTTCTGGACTACATACTCCAAAATGCTCTTACATCCATAATGCTGGCAAAGCATCATGGGAGGTGTAGTCCAAAACATCTGGAGTGCCGAAGTTTGCCTATGGGTTAGGGGTAGGGTTAGGGCTTAGGTTAGGTGTAGGGGTAGAGTTAGGGGCTAGTGTTGCCGAAGTCCTGAACCAAACCAAATTTTTTGCCCATGCACATCCCTACTAGTTTGCACTTTCGGAGTCTATTAGGGGTGTCAACCGAATGAACCATTCATTTACGTACGGACAACGTTTCGGTAGTTCGCTACATAAACCATCTCGGAGGCATAAGGTCCATGGTTTTGGCAGAACTGGCCAAGGAATTGTGTCAATTCTGCCTGGATAGCAATATCTCGAATACATTCCCGGGATGTCCAACATAGTAGCAGTCAGATTGCAACTCCAGATACCTACGGAATGCCAGTGATTGGCAGCTGAATCGTGCCATTTTCCTCCACCTGCAGTCACTCTGGGGCCCTTTGAATATGAACCTTTTTGTATCACGGTTGAACTCCCAACTACCAAAGTTCTTCAGTTGGAGACCAGACCCAGAATCCCTGGCGTCGGATGCTTTCCTTCAGTTGTGGCCAAACACTCGTCATTACTCTTTTTCTCCCTTCTCTCTGATAGCTCGGACATTACTACATCTCAGACGTTGCCGGACCTCCTTGATCCTCATATCTCCATTCTGACCAGCTCAACCATGGTTCCCTACACTCATGGAAATGTCCATAGACTATCCGAGGTTACTCCCTACTTCACCAGACCTCCTGCTGGATCCCAACGGAAACTCACACTCCCTTCTATTACAAGGGCAGGGAGTGTTACTCATGTGACTGGCATGGCTCCTCTCCGGGAGCTCTGCTTCATCCCAAATGTTCCACAGTCAACTCTGGACCTCCTGGCAGGAGCTTGGGCTCCAGGCACACGAAAGTCCTACCTGCATGCCTGGAATTCATGGAATAGCTGGTGCATGGAACAACACGTGAATCCGATATCTGCACCTGTGAGTCATGTGTTGAGGTTCCTCGCTTCACTGTTTGACAATGGCCTAGCCTATCGTACGATAAATTTAGACCGATTGGCTATTTCTGTGGGCCACAATGGCTTGGATGGCTACCCGGCAGGAAAACAACTCTTGGTGTGCAGTATTCTTCGTGGCATCAGATTTGCACGCCCACCTCAACCTAAATACTCTTCATTATGGGATGTGGACCTTGCCCTCCGACTCTTCGAAAACTGGCCAAGGAATGAAGACCTTTCACTCAAACAACTCACGGCAAAGCTGGTGATGCTGTTTTGCCTGATCTCCTGTAAATGTGTATCAGATGTGCATGGATTGGACCTTTCTGCATGTTTCTTTTACTCCTGAGTGTGTTTTGTTCGATATATCAAGACGTATCAAAACATCAAGCTTTTCCTCAGAATGTTAAATTATGCCCAGTGACCTGTCTCAAGAAATACGAATCGAGGACTTCCTCCCTTCGTGATCCAACACATCCAGACATGTTTCTAGCACTCTGACACCCACGTCAACCTGTCTCTGCAGTTACACTGTCTCGTTGGGTTAAATGGATTATGAAGTTGCTTGGCATCTACACTTCAGTGTTTGGGGCACACTCTGTTAGGGGAGTCTTGGCATCTAAAGCTTTCTCCCGGAGATGTAGATTAGAAGACCTTCTCCAGGCTCCTGACTGATCCCGTGAATCTACTTTTCGAGAATTTTATTTTCGTCCAGTTTCTCATTTTTCTGACATGGTAGTTTCACAGCTTTGAACTAGCATAATATGAGCCTGCGTGTCCTTTAATAAAATTACCATATTTTACTAATTTCATGACATAAAGTCATGATTTTATTAAGGACACAGAGGCGAGTATTTGCCAGGGCGATTGGGGGCCAGCTTTTTTTGCCGCACCCCAGAAAGTGCCACCCAAGGCAAATGCCTTGTCAGCCTCGCGGTAAATACACCCCTGTCTGCCTGTCTGTCTGATCTATCTATCCATCTGGGTGTCTCGTCTGCCTGCCTGTCTTTCTGTCTCTACTCGCTTTATTTCTCTGTATGTTTCCAACTTACTTACCTGTCTGTCTGTCTATCTGTCTGTCTACCCACGTTTGTCTGTCTAGATTGAATCTGTCTTTCTATGTCCATTTGTCTGTTTCGCTTCCTAGTTCAGACTATCTTTTGTAAAATGATTTACAAAAAATAAAATAAAAAGTGTGAATACCATAAAATAAAGCCATAATGATTTAAGGGACATGGAATCTTTGAAGCGATATCTTAATTGATTGCTGCATCTTGAAATTTGCGGAAAAGCTTCACAAACTCCAGCCAGAATATTCTCAATAGAGTCAATAGTTCACAAAGCGTTGTCATGACAACTTCTTGTACTGTAATTCGCTGAGCTACCTGCAGTAACCCGACCAAACGTCCTTAATTTCTGTGAACTATTCCCTAATTTAGCTCCGTCCACAGATATAATGGTTTACCCCCCAAAAAGTCTTCTGAACTTCTGCTAAACTTAAAGTATCAGTTGTCTCTTACATTTTGATCAAATAAAAATGTTATACAATAAAATGTTCTGAGAACAATTTCATTAAGAATTTCCAAGTACGTAGGAGGATTATATATATTTTTTATTAAAGAGACCCTATAGTCACCAGAACAACTACAGCTTATTGAATTTGTTCTGGTGAGTAGTATCATTACCTTCAGGATTTTTTTGCAGTAAACCCTGTCTTTTCAGAGAAAATACAGTGTTTACAATACATCCTAGTGATAACTCCACTGGCCACTCCTCAGGTGGTTGCTAGAGGTGCTTCCTGGGGCAGTGCTGCAAACTGAGCAGTACTGCCATTCGGTGTATGCAGACATTGAACTTTCTTCATAGAGATGCATTGATTCAATGCATTTCTATGAGGAGATGCTGATTGGCCAGGGCTGTGTTTGGCTTGTGCTGGCTCTGCCACTAATCTGCCTCCTTGACAGTCTCAGCCAATCATATGGGGAAGCATTGTTATTGGCTCAGAGAATCACTTCTGATGATGTCAGCCAAGCCGGCAGATCAGGGGTAGAGCCAGCAGCTACTGACTTAAGTAATTTTACTATATTTAGGTGGGTAAGGGGGAGACAGGGGCGCTAGATGGTGGTTTTAACGCTATAGGGTCAAGAATATATTTTGGTGTTCCTGACCATAGTGTTCCTTTAACCAGAATAAATGCTTAATACTTTATTGACCTCATAACTGACATTAGTTTATCCTTAGTAGGGGTTTAATTTGTATTCTGATCCAATTCAATCTGGTTGTAAGAAATAATGAGCCAATCATGACGCAGCTTTAATTTTAACAGTAGAATTATTTACTTTGACATTGTTGGACTAGAGTAAGTATCAATGTATTTATTTTCAGAGATATTTTTTAGGGAAGTATTAGGAGATGACAACCTCTCAATACTCAAATATATGTAAGGTGATGTGAGAAATGACAAGAGTAACAAATAACCTTGTGACCCAAATCCAAATGGACTATATCTCCCCTAAAACAAAAAATCTTATTTTTGGAGATACTTACAGCGGGCTTGAGCTTACTAACGTTTGTAGATAGAGGAGGGCTGGCAACTTTTGCCTTGAGGACAAGCATAGCTCTCAAGTGTCCCTATCCTATAGACTGTAAGCTCGTTTGAGCAGGGTCCTCTTCAACCTATCGTTCCTGTAAGTTTTCTTGTAATTGTCCTACTTATAGTTAAACCCCCCCCTCTCATAATATTGTAAAGTGCTACGGAATCTGTTGGCGCTATATAAATGGCAATAATAATAATAATAATAATAATAATAATGTAAGGGGAACAGTGCCTATTTTGGCCCAAATCCCTCTGTTCCTCTTTTCTATCCTAATGTCCCTCTTTTCTAGGAGCTCCATATTGTTGGTGTGTCTGCGTTTATAACAGAGCTCCACAGCAATAATCCTCCCAATAATGTATCTGAGTGTATAACAGAGCTCCACAGCAATAATCCTCCCAGTAATGTGTCTGAGTGTATAACAGAGCTCCACAGCAATAATACTCCCAGTAATGTGTCCGAGTGTATAACAGAGCTCCACAGCAATAATACTACCAGTAATGTGTCTGAGTGTATAACAAAGCTCCCTAGCAATAATACTCCCAGTAATGTGTCTGAGTGTATAACAGAGCTCCACAGCAATAATACTCCCAGTAATGTGTCTGAGTGTATAACAGAGCTCCAAAGCAATAATACTGCCAGTAATGTGTCTGAGTGTATAACAGAGCTCCAAAGCAATAATACTGCCAGTAATGTGTCTGAGTGTATAACAGAGCTCCACAGCAATAATACTCCCAGTAATGTGTCTGAGTGTATAACAGAGCTCTACAGCACTAATACTCCCAGTAATGTGTCTGAGTGTATAACAGAGCTCCAAAGCAATAATACTCCCAGTAATGTGTCTGAGTGTATAACAGAGCTCCAAAGCAATAATACTCCCAGTAATGTGTCTGAGTGCATAACAGAGCTCCACAGTAATAATACTCCCAGTAATGTGTCTGAGTGTATAACAGAGCTCCACAGCAATAATACTCCCAGTAATGTGTCTGAGTGTATCACAGAGCTCCACAGCAATAATACTCCCAGTAATGTGTCTGAGTGTATCACAGAGCTCCACAGCAATACTACTCCCAGTAATGTGCCTTTAAACTACAATAAATGTGTTTAGAAATCAGTCTGTGTAAATAAGATACATTGTTCTTGTTCTATATTACATTTTAGTTTTATAAATTGTCATTAGTAGGTAACCTAAAATTTCTCAGGAAAGCCCCGCCCCTCGTCACACCCCCAATCACACCCCTAAAATTAAATAGCCTTTCATTTTGCACACAATATTTAAGGATCTATGTGCGGATGGACCTAGTTACAATGCACAAACAATCTATTGCAGGGCCGCCATCAGAAATTTTGGGGCCCCTAACACAGCTCAAGGTCTGGGCCCCCATTCAAGCCCGCCTCCAAATCCCACCCACAGGAATACATACACACACACACTAACAGATACAAATACTGAAACAGACATACACACATGCATAGGGAGATACTGACACACACACACACATATGCATGCAGACATACATACTGACAAACATACATATACATACACATACTGCATACTGATATATACATACATACATACTGACAGGGATACATACATACAGACACACACAGGCATGCATACATACAGACACGCACTAGCATACAGACACGCACTGGAATGCATACACTGGCATGCATACACTGGCATACACACATACACTGGCATACACATGCACTGGCATGCATACATACACACACTGGCATACACACACTGGCATTCATACACACATACACACATACATTGGCATACATACATACACTGGCATACACACACACTGGCATACACACACTGGCATACTCACACTGGCACACACACACACTGGCATACACACTGGCATACACACACACAATGGCATACACTGGCATACACACACACACTGGCATACACACATACACTGGCATACATACATACACTGGCATACACATACATACACTGGCATACACTGACATACATACACTGGCATACATACACTCACATACACTGACAAACACATACACATACATACACTGGCATACACATACATACACTGGCATACATACACTGGCATACACATACATACACTGGCATACACTGACAAACACATACACATACATACACTAGCATACACATACATACACTGGCATACATACACTGTTATAGATGTAGGTGGACCAATCATCAATCAAACTTGCTGTTTTTTGCAATCAGTGTCCTACCCGACTTAGCACATTGGCATACCACTAAGGGTAGGCACAGTGCTGCTAAAAGTGTCATATATTTCTCCTTACAGCAGCCATGAATCTGATTGGCTGCTCTATGACAATCATCTTTTTAAAACTGGTTGTCAAGGAGCAAACAGAATAATTTAAAATGTTGATATAAACATATAGATGCCATTTCATACTTTAACTCAAAGTTTTCTTCAGGTCATAGGTCTGCCTAAAGTTAGGGTAGTTTAAGCTATTCAACGGCTAAAATTGTCGTAATGTGAGTGTATATTTTAGAATGAAGCTTATTTCTACTGTAATAAGTGAAATATTCATGTAAATGTGCAGATGCTAAAGTAATACATTCTTTTTTCAGTTAATGATGAACTTTACTTTCCTCTTTCGATACACGTACCATTCTAAACAACTGTTGCAGAGTCAGGTCCTCCCTCGTCCTTTACTGACATCATATTAACTAGCAATAAATGGTGTTGAAATTCAACAGAAAGATAATGTTTATCTTAAACGCAAAGTACAATGGGGCTGTTAAAGTAATTCATCCTTCATAACTGGTCACGGTAGATTTACTGGTTCCATATTAGCTTTATATAAGTTGTTTATTTCATTGTGTTTGATTGAACTATTTTGTATAAGATGGTTCTGTATTACAGTCACAGTCTCTGCTCTGCACCTATCCATCTACTTATTGATGTCAGTTACATGCCGCAGTATCTTGACTGGTACCTTTATAATGCTGCTGCCAGAAAGTGTGTATCTGTTACATTGCAAGCTGCAGTGCGCATATGTGTGGGCAGGCAGTGTGGATGCGCAGCAAGCATGTCTCCAATTTCCATATGAACCTCTTTTCAGCTAGCAAAACCTCAGTTCCTTCGATTTTCTTCAAGTTCTACATTCATACGGCTATTCACTAAAATGTGAATTGTCCGCTAGTCTAAGTGAATTCAAATTGCATTTCTAAAATTACCAAACTAAAAACATAGCAGATTTTTCCCCATTTTGCCTATATTTAAATTGACAGTTTACACTTTAAAACAAATAGCTGTGCATGTCCTTAGTAAGTTTGGTCTTTTAATGAGGATCTTGAAGTTCTCTTACAGGCAAACGGAAGTGCTACAAGGTCACTCTACCTGCATATATGGTGTACATATCACCAATTAGCAGAAAGGATGTGTAAAAACAGCTTTGCAAACACACATCTCTTCAGGGGTTATTTACTAAAGGTGAAATTTGCTGTAGCATATTTTTCCAAAATTATTTAGAGCAATCTGGGACAGCTTTCAAACACACCCAATTTACTATAATGCAAAGTGAGGTAACCAAACTGATTAAAATTAGCCACTAATAAGCATCTCTGAATTGAACCAAATTGTGACAGAATTTAAATGTCTCTGAAATTATCTAAGGTTGATGAATTGGCAACAATTACAAAATTACTCTTGAAATAGAAACGGTAAATTAGAAAGTAATTTATGAAGACAGTATGCAAAGTCTTAATAAGTAAATAACAGTAAAAACACGACAAAGGTGTGGAGTACCCCAGCTGGCCCCACATCCTCCTTGTTATAAGAGTGTTACCTGCATAGTGTCACAGTGTTACTCCACCAGCAAGTGCTTCTCATCGTTGCAGGGAGAGTGCTGACAGTGAAACAAGGTGAAATGAGGTGTATGTACTTAAATACATACACCTCATCCCAGCCACCCTCCTCTCTTCCTTACCATTTCGTCGCAGGAGGGGGGCTGGGGATGATGGGCATCGGCTGCCTCTCCTCATGCTGCGTCCTCCTTCCCGCGCGGAGTAAAGTGGGAGGAAGTGACCGGACGTCACTTCCTCCCAGCAGCACTTGCTTCCGGCTGCATTTTTTTTTTTTTAAAGGGGCCCGGTCGCGCTATTACAGCGTTGATCGGGCCCCTGAAGATAATAGGGCCCATTGGGTGGCCCTAAATGATTGGGCCACCTGATGGGCCCCATCAGCGTGTGGGCCCCGGTGCAGGTGCACCAGCGGCAGTTCCGCTGATCCATGCGGGGCCCAGGCCGCCGGGCCCCCCAGGGCCGCCGGGCCCCCCAGGGCCGCCGGGCCCGTGACAATTGTCACGGTTGTCATGCCCTGATGGCGGCCCTGATCTATTGGTCTGACAGTGGGCTAGCTCAGGCATCGAGAGCACTGAGATTGTTGTTCAACAATCATAGCAAAAACAACAACACAATAGGGGTCTTGCATAATGCCTGCCTCACACATTAGACTACCAGCAGATATTCCAATACAAGTCTTGCTGCTTTTAAAGGGACACTCTGGGCCATAAAGCACCTTAGCTTGCTGAAGTTATTTTCTGTGTGAATGCTGTGTCCTCTATTTTTTATTTTAGAAAAAGTGCAAATTTCAATAGATATTGGCACTTTTATAAATTAAGCTGGTAACACCCTATGGCGGTCAATCAGATAGCAGGTCTTGTTACTTCCTGGTTTGGTTAGCTCAGAATTTATTGAGCAGTTACACTCATCCTATTTGATGGGTGGAACTGCGGCTGGGGGCTAAACTACATATCCTATAGATGCTTGCTGAACATAGATCTAGACTCTAAAAGCTAGCTGAGCATCATAGGAAATGTAGTCCAGAAACAATCTATGGTGTCAAGGTTAGTCATCACTGATCTATGGGATAAGTTAAGATGTCCTAGAATGGGAGGCTCCAGAATAATAGAGGCGCTCCCTGGTTGGGCGTTGGGGTGTCTGCCAGAACTATGGTTTGTTTCTCTAATCTGCAATTCTTCTGGATCTTTGAATGTGTCTTTATTTTTTTCAACTTTTTATGCGTTATCTATGTAACACCATACCCAGTTTTATGTGGCGGCTACCTACATCTTCAATATAATTAGCTGAGCAGAACCTAGTTAATCTATGGGGCCCCACCAGACGTAGTATGGTGTAAAACAGTTCGGTTATTTATTGCAATTTTTTATTTATAGATTTTTCTTCCTCAAAAACTCACATAACTGCTTTTTTTTTTTTCTATCTCAAATTAAATTCATTGCTTACTCATTCCGAGGCAACTGGGAATTCTTGCTCTTAACAAGCTTTTTCAATTTACGTCTTGTTTTTATAAGTTCTACTCCAGCGAATTTACAAATGCTGCCACTTGGGGGCAGCAAATCCATGAGAATTAAATTTTAGTTCTTGAGCGTATGTGCGGGGAGAGTTATTTACTAAACAGTGAGCTGTGGTGAATTAAAAAACAGAATTGCAACATTTATACTGAAATGGCCAAGGGAATTTTTCCAATATTGCTTATTAGTCATGCATGTTTGTCATACTTTTTTAAAATAATTTGTTGTTTAGGAAAAACAGTATTTATTATATTTTGTAAGATTTTTTATTTTTTATTCTACTGAATATGTTCTATAGCCCAGCTGTAAACAGGGCTGTTTAACCCTTCATATCTGCCATCACTGCGTGTTATGAATCCAGTTCATGCTGAGTCTACCCAGGATCGTCATATAAAAATGTTTTCTTAAAGCGATGGTGTTCCCCTACCTATGTAGGTGTGCCCCCCCGTGATAGTTTAAAAGGTGAGTAGTGGAAGGGCGTGGCCTGGTGGCTCGATGAGACGGTCGCATGAGCTGTTAGCAAACCGACCTGACACAGCGATTATAACAGCACTGTGTGCCCCAAACTGATCGTGCTAGACCTCAACAGCCTGACACCGAAATCGGCGAAAAAACTGAGGCAAAAGCAATCATTGCTTCAAATCTCGGCGCTGACATCGCCACGCTCTCAGGCCTAAGATGACGCCGACATGCCACGATCACTGGCGGCCTACTCAGATCATAGTGATCTCACCTCCGTCTCAGTACCAATAGCAGCCCCTGAAACAGACCTATAGGTCCACAAAATGCTGCAAGCACTGCAAACCTCATTACAGGCGGACATCACGTAAATGGCGCGAGACACATGCGAACGGATATACAAGAACTGGGGGACAGAACGGCGCATCTCAATGATAAAACAGAAGAAATTATATCAGCACATAACACACTAGCTGATGCATATACTGAGATGAACGCAAAACTGGACCGCTTTGCTGACAAAGTGACAGACCACGAGGACAGAGACAGGCGTAGCAACATACGCCTTCACGGAATAACGGAAGATAGTTTGCCTCTAGACCTTCAAGCATATGCTACAAGCCTTGTTGCCAGACCTCACACAACAAGATTTCCGGTTACCGAAACCAAAAACGTTACCAGCCTCAGTCCCTAGGGACGTCATTACGAAGCTACACTATTATACAACAAAAGAAAAAATTATGAAGGCCTCCAGAAATACACAGACCTTACCAGAGAGATTCGCAGGTATACACCTCTTCACCGACCTCTCGGCATCTACACTGCTAAAAACAAAGGAATTAACTCCCATTACGAAAGCTCTGTGAGATGCCAACATCTTATACAGATGGGGGTTCCCAGCCCGCTTGACTATTAGACGCAACGGCACAGACCACCACATCATAACCGTGGAGGAAGGCAAGCGACTTCTCAAGGAATGGAATATCACCGCAGCAGCATACTCAAGGCGCTGAGAAAGAGCCTCAAAGATACCCACGCAAGGTTCCAAATGACTGGAGCGTAGTATCCACAGCTAAGTGACTATGTCGCACACACGATAATCCTACCTTTCATAGCAGGGCGCACTAGCCCGTTACTATAATACTCTGAGGTTACCACATATTTCTAAGTAACCTTGACTCCATTTCCACACACACGCTCGCCAGGACATCTGCACACAAACAAAATAGAGCAATGTCCCTTCAATGTAACAAAATCCTACAACATAACTTCTTAGACCCCGGTAGAGTACTACACCCTCTGGAACGAGACTACACCTTCCAATCCCCCGCACATAACACATACACCAGGATTGACAGGTTTCTGATACCAGCCACCATGATGCACAAAGTACAGGCAGTCCACATAGGACTGATCACGTAGTCCGATCATGCCCCGAAAACTCTTGCCCTACAGGAAAAATTTCCCAATGCAGGCAAAGGAGCATGGAGACTTAATGACTCCCTGCTACAAGACCCACACATTATCGTACAGATTGGAGCTGATCTTACCTCCTATTTCCAAACCAACATGACCCCAGACATCACCATAGACAGAATTTGGCAAGCACACAAAGGCTGTAATGAGAGGCCTCCTAATCAAGGCAGGCAGCTATGCTAAAAAACAAAGGCTTAAAGCATACACCGACCTAATATCAGAAATAACAGACCTTACACATAAAAACAAAACAGACCCTACACAGATCCTTCAAAATAAACTTCTCACATTAAAAACCAAGCTCCAAGACCTAGAGAAAACGAAATACATACTTAGGCGCCGTAAGTACAACTTTTTCACACAATGAAATAGAGCAGGGGCACTGCTAGCCGCACAGCTCGAGGCCATTTTTGTGGGACGAGGCGCAGAATGCAGGCCATTAACATAACTGAACCACTTCTTGACATACACACTGGGTTATTCCTTAGATACCCTCGACCAACACCGATGTCCACAAAACGTATAATGGCGATCTTTGCATTGGCAGAGAGAAACCTAATCATGAGCCAGTGGAAGCAAATGCAATGCCTTTCCAAACACCAACTGCTATCCAAAATTCACCAATACTATATCTACGAACGCATGTCCACTGCAAGAACACTGCGCAAAGTGAAACTCTTGGGCAACATGGGTAGACTATTGTGTTACACAGAACTCCCCCCACTCCCACCGGGCCATACTCGGTCATGCCTAAGCAGACCTTTCGAATGGTTCTACCACACAAACTCTCGAGGTGGATCTTGATCCACCCTGAGGGGAACCTACTGCTATTTGGTCAAACCTAGACTACCACCCACTAGTCTCGACAGACACCTTGTGAACCACATCAGGCCGTGTAGCAGTCATTCTCTCTCAATGGACCTGACCCACGCAAGGGTACCAGGTACATCTAAACAATGTACAGCCCCCAAACTGAACTTTCCAAATTGTGAATACCCGAGCTTTAGCCCTCTGGTCCACTGCACCAAGGACATAACTCTGAGAAATTGAACATGCATACTCAGAGGGGAAGTTGGAGAGACACGGAGATCTGGTAAGGGTTTGAAAATGTTCCTCAATGTTACATTGCTTTATGGCACAAAGATGGAATAGTTCCCCCAAGGTTTCTGTCTGCCTCCGACCGGTTGTTACATTTGGATAATGGGGCATAGGTATAACTAATATACAAAGTGTGAACGGTTCACCTATATGCCACTAAATGTCTCCCTTACTAATCTGTGATTCAGCCATGTTGAGTACCCATGTGAGACCCCCCCAAGGGTTACTGTTATTGCTACCACATAGAAGTGTAACCAATAAGACTGTGTTTATGACACAATGTACCTCGAGACTTGTACTGTAATGTAACAATGCATACCACCATACCTACCCTTACCTTTCTCTTTTTTCTGTACCCCCTCCCCCCTGCATTTAAAAGGCTTCAATAAAACATTGAATGATAAAAAAAATGTGAGTTTTGCTTACCTTTTTTCCCTTGACGTGCCCTTGCTGTATCTGCTCCATCTCCCTGACTGAGTTCATCAAGATTGATAATCTTAGCCAATTCAGTTGCTTCCCAATAGAGAAGCATTGGCAGGCTAGTGCGCATGCACATTAAATCGTAGCTTTGCACCAATCAAATGCTTTCTAGGAGTAGCATTGGATTGAGAACCAAACCTGACTTCTCACAGGGGAAGCGCCGGTAGTGACCGTGACTAACATAGCCACAAGAGTTGTGTTTAACCCAGCAACAATAATATTGCAATTTCTTTAAAACCGAATATATCCCTAGGTTCCCCCAATATATATAACAAAGTGTATGTTTGATTAAACCAGTAGCAAACAATATAGTAAGGGCTTTAAATTAAAAAATAAATTTAAAAGATCGATCCTGTTAATTCTCCCAAATGTAGAACTCTTACTTAAAATGGTCTTTCTATGTGGAAAACAGACATTTTAATGTTTTTGAAAAAGTTTACAATTTTTTACCCAGTAATATGACTTTTGAAATGCATAGAAACAAGACATGGCTGTGTATAAAGTGCAATTCTGGTGAAAACATCTAAAAGTGTAGTTAAACCGCAGCAATGTTTAAATAGTTTCATTTGTTATATGTAAGAAGTGCATTTTGTAGATAGCTGACAGAGAGAGGATAATATGTATATTGCTCATGCAGACAGGTAGACGCTGGATGAGCGTTAGCTAGGCGACCAAAAGTCACTAAACCACCAGGAAGTGCCTCTAGTGGTTGTCTGATTGACAACCACTAGAGGCAGTCCTAGTCCTGCAATGTAATTATTGCAGTTTCTCAAAACCACAATGATTTAAATTGCAGGACTAAGGGGGACAGGGGCGCTGCTCCCAGACCATGTCAATGAGCTAAAGTGATCTGGGTGCATACAGTAATATAGTGTTCCTTTAAATTTTAAATTCATATTGAATTTACTTTGAATTCTCACTTTAGCAAATAGCCCTGTTTGTGTTTAAAGTATATTTGACTGTTTAAAAAAAAACAAAAAACTAAACAAACAAACAAAAATCTGACGCTGACGTGTAGATGTGTTTAGAACGCCATTTTAACTGACATTGCTAGCGATTGGGTTGGGGCCTTTTTTGTTAAGATTAGAATTAGGGGGTTTAGAGTTAGAAGGCTTTGAGCTTTGAGTTAGAAGGACATTTTAGATATAAGGAAAATATATATTTCACTTTTTATTTTTAGACAGACTTGGGTATTATTAAAATTAATGACCGTATTTACTCGAATCTAATGCACACTTTTTTTGGAAAATAACATTTCCAAAATGTTTATGTGCATTAGACTTGATGGCACATTACATTTAGGGCAAAATGTGAAAATTTTAAAACTGGTGAATTCAAACAGACGAAGCCAAACACACAAATTCAAATACACAAATTCAAACAGGTGAATTCATACAGACGAATTTCATTCTGACGAATTCACACAGGCAAAATTTGTTCCTGAGAGAGGGTTTAAGAAAGAATAGGTTTAAAATGTAACAATTAAATCTAAATACCATCAATGTTACTATAGTATATTGCACTAAACATTTTCATTGTAGCACAAAATGAAACATTTTTATTGTATAGTAGTATCTTCTTGTATAATTGCCCGTTACATTCACCAGCAAAATACATTTTCAGCTTCCAGGTTTCAAAAATTGAGGCGCACAGTAGATTCGATTGCGCATTAGATTTGAGGAGATTCCGGCAGTGCTGTGCATTAGGTGGATAAATAGACAAGGCGAGTTGGACACACAGGAACAGAGGTGTTGAGGGTATGAGGTATTCGGTAAAGAGGAAATTGTAGTGGAATTGCAACTACTAGGCCAAAGTAGCCAAGCTAGAAAATATTTTAATATTAGTTTTTTTGTTTTTGTTTTTTTTTAGTTTGTCTATTACGGGCTAAAGTAAAATGCACACTTCCCCCCCCAATCACGTAAATAACCCCACAAGTGTTTGATGGGGCAGCCATTTTGTGAAGGAGTTAAGCTGAGCTGCGGTATTGGCTGAGTGTTATACTGCGCCGTGTTTGTACAGTTTCTGTAAAAGCGTGCGAGTGCCTGACATGTATTGATTTGTCTGAGATCCCTGTTGGGAGAATTGAAAGCTCCTCGTTGCTTTCTTGTCCTTAGCAACAGGCAGCTGGGGACTTAGAAAGTAGAAAAAAAAAAACACAGAAAGGCCTTTCTATTGTAGTGGAAAGCCATTTCCCAAGACACTCTATATGCCATATGCAACCCTATTTATTTATTTTTCTTAAATAGGAAGACATGAGAAAGAGTTTATTTATATGTACAAGCTACCGTATATAAACATCGAGAATTTTGAGAGAAAAGAAACCTTGTTGTACAACCTATATCTGACAGGGGGCGCTGTCTCCTAGTATTTGTTGGAAGTGTGCATTTTATAGGCAGAGCCTTTATTTTATTGGAATGAGAATTGAATGCGTTTTACTATATATAGGTGTATCAATCTACCTGGGTTAGGCGACCTGTAGCCTCGAGCGTTTGTTGTACTTGGATTTAAACTCCTATCACCCACAGACATGACAAAGACAATCTGATATACTGAATTATGAGACCAAACCTATTTATTTGCCTGCTGTGTGTCTCCCTACAAAAAAACTTAAAGGGGCAATCTAAGGACCATAACCACTGAAGCATCTTCTAGTAGCAGAAGGGTCTATGAAACTGCCCGTCAGAACTCACCTTTTAAATCTGGAAAACAATAAGAATTAAAAATGTCCATTTAACTGCCCCTCTTTATTATTATTATTATATTATTTATATAGCGCCAACAAATTCCGCAGCGCTTTACAATCTGGGTCTGTTGTCTGTCTTCCCCTCTCTCTCATTATTATTATTTATAAAGCACCAACGGATTCTTTCACACACATAAATACACACTCATACATGTATACAAACACATACATGTTCACAAACACTTACCTGCCTACCTCTCTCAGCCGGGGAAACAGTTTTACACAACCTGTTAATCACTCCTTCCTAACCTGATTTAACAAATCTTTAAAGGTCTCTCACTAATCTGACATATAGAACTTTCTAAAATAGACATTAAGCAATAATAACGAATATCTTTAAATTCTGACACGTTTTCTGTACTGTGACGAGAGAGTTTCTTATGAATTGTTACATATAATTATTATATTAGGTTATTAAATGGTTTACATTTTCTAATTTCTCAAAGGTTCTCAGTGTATATGTATGAGTATCCACATGTGGGTTTGATATCTATCTATCTATCTATCTATCTATCTATCTATCTATCTATCTATCTATCTATCAATCTATCTATCTATGTAACTATCTATCAATATATATTTACTGTATATTTATGTGTTTGTATTTGTATACATGTTTGTATGTGTATATATATGTGTATTATAAAGAGAGAGCTTTTGTAATCTAAATATATTATATTATGCTTCTATCTATACTACAAAACTTATTTTATGATGTTTGTTACTGTGTGCATCTGTGTTTGTGTGTATATATCTATGCTGAGTGTTTGTGTGTGTGTGTTTTTTTTTTTTGTACTGACAAGAAGCTGAGCCATAAGTACAAAGCTGGTGAAGAAATCTGTTTTGCCTCCAAGGCTTTCCTTCTGGAGCCAATAGGAATGTTAGATCCTCCCTACTCTACCCTATAATTATGGTGTAGAACTGGTCTGTGGAGCTCTGGTTTGGCTTCATTGTACTGGGATAAGTGGAAAGGGGCTCAGCAGGGATGTGCATCTGAGTATTTTCTTGGGAGTTCTCCTCTGCTCTACCGAACATGAGTGGGACTTATGAAAAGAAAATGGCTATTTTGACTGACCTGTCAACCTCCTTAAGTTGCCATGCTATAACCAAGGACTCACCGACCCTACCAGAGTCATCAGCAACCGATATGGGCTACTATAGTGGTCAAATGACTGCCGCCCAACATGACTACTTCCAGAGCCAAAGCTATTCCCAGTCGCTTAATCCTTATGGCTACCACCACCATCCCCAATTTAATCTCAGCGGGCTAGTAGGGGCTGAAGGCTTCTTGCCCAAGGATGATTATCCATACGGAGCTGCATACCGATCGTATGGACATTACAGAGAACCTCCGGCCCAGGAGACAGGTATGAGAACAATGACATCTTATGAAGGTCCAAAATGCTTTATACAGTTTATTTATAATAAGCAGGTAAAACAGCCAGCAGGGAAACAAATACGAATTGATGGATGAAGTAAAAAAACTAATATTTGTTAGAGGTGAAATAAAAACAACCAGAGGCAAAAAGAAGGGAGAGCAGAGAATGAAAATATGATGAGAAGCGGGAAGAAAGGTGTAAAAAAATATAAGAAAAATAAAATAGAATATGTTTGAAAACTATGTAAAAGAGGAGGGGAAGTAAGAACATCAAAAGAGTGCTATTGACGTTAGTGAAGGGGAACAAGGGTGGATGAAGGGGAGGGAGGGTAAGATATATATTTTAGATGTTATGAGAGAGGAACGGATGTAAGAAAAGAAAAAAATAATTGAAAAAAAAGATGAAAGAGGGTCTTTTGGTCGGTCCATGTTTGCAGAGATTAATCAACGTGTCAAAAAGGTACAGAATTTAAACACTGCTGTTACTATTAGATAACTGTGACTTATATTAGAGACGTTTTTGGTCAGGGTAGTAGTGTCCGTAAGAAATAACATCTTAATGGTTATTTGAAGGTATAGGACAATACACAACTTTGACACAGAACATTCTAAGAACCTTTAAATTGTAAGAGATTTTTCAAACATTTAACAGCACACAGGTTTATTTACTAAACTGTAAACTGTAAAAATACAATTCAATCAAAATCTTAAACAACAAAGCTGTCTTGTGTAGTTTTTCCGGTTCGGGCACTTTGGCCTCAAATTTACAAATCAATTGTCTAACCTTCTCAGCTCCAAATTTAATGAATACATGCATAATCTATTGACTCCTTTACACTTGTTACTTGATTTAATTGTCTCGCTGAGCATACAATAAGCAGACTGTTTTTACAGAAAACAGTAACACGTACCACTTGAGATTTAGACACAGACTGAATGTATATATATAATTTTTTTAAATGTATTTATTTATTTATTCTTTTTAATTGCCAAATCTTCGTTTATTTTTGAAGATGAGTCATGTAAATTATTGGGGAACAAAACATGAACATCTAATCGATTCCTAGATCTGTTATTATCCTGGATTAAATTGACAATTCTCTTATAGATATTACTTATTATTAGTGATCGCTTATACAGCACCAACAGATTTTGTAACCTTTTAACGGCGCAAATAAAGCCCGATTTGAGTGACACATGTCTTGAGTTTGGTCCAAACGTCCACCTGGGAGCAGGAGGGCCCATGGTAGTCACCCAGGCTGCTGACTGTACAGACGGGGGTCTCAAAACCCAAGTGTTGATCCACTAAACGGTTATTTGCATAACACATATACTACCAAGGCCTCGATTTAATAAGCTTTCCAAATGTTAGAAAACTTTTTCAAATTACTTATCTCCAGAAGATATCTATTAAAGTCTATGGGATATTTTTGTTGATAAATCATTTTAAAGTGTTTTACTTAGAGTGTTGAATCATATGGAAAGTTTATTAAATCAAGGTCCAAGGACCATTTATGTCAAACTAACCCAGTTAGAATAATCTCCCCGTCTCTTTTAGTTTTTATAAATGTTGCTCTTTAGTCTTAACTGTTTACAGTGTCTGTATCTTGAAACCAGATGTGGTTTAAATTATGCAGGCAGCGACTTCTGAAAGTTGGAGATTTACACTGACTTGATAGTAAAAATAAAATTTAAAAAAAAAGCGTGGACACTGGATTGGTCACAAGGGGACAACACATTTAGCATCTTTTTAATGCAGCCTTAGCAAAAACCATCTTTAAAACACTGGCGTACGTGATCATCATCACTCAGTTTCAATTAAACTTCAAACAACAAAACAAAACAAAAACAAAAACAATAAATGAGTTAAAAAAGTTAAAGTTTTTGAAAACCACAGAGGTGAACAAAGCAATACTTTTGAACATATATAACTAAAGTAACTCCATCATTGCGTCAGTTTTTTTTAATTGTTCTATTATGAATGATTTATGCACGAAGGGGTTAACAGCAGAGTTACTGACTGTCAGTTTATGCAGCCAGACAGCGAAGTTATACCTTCCCTCTGATCTATGATGACAGTGTCTCTTACTGTCTCTTCTTTAATCCCAAATTCTATGTTTACCTGTCTGCCTAGATCTAGTCATTGTCTATCTCTGCCCATAACCAGACTGTCTGTCTCTGCCTGTAAACCGATGTCTGTCTCTACCTAAATCTAGGCTGTCACACTGTCTGTGTGTAAATCCCTGTGCTCTCTGTCTTGCTGTCTCTGTCAGTGTCCAGACTGTCGGACTTTTGTATGTGTTTGTCGTGTTTATGTATAATTCCTGTCTGATGGTCTTTCTCTGTATTGAGATTGCCTGCCTGTCTGAGCTAGCGTCAAGCTTTTTTGACTGTCTTGGCCAACACTCAAGAAGACTGTTGATTCCTCTCTCGTCTGTGCCAATATCAAGTATATTGCCTTTCAATCATATTGCTGCAGTATCCTGTTGTCCATTCAACCAGGCAATATCTGCATTAATTTACATCTTTTCTATCTATATATTCTGCCTTTCTGAATTTGCAACCAGACACTCTATCTGCCTGTTTTCACAGTTGGTCATTTCTGAGACAGTCCCACTCACTTTATGTTCAGGTATTGCCTTTGTTATATACTGACAATTTGTTGTCTGTTCTGTTTGTATCCATGATGTGTATCTAGTTTTATATATGATGGATGCCGTCTGTGCTTAGTTTCAGGCTTGTGAGCTATTTCCAAGTGTATTGTATTGACGTTGTCTGTCAGTGTTCTGATTGAGTCCGTTTGTATCCGAGATGTTTTTTTAGCTGTATTTATGATGAATGTTGTCTGTGCTTAGTTTTAGGTTTGTTGGTTATTTCTGAGTTTATTGTATATATGCTGTCTGTCCATGTTCTGATTGTGTCAGTTTGTGTCCGGGATGTGTATCTAGTTTTGTATATGGTGGCTGTTGTCTGTGCTTAGTTTCAGGTTTGTGGGTTATTTCTGAGTTTTTTGTGTTTGTGTTGTCTGTCCATGTTCTGATTGTGTCAGTTTGTATCCAGGATGTGTATCTAGTTTTGTATATGTTAGATGTTGTCTGTGCTTAGTTTCAGGTTTGTGGGTTATTTCTGAGTTTATTGTGTTTGTGTTGTCTGTCAGTGTTCTGATTGTGTCAGTTTGTATCCAGGATGTGTATCTTGCTTTGTATATGTTGGATGTTGTCTGTGCTTAGTTTCAGGTTTGTTGGTTATTTCTGAGTTTATTGTATATATGCTATCTGTCAGTGTTCTGATTGTGTCAGTTTGTGTCCAGGATGTGTATCTAGCTGTATATATGATGGATGTTGTCTGTGCTTAGTTTCAGGTTTGTTGGTTATTGCGGAGTTTATTCTGTTTGTGTTGTCTGTCAGTGTTCTGATTGTGTCAGTTTGTATCCAGGATGTGTATCTAGCTGAATATATGATGGCTGTTGTCTGTGCTTAGTTTCAGGTTTATGAACTGAGTGTATTGTATTGTTGTTGTCTGTCAGGTGCTGTGTATAACAATGTCTTTTTATTGTCAATTGTATCAAAGCATTGCTTCACTTTATGTCTTTCTCTTCGTTTTTTTAATGATCTGACAGTTTATATAGTAGACTTTATCCGACTGATGTGTGACTGTCTATACCCCAGACTTTATTCAAGCGCAATGTGACTGTCTAAATTCCAGGTATTATGTGACTGCTCCATGACTGTTTATGTATGGGTCAAGCCTTGTCTGTGCTTTGCAACTGACTGTCCATGCATCAGGCCATATCTCTGGTTTGGGTCGGTCTGCCTATATCCCAAACATTATCAGTCCACGTTTTTATTGTCTGTCTTAGCCTTGACCTTATCGTTCTGCTCTGCAGTGTATTCCTGTATCCCTATATATATTACTTGTTTCTAGTTAATTACATTTGATTACCTATATACGTAATCATGTCCGGCTAACTACCAAATGAGGAAATAGGGAAATTGATTATCATTATCATTATTATACGTGAATTTCACATTTTGTACCAACCGGGAAAAATGCTCCGGCTTTGATATTTTTTCTGCTTAGCTATTTAGGCCAGAATGTACAATTACCTAGTCAGTTCTTCACATTTTCCTGATTTATCGAACTCCACGCCCCCCAAACTGTTTCCCATTGTACAGCACTACAGAATGTGATGGCGCTATATAAATAATAAAATAATAATAATACTAATATATCTCCTCAAATTATCTTTCTGCTCTATGGTTGTCTAATAAAGCCCACATTTGCTTGCCCATTGTCTGTCTATAGGCCATGCTTGATCCTACTGTCTTACTGGTCTGTGACTGTCCATCTCTATACAAGGTCTGATTTATGTGTTTTCTAACTTTCTGCCTATACCCAAGCTAATCGTCTTGCTCATTGGCTGTCAGACTTAACCCAATGCCCAGTTTGTCTCCCCCATTGTCTGTTTGTTTTTTCTCGGTCACACGTTGTGTGCCTGTTATGTTTTAGCCTATGTTTGATAGTTATCTGTGTATGTGCTTATAGCCAAGGCAATGTATGTCTAACAGAAACCCAAACCTGTTATCCCCTGCAGTGACTCTTCTGTCTTTTATATCCATAAGCCTTTACGTCTCTTCTGTCTAACTTTATTAGTGGAGACCATGCCATTTCTTCTCTACCCAAGTTTCCCTATCTACAAGTAGATTTTTTTATTTTTTTTTTAAACCTTACAAAAATGGTTTAGCCATAAAATAAATATATACATCAATATCCTTGTGCGTGAGAAGCAATGTCTCTCTGTACGTATATCCAAGAACCATTTTGCTTGACTCATACTTGTGTCTTCCTATGTGACCAGGTCATATGTGTCTATAGTTCATACTCTGTATCTATAACCTTTATTTACCTTCAGCTTAGTGGCTTTCCTATGTTAAACTCTGCCTATATTCCAGGTCAAGTAATTTTACAATCCACACTATATCCATTACCTATATTTGCTGTGGCCTGGCCACCAGGACCTTTCTGTCATTCTGACATTAAACTCTGTCTATAACTTAGTTTTGACCAGTGAATCGTATATTTATTTATTGCCAATTCTAGTTTCTTACTTCTTACTTTCACAATAACTCCGTATCTTTTAACAATAACTCCATTATTTAACAAATACACATTAATGTCATATTACCTAGATTCACTTGACCAAAGTCTAAACCCGACACGATTTCTGTTGTCCTCTCGTATGTTTGTAATTCCCACTATGTCATTTAAGCTCTCCATTAATTATTAGGTCTGTCCTGTCCTTGAACTCTTGGTATATTTAGGGGATTCAGTTGATTGTGTTTTGAGGTAAACAGTTTTATAATACAATAAGTCAAATGGAGTAGGCCCGTCCTTATAGAGCTATTGTGACCTAGGTTTTGCTCAAGGAACTCCAGTTGTCCAACCCGGGATTAGTCAAATACTTTAAGGGCCTATCTGATGTTTTAAGAGATCAGTAGTAAATAGAAGGGTAAGGCGTACTCCAATTTCTAAGGTTTCATCTAAACGTACCATATGCATTTTAAAGGACTCGTAAGGTCACAGAGTAACCTAAATGGATTAAGCCTTCTTTTCTAAATTCCCCCAGAGTAACGAAAGAATATTAACATAGAGAGCCTGAGGGAGGGGTTTGTATAAGGGAAATTTGGGAACTCATTAAAACTAGAATGGGTGAAGGTAGATGGGGAATTCTCAAATAAACCAGGAACACCTAATTTTGAATGAGAAAAAAGGGAAGGACGCTTTTGGTATGAAAAGGTAGCAAGACAACAGGACATTGGAGAAGTTGAACAAATTAGAAGCCTTATAAGGTAGTATAAAATGTAAATTATAAAACATACAATTGTTGTTTAAATTGCTCTGAATTAGCACTCAAGGGAATTAAATTGTTAAAAAGAAAACAAAAAAACAAGATGGATGCTCCCTGCATTTATATATAATATTATAATATATAAATATAAACACTTTGAACACAGTTTGGCCATAATAACCAAACACAGATGAGATTTGCTTAAATTTGGCGGTTTTGGCTTAACATTTAATGTTCGCTTTAAAATATTGGCAATTCGTATTTTATCGGATAACCTTGCTTATGTCTAAATTACACATTTTGATTAGTGAGGAGTCCAAGCCATATCGATTCTTAACCTACTCACGTGACAATTGTCCTCATTGATCATTGTACAAACTGTTCCAGAAGCAGAAAAAATTCAAAGAGTTCAATGACGTTTTTGAAAGAATTACAACTGGGATGTTAAACGCAATACACCTATATTTATATCTATGCCTTCCAGTGTAAACAATAAAGAATTTCAAAATAATGCTCACCACGTGCCAAGTGACACACGATATAAATAATTTATTTTGCATGTTATTTGGGGAAGACTTCAGATTTTGTCCTTATGTGACCTTTTTGGACTTAGTGAGATACCACGGCAAAATTGCTTGATATCAGCTAATTTAATATTGCCTTAGTTTAGACAGATTAATAACAGCCCCAAAATAAAATTTTAAAAATTACACAAGGTAGCTCAGATGTTAAAAAACACAAACAAGTCAGATAAGCAGATGAATCCCACGTTTGATACTTTATTACTACTTAGAATCTAATTACAGTTAAGGCAATTGTGCATAACAAACTGGTGGTGTGAAAAGGTACGTTGAGTTGAACTGATCACATTTAATTGAACCTCAAAAGCTTGGGGTACAAAAACATTTAAGAGACCAAGTTTAGGATACAGGAGCAACATAGCAAAAGAGGAGACAAGGACGGAAATGAGAAAAAAAATTGTGAGGCTGGCCTTGTAGAGTGGGTTTTTATTTGAAGGTTTGTTAAAGACTGAAACGAAGCTAAGAATGGGTAATAAAGAAGGTGTACAATTGTTTAATTTTGAGGAGACATAAAAGAGCTTTGAATATTTGCAATGGGTTGATCAATAAATATAATATCAAACATTTAGACGTCAACCATAGCAACCAAGCATGCATCGAAACAGGGCAGATGCAACTTAACATCTATAAAACTGATGAGGATTAGGAAGAGATGAATGGATATTGATTTCAGTACTTTAATAACACCAATGCTATCCATTGTTTTCTAGTATCAGTAAAAGAAGAGCCAGAAACGGAGATACGAATGGTCAATGGAAAACCTAAAAAGGTCCGGAAACCCAGAACGATCTACTCCAGCTATCAGCTAGCGGCTCTGCAGAGGCGATTTCAGAAGGCCCAGTATTTGGCTTTGCCAGAGAGAGCAGAATTGGCTGCCCAACTGGGGCTTACACAGACACAGGTACGGCAACAGAACAATAACTGAATCTGTGCAATTGTATTTAACTAAATAGAAGCATAAAAGCTAACATGGAAAGCTGACTGACCCGCAAAAAGGTCCATCAATTTGGAGATTGAGTTAAATCTAAAAGGAAACCTATCATGCCAGCCTGGATTGTGGTTGTGTAATAATGGGAGCAGATTGGGTTTACAATAAAACGGTAAGAGATATTGTGTCCAGACGTGGAAAGAGATAAAACCCAGACGGTAAGAAACAAAAAAAGCAAGAGATATCAGTGAAATAATGGCGTGATCAAAGATATAATATATTGTATAAAATACAGGAGAGTGGGAGAGATTAAATAATGGATAGATACCCAAGAACGAGAAATGCACAAACTAAAACCTTGATGGGTGAGAAATTAGGTTTTTAGTTATAAAAATAAAAAGGTGAAGTGGGAAGAATGTAATAAAATGGAAAGGTATACATATCAATTATTGGGAGAATCGCAGTAAGGAATAATATATAGAGGGATGTTAAAATCTTGCCAACAGTCATGGAGATATGGAAATTCAATGTTACATAACTGTTGTGATACCTGAAGTGTGTTGCACATATCAGACTTATATTGCATCAAAAAGTAATTTTCCTCCTTTACCTTGATTCAATGCCATCCTCTAACCCCTCCCTATAACTTATCCTGTAACCCCAGATAACCTTCTTTATAAAATCCATAGGGAATGAAAAGAAGAGAACCTTCTCTATCAGTCCTCTCTCCCTTTCCGTGGCACCCAATCTGTAAAAAAAAATAACATTTCTGAGCTCCACTTTCCCCATTTGCCCACCTAGTTGGCATTGAAGAGATGCTTCATTCCTGGTGGTCTACTGTCTCTGGCAGTACAGACCTCTAATTTGCTCCTTCAATGCCCGCAAGCTGGCACAAAATTCCAGGAAACATCCTAATGTCTTGGAAGTTGGCACTCAATCTCCTTAGATGACAACAGAATGGTATCGGGACTGTGGCCTGGAGGCCTATGTTGGCAGAAACTCATATACCTGTCTTTTGTCTACTTTACTATTGTGGGTGGATTTCAGAAGATCTTCTGACCTCCCCAAACTACCCATGTTCCAAAAGCTCACCAATTAAAGCTCACAAATGAAAGAACTCAATTTCCCCCCCCTAATTCTCATTTCCTTACTGACATTTCGCATCAAACACTTACAAACAAAAATAATAGTTGATAAAAGTAATATCATTTATATTTTAAGAGAAATAGCAATATCTCAGAAGATAAGATGCACTTACTTTTTACTTTTTATTTATATACCGGATGTGTTGCCAAATTCCCTTACAGAGTTACCCACCTTAATGTCTCCAAAGAGAAATACTACGAAGGAGAATCTTTTGTTAGTTCCGATAAAAAGAAACATGTACTTTGGTCAAGTTGAATGTATAAATTAAAATTAGGGCCTATAAAACCTGGAGCCCTCTGACGTAGTGCTGACGTAAGCATGTTATGGCTTCATTGTTAATTAAATTCTTATATTTCTAATTTGACGTGAGCATCCTAAAGTAATCTTTTTATATAACTACGGTGCCCAAAAGGGTAGATCTCCAGATGTTTTCAAACTGCAGCTCCTATGACGCTGTGTCCTAAAGCATTATAGGAGATGTAGTTAAAAACACAACTTTTGAGTTCTCCATAACTAAGGCTATATGTTTAATGGGAATACAAAAAATCGAACTTTCATAAAACAGGTTTTGGAATCATCAGAATTCATAGAACACCGTACTAGTAGAAATGTTAAATAATATATTATGACAATAAGTGAAGACAGAAAATATAATTGATTGCAGTCAATAATCTCCTATTGGGTTCAATCAAACATCACAGAATAAACAAACAAATGAAAAGGAACGACAGGATTAAATCATGTCAAATCTTCAGTGCTTGGCAATACTTGTGGTTAAATGAAGTCAGTGACTTTTAAAAGATGTCTGTGGATCACCAATTTTTTGGGATTCATATTGGCCAGTAAAGAAAATAAAACAAACTCCTGGTTAGTGGAATGAGATTTTTTTCTAGAATACCAACAAATTTCGGTAAAAGGATTTTTCCGAAATGTTTGCAAGTGACTGGTCTTTGTTTTAACCATCACAGTGCATGGGTAAACCTGCTGCTTTGCAAAGCTCTCAAAAGGTTAAACTTAAATATAATATAGATGCCATTACCCACGCTGTGAGGAAGGAAAAAAAACTTAAAAAGAAAGAGATTTTGGAGAGTAGGCAAAATAATGTTTATATATTATGTTACTGACATTATCTGACCTCTTTTTAAGAATTTTAATATCAAATTATTTAAGCTGGAAATGTGAATTTAGTTTGTCACTGATTTCCAAGTGCATTCTGGGATTCAGATGTTATTATTACAGAACTCAATAGTTCTCATTGTATCTAACTTGGAAGTATCAAAGGCCGTGAGGTCTCTGAGATACTGCAGTTGTAGTCCATTCCACTGAGCTGTCTCACCAGCATTTTTGGCATTCCCATTAGTTGATATGGGTTGTAAATGCAAAATATAAATTGCCTGTTTTGTAATTGCAAAGCAAAGAAGGGACCTGCAATATCCGAATTTGTTTTATTCTCCTAGGCACAGTCTTGAAAGTCAGTCCAATCCAGACAAAATCTTTTTTACAACATTGATCATTAATCAAAGTATTGAGTTTAAAAATAAAAATATATATGTGAAATCTATGTTTATCGAAATTATATTAATTTTATCATATAAATCCTTACTATAAAAAATGGAAATATAATAGTATGGAAGGAGATGTTTCTTATTTATAGAGTAAATTTTTAGTAAAATTTTCTTTTTTATATATTCATGTAGTGAGGTTGATATTGGTGCCAAAAAAAAAATTAAATTGTCTTAATTTAAAAAGGAGTTTGGATGTTGAAGTCAGTCCTTTAACTAATAGTCTGGTCTCTCCATGCTCTGTGTGTTCTCTGTAAAACCCAGCTGATCTGGGTGGGATGTCAGGGTGGGGTATTTATGATAAGGGAGGGGGTATCCTAAGGCTTCCTCTTACCCATTTACAAAACATCATGTTGCTGTGAAACTGGGTTTGGTTCATTTGGAGAAGAGCTTGGGATGACTCACAGGGCGGAGAATATTTAGGAGAGAGGTGTAGAGTGAGTGTGGGGGGAGGAATAGTTTACAGAGAAAGCAAAACTCTTCCCATAAACACAACACTGAAACCAAATGGGGTTGTCTAATGGCCGTAACTTATTTAATAGGTCACAATCTCCTTGAAAGGAAGGGTACTTATATATCAATGACACGCTCAGGGGGACCGAATTCGTTATACCTAAATTGTTCTAATTACAGTAAACCTGTTTAAGAGCCAATCCCTCTAACAACTGGAGTTCTGAAGATTCCAGCAATAAGCAGTCGCTTCCTTTCAGATCTGGGGACACTTTGGGTAATTGGTCTTAGGGATCCGTACTATGAACGTCAGTCAATATTAAAGGCAAATTGAAATGACAATTGTATATTAAAGGATACAGTCATTTCATTGATACAAGTTTCAACATGTTTAAAGGATCAACATTTATAAGCACCAGAAGGTGCTAATATGAGATATCTTTTATTGGGTCATTCTGTCCTAGAGCCAAAAGAAACTAGTGGTTCCGACATGTGTTGTGGGACATGCCTTCTTATAGACTAAGTAACATTATACCTAGAGTTCTATTTTCATCATATATGCACTTGTAGGAAAGGAATTCTCAATGAGCAACTCAAAGGGGCACTAAGCAACATAACTACTATAGGTGTTGTGGTTACGTTGCTTAGCAACTCTGGACTCTGTACTCTGAACGATAAGTAGCTCGGGGCTCTAAGTCAATCATTCCCATGCAGGATAGATAAATTGACACTTATAACATGGAAATGTTATAAATGTGGATAAAGAGGGGCAGTATCCGGGTGCTGGGACAGAGAAACTGCTTCTAAATGGTTTGACATTAAAAAAGGGATCTTTGTTCATAGTCTCCAGACAACAGAGTTGAAATAGTTCAGCGTTTAATAGAGCTCTAGTGGATATATTGCTTAGTGTGCCTGTAAGTTCACCCCCTCAAAAAAAGAAAAAAGAAAAAAAATCCTGCGGCACATAACCCACCCACGGATCATGAGAGCATGAGGAAAAACATCTCTATGCCATTTCTATTAGGAAATTTGAAAACACATACATAAGCCCACTTTTCACATATTCATTATTTTATTTTTGTCGGTCTTTTATCACCCCCTGTAAAGTGTTTGTATCTCTTTACAACAAGGATTAATACACTGTTACTGCCTCTGGAGCATTTTTTCAGTGGCAGTATTTATTTCAATAACACACACACATATACAGATATAAACGCAGTCTAGCTGTCTACTTCTATATGTGTTTAGATAAATATCCTTAACATGTCGAAATTAGTAAAATGATTAACGGGTTTATACGTTCTACAATTTTATCACACTTTCTGGTTATTAAAGTAAAATGATTCTCTGTGAGATCTATATTATTTTTTTATGAGCTGTTTAATAATGTCACTTAATTTCTTCTCATCACTCAGGTGAAGATCTGGTTCCAGAACCGGAGATCAAAGTTCAAGAAACTTTACAAGAATGGAGAGGGACCTGGTTTGGAACACAGTCCAAATAACAGCGACTCAATGGCATGCAATTCCCCTTCATCCCCCTCAATGTGGGAGAATAGCAGAAGCCGAACCCCTCAGCAGCAAAACCTTCCTCACTGCTCGTCCCCCAGTTATATGGAGAACTATAATCCATGGTTCACACAACAGAACCAACCTGGATCTCACCTTCAGCCTTCCGAACCCTTGCATCCGCCACCACCCAACCCGGTGTACTAACTAAGACTTTGAGGAAACTCAAATGAGAACTGTCTTGAAAGGGTCACTTCACTATTTATAAAGGGTCTCTATGGACTGAATTAATGTCGTTTAAATATCTATAAATGCCTAGGATCCACTGCAAAGCAATAATATGACTCTTGAGATGTTGGGTTTTAAGTGGACAACTGACATGGAAGCACACAATTTGACATATGAGACATCTTATTTGTCCACCATAAATTAAAGTAAATGGTGCATGTTCATTTGGAAAACATTAAATTATATTGGTGGACAGTTGACAAGACATTTGCAAGGCCAACTCCACAACCAGTTCTCCTTTGATGGTAGAATACTACGGACAATGAAAACCATATTTGATCTATTTGATTGCTAATAAAAAAAAAAAATAGCTTGAAATTTGTTTATCAAGGCAATACACGGGCAAATGTGGGACATCTTTGTTATGAACATATAACACCAGATATTTTTCTGGGAGTGTCTTATCTATGGATAAATCTATCTATATAGATAGGTAACTAAATATGTGGAGTTTTACATTTGACTCACAATTGTTGTTTAAATTGATAAACAGCCAGGATTGTGTGCAATCATGTTTGTGCCTTCATAACTATTTTTTCATACCCAAACTGTATATAATGTTCCACTCAAGAGGTATGATGTCATATTGCCCATTTAAGCACAGCCCTTTGAAATTGACTCTGTTTTTACAAAAATCGTCTATTAGCTATAAAAAGTATCCCTTGGAAACAAGCTAACATAAATTGGGAACCCACCCATAGTAGTCGGACTGTTTCCTCCCGTCTATTCTGTCAGCTTATTCCCGAGGCTATGCCTAACTTTGATGCAGCCGATGTTATATTTGAAGATGGCATGGGATCTCTTTATTGAAGAATTGAAGGGGTTCTGATGTTTCGGGGTAGGAAATTAATCAGCTCTTCAATTCAAGTTTATAATGGAGAGAGTTTGTGCAAGAATTTTTAACTTATTTTTGTAATATTTTTTGTTCTGTTTGCATTGGGGTCGAGAAATGAAAAACGTTTGAAGGGGAGGGTGTGAAGGATGTCGGTGTGAATGCCAAATAAAATGAATTTTATTGGATAAACCAGTACCTGAGAAAAGTGTTTAATAGTTGACTCTCTGATATAAAATGACTGCATATACACCGTGCCATAATTCATTTCTTTGTGTGCCACTCAAAAACACATATATTATCTATTTATGTAGTTTTGTGACATGAGCCGTGTTCCTCTTTCAATGTATATACGTACGAGGTTATTCAGTACACTAAAGTGAGAAATATAGGGATTTTAAAGGAATTTAAAATCTAAGGGGAAAATAGCCAAAATTGAAAAATTCTCGAAGACATGTACGGTTCCAACTCAGCTACTTTGGCCTTACATTTTTAATTCTCTTTAAATTACTGATGATTTTCACTTTAGCAAGCAACCCTGATTGCGTACACACACACACACACACACACACACACTCTCTCTCTCTCTCTCTTTCTGGTATCACTTACACACTAAGCAATGCAGATGTAGTTCTTCCTTTAGTATATTCTATATGTGGTTGCATGTAAATGAATGTGTTCTATATTCAGCTGTGAGTAGGTACAAGTGACATGCGACCGATAGGGGAGGGATCCCGAGTGACACACACAGTATATTAAAGTTAGGTGTGGATATTACAAGACACCTGGATAACAAGATACCCTTTAAACCACCCTCCTCCCTCTTCTGTTGTCTATAAATCTTTACTCACATCCCTTTTACAGTCCTGTCAATCAAAACTGGCCAAAATGCTAAGTGTGGTTCTTTGAGCAAAGAAAAAAAAACTTTAAAAACATTTAGAGCAAATCACTAGAAAGACTCTCAAACAACAGTGCATCGGACCGCTCTAGCCAATCAGCGGCGTTCGGTCCAGCGGCAATCTGGGTTTCCTGTAACTCAGATTCAGAAGCCAGATGCCATATGGGGGACCTGGAGATTGGCGCTGGAGGCAACTTTTGGGGTTAAACCATTCGAGTATCCCTTAACCTAAGAGTGTGCTCCGGGGGGCCTTCTGGCACCGTAACAACTTCATTGATATGAAGTTGTTATGGTGAGCAGTGTGTCACTTTGAGTGATTTAACAGATCTTCAAAATTCAGGTATGTAGAATGAATTGACTCCTTTTTACGTTTACTATATGCTTTTACAAATGAAATTACAAGTTTATTCACTAAAGTAGGAATTGTCGAGAATGCACCGTCAATTTCACGCTTCAGGCCAAAAAAGCTGAATTGGAAGCATAATGGACTTGGAGAATTGTTTCCAGTTTGGCTACTTTGTGAATCTAAAGTTCACTTTGAAAAAAAAATAAAGTTCACTTTGAATTCCCTTTTAATTCCTGAAATTTCACAATTTAATTTAAATTGGTGAGAATAGCCCTGTAAGTGGTATAACAAAAGGGTAACACAGTGGAAATCTCCAAGTCTCAAAGAAGCGAAGAACCCAACATTTAGTGCCTTACAGGGTACAGCCGCACTCAATGGCCGGATTCCCAGGAGAAAGAAAAGGGATCTGCAACAAGTAACTGGATCATGCCCTAAAGTCATGTGACCTCGGAAAAATTGTAATTAAAACACTTAAAGGGATTCTCTAAGCTCTGACACCACTCAATTTCAATTAGGTGGTCTGGGTAACGTGTCTCTCTAGATTTAACCCTGTAACTGAATCATTGTCATTAGGCAGAAATGGCAATGTTTACAATGCAGGGTTTAAATGCCTATAGTCAGTAGTGGGATTTAAACATTTTAGTAGCCAGTTCTGAAAAGATATTTCCGACTCCACGCAGGGCAGGCTGAAGACATTTTGCTGCCTAGGTACAAGACTCAAATGCTGCCTCCCCCACAGTCATGACAGGTGCACAGTCGGATTTGCCGGCATATGCGCTAACCTTACCCCAACCCCCATTAAAACACGGACACAGGTTATACTGTTGGAAATAATTTGTCCACAGCTTTATTAAATTATTAATAAATAATTAAGGAATAACAAATGGGGTCATTGCCAACAAATCTTAATAATGTTAACCTCCCCATATACATAACATACCCCTAGCAATGACCCCACAATAATAACAATAGATAACAATATAAATAACATGTTAACACAGAAACTGGCCGTCCAATTTGACCACATTTCCACCAGGTTAAATTGTAGGGGTGTACCGAGACACCGCTACCCACCATATCCATTGTAGGGGTGTACCAAGACACCGCTACCCACCATATCCATTGTAGGGGTGTACCAAGACACCGCTACCCACCAGTTCCAGTGTAGGGTGTACCAAGACACCACCACACCCCCAGGTTCGGAGCCACCGACGGGCTCGAACCTACCAACCACGTGCAACACTGCCCAATCCACACTAAACCTCAGGATGCCCACTTTCTCCTCCATCTACCCTCCGATTTAACCAGGCCATTCCCCGCCGCTGTGAAAAAACGGGAAATCAACTAACCTAACCAAATACAGGGAGGGTGGGAGGGACAACTGACAGGTAAGCTTAGGTTCAGTTAAAATGGCCACTTCACATAATGGCTGGTATAAATACTCCCCTTATGGCTCCGCCCTACCCAGCATGCTAGCTGTCACTAAATTCCTGTGGCTGCTATGCCTACCTCCTGGCTCTGTCAAGGCCTATTCCTCTTAGCTGCGCTGATCCATGGGCTACATTCACGTGCACACAAGCACATCTACAGAGTTACACGTAGGCACATTTACACACAATGATTAACACACACACCTACTAATGCACCCTCACAAATACTCACATACACTTACAGACACACTCACAGACACACACACACACTCACAGACATACACACTCAAAGACACACACACTCACAGACATACACAAACTCACATATATACATATAATATATCATGCCAATGAGCAGTAAATACATAAACTTGTTATATCTTGCCAATGAAAAGTAAATATATAAACTTGGCATATCATGCCAATAAACAGTAAATTCAAAAAACTTGATATATGTCAATGAGCAGTTAATGCATAAATCTTGTATATCATGCCAGAAAACTTAGTATATCATGCCAAAGAAAAGTAAATGTATAAACCCTGTATTTCATGCCAAAGAGCAATAAATTCATAAAATGTGTATTTCATGCCAATGAGCCATATGTGCCTCCAAAAGGCCTGCCAGTGCAATCTCTATGTCACTAGCCTCTTTGTGCCATCTCTCTGCCATAGCATCTCTCTGCCACAAGTCTCTCTGCACCATCTCCCTGCAATGCCATCTCCCGGTGGGAGGGTGACAGGGTGTGTGTGTGTGTGTGTGTATGTATGTGAAGGTGACTATTTGTGTGGGAGGGTGACAGTGTGTTTGTGGAAGGCTGACAGTGTGTGGGGATAGTGGCAGTCTGTGGGATGATTGTGTGTGGGGATGATAGTGTGTGGGATGGTGACAGTGTGTTTGTGGAAGGTTGACAGTGTGTGTGTGTGGGGATATTGGTAGTGTGTGGGATGATTGTGTGTGGGGGCGATAGTGTGTGGGATGGTGTGATTGTGGAAGGTTGACGGTGTGTGTGTGGGTATAGTGGCAGTGTGTGTGTTGATTGTGTGTGGGAGTGATAGTATGTGTAGGGTGACAGTGTTTCAGAGGGTGATAGTGTGTTGGGATGACAGTGTGGTGGGGCTGACAGTGTTTGGGGATGGTGACAGTGTATATGAGAGGTAACAGTGTGTGTGGGGGTGATAGTGTGTGGGAGAGTGATAGTGTGTAGGGGTTACGGAGTGTGGTGGGTTGACAGTGTGTGGGGAGTAAGGCAAGTGGTGCCCCCTAATGAGTGGTAAAGCCAATTTCAGTGAACTTGTTAAATTTTAGAGACAAGTTTGCATAAACCAGTGCGAACTGGCTGAATCCCACCACTGCCTATAGTGATTGTCACTCTGAGACACTTCCACAAAACAGCAATCATCTGACATTATGTGTTTTGCCACTTTTGCGCACTAGTCTTGCAGTGCTTTCGTATTGAAAGGCATCAGATTGGCTGAGATCATTAATCTCGGTGATCTCGACCGAGGAGGCATGCCAACAGGACAGAGACCAGCGCAGAGAGGGCTGGCGGGTAAGTAAAACTAAATTTTGAGCCCTCACACAGCGGGTGGGGATGGAATTAGTGCAATTATATAAAAGCGATAGCGTTAGGGATACATGCTTGTATTTCTAACGCTTTTGTGTCCCTTTAAGACTCTTTAGCATTATTCTTTGACAACTGATATGACTACTATGGCAAATGTAATATGAATTTCATCCAAATGAATCAATGAAGTTGCTGAACATCAAAAATACAAGAGTTGTGTCAATTTGTGTTAATTAAAGTGATAATTAAAAATTTGTGGAGTAAAAGTTGCCAGCAGATGACAATGGTGCCGTTTTAGAGAAATGGCACTATTTACGATATACGATCTCGATGCTTCTTGCGACTGTCATTCAAAAATCCACTAGGGGCTTTGGATTACAATAGATTAAAAAACTGAATCTACTTTATATCTGATGTCAGCATGCCAAGTATATTGGCACCAGCCACTGGGTCTCAGAGATAAGCAATAGATTTATAAATTGAACCTATTGTCGCGTAGGTGGTACATGTCCTCAATGCTTCCCTAAGAGAAGGATTTGGTTGGACACATATCATCAGTCTTGACAGTGGCACAGTGGGAGAATTGGGTTTTAGTGAGAAATCTATCCTGGACCTGGATTAAAATTAAGTTTAATTGCGTTTTCAAAAAAGTGTTTGTTTTTATATTTTGTTTGTTTGTTTGTGAAGGGGTGAGGCCAGTGATGTGGACTGATAAAAGAATAGGTCATACAAAAAACTAATTAGAGTGTTCCTTTAATTGTAAGATGGTTTTATTTATTTTTTCAGAACTTTGTTCTATCAATTAATTGTAATAAAGATTGAAGCGATTAATTAACAGTCTGTTGAAACATCATAATGAAATATTATTAGACCTGGGATCTGTTAATGGATCATATAAAACAGCCACTTAGGTTGTTGAAAGATTGTGAATTTGTGTATTTATGGCTAAATCCAATATGTATAATACTGTAATTTTTGTGTGTGTATGTTTCGCAGTGCGTGTGCGTGTGTCTGTCGGTGAATGTGTCCATCTGTCTGTGTCTTTATGTATGTGTTTCTGGCAATGTGTATCTGTGTGTGTGTGGGAGTGTGTACACCGTGTCAGTAAGGATGCCTGTAAAAAATACTGAAAGGAATAAATTGTAGATAATGGGGAGACTAACCAATTTTTATTCTGAATTTCCAGATTTGTTTATCAATCATATAGCGACCCCTTCAAAAAACATCTTTTGCAGTAAGGCATTTTTTGTTCCGAGCAATAAGCCCCTATTATAGCATGGCTCCAGGACATCAAATAACAGGTATAGATTTTTTTTTTCCAATATTTTTAAAAATAAATACTTGCTGATTGATATTTGCCTTAATTAAACAAAGAAATAAACAGAAAAAACAATCTTCTGTCTTCAAAGGAAGTGAGTACTAGGCATGATCAAAATAGGGTTAAGCCAGGAACGCCCTCCAGTCTAACTCTGGGCCGTGGAGACACAGACAGGTGGAGCACACAGACAGGAGACAGAGAGAGAGAAAGAAAAGGGAGGGGGAGGAGGCGGTAAGGATTGGGTAATAAGAGATACACTGTGTTCTATGGAATGATGGAATGAACATGTAGCTCTAAAACTCAAAGATCTCAAAACATTTGGATGGGAATATGCTAGATTATCATCAAGGGGGTTGTAGAAGTGGTCATGTTGCACCCCGGCACCTGTGACCTTGGCAGCCTGGAACTCTGTTCCAGACTTCCAAATGTTAATTCTGTGCAAAAAATGAGTCCGTCGTCAGCGCGCACTGCATGCTGTCAAATAAGGTAATTCGTTTCCCCTAGCTCCATTCTTTCTAACATTATGCCCTCACCACCCTCTATACTCCCTACATGCGCTCTGTGCCGTTTAAATGGTCCAATCAAAAGCCATGATTCAACCTCACGATGGCTATCATTGTCTTTGTATCGGGAGTGAAAAGTCGTGCGCTGGATCTCAAGTAATTTTTAGATTATTTTACAGTTTTATTTTATTGTTTATGGGAGGGGTTGGGGTTAAAAAATATAAAAATTAAAGTTGGCAAACAAAAAAAGGCAGTATCCCTGCACAGAAATATATATATTATTATTGGTTATTATTTAAATAGTGCTAGCTTATTCCGCAGCGCTTTACAACAAGAGGGGAATTTACCAAATGAGACTATAACAAAATGTAACAGGAACAATAGGTCACGGAGGACCCTGCTCAAAAGAGCTTACAGTCTTATTTATACACACATACACACAGGATCGACAAAGACGCCCAATGATGCTGTCAGAGGTGCAGGTTCACCTCTGGCAATAAAGGGGTTAAACTCATAGCGAAACTTTGTGCATTCAGACTCCAAGCACTATGACCACTTTAAATCACTGACGAGGTCATGATTCTTGGAGTAGCCATTTAAGGTCCCAGCTGCTAGTTCTATCTTCTGCTATGAACAAATTGTTTCTCTATCCTCTACCAAAGCTGCTGTATAGGGTACATGGATTATACAGGGGTTTGAGTGCCATGAATTTAGCTGGCCAATCTCATTTACCATCCTTATATTAGTGAATGGGGTCTAAACTGTTAACCTGCCTGGGGTGAGATCTTAATCTTCAATCTATAGCCTATTGTGATTATAAAGGAAAAGTCGATTCTCAGTAGTGGTTCGTATACCACACACACGTGTGAATAAGACAAGTTAATTAAAATGAGACAATTTGCTTAAAAATTAAACAATGAGATGTCACTGAGCATGTTTACGTTTTACTGTAACACAGTTTTACCGCTTATGAGAGCAGTGGGTCCAATACGGAACAGGGTTCACGAGAAAGAGTGACGCTGACCTTAAGGAAGTGTGTCGTGAAATCTGATGCACAAGACTTAACTAAACAATGCGGTAATAATATATTTCATGCATTATCTAAATAATGTATTAAAAAATGAAATAAAAACTATTGAAAAAAATGTAAATGATTTTAGAAATACCCCTTTAAAAATCCTGAAATTTCACAGCTTAGAAACGTTCACCTTACAGGCAGACAGATTCCCATCTCACTAGCAAGATGCTACAGAAATCAATAGCCTCTCACTCTGATTTTTGGGGGTCCGATCTAATCCCTAAAACCACCTTTCCAGCAGTGATTAATGGACTAATTGTTTTATCCCTGAACGCCAAGATTTCACATAATATAGGATAAGTAGAATTGCTCTATGAACTTATAGCGGACATACGATTTGGAATTACAATTATTTATATCCCCTAGTACATAAGCTTGTTTGAGCAGGGTCCTCAACACCCTCTGTTCCTATGCATCCAGCTGGTCTTTTTGCAATTACATGTCTGTTAGTCCACCTATTGTACAGCGCTGCGGAATTTGTTGGTGCTTTATAAATCATAATAACTATATAATGCCAACACACTATTCTGTACCATAGGTAAACAAGATAAACACTAATATTTAACAAAACATGATTGACATACTGGAGCAGTAGGTGAAGCCATTGTGACAGAGCCTGCTCTAATTATGCTTCAACTGGTGCAGGACTCAAAGTCTAACTCCCTCTAAAAAAGCACAATAACTCTACATGGATTGTTTTTTTTTTTTAAGTTACACCTATTACTGCTCAGTTGCTCAGTTTCCCAGTCCCCCAGGAGAGTGCTAATTGGAGGGGAAATCGAGGAACAATCGAATCGCACCGAGAATGTAGCCCGGTTAAACTTCACTCGATGATTGCCCGGGCTGGGTACATCCGACCCGTTACTTTTGGGATTTTGCATGTGGGAATTAGCCCTGCCTGGGGATGTATAATTTGTCGATATACTGTGAAAGTTAAGTTTTGGGGTTACTGTTGTAAGGTGCCCTGTTATCGATAAGTTAATAAAAGCGTTCCTAGTTAATTGAATTATCCCCCAGACACAGCGGTGGCAGGGAGAGAATCTATTGTCACAGCTGATGGCCCCCTGTTGTGATTGTCCATATAAAGATGTATCCCAATAAAGTGTTGTTGTTTTACCCTTCACCAAGTGTCATCTGGTGTTTGGGAAAAAGGCTGTAATTAATTTCTTTTCCAGCAAGAAGAAACTTTGACGGAGGTACTCAGTCAGAGTACTGGAGTTCCGTCACAGGTGGTCTTTGCTTCCGATCATATTAATATGCAGCAGGATTCACAGTTGCTGAGTGCAATGATAGCAATACCAAGTATAGGTGCATGAATGTAATAACAGCTCAGAACTGTTACTTAAAGCCAGTGCCCTTTTTCCCTACAACACCCTATATTTATTCCCACTACACTAATAATTCAGCTAGTTTTCTAAATCAGCTGCTTTTGGCTCAAATTTATAATCCACTTGTCGGTTCTCGATAATTACCAGTCCTGCCCAGCCTGCCCTGAGTTCACCCACCGGGACTACCCCGAGTCCACCTACATGGCCTGCCCCTTCTCCCCCCCTTTCCACCACAATCTTCCAGGCACTTAGAGCAGTGGTTGGGGATGTAGTTTGTGCTTGTAAAAGATGTAATGTGTGTGTTTAGGGAATGTAGTGTATGTGTATAGGTAATGCAGTGTGTGTAGGGGATGTCGTTTGTATACTGGATGAAGTATGTCTGTTTGTAAGTGATGTAGTGTGTCTGCGCATGTGAATGCAGTATGTAGATTGTAAGCTTGTTTGGGCAGGGCCCTCTTCACCTACTGTTCCTGTATGTTGTACATGTTTTGTTAGAATTAAATGTCAGCTCTCTTTTCTGTGGTACAGTGCTGTGGAATATGTTGATGCTATATAAATGTAATTATGTGGGATGCAGTGTGTGTGTATAAAGGATGCAGTGTGTGAGTGTATAGTGGATACAGTGTGTGTGTGTAAAGGATGCTGTGCATGTGTGTGAGGGATGCAGTGTGTGTTTGTGTGAGAGATGCAGTGTGTGTATGGAGGATGTAGTGTGTGTGTTGGCTGCCTGCCTGCCTGCCTGCCTTTGTGGGGTGGGAAAGGGGTTGTCATCTATGGGAAGTTACAGGAGATGTCATTTTTTAATCTATATTTTATGATTTTCCCCTCTCTCTGACTACTACAAGTACCAGGGAGAGGCAGCCCGCATTCCCTGGTGGTCCAGTCAGGGACGTATTAGCCGCGAGGCAAACAAGGCATTTGCCTTGGGCAGCAAAAAAAGCCGCCCCCAAATGCCCAGGCCTGAGTTTTGTTGTGCCTAGGGCAGCACAAAACCAGGATACACCACTGGGTCCAGTGAGTCCTGCTTTCACTCTGACAACTGCCCAGGCTCTTCTCACGAGCCCCGGCAGAGTGCAGTGTTGGAGTGGTGCCGTGGTAACAACACCCTGACAGCGGGGCTCGTGAGAGAGGAAGGGCCCGGTGGGTAAGGTTACAGCCTCTCGGGCTCCCTCTCTGTAAGCAGGGAAGAATGCAATGGTGCAGAAATAGAAATTATTATGCACATTTATAGTATTGGGGCCGGGCCTGGGCCTGCTGGACAGCCGGGAGGCCATGCAGGTGTATAGCCTATACCCCCCTGATGGCGGCTCTGTCAAAGAGTATTGAGCTATGACATCTCCCCCTGTGTTATGTCTAATAGCAACATGACTCCGAAAGTCTATTGTCTACACTGTCTACTGATGAAAATTTTAAGAAAAATGAGCCAATGGCATTGAGAGTGTTATCCCTCTTATAATGCTCTAAGAAACGACATTCTGAATAAAGGGACTGCTTAGTATGCAATGAGACTACCCTGCAGAGTGACTGACTGTCCTGATGAGTAAATGTAGTTATTATGCAAGATTCCTCTTTGATGAGTGAACCTGTCTCTCTCTCGCTGGACAGGACTAACAGGTTCACTGTCAGGTGACCATTGACCCCGTGATGGGTGTGTCTCAGGACATAAACTAGGTTTCTGCATGGAGGCTGTGATGCCAAAGGTAGTTGGTGACGCAGGACATGTGGGGACAAGGCAGGGGACATTCTGCAGCTAAATGTCACAACTTTTACTCCTCTGATTACAAAACCACCGCATAGGAGCCCGCCAGACCAAGGGCCAACCTCAAATACAAAATCGAATCAGCTGTATGTTGGGGCGCAGTGATAATAAATTTTTTAAAAAAGAAACACTCATTGAGCTATCAAAACCAGCCAGGAAATATGTGCAGCCATTACCCATCACATTATATATAAACCAGCGCTGTCTGAGCCTGTCCTGATAATCTGCAGTCAAGAGATCGCTGTACATTATATATAAACCAGCGCTGTCTGAGCCTGTCCTGATAATCTGCAGTCAAGAGATCGCTGTACATTATATATAAACCCAGCGCTGTCTGAGCCTGTCCTGATAATCTGCTGTCAAGAGGTCGCTGTACATTATATATAAACCAGCGCTGTCTGAGCCTGTCCTGATAATCTGCAGTCAAGAGATCGCTGTACATTATATATAAACCAGCGCTGTCTGAGCCTGTCCTGATAATCTGCAGTCAAGAGATCGCTGTGCATTATATATAAACCAAGCGCTGTCTGAGCCTGTCCTGATAATCTGCAGTCAGGAGGTCGCTGTACATTATATATAAACCCAGCGCTGTCTGAGCCTGTCCTGATAATCTGCTGTCAAGAGGTCGCTGTACATTATATATAAACCAGCGTTGTCTGAGCCTGTCCTGTACATTATATATAAACCCAGCGCTGTCTGAGCCTGTTGTTATAATCTGCTGTCAGAATGTTGCTGTACATTATATATAAACCCAGCACAGTCTAAACCTGTCCTGTTAAATTAGATTTCCATTAGTTTATTGTACAATCTGGAGCAGTGCTTGGAATATTTTTTGGAATTTCTCCTACATGAATGTATAAATAGAACAGGGTTTAGGTGTGTAAAGGAAACTCCCTTCTGTGAGACACGCAATATATTAACCATATAATTTACCTGCATCGCATTCTTAAAAAAATTCACTCTAATTTATTTTTGATTTAGGAACAATTGATATTCTGCTAAAATTGCAAAATTAAGGGGAAATCTTTACTTGGTATTACAATTCAGATATTTATTTTTTTAAATATCATTATTAAATCATTTTATGCGATTACCCTTGTATGTGAAAATGCAGTACACAGTAGTCTGGATTTTCACTGCTCCTAAAAAAAGAAACGCATTAACAAAATGGCAGCTGTCTTGGACATATAAGGTTTTCAGGTGAAGACCCCTTTCAGATGCTCCCCGCATGCATGCCTCTTCAAGGTCATGGCTTTATTAAGAATCGGGGGGCCTGTGAGCAGTTTAGCAGTTTGATTACCTACCCTGGGAGGGCTCCATAACTACTACAGTCATTAAGATTTTTAATCCTTTATCTTTTGCTTGGATTTTTCTCTTTTTTCATTGTCCTTCCGTCTGTCCATTCATCTATCCAACCATTTGTCCATCCTTCCAACTAACCTGTTATAGCTTGGTATGTCCCCCCAAGGTCAAACGATCATGTTCCTAAAGGGTTGTTGTTGGAATGCTGCGTGGCTCATACTGTCGCTTAAAGAATGACAGATATATCTGCAGGATAAAAACAGACATTATTTCACAGTATGCCTGTACGGTGTATATTAAATTGTGGAACCCATTCCGGACCTTGGCCTACATTACAATTATTTTTAAATAATTCTGGCTTTTGACCATTCTTGTTCACCAGTCATCAAAGTGATGACAATCCAAATTAAACAAACCATTTTCTTCCAGTATCACTATAGAAGTCTGAAAATGTAATCTCATTTCAAAAAGTAGACAACCCAGGGTATTCAAAATGGGGTAGGCCCAGTCTTTTTTAGTAGCTACTTAGTTACAAACCCTGGCCAAAGTTTGCGTTTATATTTGTTTTTTGCATAGTTCACAAAAAAACTGCACGTTCACTGATGACATCTTCATCCTTAAATGTTTCACTGCTCTAAAACACTCACATTTGTGTTCAGCAATATCTCACGAGTACAACAGCACCCCACAAATCCAGGTTTTATGGGGTTTTCGAAAGTTACCTGGTCAAATATTGAGCATGTAAAATAAATTCTCTGGAATTTCTGCCTGGGTTGTCAGGAAGGTCCCCCAATATATAATTAATAAAAGTAATATAATTATATATAAATAATATATAAATACACTTAGAATAAAATTATATAAATATAAATGTATAACAAGTGTATTTAGATTTTTAGTGTATACATATATAATTACAAATCAGAATCTTAGAATTAAATGTCTTTTGTAGGACGACATAGCATGCCCTAACGTTGGGAAAGGGTAATTAATCTAAATGATTAATGAAGAACTGTTCCTTACCAATACTTGTACATGTTGGCAAGTTTGAAGACATTCTGGAGGTGATATTTTGCCTATTCGCTAGCACTTTTAGCTATACTAATGTTTTGAGCATTGATTATATTTTATTAAAGTGTTTTTTAAATTCTACTTAAGTCCTTTGAGATTTGCTAATATTGATGGTCCTTTTAAAAGTATACTCCAATCAAAAGCCAGTTAGTATAACCTTAACTCAGTTGGTCACCCCCCTCAAAGTTAAAAAGCAAAATAAACACACAAAAAAACGCTAAAACTCACCTCAGCTAAGGGGTTAATCTCTGTATGTACAGTGTATTAAAGTGGAACACTGCACACACAGACTCTAGGCACCATTACTAGTTCAAATAAATTAAGTGGTCATGATGCTTGGAGTAACTCTTTAAAGACTATGTACTCCTAACACTATAGTGTTTAACTAACTGTTTAGGTTCCTAGCCCCCCTCTCTGTAAAATTAAAAGGTAGGCTTTACTTACCTTTCTCCCTTGCTGCAGCTGGCCCCGCCTCCGTGGCTGAGATCACCAACCTTGATGATCTCAGCCAATCCAATGCTTAACCTTAGGAAAGCATTGGGAGTGTGTTGCACATGCGCGGCAAAACACCTCACTGCACCAATCAGCATCTTGAATCAATGCATCTCTATTAGGAGTGTTCAGCGTCACCTGCAGATCAGGGAGACGCTAAACATACGAGCTGCACACAATGCACCACTGAAATATGAAGCACATCTAGTGGCCGTTTGAGTGACTGCACCTAGGTGTTCCTAAGCTGCAATATAAACACTGCCTTTTCTCTGAAAAGCCATTGTTTACATTTTTGAGCCTGCAGGGACAGGCTATAGACACCAGCACCACTACATTAAGCTGTTTTGGTTCTGGTGACTATAGTGTCCAATTAAGTATTGTGTCAATGCAGGATTGCTTAGAATGTCTGGCAATGCACCATGTTCTTGTTACAGGCTATTTTAATTTTTCATTGACATTCCGGTTCGCATAGTTGCCAACGTTTGTATACAGAGGTGGGGATATGGATTTTAGGGTGGAGCTGCAGGCTAGCGCTCATCAAATTTCGCAATGGGCTCAAGCCCCGGGTTTTATGGAAGCTTGCAATGCACGTGCGGCTGTTATCTGCTTTACCATAACAACTTAATAAACAATAGTGTCACGGCGATACAATTACAATGTAAAATGAAAAATGGAACATAAGAAGTCTCTATGAAATATTGTATTATATTCCTGAGTTAGACCCATTGATGCCATGATTCTAAAAGCTTTCTGTTTAATGCAGTTTGCCAATAAATATACATGCTTTATAAAATCTGAAAGTTTTTTAAACCTTAACACGGTTAATGATACATATCACCTTCTGTCTGATTCTTCTCCATATTGTATAAATCTATCTATGAAAAGTATAATTTTTCTTATAACCCTCTGCATCGTAGGCATAAAAGAACTACAACGTTAAAAAAATATATATATTACCCCCAAAGAAAATATGTACGCAATTTTTTTGTATGTTTCCTTTGGGGTATTAGAAATCTTGGTTTGTAAAAGCTGCAGATTTAGTACCTGCAGCCTTTGCAAGTCCTCCTTTCTGTGGCTGTCCAATCACAGACTGTATTACAGCTCACTGAACTAGGGTATATTACTAAAATATGAAATTTCAGGAATTCAAAGTAAGTTTTATATTTTATACCAAAATAGGATTTTGAAGATTTACGCAGTTCAGCTTCTGCAGTATAATATTTGAAAATCACTATTAGTGAAATTCACAATTAAAGTGAGAATTTAAAGTGAATTTTAAATTTAAGGCCAGAGTTGCCGGAGGGAAAGCATAGCTGACTTAGAGAATTTTTCCAGTTCAGCTACTTTGACCTTAAATTTGAAATTAATTTTAAAATATCACTGTAGTGAATAACCCTGTGTGACTGTTATGTCATGTTCCTTGCTATGTTCGCCTGTATGACCACTTGCCTGCCACTAGCCAGAGATTAACGTGGAATCTGCTGATGTAATTCTAAAAAGAAATGAACAATAAAGGCCGGGTGCCTGGCACGGTGACAGACTCAAACCTCACGGCACTTCTGGAAGAGAGCCCAGAACGTTACGCCCTAAAAAGAACCCTGTGTTCATAATTAAAAAGAAAGAATTTGTTAAGGTAACTAAATATACCTTTTTTAATTGATATTTTGATGGGTGATACATAGACTGTCTGGTTCCCCTGGTTTCCATGGTAACTGCCCCACGTTTAGTGCTCTGGACCATTTTTTAGACCATCTTTTATACATACCACCCTCCCCCACTTACCGTGTGTTCCTATTTGTTTCAGAAAATTATTCCACAGAAATTCTCACCCAGTTTCAAATTATGATAAAATTCCAATTCAATTTTTAACAACCACTTAAAGAATAACATATTCCAAAGGTCACTAAGAATATCCTAATGAGGAAATTGATTAGCAGAGTCAACTCAAACCAATTATAACAGGAAACGTGCTTGTCAATAAGAGACATATATCTAGTATGTATATATATTAATATGGAGATACTCACTGTAGTGGGAATTGTTGGGAATTCAAAGTGGATTTGACATTTTAGACCATGATAGCTGAATTGGAAATATTCTTCAAGTCAGTTACTGTACATGTTTAGTTCTGCTATTTTGGCCTAGAACTCGGAATTCACTTTGAATTCACATTAATTGAATGGCCTTGACAGTGTTGTCAATAGACATTGTATCAAACAAATAATAGAATATACAATTGAGATGCAACATTTTGACATATTATTTCTTGCAAGTTAGTCCTGTAATACCCTAAGACTAGCTAATTTTTGTTTATTTTCCCTTTAATAAGAATTACTTCTTATTAAAGGGTATGGCAATAAAAAAATAAAAATAAAACAGCATTGTCATAAAACACTGTTTTTGGTTGAAGTAACCCTTTCTGAGGTTACCCCTCTCCCCCCCCCCAACTTAAAAGTAAAGTGAAAATCTGAAACATGCGTTTTTTCAATTATCAAAGCCTAGTTCTCCCCTCAGCCCAATCTTCCTTTGCTAATGTTACTCCCCTCCACTGGGTAGACTCAGGGGTTGCATAGAGGGGTATACCATGCTGCCATTGGCTTTCTGGAGCCAGCATGTAGTGTGAGCTGGTGTCTGACACCAATTTTGCCCAAAATTGATATTAGCCTCCTTGGAACTCCAGCTGGCTAATGACTCCCAATAACACTGCCAGAGGTGGAGTTACACCTCTGGCAGCGGAGCAGTTTAACTCCATATATGCGTCATTTCATAGTGAGACACTGCACATACAGGGAGTGCAGAATTATTAGGCAAATGAGTATTTTGACCACATCATCCTCTTTATGCATGTTGTCTTACTCCAAGCTGTATAGGCTCGAAAGCCTACTACCAATTAAGCATATTAGGTGATGTGCATCTCTGTAATGAGAAGGGGTGTGGTCTAATGACATCAACACCCTATATCAGGTGTGCATAATTATTAGGCAACTTCCTTTCCTTTGGCAAAATGGGTCAAAAGAAGGACTTGACAGGCTCAGAAAAGTCAAAAATAGTGAGATATCTTGCAGAGGGATGCAGCACTCTTAAAATTGCAAAGCTTCTGAAGCGTGATCATCGAACAATCAAGCGTTTCATTCAAAATAGTCAACAGGGTCGCAAGAAGCGTGTGGAAAAACCAAGGCGCAAAATAACTGCCCATGAACTGAGAAAAGTCAAGCGTGCAGCTGCCACGATGCCACTTGCCACCAGTTTGGCCATATTTCAGAGCTGCAACATCACTGGAGTGCCCAAAAGCACAAGGTGTGCAATACTCAGAGACATGGCCAAGGTAAGAAAGGCTGAAAGACGACCACCACTGAACAAGACACACAAGCTGAAACGTCAAGACTGGGCCAAGAAATATCTCAAGACTGATTTTTCTAAGGTTTTATGGACTGATGAAATGAGAGTGAGTCTTGATGGGCCAGATGGATGGGCCCGTGGCTGGATTGGTAAAGGGCAGAGAGCTCCAGTCCGACTCAGACGCCAGCAAGGTGGAGGTGGAGTACTGGTTTGGGCTGGTATCATCAAAGATGAGCTTGTGGGGCCTTTTCGGGTTGAGGATGGAGTCAAGCTCAACTCCCAGTCCTACTGCCAGTTCCTGGAAGACACCTTCTTCAAGCAGTGGTACAGGAAGAAGTCTGCATCCTTCAAGAAAAACATGATTTTCATGCAGGACAATGCTCCATCACACGCGTCCAAGTACTCCACAGCGTGGCTGGCAAGAAAGGGTATAAAAGAAGGAAATCTAATGACATGGCCTCCTTGTTCACCTGATCTGAACCCCATTGAGAACCTGTGGTCCATCATCAAATGTGAGATTTACAAGGAGGGAAAACAGTACACCTCTCTGAACAGTGTCTGGGAGGCTGTGGTTGCTGCTGCACGCAATGTTGATGGTGAACAGATCAAAACACTGACAGAATCCATGGATGGCAGGCTTTTGAGTGTCCTTGCAAAGAAAGGTGGCTATATTGGTCACTGATTTGTTTTTGTTTTGTTTTTGAATGTCAGAAATGTATATTTGTGAATGTTGAGATGTTATATTGGTTTCACTGGTAATAATAAATAATTGAAATGGGTATATATTTGTTTTTTGTTAAGTTGCCTAATAATTATGCACAGTAATAGTCACCTGCACACACAGATATCCCCCTAACATAGCTATAACTAAAAACAAACTAAAAACTACTTCCAAAAATATTCAGCTTTGATATTAATGAGTTTTTTGGGTTCATTGAGAACATGGTTGTTGTTCAATAATAAAATTAATCCTCAAAAATACAACTTGCCTGTACAGAATCCTGGCACCATAATCATTTCAACTCACTAAGTTGTCATGTTACTTAGACTAACCATTTAAGTCAGGGGTGTCCAACTCATTTGTTCTGGAGGGCCAAATTGTCCACTAAAATAGGTATGGAGGGTCGAACGCAAACAATTTATATCTTATACTATTTGTGCTTGCTCTATATACAATTTATATACACGCACACAAGAAAAAAAGTGGGCACAGCGAACAATTTTACATAATGCCATAAATTTAATTTTTAATGTAAAGTTGTAATGAAAAAGGTGTATTTATGTGTAGCGTTGGCATTTGAATGCAGCTGTATGTTTGCATGTTGTTTTGCCATTTGAATGCATGGGTGTATTTGTGTGTAGTGTGTGCGTTTGCATGCAGTGGTGTGTTTTCATCTATTATTTGTGTTTGAATGTAGGGTTGTGTTGCGGTTGCCCAACAGACAGTTCTCCCAAACTTTTGTGCCACGAGTCTCAACAGCCGGCAATTTGCCATTAGCTCAGTGCAGGCTGTCGTCTCCACAAAGTGACTCCGCGTCTTTTTCAGCTGCCCTGTTCAGGAAAACCCCTGCCAACAGCGCAGTTTCAATCCCTGCCTGCAGGACCACATTAAAAATGTCCAGTCCTATGGGGAACAAATGAACTCCATCCTGTCGCATAACGTTATCATTATTTTTATTATTTTATTATTTATATAGTGCCATCAGATTCCTTAGCGCTGTACAATGCCAAAATGGTGCACTGCTATGCCTCCCAAGTGCCTAACAAACCTGGAAATGGTTATATTCACCTTACGCCTAAAGTTTTTCAATGCCTTCCCATTCCCACCACTGCGCCAAATCGAACACAGAAAATCTACGACCAGACAAGGGTCAGATCCTTAAATAGCACAAAACAGTGCACCAAGTCGTGCTTCATTACATGTATGAGAACCACTGACCACCCGCATGCACCACTAGAGTTACTGGCCCTGACACGCAGTGACTAAGCTGAATGTATTCTGCATACAAGCGGTCCCAACACAAACCCCCGAATACCCCTCCAACGTACCTGGACTACGTCAGATATGAACCCGAGGTTACGGCCATATGATCTATCCTCAGCCCGCCTAGCCGCTCATTAAATGAACGAGTGTCCCAAGATCCATACAAAGTGAGGAACCACACCTAAAATAATAACAGAACAAACAATGGGTGAGCTGAGCAGAATAAAACCTACAGTAAGTGGGGACGCACATAGAGTTAAAAACACCCTGACTGCCAGCGCCCAAAACACTTAAGCACCTCCGATGAGAGCCACATCAAGCTAGCCTGCGTTGCCGCCCCTATCTGAAAGGAGTGAGTTGTGTAACTACCCGGAGACAAACCAATACCAACCACGCAGGATCACGGAACTCTGGAAAATTGAAAGCGGGTTAGGGAAGACCCATTTTGATTTAGGAGAAGGGAACCATCCCACGACCCACGCACAGACAGGAACTCTTGCAGCAAAATAACTTGACAAAATGGGGATCCTGTAGCACCAACCCGAACACGCTCACCCACTCCTTGTCGAATGGTCTTAGAGCGACAAATGACCAGTATTAGGCTGCTCTCAGTGACCGACATGTAGCAGGGCAACCCGAACCCGAGAACTGGGAGCCACCAGCTCCCCTATTTGCAGGGCACCAAAAAAACAAAACACAAATGCCACTCAGAACAAACGGACTTCGTATGACGAAGAACAGACCTGGGGCAAGAACTCCACGAGCTGACACAACAACCCATAGGAAATAGGTCAACAAGAGTCAGGCCTATGACCCTTCTTCCAATCCTTCAAGACCCGAGTCACACAAAATGCCTTGGTCACATCCTGCCACCCGAACCACTGGAACAAAAAAGACAGTGCCATCAAATACCGTTCGTCCACAGAGACAGACTTACCTGTAGCATAAATTGATTCTAGTAAGGCCAGCATCGCCCCCAATCTAAAGTATCCCTGGAAGCTCAGATCTCCCACCACCTACGCCACACGGCCGCATATAACTTCCACGAAGACTCCGATAAGGACCCCATCACCAAACGCCTTAAATGTCGGAAACCAGGTCCCGTAAGTCTGTCAGGTAAGGGGTTCCCATCAGCGCCGCCTCCGAAGCTGCCTCTCTAAACCAGTCCCACTGAAACTGAGAAAGAGAGTTGGCTATAACATTCAGGACCCCTGGGACATGACACACAACAATCCACACATTTAGTGACAAACTAAGCAATACCGGAGCAGACGTGAAACGATTGACCACATGAACCACACTCATTTTGTCTATGGGAAATAATTCCAAGAACGTTAAATTGCCCAATAAGTCACTGTCCTGCCATGGACGAGGCCAGGCCTCCGTGCACTACTGCCCTTGAAAGTAGACACCGAAGCCCACAGAGCCTGACGCATTGGTATATAAATCCAAGTCACCATTTAAAATCCGCGGCACGTAACCAGCAAGATTGCCCATTATACATACCAAGAAAGGAACTCCATAACTGTAGAGCTTCCCGATGCCGTCGAGTGATACAGATAAAATTAAAAGGCTGCTTGACCCCTGTGACGAGACCAATCTCGCCACATTGCATTGGAGAAGCCTGGTTGCTCGCCTGTTGCCTTTGGATTATGGCCCCATGTTAAAAGGCTTGATTTTCCCCTTCAAAGAAATGAAAGCCGGGTCATTTGGTGCTTGCCCTGTTTGAGCGGTGATACCCCTGATAGCTATGCCATGGAGCCCATTCGTATAATGAAAGACTATGGGAAAGACTTTGGCTCCATGGCAATTGAACTGTATGTGTGTGCTCTGAGCGCCATTCAGTAATAATGTGCGCTCAGATCTGAGCTATCTGGGGATATGTTGAATGTACCTGTTTTGTGCAATGGCTGCACAGTTATATGTTTTTATGTGTTTTATTGTCTTTTGCTGCCATGTGTTCAATGGAGTTTTGCCTCTGTCTTTGGAGATAATTGGATTACTTCCCAATTATCTCCAGGATAGAAGACTCTGTGGAACTGGTTTTGGGCAGAAAAGCCATGCTTCCTTTGGTCACAAAGGACTACAACCTATCTTGTGAACCACTGGACCAATTTGTATGATTTTGACGTATGTTTGTATTTGGAGTATGCTGATTCTGAAAATGTAAGGTTTTTTTTGTTTGTTTTTTCAAATTGTTTTATTGAAAGAGTTAACATTTTACAAGAAAATGGTCAATCGATATGAGATGAGTCAAGTATTGATATAACAAACGCTGTGAGTACTTTACCAAATTACAAGCATCAGTGTGTGTTTGCTTGCGGGTCACCAATTTCTGGTGGTGGAGATCTAGGAACTAGAAAAACTTGTAGAGCTGGCCCAACCACAGAAGGCGGTATTATCTAGAGTGCCTGCCACTAAGGGGGTTAGAGGACATCTGTAGTGCAAATGAAGCAAACAGTAGAGACGTTCACGGCCTATCCATGGTGGTTGTGGCTATACGTTTAAATCCCTGCTTCCCATTGATCTGTGTTGTGCCTGATAAGGATCACACCTGGAATGCAAAGTGTTATGCCATTGTTCCTACAGTTATTTATTTTATTTTTTTTCCTACCCGTTTTCCTACCCGTTCTAAGGCACCGGAGTATTTTTGGCCAGGTGTGGACCCGCTAACTGACGGCGTGCTGTGTGAGCGTGCTTGTGCCTAGTTGGGCTTAGGACCGTGTACGTTTTGTGTATTCGTGCCTGTCTGTAGGTATGAGATCCAAGGTTGCCATGTAGCTATGAATGTTTCGTATTTGTGTGAGAGGGAATACGTAAGTTCTTCCATGTCTTTAATGGAATCTACTTTGGTGATCCACTCTCTTATTGTTGGTGGTTGACTTTGCTTCCATTTAGTCGGGATCAGGCCGTTGGCTGCAGTGAGTAGGTGGCTTATCAGTGTTTGTTCTGTCTTTGATGTGTGTGTTGGGTATATCAAAAACAGGCAGGTTTCCGGATTGTGAGGAAGTCTATTTCCTGTGATTACGTGGATAAGATCTAGGATTTTCTCCCAATACTTTTGAATCCCCTCGCACCCCCACCATATGTGACCTGTGGTTCCCTCAGTGGTTTTGCATCTCCAGCATAGTTTTGAGGAGTTGGGAAAAAATTTATGTATGCGGGTTGGGGTATAGTGCCATCGTGCTATGCGTTTGTAGTTGGAAAATGTAAGTTTTATGTGAATGTGATGCATACTTTTCAAGTTATGAATAATGTGGAAAAATTGTATTTCTCTGCTTGTTATAATTACATTACCCATTGTGTAAGGTAATTGAATCACAGGCAGAGGGGAGGATTTTGTGTGGGAGTGTCTGAGTGTATTGTATGTGTTTATTGGTTGTGTTCCAATGTGGGTGGTACTAATGTGTATATAAGCACAATAAGCCCACAGCTCTGACTGTTCACTGCTTGACCCTCAACACGGAGCCTTGTCTCGTTCTTGGGGGGATTTATTGTATGCTGTTCCAGTTTGACTGCTAGGAGTGTAAACCTATTCGTATGGTTTTTCCTATTCGGCTGTTTACGGCATTCATATGGTTTCCTGTTCGGCGGATTGGTGTTCTGCAGTAGCTGTGCCTGTGTCTCTGGAAGGGGAAGATCTACTAAATGGCAGTTTAACCCCTTTATGCCTGGGGGTGCCGTTACAACCCCAACCTTCGACAAGGACAGCCACTGACAAAAAGCCCTGCCCATAGATAAAACCTGACATGCAAAATTCAAATTCCCTAACAAGACCTGCAACTGATGTAGCTGCCCTTTTTTCATACCTTTGACCGAGTCCACCAAGCAAAGCAATTGAACCAGTTTATCCTCCGGAGGATGGAAAACCATGTCCTACGAATTCACTTTTATCCCAGATAAGAAAGAACCCGGACCAGCCTCCACCACTGGGACTCTAAAGTCCGACGTGACCCGACGAACAGACTCCAGAAGCACCTTGCAGTCCTCTGACTCTTGCGGACCCACAAACAAAATAATCGTCCAGATAGTGAGTCAATGACAACAGCCCCGATACCCAAGAAACCACCGATTCAAGAAATGATGCAAGCATTTCAAAGTATGAACATGAAATAGTGCAACCCATTGGCAAACACATATCAAAAAAGAACAACCCCTGAAAGTGGCATCGCAACAAATGGAAGCAGTCAGGGTGCACTGGGAGCAAGCAAAAAGCGGACTCAATGTCCGACTTTGCCACTGTGCACCCATCCCAGCCTCCCGCACCAACTGAAGCGCCCAATCAAAGGAACCTGAGACATCTCCTTATCAATTTCATCATTCACCGACCCGCCTGACGAGTAGGACAGGTGATGAATGAGGCGAAAAGCCCCCGGATCCTTCTCGTGCACCAACCCTAGGGGAGAGACCCGTAAATTGTGGAAGGGCAATGAATCGAACGGCCTGGCCTAACTACCTAAAAGAACTTCCTTCCTAAGCTTCTCTACAAGAATCACTTCCTTGCCCACCACCGAACGCAAATTACCCAGAAATGACGGGGAATCCGAATGGACAAAAACCAACATAAAACCCATCTAACAAAATCTGCGCCTCCCTACGCTTGGAGTACTGGTCGAGCCACGGGCCCATCCTTACTACACTACCGGCGTCCTCCGCTATTGGTACGTCCTCTCTATGCAACTGACCTGCAACTGACGCAGCTGCCCTTTTTTCGCACTTTTAACCGAGTCCAACAAGCAAAGAAATTGAACCAGTACGCCCTCAAATTAGGTGTAAGAACCTCAACAACGCTTGCGCCTTATCCGGAAAAAGCCATAACAAAAGGCTTGCAAAAATGGAGAACCCCTGAAGCCAGTTGCCAAAGTTATGGGGCAGCTACTTGCCCTTTTCCCCATCTGACAAGTCACCTCGCCACGGCCTATCCACTAATTCCCTATCTGGGGAACTAGGGACAGCAAATCCACATACTCACCTTTAATAATTTTGTCCCTGATGTCCAGCGAAACATGAAACACACTCTATACCCCTACCCTGGCTCTAGGACTAGGCAGGAAGAGACTAAGGGGCAGAGGAAGAGAGAGAACCAACCCCCCAGGGAGCCTACCAAGGCACTGCCCTAAGCAGACTAAGCACTTCCCCCTGACTTTGAAACCCAGGAACATTACCCTGGGAACACTCTCCCCCTCCCCTGGTCCCAGCCAGCATGTCCCAGGCGCTGGCGCAATACTCACGGTTGTCTGCCTGAGGATCCTATACAGAAACCAATATGGAACTGGAGCTGTCCGACCCTGGAGTGTTGATTGCTGAACCACAGCTGGCCGCCAGGCCCGATTGTGATCCTTTCCTTGTGGCATTAATAGTGACACCTTCTCAGGATTACGACCACCTGTACCAATTTTCAGAGGAGCAATACTTGGAGGTATGCGATGAGCACCACGCGGGATGTATGTTTGACAGCCGTGCTTTACACGTTACCTTTATTGGCTTCTTTCCCATGTATAATGTATATTGACTATCCTTGTGCATGTTTTATATTTTCAAAAAATTTTTGAATTAAAAATAAAGTTGAAAATTAATAAAATAAACAAAAGACAATATTACAGTGCTAGGTGTAAATATTTATTTGTTGGTGCACACACATTTATACGTTCCAGACGAAAACTGAATATTGTTATATTAAACTATAGATTTTGCTAATTTAGGAGCTGATAAAAATCCTCCATTACCTAATCGCATACACCGCGAGCTCTGTGCTTTGGTACCGTACAAATACAGTGTCTGCACTTTTAACAACACACCTTCCTTTGTTTGCCCAGCTGGGAAAGAACCCAGAATAACTCCCCCATAAAGAAATCCCCTATATATATTCCAACGAACTACTGGCCTGTGTTCAATATGCAGTGAGGATTTAACTTCATACAGGCCTATTGTCAGTGGGAGTAGTTCAGAGATTGTAGCAATCGAAAGGGTTTAAAGGAACATTTTATGGATCTATAGAAGGTTGTGTAGGGAGAGGTTATATGGAGTAATAGGAGGAGTTATAGGGAGAGGTTATATGGAGTAATAGGAGGAGTTATAGAGAGAGGTTATATGGAGTAATAGGAGGAGTTATGGTGAGAGGTTATATGCAGTAATAGGAGGAGTTATAGAGAAAGGTTATATGGAGTAATAGGAGGAGTTATAGGGAAAGGTTATATGGAGTAATAGGAGGAGTTATAGGGAGAGGCTATATGGAGTAATAGGAGTTATAGAGAGAGGTTATATGGAGTAATAGGAGTTATAGAGAGAGGTTATATGGAGTAATAGAAGGATTTATGGTGAGAGGTTATATGGAGTAATAGGAGGGGTTATAGAGAAAGGTTATATGGAGTAATAGGAGGAGTTATAGGGAAAGGTTATATGGAGTAATAGGAGGAGTTATGGTGAGAGGTTATATGGAGTAATAGAAGGAGTTATAGGGAGAGGTTATATGGAGTAATAGAAGGAGTTATGGTGAGAGGTTATATGGAGTAATAGGAGGAGTTATAGAGAAAGGTTATATGGAGTAATAGGAGGAGTTATAGGGAAAGGTTATATGGAGTAATAGGAGGAGTTATAGGGAGAGGCTATATGGAGTAATAGGAGTTATAGAGAGAGGTTATATGGAGTAATAGGAGGGGTTATAGAGAAAGGTTATATGGAGTAATAGGAGGAGTTAAAGGGAGAGGTTATATGGAGTAACAGGAGAAGTTATAAAGAGAGGTTATATGGAGTAATAGGAGGAGTTATAGGGAGAGGTTATATGGAGTAATAGGAGGAGTTATAGGGAGAGGCTATATGGAGTAATAGGAGGAGTTATAGGGAGAGGTTATATGGAGTAATAGGAGGAGTTATAGTGAGAGGTTATATGGAGTAATAGGAGGAGTTATAGGGAGAGGTTATATGGAGTAATAAGAGGAGTTATAGGGAAAGGTTATATGGGGTAATAGGAGGAGTTAGAGAGAGAGGTTATATGGAGTAATAGGAGGAGTTATAGAGAGAGGTTATATGGAGTAATAGGAGGAGTTATTGAGAGAGGTTATATGGAGTAATAGGAGGAGTTATAGAGAGAGGATATATGGAGTAACAGGAGGAGTTATAGGGAGAGGTTATATGGAATAATAGGAGGAGTTATAGAGAGAGGTTATATGGAGTAATAGAAGGAGTTATAGGGAGAGGTTATATGGAGTAATAGGAGGAGTTATAGAGAGTGGTTATATGGAGTAATAGGAGGAGTTATAGGGAGAGGTTATATGGAGTAATAGGAGGAGCTATAGAGAGAGGTTATATGGAGTAATAGGAGGAGTTATAGAGAGAGATTATATGGAGTAATAGGAGGAGCTATAGAGAGAGGTTATATGGAGTAATAGGAGGAGTTATAGAGAGAGGCTATATGGAGTAATGGGAGGAGTTATAGAGAGAGATTATATGGAGTAATAGGAGGAGTTATAGAGAGAGGTTATACGGAGTAGTAAGTGGAGGTATAATGAGAGGTTATATGTGTTAGTATTATGAGATATGAAAGATATTTTATAGAGCAATAGTATCTGCTTTCATATGATATTAATAGCGTTGTAAAATGTCTTGGTGCTTTATAAATAATAATGATAACCTTTACTGTCATTGATTTAACAAATGAGAAAAGTAACAAAGAATGAAAGAGAGAAGGTAAAAATAACAAACAAAACACAACAAAAGCACTTAATTACAATCTTTACCTATGCAGTTCATGCGCTGAGGACTCCTGAAATTCGAAGTTTCTCTGTACACAGACCTCCCCATGAGAAAAGAACAGACATTGCAGAGACCACACCGTCCACTTTGTTGTAAGGAGATAAGAGATGGTCTCTTTTAAGCATTCCTGCTCCAGATGGGAGACAAGACTCTACCCATCTCTCGACAGGTCCTGCTGATGAAAAGCTTTTGAAGTGCTGACATCTAAGAGCTAGGTAGACCATGGAACCTTCAGATCCCTTGTGTTATATGCTGTCTGCTAGGACTGTGTATATTGCACAGAAAGAGATTTATTGCTCTAATAGTGCCCTGTACATACACACAGGGATATTACATACACATCGGGCGATGCTGGTTCCAAGTGGGACTTCCATTAGAGCACGTTCTAGGTTACCGTCCCAGACCTTTCTTGTTGATTCCAATAAAAAATTATTTTCTATTTAAATTAATACCCAGATAATCCATAAAAACAAAACTCCCTATTATTGGCTATTTATGTATGTGAGTATTTTTAATTAAAATTATTTACAAACATGGCTGAGCCACCTAATTTAGTACAAAATATTAATTTCTCCAAAGTACATGATATTGTTTTTAAAAAATTTTTTATTTAAAAACGAAAAGTAGGCGGACATCTGTATTTTGCTGGAGATGCTGGATTTGGTATTGAACCCCCAACTTGAGATCAAGCGAATGGAAATAATTGTAAAAGCTGAATAGTAAGTGTCCTGGCAATGGCAGGATCTATTCCTAGTGCAGAGAAGTTTCACGTTACAGGGTTTAGGTAAGAAAGGAGACAAATACCAGACGCCAATAATTTCTAAGTGATAATAGTGTGGGTACAATTTGTCCATGCGCTATTAGCAGGTCAAACCTAAAACTTGCACCCTACATTTCACCAATTTCCCAGAGACCCAGAAAAGGGTTTTCGGAGGGAAGCTTCTATCCCCAGAACTGAATAATTGCTCCCTGAAACCACCACGGTGCTACTTTCCACCATGGATAAATTGTGCCTGGTAAATCACAGAGGCTTGACCCGAGGCTGGGTTTGGACAATTCTACATGGAATCCGAGAGCTATTTTCCCAGAATGGGCGCTCAGATCTGCCTGGATCTGATGTAGTACATGTGGGGGTACCTTACTGTTTGATGGAGGTTTTGGGAATATTTCTAAGTTTCACTCTCTGTATGTAGGAGATAATTAGTTTCCAGTAATCAACTCAATAATCTCCCAGACACAAAGACCCCTGGGCAGACTTAAGAAGTTCTGAATAGAGTCCCCAGTCTGGTTATAAATGTATGTACATTTTGCTGAATAAACCACTTCTTGTACAGAAACAAACACAAGGATACAAACACTGACACAGATGCACGTACAGACACACATATACAACAAATGAAGATACACAGATACAAATAGATACACACATAGAGTTACACACACTGACACACATGTAGCAACATAGAAAAACAAAAAACCTTAGGTTAGGTTTAAACAATAGACAACAAATAATAATTAATAATTAGATTTATAATACGAGATCAGAAGGTGGTTGTAACACTTTAATATTCTGCTGTTGTTCCCTTTTGTGTCCTTTTTTTTTTTTTTTGCTTTATGGAATAAAAGGAAGGTACACTGTTAATGTTAATCACATGCAAATATGTGAATCTAATGTATCGGATATATTGGTGGTAATATTATATTGTTAAGTATGTAACCTGCAAAGCTGTGTAAATTTCATTCATGTTCCCTTTCCCTTTTTTCATCCCTAACTGTTGGTAATTTTACTATGAAAACTTTCAATAAAAACTAAATATAAAAAAAGTAAAAACACAAACAGATACAAACACTGACACACATAGTTGCACAGACACACAGATGCACACACTGACATATACAGATTCACACACTGACACACATACTGGTTTACAAATACGCAAATAGAAACACTGCCACACATGCAAATATACAGACACAAAGTTGCAAACAGTGACACACATACAGTTTCACGGACACACTGATACAGATACACATACATACAGATACACAGATACAAACACAGACACACATACAGATACAAACTGACACAAATGCAAATAAGGACAAACATTCAGGTACACAGATACAAACACTGGGGCACACACTGACACACACAAATGCACAGATACAAACACTGCCACAAAGTTGCACAGACACACTAATACACAAGCTGACACATGTGCAGATAAAATAAACGGACACACATACAGATTCACAGACATACCGATACAAACACTGCCACACATGCAGTAACACATGCAAACTAGTACACAAACCTACACACATGCAGATACACACACTGACACACATGCAGATACACAGATACAAACACTGCCACACACAGATACAAACACTGTTACACATGCAGATACAGAAACACAAATTCAGACACTAGCACACATACAAATACAGACACAGATATAAACACTGACACGCATGTGGATGCACACACACAAACACTGATATATATCCAGATACAGACACAGAAACAAATACTAACATGTAGATACAAACACTGCCATACATGCAGTTGCACAGACAAATTGATACACAAACTCACACACATGCAGATACACACACTGACACACATACAGATGGACACATACACAAACTGCCGTACATGCAGATACCCAGTCACACAGACATACAGACATATAAATGCATACAGATACACATCACTAACACATGCAGATATAGACACATAGATACAATGAAACACATACTGATACAAAAACACAAATACAAACACTACACACATACAGATACAAACACTGACACAGAAACAAACACTGCCACACATACAGTTGCACAGACACAATGATACACATGCAAATACACAGATACGAACACTGACACAAATACTTCATACACATGCATACAGATCACAATTTAGCCATCTGTCAGTAACCTACATTTTAGGTGCGGGAGGGTGGCTTCTGCTGGCTGTGAATGGTGGGAGGTGGGGGCTTTCTTCTGTCCTAGTCTGGTCCCCCATACAGCTTGTGGCTTTCCCCTCCTTTGCACTGTGTCTGAGTGTGAGTGAGTTGGGGGGAAGAGCTCTCAGCTCACCCTGCGGATTCCCATGAGAGTATATGAAAAAATGTAAGTAATGGCAGTCCAGGCTGGGACTGCAGGGTGAGTAGGTCCATCAAGTGACCCAGGGCACTCATGGGCACCGCAAGTCTTTAGGGTCGTGTGCTGCAGCGCTGTAGTAGACCCTGAAGACATTTTTCCATCAGGTGGCACAGAGTGCCTTGGCTACCCGATGGACCCGCTGCAGATTGAGTCTGCAGTTGCATTATGGCAGGGGTTTCCCACCCATGGTACGAGCACCCCCAGAGGTGCAAGTTTGAAACCCCTGCCATAATGCAACTGCAGACTCAACCTTGAGCCTAATGCCAGCTGGGGACCAGGTAAGTAGATGGGTGACAGCTGGGTGAGGAAGCAGAAGGAGGGAAAAGAGTTAGGTTGCCAGTCCTGATTTTGTACACCCTAGAAGATTTGCCCACTTGAGTGAAGATGCTGGTAGTATCAACTCAGGAGTGGATGTGCTGGTGGAAATTGTCAGTGAGACAGCTACTAGAGGCTGGATTAACACTCAGTGAAACATAGCAGTTTCTCTAAAACTGCTATGTTTTCAGCTGCAGGGTTAAAACTAGGCACTTGGCACCCAGACCACTTCATTGAGCTGAAGTGATCTGAGTGCCTATAGTGGTCCTTTAAGTGTATCTGCATGCACTGGTGTACATACCGCGGTCGCAGGGGTCGCAGCCTTGTGACTCTTGCGATCAGGTACCTGCCATGTGTTGCGGCCCTGGCCCGCACAGATTAAGCGTGGGGAGGGGGCCACGGATCAATTTTCGCACCGGAGCCCCATGGATCGTGTGTATGTACGCCACTGGATAGATTATTGGGAGGGGTTGCAGATGACCCAGCTGTAATGGTCCATATTTCATGACAGAGAGTTATGTAGCAAACTTAAGAAGAGGGCCTCCAAGGTGGTATCTGAGATATCACCTGTGCCATGCACTACGGTGGAAAGGTATTGGGAGATTAGAGAGCCAACATGTAGCTGAAGTCTTGGGTACAAACGTTATAGCCATGATGGACGGCAACTGAATAGAAGAGGGTCTTTTGTGCTGGGGGACAGGGTGGCAAGAAGGTTGGAGTAGGCTTTACCCTAGGAGTAGAGGGGAGGGTCAAAGAAGGGTAGATGTGGTAGATCATTTGGAAAAGAAAGGGAAATCAGCTGGTAGCTTATGGCCGTTACCGAGTACCGACTGGTTTCCAGCCTTGCACTATTTTTAATGACTGAATGCCAACAACATCTACTCACAAAGATACTGACCAATCACAGCTTAGCGACTCACTGGTAAAGCACAGTTTATCCAGGTTGTCACCATGTATTAAACTGGGGTTTTGTCCTATGCGAGATACATAGATCTATTTTACTTTTCGATTTAATCTCTTCTATTGAAATTGTTTATTTATATGACACATGTACTTTACCTAAAGGAACAGAACTGTATTCCTAAGAACAACATTGTCCCTCTGCCTCCTCCCCCCGCCTCCACTACAGTGCAGGACTTAGCTCATTGGCCGAGAGCGATCAGCTGATCAGCATTGCAGGTCCAACACAGGGGCTTACAGCATCCTATCAGCTGTAGTGGAGGTGGATAATGGCTCTCTGCGGACCCCAGGTAAAAAAAATCTAATGGTTTGACTTCTTATAATGAGGGGCAGAGGTGGGTGGCGTCAGGGCACTTCTGGCACCATAACCACTACAGTGCTTGGAGTGTTTCTGTAATATCTATTATTTGTATTTGAGTATCTCTTTAAAAAAAGTCTCCTTCTGATGGTATTTGTGTACTTTTTGTTTACGATTTGTTTACCCTGGTATTGAAAGAAATATTGAAAAGACAAATACATTTCTAAAAAAATGTTTTTTTAAAGAAATTTTAATAACCTATAGTATTATTCCATATAAAGCAATGAAAAAAATACATTAAATTGCAAGGCTATACAAATATATATTTACAAAGAAAAAACAAAATAACTCCCAGAAAATGATACGCTCTAGAAATACAGTGCGAGAAATGTTGCTGCTGTTGTATACACAATAACAGCAACTTTATTCATAAATAAGAGGCTTTGAAATAGTGATAACAAGTTTAAAAACTGGTTAAATTAATACAAAATAATAAAAAATTTAAAAAATGTAAATTTTTTTAATGTCCACCTACAAAGGATTGTTTTGAAAGGATTTATCTCCCCAAATTTTGTAAACATTATTTTTGGTTTGACAGGTGTATATTATTTGATACCTATTTTTATAATGCAATGATTTGATATCAGATAAAACATCCTTTTTCCCAGTTATCGCATGTGTAAATGAATAAAATGCATAATTGCGATCTTAGACTAACAGGCTATTCATTAAATTACACATTGTTGGTAAATTCAAACTTAAAGGAACACTATAGCTTCAGGAATAAAAACATTTATCCCTTATATGATAATGTTCCACTGCCTTTTTAGGTTTCTCCCTGCGCCCCCATGAGGGTTTGAAAAGTGAGATTACTATACTTGTTGCAGCTGCTCCGCCTCCCTGGCTAAGATGAGCAAGAGTGATGATCTCAGCCAATCCGATGCTTCCCCACAGGGAAGCATTAGGAGGCCCATGCTCATTTGCGGTAAATCTACATTCTGTGCCAATCAAATGCTCTATGAAAACATTGAAGAGACCCTAGTGGTTGCCAGGAAGTTTTTTTACATTGCAGGGTTAAAATTAAGAGCCACTGCACCCAGACCACTTCACTAAGATCAAGTGGTACCTTCAGTACCTCCTTTAAAGCCAAATAGCAGACCGGACCATATTCTCCATGTCCAATGGAGATGATGCTTCCAGTGCCTATTGCACCTAAAATTCGAAATTCAGTTTGAATTCTTGACAATTCACACTTTAGTGGAAATGCCTGCCAGTTTACTTTTCCTGGAGCATCTCTCTTTTTCTGAGCTTTAAGTTGAAAATATGTGAAGAAATAGTGCAATTTTCTACAGCAGTATTGGGTTTCTACAAGTCCTTCCTCATGGCTCAATAAGAGTTCTAATATAAATTTAGAAAAAAATGTTAAAATGGAAAATAATTGTTTATTGCATCATTTGTGTGAAACTTTTTTTTTTTCCATAATGTTCAACAATTTAATATTCTATTTAGCACATTAATATTTCACAAATTCACATCAGCATTGGCGGTTTTCGGTAATCTATTGCAAGGCAAGGAGAGATGGAAAGGATCTTCATCACATACTTATGGAATGCAGGCAAAATCTCATCATATCTCTGTGATGTCGATTTTCTTTAAAACTGTCCGGTTTCTGTGATTATAGAACATGTGTAATGTGTTCTTGAGTGGTGGGTTCTTAATAATGCACGTGATTTAAAGGCACACCATGCCAAACTCATTTTTTAAAATAAAATAACGACAGAGATGAGAAGCATATGACCATGCTTTCATAAACTATAAAATTAATATAGTCCTATTTGTTTTTAACAAAAATCCAGTTTCTACATGGGATAGTTTACAAAATCCTTGATTAAACAAAAATCTGCATTCATTACTCTTAAGGGTATGTCCTTTGGTTCAAAAGGCCAAAAATAAATGTTCTGTCTCCTTTTCTAATCTTCTTGATTTTTAAGTTTTACAGCTGCCAGACATGCTCTTCTTATCGTCTATAATTAATTACTTCCTTAATTCATTTCTATTATGAAATTCAAGACAAGTCAAACCTACAGATGAAGTTTCTTTTGGTATATTTGTGTCTATCAACTCAATGTTCTTTGAAGGAAACTGAAGGCACTACCAAAATACATTGATGTGCTTATGTTAACTTTTAAATAATATGTGGCCAGTGAAATATTGACGAAGATAATCAAATGTATACAATTGGATAATAATTTGATCTTCTGTAATTAAGACATGAGCTGTAACAGATCAGTAAAAACATTTCTAATGAATAAATAGAAAAATATCATGGTTCATCAATTATCTCCATTTTCATGAGAACCGGCTTATAGAAAAGCCATTGTCTATGCATCGATATTTCCCAGGTTTTATTTCTTCAGACGGAGGACTTTAAGAAGAAGGCAAGTTTGGTAGGTCAGAGAAAGCTCTTAATCATATGGGCTTCTTTTTAATCATCTCAGCTTAAAAGACCTAAGTCCTTTAAGCTACATAATTGGTGGCCTCGATAATGTGTCATGTGGCTGGTACCAGGGGTTAAAATTGTTCAAGTAACTGGAAGAAATTTGTGCAGTTTTTCCACCCGGGAGAACATCCCACATGGGAGGCATGTTTGGAGAAGAAGGAGAAAGCGAAGACGTGGTGTGTGTCAGGTCAACATCTTGCACACTTGGACCGTGTTTCATTACCTTCTTGTACTTGGACCTTTTATTCTGAAACCAAATTTTCACCTGGAAGACAATAAAAACATCGACAACATGATTCACACAAATACAGACAACTTAGTTTACAATCATCAATTATGTAAGCGCTTAGTAGATCAGTCTCTTAGAAACAGAATTGTCAGTGTTCTAAAACTATTCGTTTAAATAGTGTAATAGATATATACTGTTACTGTCCAAACATGCAAATACATATTGGCATATACAAAAAAAAGCATATAATTATGCTAGCAACAGCAGTCAATATAGAGATAGTGTTATAGAAATTATTGTCAGGTTTTTGTATCCGGTATTCAGCAGGTGCAGATATGTCCCAGTACTTTAGAAAAATATAAAAGGCGATATAGTGTAACACGATTATATTTATTAAGAACGTCAATTTGTGCTCTCCTCGGTTCCTGTGGGTACCCGAGGATCTTAGTCTGTGGAGCAGGAGTGGAATTAGGGACGACTACAGAACACCAATAATTTTATTATATATTGCGCCTCGTAGAAAAATCATCAAGCAGGTGCCTCAACGCGTTTGCCTATTGAAACCGGGTTTTTCAAAATCTTGAAAACTACTAGAGTGTGCTTTATATATATATATATATATATATATATATATATACACACACATATACATACACACACGCACACACACGACACACACACACATATATGTAGATATATACAAATAAAGTAATAGTTTGTGGGGCACTCAAATGGAAGTTACCAATACTTAGATAAATACGTCTTAGATAAATGATATAGCTATACAAGATTCAAATGCCAGCAAGGTTACCTTAATTTGAAAATTGTCAGACGTGGATTTTTTTTTTCTCAGTACGATATGGTGTCCACTGGGGGCACCAGTTGTATTGCAATGACCTGAAGATTTCTACATTGTAATTCTATACTCATATGAATAGCATGACAAATTCTCTGCTTCTATGTTGACCTTTCTCTACAACCATTTTTTCGCCTCCAAAGTTCTTTTTCCAATGGCCAAACTAATTATTGAAGAAATTAAAACCTTAGCAGTCGGCAAAACAGGTATAAGTTGGAGTTATTCAGAAACCCGCTAAGTGTCTTTCTCAAGCCATTACCTTTCTCTGTATATGGAATAAACCACTATCATACCCGCTTTGCTGACTGCTGATAGCTTCATCTTTTAAGTTTTTTATATATATATATATATATATATATATATACACACACACACACAGACACACAGACACACATATAAGGGCTCATTCATTCCACTATCATCTCCCGTCAGCTAACACTCTCAACCAATCAGTGGCCGCCCATTGAAAGAAAACGCAATATATTTTTCCTCCTGCTCACAGCATTTTTGGGCCACCTCGGTCTATAGTTTTATATAACTATATTATTTCTCAAGTCGGTACCAGCCAATCTGCCGACATTGAACATTGGAAGCGTGTTGTGAGTTAGCTCTTGCGTACACAGAGTGTTTGAGAACCTGTTATGACTCACTTGCATTTGCCCTCAATACCACTTGTCAGGGATGTTTTGGCATGACGCAGAGAACTGGCAGATCAGAAAATCAGCCCAGGTTAGTCCTGAAAGACCCAGAACAGTTTGTAGGAATGAGACTTTAAATTGCTTTGGGCAAAACCTTTGTCACATTTTGTACATGTTTGTGCTTGCTCGGTCACCATATACCTGCATGTCAACAAACGTACAGTGTTGAGTAATGCCATATACGACAAACATTACATATATTGCTTTGTAAATGTATGAGTATATATGTGTACCCCTCTAAGGATATCGCAGTCTATATTAACATCAAAACCACACCACTAAACTGAATCGTGTTCACTGTTTCATACTCCTCTGTCTCAGTTACTCGTTGCAGAGAGGGAACATTATTACATCTTGGATAAATGTTGATATAGCTATGTATACAAGATTCAAATGCCAGCAAGGTTACCTTAATTAAAAAATTGTCAGATGTGGGTTTTATTTTTCAGTACACTATGTGGCCACTGGGGGCACCAGATGTATTGCAATGGACTGGAGATTTCTAAATTTTTTACTCTTATCAATAGCGTGACAAATTCTGATTCTTTGTTGACCTTTCTCTACAACCATTTTTTTTTTTTTTTTACAGATTGCTCTTGAGTTAATCAAACAGCAAAGGTTATTTAAAAAAAATAATTATAATTTGGGGAAATGTTGCAAGAGCGAGCAAATCGCCATGAAAATCAATGGAATAGCCCTGTTGTTAAGCACAAAATAAAGAATTTTGCTTCACAATAAACTTCAATACTTGAAGTGCTATGTATTTCAAAAATATTTTAGCACAAAATACTTGTGAGGCAAATTCCTTTAAATTCACGCCCAAACGAATCAATTCACCCAGGATTTACCTGCGGAGTCTTATTTATTGAATACGGCTTCACACCTAAATCCCAGACAAATCAATTAGTTTGGGCGTAGATTAAAAAGGAATTTGTTTTGGATGAACAGGCTAAAAAGAATTTTACTACATGACAGGAGGCTTCATATTTTGCATTCTTGCTTTACTGCACCTCCACAGCAGCAAAACACCAGTAAAGAAAAACAACCAATCAGAGAAGAGTAACATCAACAAAAGGGTTGAAACAAATTAGCACTTCCTCTTTCTTTGCTGCTCCTACCTCCAGTTCTCCTGTTCATGATGCAGCCAGCTTTGTTTATATATTAGATTTATATACTTGGTGACATTTGATTCTGTCTGCTTTACACATAGAGTGATTTGTTTTCCACAAATGTGTGTCCTCTTTTTTTCTTTGTACAAAAAGAGCATATTTCAATAGAAATTGGCACGTTCATATATATACCTAGTAGATTAACCCCCTGGATGTCAATCAGACAACTGGTCCTGTTACTTCCTGGTTTGTTTAGCTCAGTGGAGCTAAGCTCAAGTGACAGACAATTGCCCAGAGCACCTGTTTTGAATTTTTTGAAGTCTGTGATTGGACAGCCACAGAAAACCTGGGCGGGGTTAGAAGGGGAGGGCTTGCAAAGGCTGCTGACAAGAGAATTGCAGCTTTTTCCAGCTGTTTTTATATACCAGAGTGAAAAAATGCATAATTAAATGCGTGCATGTTTTCATTGGTGCATATCTTTTATTTTTTTTTATTTTATTTTTTTGCATTTAAGTAATGGAGAGTCCCTTTAACAAACTTCCAAAGAATTTAGGAGACAAAGTTTTCATTAATGACATACACACTAAGCTACTCTCTCGAAAATACAAAATGAACCAGGCGCACAATCATGCCACACCTGGCTCTCTCATATATTCATATCAAACTAGCAACACACTCTCACAAGCATACATAACTAGTCATTCAGTTACACACACAATGAGACAATCATTCACAAACACAGACATACATACATAACTAGCCACTCACTCACCTAATCATGTAAAGTACAAAAGTCGGTACAACCACACATAAACATAAATACATACATTCACACAAACACACACTCGTATACATAGATTCATACCTAAATACATAATCATACACATTTACCTTCGTTCACACAGAGACACAGTGACAAATGCTCCTTGCCACAAACTCCATTGGAGACAGCACGTCTGCGAGGGGAAGCTAGCTCTCTCTTCCCTCCCTAGCTGATATAATTTTTTTTCTTGAAATCCCCACCCCAATCCAGCGCACAGCGTGCACGTGCCTGCAAAATGGTCCAATCAAAGACTGCTCTAAGAGAAAACATTGATTGGACCGCACAAAACGCTTGCTGGCTTCAGAAGAGGTGTAAAAGGCAATGGTTGGAACTTTGCTCAATGCTGGATTCCAGGTAAGTAAAAAAAACAAAAACATTTTTTTCAGCTTTTATTGCTAAATTTAGCAGGGAGGGGCATCTAATAATTAGTGCCCAATAGGGCATACAAAGTTAAACAGACCAATTTTTTAAAATGGTTACAGTCTACATTTTGCACATGAATCCAGTATGAGATATTACATGTACTTCCACACACAGTAAATAAACTTAGTAGGATTTAGAGTTTCAACAGTTACATTTTGTAAAGTTAAAAAAGTAGCGATGAAAATTTAGGACAAATTGTCAACACTGAAAAAAAAGGGAAAATTTTAATTTTTATAGTGCTGAGATATTTGCCTAAAATTTGCTTATATGCTTTCTATTCACTGTGATTCACTGTTCAGTGAATGAACCATAAAGAGTTAATGGTCCAACTCCCCCATACTCCCCGTGGTCAGACCTACACCTAAGGGTCCCATAGGCAGAGGATTTTCCGAACCCCTCCCTGCTCCTGAGGCTTGAAAACCTTGTAAACCTGAAAACACCCAGCTAGTGTTTGAAATACTCTCCTCTTTTAGTTGTTACTGTCGATTCATGCAAATTGGTAGTGCGAGAATTAAAAAAAAAAAAAAAAGGCGAAATGTACTTCTCATGACTTCCATGATTATTGTTTATGTGGTTCCATGAATCATTTTATCATAAGCAAACATTCCATTTACCTATCAGAGAACCTATGGCCATAAAATACTGGACACTTACGGCATTCCTGAATAAGGAAGATATTTCAAATCTGCTTATGAAGCCTTGGAGGCCCAAATGGCGGCACAACTAGGCATTTATCCCCATGACAACAGTCAACAGTCAACTTTGGCTGGTCTAACCTTTAAATAATGAGAACAGGTAAGGACTGACAAATGGTATGTCCATGATGCAGATTCCATCATGGGCAACATGTCAATCACAAAGAGAGCAGTGTTAATTTTGTCGACTAAAATTTTCGAATAAAACTTAAACAATTCAGATTACTAAAATACGACTAAAACTTACCTTAAATGTTTTTTTAGTCAAAAGACTATAACTAAAACTGAATTGAAATTTGTCGCCCAAATTAACACTGCACAGAGGGGCTGTGGAAGGGGCAAAAGAGACAGACAATGGCTTGGGAGAGAGACAACTAGAGGGGCTGGGAAAGAGGCAAAAGAGACAGATAGATGCTTAAACTTAGGTTATAGTCGTGTCGACTAAAACGAAAACAATTAAGATGAGTAAAATACGACAATGTTTTAAAATGGCTTTTTAGTCAAAAGACTATGACTAAAACTAAATTAAAATTTGCCGCCAAAATTAACACTGAAAGAGAGCATGCCATCGCAGAAGGCATGAGCGGCAGGACAAAAGGCTACCCAACACAGCAACAATAGTGCCTATTTATGGATTTAAATGCCATGAAAATATACAAAATGGCAGCAAGGGGCAGGCGGGGCTAATAATGTGTTTTCAATGCACTTTCCGTCAGTCTTCCCAAAAATGGGTGACAGAGCTAGTCTCACTTTGATGAATAACCCTGTAAAAAAAATTTATAGTATTTGCAACAAAAGACAGAGATAAGCACATTTCATAGTTTTTCAAATACAAAGCGAGGCCTATGTTAGTCAGGTGCATTGAAAACTAGCTATCAACAAATAATTATTCCAGTTTTTTAATGTGCTACTCAAATAGTGAGTTGTTAATACATAAAACTCTAAAGATTAGCTCTACTTGAGCAAAGCAGACTCAGAGATTTTTTACAATTCACTTTGAATTCCAAACAATTCTCAATTTCGTGAATATTTCTGATTTCTGACCGTTAAAGGGCAAATAAGGCCCAGAGGAGGCGGGCTGAAAAGCTAGCCGGATAGGAGGCATGTGTGGGTGTGGTGAGTGTAGGTGTCACATGTGGGGGGTGTCACTTAGGATAGGGGTGGGGTGGGGTCATATAAAAGGGCAGTCATTTTGTTCCCTTACCTCAGCCATCTTAGAATAAACGGCTGGTAACATCTTCCCTCCTTGCTGCCTGTTACCACTGCTTGTCTCACGGCCAGGGCATGGACATTGAAGCCATCTTGTCTGCCCTCAGGGCTGAGGCCCTTCAAGATGGGGGACTTCACCTGCAGTCCCAGCTGGCGCGGCTGCAGGGTGCTGCTGGGTCGGCTGTTCCCTCTGTCTCCAGCCCCAGCGTTCAGCGCCACCGTGCACGCCCCCCTACCCGGTATAGCCCCTCGCGGGAGGGTCGGGTGAGGGGTAGGAGCAGGAGCCCTGTGGCCGGGCCGTGCGCCAGTTCCCAGGTGGCCTCCCCCCGGGGCTCGGGGAGGCCGGCAGGTGGCCGCGCGGCGGTCTGATGCGGCCCACGCTGCCTCTCACACACCTCCCCCGCCGGTCTCGCGGGCATTGAGGAGGGCGGCGGCGAGACCGGCGTTCGGGAGGGCTCCAGCAACCAGAGCTTCCAGGCATGCGGCTCCCGTGACCCGTGGGTTGCCAACCCACTCCTCCGGTCGGGTGAGTAGGCCGCAGGTCGGCAGGGTCGTTTCCGGGGGGGGGAGGGGGTCTGGGGGCCATGGGAAGACATCTGTGTCACTTCACCCCCACAGCAGCTCCCCTCCTGCTCTGCCCTCCTTCCCTGCCTCCCATGTGCCTGCTCCTGGCACTTCTTATAATGCCACCCCACCTACAGTGGGTCCCTCTGGGGTTGGCACTTCCCCTCTTCCCACTGTCTCTGCCCCATCACTCCACCCCTCCCCCTCACCTGCCCCCCTTGTGTCAGGGATCCTCCCTGGTACTCCTGGTCCTGCCCTTGGCTCACTGTCTGCCCCATCTGCGGGCTCTCTCAGGGTGGGGGTCCATCATGGTTTACCTGTCCCTCCCCATCATCCTGGGCCTGATCCGGGCACCCTCCTTGACGGGTCCCATTCCACCCTTCCTGGCCCTACGTCTGTTACTTTACCATCCGCCTCTCCGGGTACTTTCACGGTGGGTGTGGGAGGGTTGGGTTCCTTTTCACCTTTACTTTCTTCACAGAGTGTCCCTGGTCGGGTGCGTTTCTCTGACGCTGGCGCTGGTGCAGTCCCTTCTGCGGTTACAGCTCCCGTGGTTCCGCCGCAACCTGTGGACCGGGTTATGGGGTCGCCGCAGCTGCCGTCACATTCCATTGCCTCTGGTGAGTACGCTGGTTTATCGGGGGATGCCTTAAGGGGTATTGGTGCAGGGGTCTTACCTCAATGGGACGCTTTAATACAAACCATGAGACAAGTTTTACAGTCTCTGGAGCAGGGTCATCGTCCTGGACTGCAGCCCCCTTTAGCCCTTGACGATCAGCTGCGGTCAGGGTGGGCGGCTGCTGGTGGTTCTGACCTTTCAGGGGTTGTAGCATTGCCCTCTGCTGCCCCCGCAGGGCCCAGTGGCCCTGTGGTGCCAGTTCCTCCAGTGGCGGAACTTGAACCATCCAAAGGATCCTCGGATGACGCCGCGGCATCTTCGGGGTCAGGGGTAGCCCCCGCTGCGCATGGGGCGGCTTACATGTGCTGGTCAGGCCCTCTAGGTCTCCATTTGACTCCGGAATTGCGCACCAAGATAGAGAAAGGGGAATTCGTTGAAATATTTTCCTTACTCCCTATGGAGGATCTGCCTCGTGTTGATCCTGCGGCAAAAGACTCCGAAAAGGAGAAGGAGAAGTTTAGGTATCGGAAGATACCAAAAACTTTTGGTAATTGGATCAGGGCTTTTTCTATCCTGGCGAGTGTGATAGGCGAGAAGTCCCCCAATAAATGCTCATCCCTCTTTTGCTATCAGGATACGATATGGAACGCGTGCCGGACCTATGGCGGATTAGGCTGGTGGCGCTATGATGAGCAGTTTCGCCAGCGCATAGCGGTCCGCCCATCGTTGAGTTGGGACCAGATGGACATCGGCTTGTGGTTGGCCATCATGACCCGCCCGGCATCGCATCAAGGGGGCCTCTCGTCCTTTCTCGGGGGGGCCGGCGCAGGGTCTGCGACCACTGCGTCGGCCAATCAGCGTCGAACGGGCTGCTGCTGGCAGTATAACGACGGGCAATGTAAATTCGGCACGGGTTGTCGTTTCAAGCACGAGTGCTCTGGGTGCGGCGGATCGCACCCCGCCTCCAAATGCTTTAAGCGGGGCAGGCTGGCGACAAGGGTGACGCCATGGGCTCTAAGGGCGAGGACGCCAGTGGACGTCGGCGCGATGCAACCGTGGTTAAAACGTTATAGAAATAAAAAGGCGGCTGCCTTACTCCTGGAAGGTTTTTCGTTTGGTTTTTGGATTCCCCATCAACATCGTCCGGCGTCAAAGGTATGCCGGAATTTGCGTTCGGTCTATGACCACCCTGGGGTGGTCAGGGACAAGTTGGCTAAAGAAGTGGCTTTGGGGCGTATGGCAGGCCCTTTTCGGGAATCTCCTCTCCCTGATCTCCGGGTGTCGCCATTAGGCGTCGTACCCAAGAGGGAACAGGGAAAATTTCGGCTCATTCATCACTTATCGCACCCCCAAGGGGGTTCTGTAAATGATGACATTGCATCAGAATTATGCCGTGTTTCTTACGCCTCATTTGATGCTGCGGTTTGTATGGTCAGGGATGCCGGATCGGGGGCACTCATGGCAAAAGCAGACATCGAGTCTGCTTTTCGTCTTTTGCCGGTTCACCCGGGGTGTCATCACCTCTTAGGTTGCTATTTTGAGGGGCATTACTATGTGGACATGTGCCTCCCGATGGGCTGTGCGATATCCTGCTTTTACTTTGAATGTTTTAGTTCCTTTCTTGAATGGGTGGTGAGAATGGAGTCTGGTCACAACTCCCTCCTTCATTACCTAGACGATTTTTTGTGTGTTGGTCCCGCGCACTCCTCAATCTGCGCACATATTTTGCAGTCATTGGCGGATGTGGCCTCTGGGTTTGGTGTGCCTCTGGCGCCCGACAAGACAGTTGGCCCTTCCACGTGCCTGTGTTTCCTGGAATTGAGATTGATTCAGTTATCGGGGAATGTCGGCTCCCAGTGGACAAACTGGTGGACTTACGGGGGTCTGTGCGGGAAGCGGGCTCCTTGCGAAAGATCACTCTTCGACGCCTTCAATCCCTCTTAGGCAAGCTGAACTTTGCCTGTCGGATCATGCCTATGGGCAGAGTATTCAACAGGCGCCTGGCGGCTGCCACGGCTGGAATTTCGAAGCCCTTACATTTCATCCGCTTAACCAAGGCGCTCAGGGATGATCTGGTAGTCTGGGCTGTTTTCCTTGAAACTTACAATGGAAGGTCTTATTGGCAGCAGCCTGAGGTTTCGAATGCCGCGCTTCACTTGTTTACAGACGCTGCGGGTTCCTCTGGCTTTGGGGCAATCCTGGGGCCTCATTGGTGCGCAGAGCCGTGGCCTGTATCGTGGGTCGATTCAGGCCTTACCAAGAACTTGGCGTTCTTGGAGCTCTTCCCCATCTTGGTGGCTGTTCACTTATGGGGGATGGAGCTCAAAGACAGGCGCGTCGTCTTCCACTGTGATAACCTGGGTGTGGTTCAGGCCATCAATAACCTGACGGCCTCTTCCCCTCCGGTGGTTAGGCTATTGCGTCAATTGGTTTTGCGATGCTTGTCTCTGAACATAACGTGCCGTGCTGTGCATATTCCTGGGGTCATGAATACCACGGCTGACTCTCTTTCTCGCTTTCAATGGCAGGTGTTTCGGAAAGCCGCTCCGGGAGCAGACTTGGAAGGCCTCCCCTGTCCCGGAGAACTATGGTCCCTTGGCCTGAGCGGATAAGGGAATGGATACGGTCCTCGGTGTCTGAGGCGACTTGGGTCCGGTATGGTAAGGCTTGGGGGGAATGGGTTGCTCTTGAGCAGGATCATGGAGGCTACGCTTCCCCGGCGGAACGAGTTCAAGGTTTGTTACATTTGCTTTGGTTCTGGGAGGCTTGCGGGTGTTCGCCGGCTACTGTTTCTGGGAAGCTTTCCGGTCTTAGTTTCTGGTTTAACTTAACTCGGGTGCCGGATGTCACTAAGGATTTCTTGGTTAAACTTGCGATGCGTGGTTGGCGTAGGGGCCCTCGTGGGCAGGATTCTCGTAGGCCGGTTTCAGGGGCATTGCTGCTAGGAATTGCCTCAGTGCTTCCGCAGATATGTTATTCTGCTTATGAAGCCAGTTTATTTCGGTTGGCCTTTATTTTTGCCTTTTTTGGGGCCCTCCGGATTGGGGAACTAATCAGCCCTAGCAGGGGGATTCCGGGGGGTTTGTTATTTCACGATGTGTCCCTCTTGGATGGTGCGGTGCGTTTCTTGATACGACGGTCTAAAACTGACGTTGTTGGAAAGGGTCGCTGGGTTACCCTTCGCACCATCCCTAATTCGTCTGTTTGCCCAGCCTCTGCGTTTCAGTCCTACTGCTCCATACGCCCGAGTCTTGCGGGTCCGTTGTTAATGCACGAGGATGGTACTTACCTGTCTCGTTTTCAATTCCTCCGGGTATTTCGCTTGGCACTCGATATGCTGGGAATCCCGAGTGGTGAATTTGGGGGTCATTCCTTCCGGATTGGGGCAGCTACTGAAGCTTCTCGGTTGGGTTTCTCTGATCAAGTGATTCAGAGGATTGGGAGGTGGGAATCTGGGAGGTTTCGTTCTTATATCCGGCCCACGCGTCTGATGGGTGCCCCCCTTGTGTTTTCTCCGCAGGGCCCGGCCGACGGATCTGGCTGATTGGGCATTCGTATATCTACTGGGCCCACCTGCGGGCAGGGGTACGCCCGGGTGGGACGCGACTTGGAATTCCCCGGGAGCTGGCTGAGGTCCGATGGTTCGGTTTTCGGGGCATGCGCTGGGGCCAGCTCTTGCCGGAGGTGTTACAGTTAGCCACATTGTTGGGGGCCCCTGATGTATTGGTGATACACCTGGGGGGAAACGATCTTGGGGCGCTGCCTGCTTGGGGGCTTGGTGAGCTCATTAGAAGGGATTTGGCGCGCTTGCTAGTCCTTTTCCCACAGCTCTGCTTAGTCTGGTCAGGTATAGTATCTAGGAACTATTGGCGCCGCGCGAGGGATCAGGGGGCGATTGAGCGCTGCAGGGTTAAAATCAACAAGAGGGTGTCCAAATTTGTACTCGGGGTTGGGGGTGTCACAGTGCGACACCGGATATTTGAAAAGGAAGCGGCGATCTATTTTCGCCCAGATGGGGTTCATCTCACGGATGTGGGTTTAGATTTATTTAATCTGGCGCTACAGGACGCGTTAGAGCAGGCCATGGCGTTGGTGGGGAGTCGCGCCAGCTGATTTAGGCTTAAATGCAGCAGGCGCTAGTGGCGGGTATGGTCCTTGCCAAACCAGTTGGAAAACGAGTACACTGGAAGAAGGAATGCTGGGTCTGGTCCCTCCCCTAACCTCGGAGAGTTGTGGTAATTGGGCGTGCCCCCCATGCCAGTAAAAGGCGGCCAGGGGTTGGCATGGGGTATTGGAAGGCCAAGGTAAAAGGCCAGTTATCTTGGACGAGGGGGGAGGGCAGGTACCCTGGAAGGGGGTACTCTAGAGTTATTATGGGTCGGTTGGCAAGGACAAGTTCTCGAGTAAATTATTGGTTGATTTATTTATGCTTGTTATTATAAATAAAGCTGTGGCCTGTTTTATACCACACTTATGTCTCTTGGTTTTAATTGGGGGGAAATCGGGAAAATGTAATTATGATTGCATTGGTTCGCACCACACAGTAACCACTACCTACACACAAAGAAATTCACTGCTAAACAGTAAACTGTGGTGAGACGAAAAATGTATTTACAAATTTTAAGTCGAAATATCCACACGCTTAAAAAAAACTCTCCAAAATAAGATATTTCTCCAACTTTGGCGTAAATGTTGAAATAAGGCGTACAACCGCCACAGCTCACTGTGAAGTGGTTACATTCTTAATAAGGCAAAAATCTCTTCTATGATAAATGCTCATTGTGTCAATTTAAAACAGGAATAGTTTAATTTGTTTATATTGGTCATATAATGAATACTATCCATAATTCCTATGGAGTAAGGCCTGGAAGGCATGCGGTTTGTATTAAACAGTAATAAAATAGTGTTTGCTTGTTTTGTACTGAAACGTGTGATGCAGACATTTTTGTTTGTCAGGAAGACTGGGCATATACCTGGCACAGACCAAATGGAGCACATTTTCCGGGGCATTGTCAGTTAATAAGAGGGATTGGCAAACTCACTAATAATTGGCATGGCGCATGCTAAGTGGAAAAAGAGGATTTACAAAAAAGACCACTTACTCCTTTACTTGCACCTTGGCACCTTGGTTCCCCAATGAGGACTTCGATAACCACTATATTACTATGCATCAAGTGGGCTTTAAAAAGACAACTGCTTAGGATATGTCTGGATCATAGAGGGTCCCGGAGACCCATTAAAAGACCACATCTTACACAGAAAATGGGGCAGGAGAGGGGAAGCCATTGTTCCACATCTCCAATAATTTAGACTCCCACCGACCCCCAAAGAAAAAGGTGTTAGAAGGTACAGGTGAAGGAGCAGATTGAGTTGCCCAAATACAAGAATTCTGATAAAACACATTGGAGCTCCTACAAAGAGCACCGTTCACAAACAATATAGAACTGACAATCAGTCTAAACTTTATGCAGTACCATTACAGGGATCTGCAGCGGTTACGTTGCTTAGACAGCCCTTTTATGAACCAATACTATTGAATGATGTCATCACAAGTTGCCACCAATAGACCCCATGCTAGTATGCAACCTACTGCTTACTGAGCAACAGCAGCTCAAAGTCACCTGGTTGTTTTAAGCCCCCTTTCTTTAAGAATGGATTGATATAAACCAGGGTTCTTCAATGGTCACCCCATTTTGACCAGATTGATAATGCAAAATTAACACTTCAGTTCTGTATTATCATTGTCAGCTCAGTCCAACCTGGACGTCAATGATTGGCTGAGAGTGATGGGAGCAGGTCAATGCGCTATAGTAGTTATGTTGCTTAGAATTCACCTGTATGGGCTTAAAATAGCTCGAAGTACAGAATTTGTTTTCCATTCAGATAAAAGTCTAATTCTCTCGGTTGCACGATTATGTAAAATGGTAGTTTTTGGGGTTTTTAGAGGGAGGGTGTAACATTTCGAAAGTATAAAATGTTCATAAAACAATTAACTGTCAAATTGGTTTCTGATTAAACTGGATGTTATATGCTGTGTAAATAGATGGCAATCGTTATTTATCCTGACACACAAGTTATCTAGCCAAATGCTTCTGCATTCCACAACTATAGTCAGTGACTACCTGCTTCGCTTTACTGAATGGACATCACTAAGAGAATATTCGTTACACAAATACAACAGCGTTCCTCCAACATTGGGAGGTGTCATGGCGGTATAGACAGGCCAAGGCACAAGGAGGGGACAGCGGTCTGGAAAAGAGGCTCTCAATTTGTCAATTTTGTCCTAAAACGTTAAAGGACCACTATAGTGCCAGGAAAACAAATTTGTTTACCTGGCACTATATAGTCCTTAGGTCCCCCCCACCGTCAGGGTCCCCCTACCACTGGGCTGAAGGGGTTAAAACCCCTTCAGTTACTTACCTTTATCCAGCACCGGGTTCCCTTGGTGCTGGCGACCTCTCCTCCCCCTCTGACGTCAGCTCCCGAGTGGAGCTGAATGTGCATGCGCAGCCAGAGCTGCGCACATTCAAACTGCCCATAGGAAAGCATTACTCAATGCTTTCCCATGGACGTTCTGCATGCTCACTGCGATTTTCACATTGAGCGTCGCGGAAGCACCTCTAGCGGCGGTTAGGAAGACAGTCACTAGAGGCTGGATTAACCCTGCAATGTACACATAGCAGTTTCTATGAAACTGCTATGTTTGCAGCTGCAGGGTTAAAACCGGGGGGACCTGGCACACAGACCATTTTATTGAGCTGAAGTGGTCTGGGTGACAATAGTGGCCCTTTAAATTAATTTTGCGTTCACATTGAACTCACTTTAGCCAATAATTCTGATAGTTTCAAATGTGTAGAATTCTGTACTTGCTTAACACATGCACGACTAAGCTGTCCAATTTAGGAGTGCATGCATGTAAAACACACACATGCACAGACACATGCACACACGCACACAAACACTGATAAACCTGCAGGCAGGCATGCTGATAACCTTAGAAATACATATATTACTTGCGTAGAACAAGATTTACCCATAATCCTCTGCATCTCACCTGAGTCTGTGTTAAGCCGAGCTGGGCAGCTAATTCCGCTCTTTCCGGAAGTGCCAGATACTGCGTTTGCTGGAACCTCTGGTTTAACGCTTGCAGCTGTAGACTGGAGTATATTGTTCGAGGCTTTCTGACTTTCTTTCCTTTGCCGTTAATTCTGATCTCTCCATTTTCTATGATTGTAGATTTCTCCATCTCTGAAATGAGAAGGCAATGTCAGTGCAAACAACAACCAAAACTACATGAACATTAACATAAAATTAAAAATCTGTTCAAGGAAGGAGTCTGCAAATTTTAAATTCAGTAATACCAGGGCTGGTCTGACCAGCCAGATGGATCCTTTCTGCAACAGAATTCTCAGTTAATGATCCTATTTTATCCAGGTTCCCTTCTCGTGATCGGTTTATAAATGTTGTACCTTTCAGGTACATTGAAACTCCCGGCACTGCTCAGTGCAGCCTCCTGTGATGTCACAGGTGACGAGGTCCAATCAAAGATTGCCAGAAAGTAGAGACGTCTTTGATTGCATGATTCAACAGATTCAAAATGCATGCACACGCTCTAAGTCCGAGAAAGGAGGGACTGAATGAAGGAGGATGGAGGGCGGGCTTAAAAAAATATAGCAGCAGAGCAGGGGCGTACCTGGAGCATTTGGCTCTCGGGGCGGATCTTTTTTTTTTTTTCTATTTGTCAGCCCTCCACCCCCAAATTTTTAAATGTAAAAAAACACTGACTGAGATATATGCACATATACACAAATATACGCAAATATACACACACTGGCACACATGCAGATACATAGACACAGAGATGCACACACTGGCACTTACAGATACACAGACACATAGGTATACACATGCAGATACATAGAAACACAGTCATGCACGGATACAGACAAACACCGACACACATGTACAGAGACACATGTGCACAGACACACATACAGATACACTGACACATACAGATACACAGGTATAAGTGTGTGTGTTTATTGTATGCAGTGTGTGTTTGTGTACAGTATGCAGTGTGTGTATAGTGTATGCAGTGTATGTGTAGTGTATATGCAGTGTGTATGTATAGTGTGTATAGTGTATGCAGTGTGTGTGTGTGTGTATAGTGAATGCTGTGGGTGTGTAGTGTGTATGCAGTGTGTGGAGACTCCTGGGCCACTCTTCACTGGGCAGCCATACAGAGACCCCCTAGTAAGTGCCACCTGGGGTGGACCACCCCCCTCCACCTCCGCCTTAGTACGGCACTGCAGCAGGAAGGCAGGGAGGGCTAAATTCAATGTGGGAGTGAGGAAGGGCATACACAAGCTTCCCCTTGCAGGCTCTGAGAGTGTAACTAGCCCCCAGCACACAATTGCCAAAATCCCAGGGTGTGCAGTGTTTCAAGCTGCAACAATGCACAACAAGGGCAGGTGTGCAATACAATACTTTAGGTAGACAAGTTCAAATAGGTCACATTGGTTTATGATGTCAGATATTTGGAGAATGTGAAAATTCAGCATTTTATCAGAAAATATTTAGCTGTTTAAGTGAATAAGGAGCGTGGGTTGAGTGAGAGAATTTTTCTGGATAAAAAAGGTGAGAATATATTAACTACAAATAATGCCCAGTTTGTAACTCAACCCGAGTGATTCACTAAGTTGGATATTGTCTCCAACTGATCATTGAATTAC
>OW240917.1:236883533-237012540 GCA_933207985.1 Pelobates cultripes | reverse complement strand
AAAATACTTGTTTAGTTAATAACCCAGTGGGAAGCTTTATACAGTACATATTATATCAGGTACATGGGTGGGAGTTATATATTATAGAATAAAATGTATGTCATAGGTCACACTTCACTAACTATTTCATACATTCTCAACTCCAAAATTCTTAAAGGACCACTAAAAGCAGCCATACCACTTTATCTCAATGAAGGATTCTGGGTGCAGTGGTCCTTAATTTAGTAGAAATGGCAATGCTTACACTGCAGGTTAAACACGTCTATAGAGGCTTTCTTCCTGACAGCAACTGGAGGAGCTTCCGCTGTGAGAACTGAAACAGACTCTATTCCATTAAAGTAGTGCAGTGCTGGTCGCGCATGCACCTTCCGTCCTGAATGGTCCTCTACAAAGGGCATTATATTGGACAAAGGAGAAGTATTGGTGTAATGTCACGGGAGGCGGAGCGAACAGCTGCAGTGCCTCGATCTCAGCACTGTAAAAAAAAAGTATAATAATACTCTTTATTACAGTTTTCAGTTAGATTCGGGGGTGGGGTGGGCTAAATCTAAATAAATGGGAGTACACTATAGCGTTAGCAATACAGGTTTGTATTCCTTACGCTATAATGTTCCTTTAACATTAATGAGATCAGGTATAAGTTTTGATGCAGCTGAAGAACTGACATTTTTTTCACGTAATTTTTTAACAATTATTTAAGACATTCGTGGAGACACTAGGTGTTTTGTTCCCTATTCACCAACCTCTCAATTGTAGATAATGTCAGTCCACATGGCAACAGTTAAGTCAAAATAGCCGATTTGGAATAATTATCCAATTTAGCTATGTTCACGGCTTGGCTGTTTACCCAATATTTTGCCATTTGAATTTTCATTTGTCACAATCCTGAGTTTAGTGAAAAATCCTGTAATTGTGTAGCAATCGTGCTTCTTTTGTCAAGCACAAACTTCCCTAAATGTTCTACAAACTGTTATGAACAGACAGCGCATGTACAGGACGAAAATGTGTAGTTATTGTGAGGTGTATTCATTAATAGGTGACTTGTCATGAGTTGAGAACCAAATCGTAATTTTGCGGGGGGAAAGTTTTCATTGAATTCAAATAACATTAATACAATGACCTCAAAAAGATCAATATAAGTAGAATTATGTTGTGCAATTAAGAAAAAATGATTAAATAACCAACAAAGATTAAAAAAAATTTTTTAAAAATCAACCAATATAGTATTTAAAAGCAATAGATAATTTGGTGAATTTTTTTTTTTTTTTCTATATTTGTTTTACATTTTTCAAGCTGGCTGCCGACACAGTCACAAAACGTACGGTTTTGTAAACAGACACAGAAACGCCTCATTTAAAGTGAATTCAAAGTAAATTTCTAATTGTAGGCCAAAATAACCAAACTGCGAGAATTCTCCCCCCAAAAATGTATATTTTCAGTTTGTCATTTTTGGTCTAAAATTAGAAAATTCCTCTGAATTCACGTTGGATTCAAAACAATTCACACTGTAAAGAATAAGGATGATTACTCACTAAATCCTGTAATTCCACTTAGAGATTTATTCACTATAGTGAGATTTCAGAATTGAATACAAAGTGAATTTTAAACTTAAGGTAAAAAAAGCCGAACGGGAGAAATTCTCTAAGTCAATTATGCTTTTTATTCAGCTACTTTGGCCTTAAATTTGAAATTTACTCTCAATTCTGACTTTAGGAAATAACTCTGTAATTTCCGAAAACTGAAAATCAAAATAGCAAAAAAAAAAAAAAAAAAGCAAACGTCATTGACATATGGGAAATTATCCAAGTCACGCGTAGTCACAGGTTGGCTATTTTAGCTTCATTTTGCAATTTGCTTTACAAATTCACAATTCAAAGTTTAGTAAAAAAAATGCCTGTGCATTTACTGCTGAAATTTCGCAACCTCGCCATCATGATCTGATTCAAACAAACAAACACTGAAAGAGAGAATGTCAAAGAAAGAAAAAACACGCAAACAACAACAACAACAAAAAAATGCAAACAATATAAGCTGCCTGAGAGCAAATACTTGGTTTCTGTTGGGACTTTGAAAATTAATTACAGGGTTTGCTGTGAACAACAGTCCATCGTTCATCTTCTCTTTGAAGAAACAATGCAGATAAAATCTTAGCAAGAATTGCCTTTGTTATAGAATTCTTGAGAAATGGTCACTCTTAGAAGTAAATTATAAAGAGAAAGTACAGTTCAATCATGATTTATACTGGCACAATCCGCTACAATAAAGCTATAAAAATGTATTTATTCTGTGTTTTGGGCTCATTTTAGAAGGCTTTTGTGAAAAAGTTTCAGGATACACCTGACAGTAGTTACACTTTGTAAACAAGGGGATTACATTGTGTACTTTGCACTTGAGATATAGCGATCATTTATTAAAAAAAAAAAGCAAAACCTCTATTTTATTTATAATTACATAGATGGATAGATAGATTCAATCTATACATCTAACGTTAATTTCCTGATAAATCGCATTGATTGTCGTTAAGCACCATGTAATAGGCAGGGACGTATCCACTAAATAAGTGGAGATTTTTTTGACAAGCAACTTTAAATGTAGGTTAACATAACAGGAAAAAACGACAAAAGCATCTTGTAGCCAAGCTATTTTGACGTTAATTTTGAAAGTTGATTGTCAGCTCTAAATCTTTAGTAAATAGATTCCTGGCACGTGAATTAACGAAACTTTGTGTGCATGTTCTTTTTTTTTTTTGGCATTAAGACTTCACTTAGTTTTTAATAGTACTGCACATGAACAATTGCCAATAGTGAAATTACTACAGTAAATACACGGACGTGTACATACTTCTAATAGATACAGTTAGATCTAACAAATAAAAAATGTAGAACTAAACAGTAAAATAAGGAACGTCCCAGAATACTTTCAACGCATCTTTCTTGGTATAATGATAGAAACACACACTCACACAAGTAGACAGACACAGACACACACACAAGCCAGGCCGACAGACATACACAAATAGAAAGACAGATACACAGACATACATAGACACAAATAGATAGACAAAAAGACAGACAGAGAGATAGACAGACAGATAGCTTAAGTCTACATTATGAAATAGATCAATATTTCAGATTTTTATATAGTATTCTCTAGTAAGTTTAATTTAAAAAAAACAGATTTATTCATGACTGTGTTTAATTATTTTATATTTCTCTAGATTGCACGACGGTGGTCTAGTACTCCTACACTAAGTGTGAAATTCTTCTTGGATACACATACATATAAAATGAAATATATTTCTAAATAAATATATTAATATATAGCTTTAACAAAGACACATGTACACACACACACACACACACACTTCTATATGCGTGGCTGGTCCTATTAATATATGTTTGTTTAAGTTTTTGTATCACTTTCTTGTATATTTTATATTCGAAGCACACTTTTTGAGTACAGCACCGCTCCACTGCGCATGCGCCCCATTAATAGTTTTCATAAAAAGTACAATAAATCAGACAGGACATCTAGCAATTATTTAATATCCCAAGTGTGTAATACTTATTACTAGATTCAACTCCAGAGAGCCCTGAGATTAGATGAATAACTTCCTATAATAGGATATTCTGGCACAGTGTCAGGCGAAGGATATAATGTCTGTATTGGACGATTAAAGGCACAGTGTCCCAAATGAGGTAGGTGTTCCTATGCTTTATAGGCAGTGAGGCTTGTTTTACGGGATGGACTGACGTCTCCGTACATTCTTCAACACTGACAAAGCTCTGTCTAAATGTCCTTATATTTAACAATTTCAAATCATATGCAAGTTGCAGTGGCACATCCTATATTTTTATAACTATAATTATCTTTCATATTATATATATATATATACATATATATATATATACACACACACATATACACATACACACACACACACACACATCTCTCTCTATATATCAATATATTCAGCAGCAATATTACAAGATACTTGTTCTATCATCTATCAATCGATCTACATGTCTGTCTGTCTCTCTGTCTGTCTAACCATCCATATATCCAGTGTTGCAGAGTGTGTAGGAGCTGTATGTTATATTAATACATATATATTTAATTTGTAGCAATATAAATAACCTGGCTAATGAGTGTGATTTACCATTCCCACGATTGTATTTTTCCTTGTCAGTAACTATCGTCTAATTAAAAGGGACACATTAGTAACGTAACGTTCTGCAATAAAAAAATTTACAATCAGAATTTAAAAAAAAAAAAACCTACAGGAACTAAACCACTCAGTAAAATGAAAACAACCAAACAAAAACAACGACAACATGTAAAAGGTGAAACTATTGTAGTCTGATAACCATCTGCTTCAAACTCACTGCCTACAAAATACACCATAATCACTGCTTGGTAGATACACCCCAATCTTTGTTGATTTGTATGAATTCATTTCCAACATGAGAGTAAAAATAATGAATAAACTATAGGGATAAATCACTCTATTACTAATATAATACATTTTAGAGCAGCTAAGTGTCTTAAACAACTTTTTTTTTTTTAATTGCATCAATTATGATTATTATAAAGTAATATAATATTTTTTATTAATTGTTCTGCTGAAAGGCTTTAATATTTATTAAACATTTGACAGTTGCACTAGTTAACAGAAACTCAATGTTATTTGAAGTTTGGTTAATATTTTACCCAAGGGGGAAGAAAACTTTTTTTCCTACAAATTTTAAGGTTTTACTTTTTAACTTTTTGTTTTTTTGCCTAAAAGCAACAAATGAGAGAGAAAGAGAGAGAGAAAGAGAGAGAGAAAGAGAGAGAGAGAAAGAGAGAAAGAGAGAGAGAGAAAGAAAGAGAGAGAGAGAGAAAGAGAGAAAGAGAGAAAGAGAGAAAGAAAGAGAGAGAGAGAGAGAGAGAGAGAGAGAGAGAGAGAGAGAGAGAGAGAGAGAGAGAGAGAGAGAGAGAGAGAGAGAGAAAGAGAGAGAGAGAGAGAGAGAGAGAGAAAGAGAGAGAGAAAGAGAGAGAGAGAAAAAGAGAGAAAAAGAGAGAGAGAGAACAACACTTACTGACTGAAATGACTGCATTTGCTTGTACTCTATTAAGATAATATGGAATATTCAGAAAAAAAATGATTGATAGTAAGTGCCTGTAACTTTTCATTACAATAACTGATCTAGTAAATATGTCCATATCAGAGAATGTATTGGTTGTATCAAGCCTGGCTGTTATGTTTTAGATTATGCTAAAAATAAAAAAAATTGCTAAATTACCCTAATTCACTGTTTAGTGTATAGATCCCCAAATCTGTAATAAGGATGTGTGGAAGCAGTGGTGGTCACAGAACTGATTCATTTTTAGCCATATGTTTGTGTATTGACCCTTACTTAAATTAAAATACATGTCCTTAAAATACACACACTAACTAGTATATAATATATATATATATATAATCAATTTGGGAGAGGGCAGGGACTAATTATAGGTGAAATTAGTTATATATGCATTATAAATATACATTTAACAAGCTGGGGAACATTATTAGACTGCTTGGTATTTTTTTTTTTAGAATTCTAAAACTATTTAAAATAGAATATTACTCTAAAAGCAGCCATGGGTGTTAGCTACACATATTGACACATTGCAGCAGGATTTCTAGGAAAAGGAAAGAGGCCAATTATTCCTTCCTACCTTAGAGTTACAGTGCCTACATCATGACTACATTTTATTAGACAGCGCTGCGGTATAGGTTGGAGACAACAAAATCATTCACGAACAGTAAACGCAAACTAATGGATAAAAGGACACACATACTTAAATAAATACCTGATTATTTATAATAGATAATAGACACAGAAACAGGAAAGCAGTCAATAATGACAAACCTATATAAATATTATTTAAGTCAAAGAAAATATTGTACAAATAGCTAGACAATAGAAAAAAAGTATTAAAACCACTTACAAAACTAGCAGCAAGTATGTAATGGGAATACTTTTTATTAATTAATTAGCAATGGCAAGAGTATTAAGAGACTCACATCTGATCATACAATGATCACAAACAATACTGAACACACACAGTGTATAATTTAACTAGAGTTATTCCATTATGTTTGCTTTTGTCAAAGTACTGCTATAAAATACTTAGCAACAGTTAAAGTGGGTCTAAGTAAGTCCCTGTTGACTTGGATATCTTCCACTACAATTCCTATAATCTCTGGTATGAAGCTGCTGGAGGGGGCATACAGTTTATCCCAAACCAGAGGTGAGGGTATGCTGGAGAATGTGAGGTCTTTGATGGTACCCACCTGAGTCCTCCTGGAGTCTGGAATTTGGGCCAATGCTACTGGTGAAATGCTGGTAGTTGAGGTAGGTGCTGCCATTATGGTGGGTTGGGTGGAGGGGTAGACTGGAAGAAGAGGTTGAGTATGGATATCCCAGTGACCTGCTTCCATAACTTGATGCTCCTGGGGAGTAGAAGCCCTCATGTCCAAGGGAATGGACCCCATGTAGAGGGTAATGTGCCAAGACTGGGGAGTGCTGGGGAGAAGATGTGGGGACATGACTGAAGTCCAGAAAAGAAGACTTAGATGGGTCCAACAAAGTATCAGCTATTGAGGTCATCTCGAAGAGCAGAGGGCACTGGTGTGATACTATGCAACGCTTGGTGGGATCCCATGACCATTCTCCATCCCCAGCCTTGTCTGGCCACCAGGAGCTCAGCTAAGCCTCTAACTCCTGTCAGTTTGGAACCTCAGAGAGTTTGAGCCACCAAACCAAAAACACTGTTTAGATCCTCCCTCCAGCCTGGGGATTGGCAAACTCCTTCTTCTGATGTCACATGTCCTTCCCCAGGGAAGCCCTCATTAATATAATTACCTCCAAGCCTCTTGGTGCAGGCAGATGTTTCAATGAGAGCAGCACAAAGCCTGGTTCACTTTACAGGTTGAAACTTGCTACAGAACAGTCAGAACAACAAGAGAAGACAGACATGGAGAGGGAGGAGAGACAAGTACCATGCAAAACAAGAATGGAAACAAACACATTCATAGAGATTCCTGTATCTGTGCACTGCAGACTATGTTGGTGCTATATACATGCTTATAACAAGAAGTCACTTTTACTCAGACATAGAGGATGGCAGATTGGATGGATGGATGGATTTACAGACAGACAAATAAGAGTTTAGTTGTAGATAGATTGATACAGTTATTGAAGAGTAGGGCATCTTTATTTGCCTTATGGTAAACACACACACACCAATATAGAATTTTACAAGATAGGAGAGACAGACAGAAAGAAATAGGATAGATCGATCGATTTAAGGATTTATTTACTGCCCAACATATAAAGTAGTGTAAACTGAGTTTCAAACGAATCGTGATTTGTCAAAATTTTGGCCTGATGGGCGACGGCAATTTGTCCAAAATCCCAAACAACAAAGCGCTATATGGATGACACACAAAACAAACTGAGGGATGAATGAGACATTTTGCTTGTTTAAAGATTCAGAGTTTTGTCAGCGGCACAAAAAAAAATGAGAAGAAAATTAATGTAAAATAAGATGATTGGTGTTAAAGGGACAGCCACTAAATGTTGATTTTAATCACATTAATTGATAAATGACCACTAGAGGGGAAAATGTATATATTTTATATATCATACATATATAATGTGTAATATTATAAATAAATCTTTCTTCTGTTCCTCTTTTTTTTCTCTTCTGTTGGTTACTTCTCACTTAATCTGTGAAGAAAATGGTGGGAAGATGTGCCTATTAGTGTACTATAAAATATATCTATGTATGTATGCATAATATTTTTATTATGTATAAATTTGGCAGTACACTAGCAGGGACATTTTCATGGCATTTAGGTTTGTCCAAACCTAAACTAGTCATGTACAAAAACCAAATTGCCTGACATATTCGGATGAACCAAATGTTTTTTTTTTCACTGTGCCAAGTCTAGTAACATATAAAGATCTGTAAATCAGAAAAACTCTGTAAAAAAAATGGTTATATTTTCAATCAGATGTTAACTTGCTTTACAAGTTTACAAGTTACAAGTCTCGCGTTCTGTAAATTGAACTTTAAGCACACACAAGGCTCCTGCAGGATCTATCAGGCTATAAACAGTGCAGGTGGTAAGACATTTTACATCTGTGCAATAAATTAAATATAAACATTACATCTCTCTTTACAGGAAGTGTTTAGGAAGGGTGTGTAAATCGCATGCAGGGAGGTGTGGCTAGGGATGTATTAACAAAGTGATTTAACTCCTAAAAGGTTGAGAAATGAGAAGCGAGAGACCTTATCCAAAACCCCTGGCTCTCATCACCTGTCCCTCCACAACAAACCACCGAGATAACAAAGCACCTCTCCTCAGAGCCGCATAAGGAGTCCAGAGAGGCGCATAGACTATAGCGAGACATACGCACAAATCTCTTGGAACTCTGGCCCAGCCGCATCTAGTCTCCCTACCCGGACAACTTCAACCCCCATTTTCCCCCACTTCCCAACCAGCCAGGAGAACGATCTTTGGAGGGTAGGCACAAGAGACTATGAGGAACAATTGTTCCATGAGAGCCAGAGGGAGAGCCCCCTTTTCAGACCACGGAAGCTCACGATATGTGACCAGCCAAAGCCCCATTCCTCATGGAACTCTTTTGGTCATGAACATTACTATCGGCTTGTCAAAACTTTACCCCGGTGGCGATTCTCTAATTCTGCATGGATCCTAGCGCTATTTTCCCAACTTGGGCACTCGGGTCAGAACTATTTGAGGATGTATGATGTGTTGGGGTTCCTGTTGACTTTGATATGTTTTTCGTGGTATTTTGTGTTATGCTGTCTGTATGTGGGAGATAATAAATTTAGTGATAGATAACAGAATTGTCTACCAGACACAGAGGCACCAGGGCGGGGACAGTTAAACCTAAATAGGGACCCCATGCTGGGGTCCGTGTATAAATGACCATGGTTTTGTTACTAAAACCAGTTCTTCTCCCAGGATTAATTATGGGGGGAAATGCTATAATACTGCTTGACACTACTCTGCTTTGCCGAGCTATAATCACTGGTTACTGCGCTGAATGGAATACTTCAAAGGGGTAAGGACAGCTCTGGTGGTGAGACTCGGGTCCCTTAACGAATGAACCGCCACAGAGGGCCTTTAAATAGTAAGGAACTGCACCCAGGGCCGGTGCTTCCATAAGGCGGCACAGGCAACCACCTTAGGGCGCTCTGGCCCAGGAGCGCAAAGGTCCGGGTGACCAGCAGGAGGGAAGTGCACAGCCCTTCTCTCGTGCCGGTTATTTCTTGTATCTTGGCTGAGCGCCAGTACTTCAGATGCCCGACACAGGCGCAGGGGGGCCAGCAAGGGAGCTATATCCTTTCTTGTATAGCTTCCTCGTGTTCCCCGCAGTGGTACCTGGGCCAGAATGTGACGCCACATTCCGCCTCCCGGGACCTCTACAGTGCGTGAGGGAGCTATACAGGAAATACTGACATACAGCGGAGCTGCCTCAGATGAGCGCAGCGCCAGCCCATTGGACCCCAGGACCCACTGCAGTTCTCCAGAAGGTAGGGAGACCTGTTTTCTCTAAGCCCCACTCCCCCTAATACTGTCTCCCACACAATGTTGTCTTAAGCACCCAAAATACTACCCTTGCCCTCCAATACTGTCCCTACCAAAATACTGCCCTTGCCCCAATACTGTCCCTATCCCTCCCACAATGCTGCTCTAACACCTGAAAATACTGCCCCCAATACTGTCCCTATCCCTCCCACAAAGTGGCCCTAACCACCCAAAAAACTGCCCCTGCCCCCCAATACTGTCCCTATAAAAAATCCTGCCCCTGTCCCATCACTGTCCCTAACCCGTCACAATACTGCCCCTGCGCCCCAAAATTGTGCCTATCCCCCCCACCATAGCCCCAGTCCCCAACAATACTGTTTCTATCCACCTCCCACCACTGTACCACTCAATCACAATACTGCCCCTACCCCCCACTAAAGCCCCAATCTCCCACAATACTGTTCCTATCCTCTCACTAGCGCCCCAATTCCCCAAAATACTGCCCCTGTCCCCACACTAAAGAATCAAACTGCCACAAAACAGCCCCTGCCCCCATCAGAATAAAGTCCCAACCCCCACAATACTGCCCCTATTCCCCCACTCTAAAGCCTCTATCCCCCACAATACTGCCTCTATTCCCCAATACAACCCTATCTCCCCCTGGCTAAAGCTCCTGCCCCACACAGTACTGCCCTATCCCCCACTAAAACCCAATTGTACAGCACTACAGAATTTGTTGGCACTATATAAATAACAAAGTCTGTATCCCACACAATTCTGCCCTTATCCCCCACATTAAAACTCAGTGACACAGAAAGGGTCTGGTGGGGAAGTAAGAGACACAAGCGGGTGTAAGACAAACTAAATGGTGTGATATAATAAACTAAAGGGGGTGTAACACTCACACAACAGAAGCAAAAGGGGCAAGACATTCAAGAGGGGATAAGAAACAGTAAAGGGGTAAGAAATTCAATAGAGGGGTTACGAGGCACACAGGTGAAGATACATTTTACTTTTGGGTATGCATCTTCGCTTGTGAAGCCCAAAATCCATGCACCGGCCCTGGTTGCACCATACCTCCTACTATTTGTAATTGGCAAACAGGGACATTTAAATTTAATGGGTGTGAGTGGGTGTGTGGCCAGGGGAGGGCTGTTCCGAGAAACTTTAGGTGATTTACTAATAACAATTTATGCAACTAAAATGTAATTTAGAACAAGAACAATGTATCGTATTGACACAGACTGATTTGTAAACACATGTATTGTAGTTTAAAGACACGTTACTGGGAGTATTATCGCTGTGGAGCTCTGTTATACACTCAGACACATTACTGGGAGTATTATTGCTGTGGAGCTCTGTTATTCACTCAGACACATTACTGGGAGTATTATTGCTGTGGAGCTCTGTTATTCACTCAGACACATTACTGGGAGTATTATTGCTGTGGAGTTCTGTTATACACTCAGACACATTACTGGGAGTAATATTGCTGTTGAGCTCTGTTATACACTCAGACACATTACTGAGAGTATTATTGCTGTGGAGCTCTGTTACACACTCAGACACATCAACAATATGGAGCTCCTATAAAAGAGGGACCGAGGGATTTAGGCCCAAAATAGGGACTCCCCCTCCTAAATAGGGTCACTTGGGAGGTATGCCGTGCAGAGCCCTAAAAACCTACAGAAATGTATGGGTTGAAAATCAAATTGCAAAATTTAGACCAAAGTAGCCAAGCTAATATTTCTGAGCTGGAGAGTTTTTGCAAAGTAGGACTTTTTGGCTGAATTTTACAAAGCAATTTGTCATTTTAAGTTTTGTAAATAAACTCCACAATATCTAAACTGGATAATTTTATATTATTCAGCTATGCTTCCAAGTCAGTTACTTGGGTCTCTAATTTGAAATTTACTTTGAATTCATTTTGAAATCTAACTTTACTAAATAGCCCTATTTCTGTCTCTCACTGTATTTTATACCACTTACTCAATGTATCTGGAGCTGAATACGTTGGTGCTATAGCTAAATTATCGTAATAATAATAATAATAATAGCATTACCTCAGTAGCCAACTTGGCTGCAGATTGCGGAGGTGGGTGTATCTTGTGTAATGTAGCTAATGGCCTTGAAGTAAGTCCACTGACTCGGTCTCCTCCCAGCTTATACTTTGAATGGGTGAGATCAACAGCTTTAGTCACAATTATTACCATTAAGATAAAAAAAAATAATAATCTTAGACTCCCAAGTATTTCTGAGCATTACAGAAATGTTCTACTAAATGTACTCAAAACATACAAAATGTATTTAAGCAAGTCTGTCAAATATGTGATATGATTATACTTTTATAACTTTTTATATTATTTGTTTGTTATATATGGCCTTTAAATATCTTTACATTCATATGATGTCACTCTGACATCACAGCTGATGCTTAAAGGACCACTATAGGCACCCAGACCACTTCAGCTTAATGAAGTGGTCTGGGTGCCAGGTCCAGCTAGGGTTAACCCTTTTTTTTTTTTATAAACATAGCAGTTTCAGAGAAACTGCTGTGTTTACACTGAGGGTTAATCCAGCCTCTAGTGGCTGTCTCATTGACAGCCGCTAGAGGCGCTTGCGTGCTTCTCACTGTGAAAATCACAGTGAGAAGACGCCAGCGTCCATAGGAAAGCATTGTAAAGGCTTTCCTATGAACTGGCTGAATGCGCGCGCGGCTCCTGCCGCGCATGCGCATTCAGCCGATGACGTCGCTAGGAAGGAGGAGAGGAGGAGGAAAGCTCCCCGCCCGGCGCTGGAGAAAGGTAAGATTTTAACCCCTTCCTCTCTCCAGAGCCTGGTGGGAGGGGGTCCCTAAGGGTGGGGGCACCCTCAGGGCACTATAGTGCCAGGAAAATGAGTATGTGACTTGAGTGGTGACTTGGTCCATCAACAGAGTCTTGTCAAAGGTTCCAATAACAATTATAAGATAATTACCAGATTTTACTAATTACATGACGTAAAGTCATGATTTTATAAAGGACACGGAGGCTCATATTATGCTTATCTCTTTCTTTATTATACCTCAGCAGCAAAGAGAAGGTATAAACATTCATAGAAAAAAAGTTTTAACAGGTTCTCCAAGGGTTAACCCAACATCATACCCTTGACCAATAGGAACAGTCCCTCTATCTATAACTACTCATGTGACCTTTCCTCTCCCTCTTTCTTTGGTCATGCCGAAGCTGTATCTTTATGACTTGAGAAGACACTGGAACACTTTATCCGTTGTGTCGAACTTTCCCATATCCCGAACTTGTAAGAACTTGTCTGCGTGAACTGCGGTGACAACTGGTCATCCAGGGTGTCGCGTATTGCGAATTAAACTGTAATGGGATAGAGAAAAAAGTGGTAAAATGTGGTCTGAGGAACTGTTTGTCACAACGTGACTAAATCTTAGCATATGCCTGAGGTACTACAGACTCACTAGTATATAAAAAGAAAACAGTTGTCCTAAATAAACGAATTAAATCGAGACGAAAGAAGACACCACAATGACCCTTATTTTATTGTTTATTGGGTGGGAATTTCACTCTACTTTCGCCGATATAGGCCTGATATACTTACCGGGTGGGCCAATATTCGCCTCCGTGTCCTTTATAAAATCATGACTTTACGTCATGTAATTAGTAAAATCTGGTAATTTTATTAAAGGACACGGAGGCTCATATTATGCTAGTTCAAAGCTGTGCAATGACTGTTGATGCTACGTGGTCTGTAGGGTAAAAATAATATTCCTTAAAGGTGGATTCATGAGACCAATCTGCCGTCCGTAACAAATCTTCCAGCCTGCATCCCAAGTTGAATACTTTAGATGCCATAGCTCCTCTAGTGGAGTGCGCCCCATATACTGAGGTATCTATGTTTGCAGGGGTCATTATCCACTTCACCCATCGGGCTAGCGTTATTGAAGATACTGGCTGGTGTGGTGAATTGACGGCTAGAAATAGTTCATGCTGTCCAGAGTTTCGAAATGCCTGTGTCCGTGTTTCATATTCCTTGAGGCAAGCTATTGGGCACAGGTTTTTGTAGTGCGGGAATGCTGGATATGATACTGATGATGTCGCTGATTTAGTACGTCTGGAAATGTTGAAAGTTACTCCCGTTGGAGTGAACGTGCGTGCGTCGACGTCCAATGCCCGGACATCCGAGACTCTTTTGCAGGATATTAGGCATTAGAGCATGGCCAGTTTCGCTGAAAGTTGTTTCAATGTGAGGTCAGAGTTCTGTGGCCATTGTTCCAAAAGATTTAAGACCACATTCACGTCCCATACTGTACTATATCGGGGTCGTGGTGGTCTTGCCAATCGAATTCCGCGTAAGAGCCTGCATACCAACAGATGTTTGCCTGCTGGGAGTCCTTCTATACCCTTGTGTCCAGCCGAGATAGCTGACCTGTATACATTGATGGTCCGGTACGCAAGTCCCTGGTCGTATAGATGTGTAATAAAACACAACAGGTGGTTTACAGGGGCACATACGGGATCCACGTGTTGTTCCATGCACCAACCCCTCCAGATGTTCCAGGCTTTAGAGTAGGATCGTCGTGTTCCCGGAGCCCAGGCTCCCGCCAGAAGTTCGAGAGTTGTTTGCGGAACATTTGGCACGACCCAGGGTCCCCGGAAAGGAGCCACGCTAACAACCTGAGTTGTCCCTGTGCCATCAGAGGGTGTGGGTTCCCATCTGGGTCTGAAAGGAGACGTGGGTTCTCGGGCAGCATTCTGGGGAGATCTACGGACATCTCCATGAGTAAAGGGAACCAAGGCTGTGCAGTCCAGAATGGGGTTATGAGGACTAGGGATGTCCGTGCGCGGTCGAGGTGCACTAGTGTTCGTGCTAGCAGGGCGAACGGAGGGAACGCGTATAGTCGTTTGTTCGGCCATGGTTGTAGGAATGCGTCCGTAGCTAACGCGTCTGGGTCCGGTCTCCAGCTGAAGAATTCCGGGAGTTGTGTATTCAACCGTGACGCAAACAGGTCTATATACATCGGACCCCATAGTGTGTGCAATCGTAGGAACGTCTCTCGGTTCAGGCGCCAATCGCTGGTATCCCGCAGATGTCTGGAGTTCCAATCTGCTATGGTATTCGAAAGTCCCGGGATGTATTCGGCTCGCACTGTTATGCTGCGTTCTAAGCAAAACTGCCAAAATTCTGTGGCTAAGTCTGCTAAAATTTTGGACTTGGTGCCGCCGAGGCGGTTGATGTACTGTACGGCTGATACGTTGTCCATTCTCAGGATGATGGAGCAATGCGTCGCGGGGCCCAGGAGGCTCTTCAGCGCGAATGATCCTGCCATTAATTCCAGGCAGTTGATATGTAGTGTCCTCTCTGATTGGGACCATTTTCCGCCTGTGGAGGTATGTCCACAGCGCGCTCCCCAGCCCCGTGTGCTGGCATCTGATTCTATTACGCAATCTGGGTTGTTGCCGAAGATTGCTCTGCCGTTCCACGCTTCCATGTGCTGCAGCCACCACCGGAGCTCCTCCTTGGCTGTGTAATCGAGTGGCACAGAGTCTGAGTAGGAGTGTCCTGAGCGTAGTTGTGCGGCTTTTAGTCGCTGCAGGGCCCTGTAGTGCAAGGGTCCCGGGAAGATCGCTTGTATGGAAGCGGAAAGGAGTCCAATTATCCTGGCTAGTTGTCTGACCGTGAGTGTTGGACGAGCCAATGTTCTGCGGATCTCCTTCTTGATGATTTTCAGCTTTGTGGGTGGTAAGCTTAGGGTCCCTAAGACCGCCCCTATCTCGAATCCTAGGAATTCTAAGGACTGGGAGGGGATTAGTACCGACTTCTCCCAATTGATTAGAAATCCCAGGTTTCGTAGTAGTGTTATTGCCCAATCTAAGTGTTGTTGTCGTAGTAGGGTGTCTTGGGCCATGATCAGCATATCGTCCAGATATATGATCATGCGAACCCCTCTGCTGCGCAGCAGCGCAACCACTGGCTTCAGCAGTTTTGTAAAGCACCATGGTGCTGACGATAGGCAAAACGGTAGGCACTGGAACCTCCATGTCTGAGAGTCCCAACTGAATTGTAGGAGATGCTGACACTCCTTTGCAATGGGGATGGTGAGATATGCATCTTGGAGGTCTAGTTTGACCATCCAATCCCCCAGCCTGAGAAGATCTCGTAGGCAATGAATCCCTTCCATTTTGAAGTGATGATATCTTACAAACGCATTGAGTGGGCGTAGGTTGATCACTGGTCTTACCCCACCGCCTTTCTTGGGGACCAGGAAGAGATTGCTCACGAAACCTGGGGAGTGAGGTGCGACCTGATAGATCGCACCATTCTCCGCCAGTGCTTTGATTTCCTTCGACACAAGTTCTCTGTCCTGAGGGGTGAACACCATCCGCCGTGGCATTGCGGATTGGGTTGGGTCTGTGACGAATTCTATATGGTACCCTGCTACTGTGTCGAGAATCCAGGCATCGGACGTGAGTCTGTGCCATGCCCCGATAAATTTGGAAAGTCTGCCCCCCCACGTGTGAGGTACGAGAGAGGGGGAAGGGGAAAGCACTTACCATAAGGTCGTCGGCCGTATGTGGAACCCCTGTGACCTCTGGGCTGCCACGATCTGCCCCTGACCGGGAAGAAAGGTGTGGGGGTTCTGGTCTCCGTCTGTGGGACTCTTGGTGTCGTGGGGCCCAGGTAGCCCCGGTGGGAGCTCCGTGATGGGCGGCTGGACAGGCAGCCCCTGTACCTGCCAGCCCCTCCAAAAACCTTCGGGGAGAACACCCGTTTCAGGCTTGTCTGTGCCTTATCCAGGGCTGTAAATATGCTCACGTAGTTGCCCAGCTCTTTTACAAAATTGTCTCCGAAAAGGAGGCCTTTTGCCTGGGGTCCAGGCTCGGTTATGGCCATGTTGACCAGCTTGGGGTCTATCTTCATGAGAATTGCCTTGCGCCTCTCAGTACTAAGTGCGGCATTGGAGTTGCCGATGAGGCAGATAGAACGTTGTGCCCACTCTCGGATCACTAAGGGGTCTAGCGGTGCGCCACCTGAGATTGTCGCTTCGACCAAGTCGAAGATTTTTGCGCTGGGGCCCAAGAAGTCGAGCACCTTATCCTGGCAGTGGCGAAGGGAGTAGTCTAGCCCTTTTTTGGCTTTCCAGCCAGCCTTACCCAGGAACTGGGCAATCTTGGGGTCCACCTCTGGTGTGGCGCAAGCCATATCAGGGACCGTCGGGCGTGGGCACTCTGCCCTAAACTTATTCCTGGTCGTTTTATCCAGGGGCTTCCTAATCCTGGCCGCAATATATTGGGCCACATGGTCAGCTGGGAACCAGTCTGTAGACCTAGGGTGTTGTAGGTCGTCTGGGTTAAATAGGGGCTCGCCCTGGGGGTCTAGGATGATGGAGTCATCCATGGGCGCTTTTCCCTTAGTTGGTATGACTGCCAGGCTGCGCTCAGGGGAAGAGTTCCCTGATTCCAACGAGCCGATTTCCTCGGACTCACTCATTACCTCCTCTATGTCCGAACCAGAGTCGGATGTCTCTGTCTGGGCTTTTGCCCATTTCCACGTCCTCACCGCTTTTGCCCGGTGGGTGGCTCTTTTGCGTGGGGGCCCCACGTCCTCAGTAGTGACAGGGCGTGTCCTGTCCGTCGTGCTGTTTTTGGAGGTGTGTTTGCCCATATGGTGGGTCTTCTCCGTAGCCTTACGGCCACTGAAGGGCACAGGCTTGTCAGGTTGGGCCATGGGGCGGAGGCCGCTGGGATGGTTGTTAGACGCCAGTATGGCGTTACTAATGGATTGTGTCAGGGTTTCAGACATCGCCCCCATAGCCGTGACTATAGCTTGGGTGACCGACTTGGTCATGGTCGCATCCAGAAGTGAGTGAAACTCCTCCGAGTTCAACTGATCCATGGATGCCACGTCCTCTCTCAGTGGCGAGCATGGACGTGTTACCTGGGGCACGTGGTGAATGGTGTCCTTACTGATATCAGTGGGGGTGGAAACCCCTTGGTCCCTGAGGTGTTGCATGACAGGTAGGTTATACAAAAAAAACACCTGGGACGTGGAACCAGTTAAACAGAAATGGCAGGGTATACTGAGTGACACAGTGAAATTGTACCAGACTGGAACCAATGTGCAAGAGAAAATGCCCCTGGTGACCCTATGCAGGGACTAAAACAGCAATAACTACTTTGGGCAGTGAGCTCTGCTAATAATACAAATGGGATGCAGGCACAAACAAAGGCTGTCAGCTTACCGAGTGTTCCCTCCGGAATGGCCGCCAGGGAGCACTGGTAAGCTGCCAGCCAATGCCGGTAGCCAGTCTGTGAACGCCCGCCCTCAGGTACAGGGGCGGGCGCAGAAAAAGCGCGGCAAAGACCCGGCCGGCTGCTGGAAATGGCCGCCGTGCCGAGTGGCCGTTATTGCGCATGCGCGAGCGGGCTCTGGATTCAGAGCGCTCGCGCCGTGAAACGGCCGCCGCGGCTCGCCGAGGACAAAGAGGAACGGGTAATAAACTACCCGGTGAGGTGTGGGGGGGGGTAACCGCCGCGGGGGGGGGGGAAACCCCAGTGAAGCCGTCTATCTGCACCAGGGGCAGATAGGCGCCGGCTCTAGCAGAGCAGGAGGATTAACCCATACAACCTCATTAACATTTGCAAAAAACACTAGAAAAATGACACATAAACAAAATATGCTATAACAATCTAAAGAGGGTGCTCTGAGGAGAGCGAAAATTAGATGGTACTTAGCTGAGGCAGCAGCAAAGAGAGAGGGAGAGGAAAGGTCACATGAGTAGTTATAGATAGAGGGACTGTTCCTATTGGTCAAGGGTATGATGTTGGGTTAACCCTTGGAGAACCTGTTAAAACTTTTTTTCTATGAATGTTTATACCTTCTCTTTGCTGCTGAGGTATAATAAAGAAAGAGATAAGCATAATATGAGCCTCCGTGTCCTTTAATAAAATCAATGACCAGAGCGGACATGCAGAGATGTGACTGATCTGAACAGGGTATAGAGGCAGTATAATTACATAATAATGGGACTGAAAGGGGTGAGGTGCATTGATATGGGGTCAGGCCAACTTTAAAGGGACACTATAAGCCCCAAAACAACTTCCGGTTAATGGTGTGGTTTTGGGGTAAGCCTTATCCTCACTGTAATTTATTATTACTTAGACTCTGTAGGAAATCAGGATAAATAATTAGTTATAACTGCATTTGAAATCTCTCAAAATTATTTTAAGAAAGAATAAAATAAATAATAAGGGTGTGTATGTTGTATTTATGCTTCTTGCACAGAGAATGTGCCATTACAGTGTTTTGGAAAAACATTGCCAGTATCTGAATATACGGAGGCTGCCCACACAAATAGGATTCTTATGTAATTCACAGGAACTTAACTTCTTGTACCCGAAAAACATTAGGACATTTATCATGACCTCACACTTGGCCTCTTAACCCAGCAGATTCCAGTTAAGAAGTCGAACAGTTAGAAGATGATTTGACTACTTACATTGGAGGAGTGCCAAGGCACTGCGGCACCATAACCACTACAGCACAATGTAGTGGTCATGGTGCTTAGACTTTCAATTCTTGAACATATGAGTAGTCAACAATTAATCTCCAGCTCTGAATCATGGGATTTATAGTTCATCGCATGCATAAAATACTTTTGGACACCCATGAAGATGCAGCTAAATCTAATGACCTAATTCAAAAAGTGATATTATTTTGGAAATATAACAGCTATTATAGAAATTGAAGTTGAAGGGACACTAAATGCATCAAAATAACTGTAGCTTAATGAAGCCATTGTGGTGTATAGATAATGCCCCTGCAGTCTCACTGTTAAATTATTTGCCATTTAGGAGTTAAAACACGTTGTTTCTATTTATGCCTCCCTAACCAGGTTGTAACTCACACAGCCTGCAGGAGACAAATGGTTTTCATTCAATCAGATATTAACTTGCTTTAGATATTTCTATCTCCTACTCTGTAAATTGAACATTAATCACACACAGGAGGCTATTAACAGTGCAGGAGGTATGAAATTCTAAAATAAACATACTGCTCAATAATGGAAGTGTAAACATTAGATCTCTCTTTGCCTCCCCTCCATCCCCCCCCAATTTAATACACTGACCCATCCCTCCCCCAGTCTAATACACTGACCTCTCCTTCCCCCAATCTAATACACTGACCCCTGCTTCCCCCCTATCTAATACACTGATGCTCCCTCCACTCTAATACACTGCTCCCTCCCCCAATTTAATACACTGTCCTTCCTCTCCCTTCCCCCAATTTAACACACTGATGCCACTGATTATTTTCAATAAGATTTTCTAATGATCACGATATGTTAGAAAAACCTTTCAAATTATTGATTTATAGAGGTCACCATTAAAGGAATATTTGTAAATAACGCATTTGAAAAGTTTTTGTAAAAGATTCTGTTAGTTTTAATTTGCTTATCCAAAAGAAAATAAACCGAGACTTAATTAAATGATCTTTTTTGTTCATACGCACTATTAGTGATGTCCCGAACGGTTCGCGAATGGTTCGCCACGGACTCATCATTGAGTAAACTTTGACCCTGTGCCTCACAGTCAGCAGACACATTCCAGCCAATCAGCAGCAGACCCTCCCTCCCAGACCCTCCCACCTCCTGGACAGCATCCATTGTGAAGCTGCATTCTTAGTGAGCTGTCCAGGAGGTGGGAGGGTCTGGGAGGGAGGGTCGGCTGCTGATTGGCTGGAAGGTGTCTGCTGACTGTGAGGTACAGGGTCAAAGTTTACTCAATGATGAGTCCGCGGCGAACCGTTCGTGGCGAACCGTTCAGCGAACCGTTCAGGACATCACTACGCACTATTACTTTTGTTACTTTGTTATAAATACCTTTTGCTTTCAATTTGCTTTCACATTTTTTGTGATGATCGTCCACAATTTTCTTCCTTTTTATCGATAGTACAAATTCATTACAATATTCCCATCTATTTCTTGACAAATTTACAATAAAAAAGCTTTCACGTTAAAAAGGTTGCAAAGCACCATGGGAATGGCTATTCAGTAACATCTAGTGATCTGCATTTTGGGCACACTTGCTGTAATGGTATAGACCATTTAAACCAATAAACAGTTCATTACCAATTTGGTTACTTGGCCATTTATCAGGACCGACACTTTATCTGTCATTTTTAATTAACTCCTACATACATCCAGCCCAGGTGCAGCTGCAGGCTCCTGAATGATAGCATGATACACCCCAACGTTAAACACCATTCCAGAACTCCCCCGCATGGAAAAATGTTGACTAAGCGGTCAAAATTAGCCTTAAAAATAACATTTAGAATATCAGTGTGGATTTTATCACACATTATATTTCATACTGACAGCCTGAAATGGCTATAAAAAGGATGTTAAATAAAATTCTTATTACGCAGTCCATCTGAGTAAATCATCGCCTCCCGCTGCCCAATCACCCATGTCCATTAGGTCTCTGCTGATATGGGGCCTATATCATGCTTTCCTGAGTTAATTCGCAGAATAAAAAAAAAACACAGTATTAAAGAAACACTATAGTGTCAGGAATAAAAACACTGTTTAGGTGGTTGGACCCGCTTTCCCCTGTAAAAAATTTTTTTTTGATTTTACTCACCTTATTTCCAGCGTTTCATCGCAGCTGGCTCCACCTCCATGGCTGAGATCATCAAATTTGATGATCTAAGCCAATCCAATGCTTTTCCACAGGAAAGCATTGGGAGGCTATTGCACATGCGCGGCAAAACAATGCGCTGTGCCAGTCAGCATCTTCTCATAGAGGTGCTTTGAACAAATGCATCTCTATGGGGAATTTTAGCGTCTCTATGCAGAGCGTGGAGACACTGAACGTAGGTGCTGCACACATTTCATTTTTAAAAGAGATGCATTAAAAAAAAAGTGTTTATTTATATGAATATATTATATGATCCCCAAAGAGGTTAGAATCCTTGTAATATTTTATTTTAAATTATAAATAAAAATTATGACAGTTTTCCTTTAACTTAATTCCCACGTGTAAAATTTAATTCCCCTGATTGAGCGCAATCATTTATGAGTTATTTATGTAATAGCTACTTATGCAAAGATTTTATATTTTCGAGAAATTGATTTCTGGGAACTAATCTAGTTGTTGGTTGGTAAAAATTCTAATAGTCTTTAAGATAGCACAGTGGGTAACTGCACCAACTGTTGTGAGTGTTCGAGCCGCAGGGTAGTATGCTTGAGACTTTCACCCTTCTAATGTTAATACATTTTGTACAATAAATCTGTAAAAGGTAAGCACATTCAACCAACTTTGGTAGACATGTTCTATATAAAAACCAAACTAGCTTAGTGATCAATTCTGCTGTGGTTTTGATGTATAGATCGTGCCCCCTGCTGTCTCACTGCTCAATTCTCTGTTTATACAGCCCTAGCCACACCTCTCTGTATGTGCCTTGCACAACTTTCCTAAACACTTCCTGTAAAGAGTTATCTAATGTTTACACTTCCTTTATTACATATTCTGTTTAATTTTGAATGTCTTATCTCCTGCTCTGTTACTAGCTTAATTAATTGCAAATGTTAATTAGTTCATTGCAAATGACAGTTGCAAGAGAGGAGTCAGTCGGGAGCTACTAACAGTTTAAGTGATACGCTTTTATGAAGAAGTGGGTTTTTAATGATTTTTTTTAAAGGAGTGAAGACAGGGTGAGCATCTAACGGAGGAGGGAAGTGAGTACTTTATCCCAATGTATCCCTATGTTCCATTTTAATTAGTTCCCCTGTCCATTTGCCAAGTGTTTACCAGGTGGAGGTAAGACACAGACAATTAGTACTATATAAATATCTCTGATACAAATGCTACAGAGATTTTAGAGAAATGCAAAAAATAAAAACAAAAACAATCTGAGTTCATAAACTATTTAATGAGCTAGTCCCATGTAAAAACACAGCATAATGAGAGACATGTAATGTTGGTTCCACCCTTGGAGATCCAGCTGTTGTTGTTGTTGTTCATTTTCCACAGTTATTTGCTTGCTGCTAGTGGGCTGAGGAAGGGCACTCTTGCTTTAAACTGTTAATCTAGCCCAATATAGAAGTAAAAAGGCCAATCTGATGGGATATCTTTAAATATTTGTATTGGGTGCTCATGAAAGTCCATATTTTTCTCCGAAAAGCTCAGTCCCACTTAACTGCGAAGTGTCACACCTGGTAGCTCACAGATCAGGCAAGAGTTCCAATCATCTTCTCTAAAAGTGTCAATCTCCATTTCCTATAAACACTTTTTGGGGTTGGGATTTATAGAATATGATCAAATAGAAACAATGGGAGCATCCTGATTGGCTGAGCCAGTTCTGGGCAGAACCTGCTGCATAAGATACACAGTTTCTGGATATTCAACAAATGTATCAATGCATGTTTTAATACTGTATCTATATAAATCATTTAACATTGAGTCACCACTATCATGGACTGTCCATTTAATGACCTAAATGGGACAAATCAAAGTAGGTGAAATGGTCTCTTACACAGAATTCTGAATCTGATGTTTTATATATTCTGTAATATTAATATAATGGTTCCTGCAGTTTTGAGGCTCAGGGAATGGTGTGTCCCCTGTATTACCTGCAGTATATTAACCTTGTCATAGATCTTCCATTTTCCAAAGTAAACAGGACACCTCACGATCGTAAAACATGCCCCGGCACTCAGTAATTACAACTTGTGTTTTTTTGTTTTTTTTTTACTTTCCGCTCAGCCATTGCCAAATATATCGTTCTGTGAGAGCAAGCTCTCAGAGTGTACGGACTGTGAAATCAGGAGTGCAGGGTTAACCCATTAATTAAAATAGTGTGGATGTTCTTACCACACTAAATACCACATTAAAAATGATGTCGGTAATCTAGATAAATGGTCAGAGCTGTGGCAGCTGACATTTAATGTGGATAAGTGCAAGATAATGCATCTTGGACGTAAAAACCCAAGGGCAGAGTACAGAATATTTGATAGAGTCCTAACCTCAGCATCTGAGGAAAGGGATTTAGGGGTCATTATTTCTGATGACTTAAAGGTAGGCAGACAATAAGCTGAAGTGGTCTGGGTGCCTATAGTGATCCTTTAAATTAAAGTGGCAAAGGTTTAAAAATAATATCAGGAAGTATTACTTTACTGAGAGGGTAGTGGATGCATGGAATAGCCTTCCAGCTGAAGTGGTAGAGGTTAACACAGTAAAGGAGTTTAAGCATGCGTGGGATAGGCATAAGGCTATCCTAACTATAAGATAAGGCCAGGGACTTTTAGAAAATTGGGCAGACTAGATGGGCCGAACGGTACTAATCTGCCATCACATTCTATGTTTCTGTGTAATGCATGCCTCCCAACTGTCCCAATTTAGGATGGAATACAGGCATTCCACAAACAGGAACACACAGACATACAGAGAGACAAGCAAATACACCTGAATAAAACACTAACATGCAGACACTGTGCATATACAGGCACATTAACATGTATTAGCGATTCATACAAAAACCCTGAGAGACACTAACGTTGTGCACACAGTATTACAGAGACACATTAACACGCTCTCACAATAGGTCTACAGAGAGTTCTACAGAGATTCGCACAAGCACTGACAATGCACAAACTATAACACAAACACAAATGCACAAACTATGTTTTATTAATTATGTAAAATTATCACACTAGCAATCATCTGGACAAATATTGTGCAATATGGAAACAATTTCATCCTGACCTCATGTTAAGGTGACCAGAATTTTATTTTATTTAAAAAAAAACAAAAAAACTTTTTGACAAAACCCCCTCCCTGAACCTAGTACATTATACCCGGCCTATTCCTTGTCCATCGTAACACTTCATGTTCACCATAGCCAGCCTGGAGTCTCATAAATAGGATTTTTAAAATGTATTTTACTGTTATTCTTCATTTATTTAATTAAGATGGCACTGTCACTTCTCTATCTAATGAAAAATGGTTGTCTTTTTTTTTAAGGTGTACAATCATACAAGCATTCCCAGGGCTTCAGGGAATAAGTCCTCGCCCCCAAAAATACTCCAATCATGTATATTGCTCTGAGAATTGAGAATTTATCACATTCAGGGATGTTTTACTATATAAACCAATGGATTATCGATTGCATCACTCTTTATGTTCTCCCTCTCTTTACGTACCCCGTTTCGGTTATAGCTGTAATGTTTGTGCATCGATCTGTGTTTCATGACATTGACCTCTTTATTACATTGTGTTCTGTGTCTTTGAATTTTCAGAAAAGAGTAATTCGTTCATTATGTGCAGTCTGTTTCCCTTTTCCCCAACACATTTCAAATGGAAACCATAATTACAGGACTGGAAGACATAATCAAGTGAAGGAGCCTTGGTCACGAATTGGGAGGCTGAGATGGTCTATGGTAACCACTTTATTTATATACAGAATTCATTTTCAGATTGGTAAAAATTGGTTAAATTGAAAACAAAAACTTGAGAAAGGACGTGGACTGGAGGATATAATGAACCTTATATGGAGTAATAGGAGGAGTTATAGAGAGAGGTTATATGGAGTAATAGGAGGAGTTATAGGGAGAGGTTATATGGAGTAATAGGAGGAGTTATAGGGAGAGGTTATATGGAGTAATAGGAGGAGTTATAGAGAGAGGTTATATGGAGTAATAGGAGGAGTTATAGGAGAGAGGTTATATGGAGTAATAGGAGGAGTTATAGGGAGAGGTTATATGGAGTAATAGAGGATATTATAGAGAGAGGTTATATGGAGTAATAGGAGGAGTTATAGTGAGAGGTTATATGGAGTAATAGGAGGAGTTATAGGGAGAGGTTATATGGAGTAATAAGAGGAGTTATAGAGAGAGGTTATATGGAGTAACAGGAGGAGTTATAGGTAGAGGTTATATGGAGTAATAGGAGGAGTTATAGAGAGAGGTTATATGGAGTAATAGGAGGAGTTATAGAGAGAGGTTATATGGAGTAATAGGAGTTATAGAGAGAGGTTATATGGAGTAATAGGAGGAGTTATAGAGAGAGGTTATATGGAGTAATAGGGGGAGTTATAGGGAGATGTTATATGGAGTAATAGGAGGAGTTATAGGGAGAGGTTATATGGAGTAATAGAGGAGTTATAGGGAGAGGTTATATGGCGTAATAGGAGGAGTTATAGGGAGAGGTTATATGGAGTAATAGGAGGAGTTATAGGGAGAGGTTATATGGAGTAATAGGAGGAGTTATAGGAGAGGTTATATGGAGTAATAGGAGGAGTTATAGAGAGAGTTATATGGAGTAATAGAAGGAGTTATAGAGAGAGGTTATATGGAGTAATAGGAGGAGTTATAGAGAGAGGTTATATGGAGTAATAGGAGGAGTTATAGGAAGAGGTTATATGGAGTAATAGGAGGAGTTATAGGGAGAGGTTATATGGAGTAATAGGAAGAGTTATAGGGAGAGGTTATATGGAGTAATAGGAGTTATAGGGAGAGGTTATATGGAGTAATAGGAGGAGTTATAGAGAGAGGTTATATGGAGTAATAGGAGGAGTTATAGGGAGAGGTTATATGGAGTAATAGGAGTTATAGGGAGAGGTTATATGGAGTAATAGGAGGAGTTATAGAGAGAGGTTATATGGAGTAATAGGAGGAGTTATAGGGAGAGGTTATATGGAGTAATAGGAAGAGTTATAGAGAGAGGTTTTATAGGGTTCCAAGACGCATTATATGGAGTAGTAAGAGGATTTATGGGTACAGATTAGATTGAGCAATATAAAGCGTAGTATGAGGGATATAAGTAGAGATAGACAGTGTATTTTTTACAGACTGTACATGGAGTAGGATTTTAACTCATAGAGCTCACTAGTGCAATCTTAAGCTATCATTGAAAGAATGTCTTACTAGGATTATCTGACACAGCAGATACATGAATGGTAACACCTCGAGTCTGTCAGTCACAGAAAAAAAATGTTTCCTATATTATTTATAATATTTACAGGAGACGGACAATCCCTTTATCCTGGAGAGTGTGGGCGTTACAGGAGACATTCTGTCTGCTGTGACCTGTCACAGACACAGGTGGGACACCTGTCTGCAGATTAACCCATTAAATGCTGTACTCCCTGTAGATGAAAGGGCAGTCCCACCTGGAAGAAAGTGGTATAATGACTATAATTGGCAGTAGGGCCTTTAATACATCATACTCTTCCCTGTCTACATCCCCCCTTCTGTCTCCAAGCGCTGTGGGAACACTAATGCCTTTCCATTGATCAACCATTTATATTTTGTGTACATTGTGAAAGGCACGCAGTGACATACTATCGTGGGCTATGATTCCCCATTACTTCCGTGAGTGCAATTATCAGAAAGTGCACCTTTATCAAGTCAAGAATACATTCTCTGCCTTTGTTCGAGTCTGCCATTCCTGTAGCCCCATGTAGCCAAGCGCAGCTAAGCGGAAAAAGGCCTTGACAGGGGTTAGGAGGCGGGCCTAGGAGGAAGTAAGCAAGGGAGTGGAGTTATGGGTAAGTGGGTTTGGTTATTTAAATGGGCAGCCATTTTAGTTAATTCATTTTAACTTCCTACCTGGTTAAGTTTGTCCCACCCACCCTCCCTGTTTTGTTATGTGTGGTTTTGTCCCGTTTTTTCACAGCGGCGGGACGGGGAGCTGAAGGAGAGGAAATAGGCTCCCCAGGATGAACGTAATGGAAGACAAACAAGTGGTGGTCATTGGTGGTTGATAGGTTTCGAGTCCTGTCGGTGGCTCAGAACCTGGTGGGGTAGGGGTATCCGGGTATACCCCTGCCGTGGTTAATGGATGGTTGGCACTTTACATCGATTGGAATAATGTTGATGTATGTTATATATATATGTTTATTTATATGGGGGTCATTGCCCTTTATATGTTAATGGAAGGAATAGGATGCGAGGGCGGAGTATGGGGGGCAATGACCCATGTTTACTTGTTAAGTTATTATTATGATTATTATTGTTATTATTATTGTTTGCTAAATAAAGCTGTGGACATATTTCCCCATATCCTCTAGTATGTGCGTTATTGGGTTGGGTTATGGGGTGGTTGTCCTGGATTCCGACTGCCCAAAATGGCGACTATACACCTGTCATGGTCGCAAAATCAGTTTCACGTGTCCCACTCACAAGCACTCAGATGGTCGTGTCTATAAGCTCCTTTTCTAAAGTCATGTTTATATGTGGAAGTGTATGACATATGGACGTATAATAGTTATTGTTTTGTTTTTTTATTGCGTTGGCTATTTTGGGAGTCTTGGCTTCTAATTTGTTGACACGTCGCCTTTTCATTTAAACACTGGCTCTAAAACAAATTTTTTTCGAAACCTTTAACAACATTCCTTATTTATAAAACAGGACTGGTGACTGGTTTAGTTTAATTTGCTGTTTTTACCATATGTACGAACTAACTGCGCAAACTATCTCAGAGCCCCCATCACAATTTCAAATGAAGAACAAACTGTAGACGGCAGAACTGGACCGGAAAATCGGGACTGCCCCACCGCAATAAGGATAGTTGGATGCCTGCAGATAACAACAATCCAGTTCAGTCACAGCCAGGCCAAACAATACAAATGAAAATAAACAGAAACAGTTTAATTTCTTGTCTGTTCTGCATGCTTTCTCTATGTTGACTGTCAAGTGGAAAGAGCAGAGCTTTTAAAAATGGTTGAAAGGGAGCTAAGATGGAGGCGTCCAGTTGCAGGAGAAAGAGGTGCCGATTTCTACATTTTATTTTATTTACACCTCAAAAATACACATTTGTTAAATGCATGGATAACTAAACATAATATTAAAAATCATGAAAAATGACAGTTCCCCTTTAATTGTTTTGATGTTGTCAGCTTCAGTTCTGTGAAAAGAACTCTTTGTTTCATCACGCGGTCCCACCCAGGATTCACGGTATATTATATTTCTAAATATTTTGATACTGAGATTTGGAAATCGGTGGTTTCGAACTCCAAACATCAAAATCTTTCAACACGTGCCAAATAAAATACCTTGTAATTTAGGAAAGGCAAGAGTGTAGGAGTAGTAGCAACAGCGATCTTTGTAAACATAAAATATATAAAAATAATATTTATTTCAAATTTCTGTTATATCCCAGCAAAATCCTTGTAAAGGACCATTCCCAGAAATACGTACATGTCTAACGTTTCGACTGTAACCTAGTTCCAAATCCATCGGCACTGGACATATTGGGAGAGGAGAGTATGCTGCAAATACCTTGTTAGGTTGATTGGCTAAACGAGGAAAAAATTACATAGTTGCAAAAAAGTTGACGGTCAAAATAAGGGCAGAAAGGGAGTGGGTCTAACCAGTCGGTCAGCTTGAAGGTTGAGCGAGGTTGACCTGTATTTTCCCCTCCCACTCTCCCTAGGTGGTTCAGTGTGGGTTAGGTGTTCTCGTAGGCTCTGTATTTTCTTTCTTTGTGTTTTGTCACAGTATTGCCTACAGTGGCTTGGGGAATTGTGGTCTACAGTGAGGCTGATGGCAAAGTGTAGAGTGCTTTGGATTCTGGTAAAAAGTAGATGTTAAATTGGTTGTGTTTGTTATTTGCCGGAAAGTTAAGCATTCTAATAAAAGTTTTGGCAGATGCCCTATACAACATAAGAAGTTGTCAGTCTCTTTTGTGGTAGGGGTAAGGCAGAGGGGTTATTTGTTACTAAAGAGGGTTTTTTCAACCCCGTTGTTTAATTTGTAGGTTAGCAGTCATGCCACATGTCTCATCGCATACCACAGTCACCTGTAAAGATCTCCACATAGTACATTGTTCAGCCACAAAATTAAAACCACTGACAAGTGAAGTGAAAAACATTGATTATATTGTTACAATGGAACCTGTTAAGGGGTGGGATACATCATGCAGCAAGTGAACAGTCAGTTCTTGAATCTCATGTGTTGGGAGCAGGAAAAATGGGCCAGCGAGAAGATCTGAGAGACTTTGACTAGGGCCAAATAGCGATGGCTTGACGACTTGGTCAGAGCATCTCCATAACTGCAAGGATTGTGGGGTGTTCCCAATATGCAGTGGTTAGTACCTACCAAAAGTGATGCAAGGAAGGACAACCAGTAAACCGTCATCAGGGTCATGAGTGCCCAAGGCTCATTGATACATATAGTGATTGAAGGATATACTGTCTGGTCTGATCACACAAAAGAGCTACTGTAGCTCATATTGCTAAAATGATTAATGTTGGCCATGATAGAACGGTGTCAGAACACATAGTGCATCACAGTTTGATGTGTATGAGGTTGCTTAGCCAGAAAAACAATCACAGTGCCCATGCTGACCCCTGTCCACCTCCGAAAACATCTTCAATGGTGAAGTGAGCGTCAGAACAGAACCATGGAGCAATGGAAGAAGGTTGCCTGATCTGATGAATCACGTTTTCTTTTAGATCAATTGGATTGCCAGGTGCGTGTGTGTGTTGTTTACCCGGGGAAGAGATGGCAGCAGAATGCACATTGGGAAGAAGGCAGAAATGAAAAAGTGGTCTGGGCACACCTGGAGGTTTGTTTGATAGGCTGTCCTTATTTGGAGTGCAGAAAAAATACAACAAAGTTTTGGCTCCCCTGAGCCATTGTCAAGTCTTGCCAAAGGCTCAGGGGGGCCAAAACGCCCATTTCCCTTAATAGACATCTCTCCCTCATTGCCCAAAACACCCATCCCTATTCGCTGCAATCAAATGTTGGGAGATATACTTTTATAAACTAACCTTGTTACACATCCCCAGCTGTCAATAGGATGGTCCAGTTACTTCCTGGTTTGATTAGCTCAGTGGAGCTAAACTCAAGAGGCAGCAATTGCTCAGAGCACCTGCCTTGGAGAGACTTCTCATTGAGCGAGAAAAGATCTGCAAATTGTACAACTGTTTTTAGATATACCACCAATAACTATTACATGCATGTTTTTATTATGGCATATCTATGAAATAGTGATATTTTTTGGGGGGGGGATTTTTTTTTATCCTGAGCTGTCAGGAATTTGAAGTGGATTTAAAATTTGAGATAAATTAGCCAGGCTGAAATATAGTTCTGAAAATGTGCCTACATTTTCTGCTATTTTGATTTAAAATTTCAGAAATTGCCATGAATTCAGTATAAATTCCTGACAACTCTTACTTTAGCAAAGAACTTTATCAGAGTTTTTCACTAAAGTGTATATTCAAAATGAATTTTTGATGTATGGCCTGAACAGCCAAATTGTTTAAATTCTCTTAGTCTGCTATGCTATCATTTTGGCCTACAATTTGAAATTCACTTTGAATTCTCACATTAATGAATAGCCCCGTAAAAGTGATATCCTGCAGAGGACTATGATCATATACAAGTTCATTTCATATATGTCGCTATATGATATGATGTATAAATCATAAACAGGCACATCAAGTTACATGCTGCTATTTGTGACCATGAAATGACCCTGGTGAGGTGTCCTCGGGTCAAGACATGGAGAACATCAAACTCTGCGCCAAATCTGGGTTGACTATCAGCAGAGTAAAACCTGTCCATTGCCTGTCCATCATTCTATGTACAAAGCATTTGCTGGTTGATATGAATTCCCTTAGGGTTGAGATGTACATCACTGACACAGTATAAGATAGGCCTGAAACGTGTGTCTGGGATTGATATATATGTCTTGTGTCTGGAATTTAAGATCTACATGATACTCTATGTGCAGACTGATAAACTGATAAAAAAATAACTAATTTGCGTGGGACCACCCATTGACTTGGTCGGATCCTGGGCAATAAATACTTCTGGTTATAGTCCTCCATAATCCTACTTTTTGCCCTGGGACTTGAATGTGGACCCTGGTGGCCTGGCAGCTTCTGCTTGAGCCAGGAAATGCACACACCTCTCACTCATAGCTGTTGTTTTGCCTGAAAAACAGCTGAATGATACAGGATCGCCTCTTGTATTCAACTGCCTCCAGACACCCTTAGGGCAAGATGCCTAGGTAGGCATACCACAGGGGCCTAGAGTGAGCGAGTGTAGCAACTTAGACATCTATTAGTAACACCACATGTGCTGGAAACATTTCATTTTTTTTTACATGCACATGTGGTCTCTATGCTACAATGTCACAATCTTGCCACAGGGCAAGATGGAGACTCGTTTATCTGTGCACCCCAAAGACCCCAAAGGATTAGGTAAGGAAGGCACCTGCCGGAAATGGCGACTGTAAATAATAAAATCCATATAGACGAATTCTATACGTATCCGCCACAGCTTGCTAACAAGAATAATTATCAAATAAACACATAGGCTACATGTACTGTTTCATTGTTAATATGGTTAGAGCAGGTAACGAGAGGACGGATAGAATAAGGTGAGACAGTGGGAGACATCTGCAAGAACAGGAGATAGTGGACACACTTAAAAAAATTTAATATTGGGGGATTTTCTTTGAAGAACAAAAAGTTAAGGAAGATTTTGACAGGGATAGGATGAAAAATCCATAAACGTAGGGCAGATGAAGAATCATCTTGGAAGTTTGGGATAAGGCTAGAGGACAAGGATACAATATACTAGCTTTTAAGGGTATTTCATAGTATGCATATATAATGAATATAACCAACAAATACAAAGTATGTATAATAAATATTTAAAGCTTAATGTCATGACTCTACACATGGACATTGGTTCGTAATCATTATACAGTGGGAAATAAAAAAAAAAAGAATAATGGGTGTATGATATCTATTGATGTGTTCCTACAGGAAAATATATGGAGTTGCTACCGAGAAACATAAACGTTTGTTTGGACTGACATGTTTTTTCACTTGTAAGGCACTTTGTAATTTAATTGCCACTTACCTGTCCCTCAGTGCATTTTCCCCAGAAGCAATATTGTTGACCTGTTAGTGTAAGGGTCACTGAGCATTCATTGCCATTTATGATGTTAATCCTAAATTGACCTAGAACGGACCTTTACCAAGACAATACAGGTAACTTGAGATTGCTCCCCTGTCAATATACAAGATTCACATCACTACACAAGATTCACACGTCACTTATCCCATGACAGAGAGTGGTCCCAGGGAATTAAACACATGGGATTTCAGATCTCTCTTTAAATTTCATCTCCTGTAATAAAAATTAATAATTAGATTTTATTCAACTGAGTGACTGACTACTAATTTCCAGTAAATGTATCTGAGCCTGATAAAGGTCGAAGCACTGAAAAATTGCTTTGTCTATTTCACAAAGTATAGTGCCTATAATATGCTACTCTTTCTAGAGGGAATCGATGGAGTTCTTTAAATAGTGAGAACATTTGGGTGAATTATGTGGACTCCCAGCTCCGAGCACTGATGACTTATCACTTTTCCTTTGGAAAGTTCCTGATTGCTATTGCAATGGCTCTCAAACGTTTTTGGACCAGGGCACACTTCAATTAGTCCGAATTTTCCAAGGCACAGCTACCTTCATTCACGACTTATAAACGTCAAATATGGTTGCAGCTTTACCTGAGGGATGAATACTTCTAGCTAAATTAATGTACGCATTCTAAGCATGTGCTAAATTGTAATCCTAATTTTATTTAAAATGTTTACATACCCCCCAGACACATTTAAAGCGTCACTTGGGACTTTGACGAATTCGCAAAAATACACAATGGTGACATCGCCGGGGGGAGGGTCCGGTGGCCGGGCTGCAGGTAAAAGTAAAATTTACTAACCTGAACTTGTCCCTTGTGGGCACAGCCATCATGATTTGGAAGGTCCTCTTCGGAGCCGACATCACTGCTGTACTCAGACTCTCAGACTCGAGAGTACAGCATTGAGGTCTATAGAGGATCCCGCACTATAATACCACTACATTATTTGAATGCAAAATATAGTCCCATTATTATGACATCCACATTTTAAGATTTTTACTTTTGTGCCCATTGATGGAGTGATTACTTTCCAGTGGAGGAGACTGCAGTAATCCATTAAAGGGTTTCTCCAACCATTTTTCTTTAAGAATAGAATAACGACCTGTAGGCATTATTCTATATGTCCCCCCCCGCCAAAAAAAACCCCGAAAAGAGTGTTTATAGATAAAGTATTACTTATCTTCATCCAGTGCTGGACAAAGCACGCAACGCTGCAAGGCATGCCCCAGTCTGACATCATGGGAGCTGTGTCAAAGTCCAATCAAAGGATTCTCATAGAGAAGCCTCCGATTGGACCATTTTACAGACTCAGAGTGCATGCGAAGGGTAGGTGCGAGGGAGGGAATGGAGGCGGAGGAACGGCTACAATCAGTGTGGGAGGGAGGGGAGACAAAAACGTAATGTTACTTCTGTTGGCAGCATGCAGTGCGCGCTAAAGACAGATAGTTCTTACGCACAGAATTGACATTAGAAGGCACATAACAGAATTTTTGACTGCTTAAATCACATGTACTGAGAATGCAGCTATCCCACAGCATTTAGGATGTGCAGGGTTTCAAGCTGAGACACTACACATCCAGACCCCTACCACCATGACCACTTCAAAAAAGCAGAAGCGGTCGTGGTGGTTGTACTAACCCTTAAACCACATATGACTGCTAATTCTGATTTGACAGCTGTTGTAAGCTCTCAATTGTTACTTTCCATTTCCTTCCGTCGGATGAGTAAGTCTCATTCTCCCACTTAATGAGTTCTTTATTATAAATTAATCCATTTCTTCCAGTACGTGATTCACACTCCTACACGAGATTGGATTGTAATCAGTGTCACTTACACCAAGAATGCTTTCTACTGAATGAATGTACTGAACAATGAAGGCCACTGCCTTTAAAGACACAATCACAATTACTATTATTCAAAATTAAACCCAACATGTTTAGATGACTTAAAAGTAGGCAGACAATGTAATAGAGCAGCAGGAAATGCTAGCAGAATGCTTGGTTGTAGAGGGAGAGTTATTAGCAGTAGAAAGAGGGAAGTCCTCATGCCATTGTACAGAACACTGGTCACTTGGAGTATTGTACACAGTTCTGGAGACCGTATCTTCAGAGGGATATTGATACCTTAGAGAGAGTTCAGAGAAGGGCTACTAAACTGGTTCATGGATTGCAGGATAAAACTTATAAAAGAAAGGTTAAAGGATCTTAACATGTATTGCTTGGAGGAAAGACAAAACAGGGGAGATATGATAGAAACATTTAAATACATAAAGCGAATCAATGCAGTAAAGGAGGAGACCATATTTAAAAGAAGAAAAACTACCACAACAAGAGGACATAGTCTTAAATTAGAGGGGCAAAGGTTTAAAAATAATATCAGGAAGTATTAGATAGGCCGAATGCCTCTTATCTGCCTTCACTTTCTATGTAACATTTGACAACGGATGAGTAATGCAAGATTTTCCCTATCAGCCTCAGGAAGAAATGCTGTAATAGTAGACGCTCATGTAGTATCTATGTGGAACAACACATACCTTGTTGAGCTGGACCATTTCCTGATCTCAATATGTTGATAGGGACGGGCATTAAAGAGGATATAACACAATTTTTTCATTTTACTGGGGGAAAAACTGGGATTTTATACAGTAGAGAGAAATAAAAAACAGACAGACCAAATCTGGTGCACAGACAAGGAGTAAGAATGGAGACAAGTATTGATAACAAAATAGCTGTGAACAATCCAAAATTGAGAATGTGCCAGGCTTGTGCCAAGTGAGCCTAGACAAAACCTAATGCAGGCTGAATTGCTATCTCTGTCCACAGTTAAAGGCCCTATCATCGATTGTTTGTCAATAGCTTATTATCCAGTGGAAGTTGATATAATTGATTTTTTTTTTCTATATCTTATTCCTGTTAAAGCAAATTGATTTAATATTTTTGATTAATATATATTATTTGGCTTGGATTCAATATTCTTGGATGATTTGATGATTTTAAATTTTTATATTTTGAAAAATACATTTTAAAAGTTTATCCAAAAATATTAAATTGTTTGAAAAACTTACTTAGAAATATTAAATCAAGGTAATATTTGGTGTTTTTAAAAAAAAATTCCAAAATGTTTTAAATAAAGCTATTGCGGTAGGAAAAAAAGTTATCCTCGGTTAAAACTTTATTTGTTTGATGAATAACAATATTGTCTTTGTAGGTGCAGGGCTTGACTGCCATATTCGCCATACAAAACATTGAAACTCCTTCCATCAAGAGTCCGGTTTTATAAATTGATATGCCCGGGTACAGGACAATGACAGCATTGCGGCCTAGCTGTGGACGTTGGCCAGGAGAGTAATAGAAGCAATAGTTTTCGATATAAATATGATTTTTCCCTGATTACTATAGATTAGTGCTTTGCTCCAGAAATGCTCCACTTTTGCTATTTGAAAATGTTGGACATCCAAGTCCATCCTCACACAGGAAACATAAATGGATAGGTGAGTCACTCTGTGTCACTTCCAACTCAAACCAATCACATATTTAAAAATGCGTAAAACTGGACTTTCTCTTTGCTGATGCACAATACCTTTTGATTTAAGAAAATAAGAAGTATGTGTTTGCCCCCGGGGGTTTTTTGTGGTTATGATGAGGTAAGATACTCGCATACTTGTATTCGTCTCCAGTTTGTCTACAGAGATAGTCATCTGCTCTCTTTAGCAATCACCTCCTGACGACAAATATTTCAGGTGATGCATAGTTGCATGTATTACATGAAAGTGTAGTACAGCAATTTGATAGATATTTTGTTTCTCAACGTTAGGTATGATAAATGTTAAAACTTATCAGCATTTAGGCCTGAAAAGATGAAGTGGTGGTCTTCTTGTAGCACCGGTAAAAAGTGAAGTCAATAATAAGTTTTTTTTTGGGGGGGGAGAGGTTTGCAAAATTAGTTTTCTTTTAAAAAGAAATAAATGCATTTAAAAAAGGATATTTTATTTTTAAAAATATTAACAAATGGGGGGTGGAGCCTGGACACCAGGCCGTGCAGGCGTGTCTGACACGAGCTCCTGCCGAACGGGCTAATAACAGGGCAAAAGCAGAGGCTATATGGCCCAAAGTCCTACCTGGGTGCACCACCCATGTCGGGGGGGGGGCATTGCCGTAACGGTAGAGACCACCCCGTGGCCTGTCGAGGCTGGGAGCACGAAGCTTCAAATGCGGCCTACTGGGACTGGAGCTGGGGAGAGGCGGCCGCTCTCCTTGGCGCCACGGCCCTCAAGCGACTTATCTACAGCCAGCCCCCCCACCACCCCGGACCTGTGGGGGATATCCCGGTCTCCGCTGGATGAACCGACCGGAACGGAGAGTGGACGAACTAGCCACATGGCAAACAGGGGCAACTGGCCTACAAAGCATGGCTAAAATGGCCGCCCGGCACAGAGCCCAAGAACGGAGAGCCCAACGCAAGCTCTCCATGCCACCTTAGTGGACTTTTGACCGGCTCTGGAAAAGTTTCTGGGACGCGCTGCACAGCCGAGGAGCAACTTACCTCCAAGCAGAAAAACAGATGGCCTTGTGGATCCGACCAGCCACACGACGCAGCAACTACAGGAAGATTCCACAAGCCTCCAAAGCGGCTGTCTGGCAGCGCTGATTCCAGCGGTCCTCAAGGCGGGTGTGGGCGCCATGTTTCTCAGGTGCAGGCCCCCACTTGCGACTGCAAAAAAGCGAGAACACCACACAAGTGACACAAGAGAGGACCTCACCAGACCGGACTCTCAGACCCCTGCACAACGCGACCCAGCTCCCTTCAGGGCAATACCGGAGCAGGCACCCGATGCATAGACACCGCACCCAGGGGCTCCAAAGAGATACTCTCAGTAGCAACAACCGGGCCTTCCCAATACTGGGCATAGGCGGAAGCACCCACCGCACAACCTCATGAGAGCCACGCTTTACATTGGCGGGTGACGTTCTATATATGCTTCCGTAGCCTTATAAAGCCTACTAGTAGTTATGCATGGTTATAATGCTGTCACATTAATGTTACGGACTGAAGGGGTTAAAACTGACTTTTACCTTTCTTTATCACTCAGCCTGGAACACCCCTAGCCAGCATGGCAACTACATACCAAGATGTTATTACTGGTTGCACATCTCATGATGCTAAGGCCCCCATGTCACCATCAGCATGTTAGCGTAAAGTGGCTCTTGTCCCAACTAGACCCCAGTGGTATACCACACAATATATAGTTAACTCTTGCAAAGTGTAATACCTACATGTCTAGATAACCCAGCAATGTTACTTTCAGTTAAATGACAGATTTAGCTATGAGACCCTCTGCTGGTTACTATTCATCTACCCTTAAACATATATTGCGCTAGACTTCTCATGTACCTCTATGTTCACCTGTCTATAATGCATTGGAGGAATGCCTTTGGGGTACCTCACAACTGTTTGTTATAATCTCATGCACTACAAAAATAAAGAATTTCAAAAAAAAAAAATATTAACAGCTAACTTAAAATTTATCTTTCGCACCTTTTTTTTATTTTTTACTAAAAGTTGTTTTTGGTTTTTTTTGTCAATCTTTGTGTTTGAAAAGTACAATTGAAGCAAGAATCAGATAATTAGAGGGTTCCACAGCGAACATTATGATAATTAATTTAGGTGACGATTTCGTGGAAACAAGAAGAAAATACATCTGAATTGGTGCGTGAGTGAACATACCGAATATTTAACAGTTAGGTGCAAGTCAGACTAAAAATAGTTTTGGTGCGACCATTGCATCCAAGTGTGCTGCTCATGACTATTTTGGGAGTAGATTCAAGAGTAGCGCAATGGCGCTTAGAATGTATTTAGTGAAGGTATGTATTTGCTTAAAAGAATAAAGAAAAGAGGTAGATACTAGGTGGATAGAGAGACGAATAAGGAGCGAGGGGAAAGGGAAGGAAGGAAAAGAAAATTACGTTAGTTACAGTGAGGGGGGAAAGTATTTGATCCCCTGCTGATTTTGAACTTTTGCCCACTGACACAAAAAAATATCAGTCTATAATTTTAATGGTAGGTGTATTTTAACAGTGAGAGACCGAATAACAAACAAAAAATCCAGAAAAAAGTTATAAATTGATTTGCATGTCAATGAGTAAAATAAATATTTGATCCCCTATCAATCAGCAAGATTTCTGGCTCCCAGGTGTCTTTTATACAGGTAACGAGCTGAGATTAGGGGCACTCTCTTAAAGGGAGTGCTCCTAATCTCAGCTTGTTTCCTGTATAAAAGACACCTGTCCACAGGAGCATTCAATCAGATTCCAAACTCTCCACCATGGCCAAGACCAAAGAGCTGTCCAATGATGTCAGGGACATGTTTGTAGACCTACACAAGGCTGGAATGGGCTACAAGACCATCGCCAAGCAACTTGGTGAGAAGGTGACAACAGTTGGTGCGATTATTCGCAGATGGAAGAAACACAAAATAACCATTGGTCTGGTGCTCCAAGCAAGATCTTACCTCCTGGGGTTTCACTGATCATGAGAATGGTGAGGAATCAGCCCAGAACTACATGGGAGGATCTTGTTAATGATCTCAAGACAGCTGGGACCATAGTCACCAAGAAAACAATCGGTAACACACTATGCTGTGAAGGACTGAAATCCTGCAGCGCCTGCAAGGTCCCCCCGCTCAAGAAAGCACATGTACTGGCCCATCTGGAGTTTGCCAATGAACATGAATGATTCCGAGGAGAACTGGGTGAAAGTGTTGAGACTAAAATTTAGCTCTTTGGCATCAACTCAACTCGTCGTGTTTGGAGGAGTAGGAATGCTGCCTATGACCCCAACAACACTATCCCCACCATCAAACATGGAGGTGGAAACATTATGCTTTGGGGGTGCTTTTCTGCTAAGGGGACAGGACAACTGAACTGCATCAAAGGGACGATGGACAGGGCCGTGTACCATCAAATCTTGGGTGAGAACCTCCTTCCCTCAGCCAGGGCATTGAAAATGGGTTGTGAATAGGTATTCCAGCATGACAATGACCTAAAACACACAGCCAAGGCAACAAAGGAGTGGCTCAGGAAGAAGCACATTAAGGTTCTGGAGTGGCCTAGCCAGTCTCCAGACCTTAATCCCATAGAAAATCTGTGGAGGGAGCTGAAAGTTCGAGTTGCCAAATGTCAGCCTTGAAACCTTAATGACTTGGAGAGGATCTGCAAAGAGGGGTGGGACAAAATCCCTCCTGAGATGTGTGCAAGCCTGGTGGCCAACTACAAGAAACATCTGACCTCTGTGATTGCCAATAATGGTTTTGCCACCAAGTACTAAGTCGAAGGGCTCAAATACTTATTTCAATTTATAGCTTTTTGACATACGTTTTTCTGGATCTTTTGTTTGTTTTTCTGTCTTTTACTGTTAAAATACACCAACCATTAAAATTATAGACTGATCATTTCTTTGTCAGTGGGTAAACGTTCAAAATCAGCAGTGGATCAAATACTTTTTTCCCTCACTGTACAATTAGTTAGTTTGTATTATATGCCGGGCTGTCAGGGCACAGGACATACGAGGCTAATGACCATGAGGTCATTACAATTGGAATTACCAAGTGTGCATTTGCTCTTACAACACTTTGTAAGCAAATACCTGGGTGCTCCCGAATAAACCTGGTGCATTATGGGAAGATATTGGCTTCAGAATCCGGACATTCTATGGTGGTAACTGTGTCTTATACTTACCTCCACTGCACTCCCCAGTAAATTCCTCACTAGTGTTTACTGAATTGAGAGAACAGTGACATTATTCTTTAAATCTCATCTGTGATGAGCGGATATCAGATTTAAATATTTATTTTATTTTATTTAGAAAAAAAAAGTAAACCAATAATTTTATTAACACCAACATCCAGTTACAACTTTAATAAAAGTAAAAATCTTCAAGGCAGACTTTCTATGGAAGGCAACAAATAATACCTGTTCATCTGTATTTTTGAATAGAAGGAGGGACACTTGTCAACCCATTGTTTATATAATCTTCAAACCAGCTGTTCTCCTGAATCCCAGACTGCAAGCCAACCTGTGCCAATCAGGTCTCGCCAAGCTACATCACAAGAAAATTCCATGATTCTTAAAAAGCAGTGATCCATGCAATTCTCTAACCAAATACGATCTAGCATTAATTGGTATATTTAAAAGTAATTATCCATAAATGTAAATAAGGCACAATGCCACTGTTTTTATTTGATATTAACTCAACATCTTGCATTTTTAACAAGTGCCCTCTATTGAAGGAGAAATATCCTAAACTTAAATACAAATTACAAGCCCAGCATTTAATTTGAGTAAAATTACTAGCGACAATTATAATAGTTATTGTATCATTTGGCAAAGAGTAAGTAAACTGACAATTATAACAAGGTGTCTTACAATGATATAGATATATTATGTTAAATGATGGTATTAATATATTAAATGCACTGCTTGAACTTTTGAAAATGGGCACTGTAAGCACCATGGCATCTACAGGACTTGGTAGTGGTTATAGTGCAAACCCCCAACATTTCAAATCGACAATTTAAATTAAGGGGTGTGAGTGGGGGGGTGGCCAGGGGCAGGACAGCTGTCAAAACGTTTATGTGACTTACTAATAACAATTTGTGTAACTAAAATGTAATTTAAAACAAGAACAATGTATCTGATTTCTAAACACATTTATTGTAGTTTAGGGACACATTACTGGGAGTATTATCGCTGTGGAGCTCTGTTATACACTCAGACACATTACTGGGAGTATTATTGCTGTGGAGCTCTGTTATTCACTCAGACACATTACTGGGAGTATTATTGCTGTGGAGGTCTGTTATACACTCAGACACATTACTGGGAGTATTATTGCTGTGGAGTTCTGTTATACACTCAGACACATTACTGGGAGTATTATTGCTGTGGAGCTCTGTTATACACTCAGACACATTACTGGGAGTATTATTGCTGTGGAGCTCTGTTATACACTCAGACACATTACTGGGAGTATTATTGCTGTGGAGCTCTGTTATACACTCAGACACATTACTGGGAGTATTATTGCTGTGGAGCTCTGTTATACACTCAGACACATTACTGGGAGTATTATTGCTGTGGAGCTCTGTTATACACTCAGACACATTACTGGGAGTATTATTGCTGTGGAGCTCTGTTATACACTCAGACACATTACTGGGAGTATTATTGCTGTGGAGCTCTGTTATACACTCAGACACATTACTGGGAGTATTATTGCTGTGGAGCTCTGTTATACACTCAGACACATTACTGGGAGTATTATTGCTGTGGAGCTCTGTTATACACTCTGACACATTACTCGGAGTATTATTGCTGTGGAGTTCTGATATACACTCAGACACACCAACAATATGGAGCTCCTAATAAAGAGGGATAGAAGGATTTGGACTTAAAATGGGGACTGTCCCTACTAAATCAGGACACTTGAGCGGTATGATACTGCCAACGTCCTGACACTCTGCAGATTAGGAAGATTTACTTTCACACTATCTACACAACATTCAAGTTCTACAAACCTAGGTGGCAGTAATAGCCTATGTGCAGTATGGCACTTTTTGCCAAACCTCTCCAGAGCTGTTTGATAGAAAATGGGGAACACACTTAAACATACTGGCCTGTAGTTGTTATGGTGCTTAGATTGGCCTTTAAATTACATAAAGGAATATAAAGAAAGTAGTTAAGGATTAATCAAAGTTCTCTTTAGTCATGAACAATTTTAATATTTTTTTGTTGGTAATTTTATTTATTTTTCTTTATATATTTAATCTTGAAAGAATGTTTACAGAATATAAACGCACATATTAAGCAAGTAATACAATGTACGGTATAAAAAAATCAAACATTATACATGTATAAATAATAACAAACATCCAAGCAAGAATTGCGGCTTTCTATTTTGGCCGTCTAGTCAATCTATTTTTTCTTTTTTTTCTTTTAAGAGTACAACACTCGATATGCAAGGCTAACTCTTTAAGGAACACAAAGAGAAAAACGGATTTAAAAAAAAATCAACGTTTTTTTGTTATATAAATAAAACAAAAGAAGACAGAAATAGAATTCAAACAGGGTTATAGAGTAGAAACTAGAGCGTAACAAGGAAAAACAGATCCAAAATTGAACATGGAAACATACAACAAAAACAAAATTCAACGAGGCAGGCAATAAATAGAATAAGAGTAATTCATTTTATGGACACAAATTAAAAGGAAAGTTAATACAAATGATAGTACCAATACGGGACCAAACAGAAAAGAAACATTTTTTTTTAAATTGTTGAATTTTGAATTGGTGTTTTTTATTTGTTTGTTTGGTGTCTGTCCTTAACATTTTTGGCATTTAGTAATCCTGATGTAGTTTACTGATATACCTGAATAAGAAGAGCCCCAATATTATTTAATGCAAATTACAACCAAATGACCAAATTAAATCTTAAATGAATGGCTCTAATTTGATATTCTTTGACTTCGGGGCCTCCCATACGTTTTTGACTTCCTGAACTGTTTTCATAACCTCTACTGGAAGACTATTCATCTCATCTACTACCCTTTCTTTAACCCCTTAAGGACCAAGCTTCTGGAATAAAAGGGAATCATGACATGTCACACGTCAGGTGTCCTTAAGGGGTTAAAATAGTATTTTCTCACAATTTCAATTATTTATAATACTATTATTATTGCTATTTATATAGTATTTATATAACAGATTCCATATTGCTATTTATATAGCGCCAATGTATTCGCTGTACAATAGGAGAACGAAACAAACACTCAATTCAACAAAGCATGATTGACATACTGTACAGGGCCCTGTCAAACGAGACATGATAGCCCTCAGTCTAACGTCCAAATTTGCATCACACCATCTCCGTATTGGAATTAATACCTTCATGCAATCTTCATCATGCTATTTAAATTTACGGTAAAGCGTGGGAACAAAAGCTCTTACTTGTGGCGGATTATATGGGGGTTTCATTTCTTGCGAGAATGAAAGAGGAGACATAGGGGACTGTCTCTTGGGAGACAGAGTGAGGAGATATGTTATTGTCTCTTATGAGACAGACAGTGGAGTCACATGGGATTGTTTTTTTGTGAGACAGTTTGAAGGCGCAGGCGATTGTAATTTATGAGACAGACTGATGAGAAATAAGACTGTCTATTGTGAGAAATCTAGTGTAAGCATAAGGGGCAGTCTCATGTGGGGAAGAGTTTACATTTTTTTAAATTTTCTCTTGTGAGACTGCGAAAGGAGATTCCCTGAGTCTTATGAGACAGAGAAAGGAAACACAAGGATTAGTTCCCTTTCAGAAACAAAGTAAAGGTACAGGGGATTGGGATAGAATTTGTATAACAGATGGGATGTGAACAAAAGCAGGCTTGGATGAAATAAAATGAATGTAAAGATGGTGAAATATATATGGTAGGTAGAGTTTGAGCTGCTCAGTCAAAGGAAAAGAAGGATAAAAAGCTGTAATCTCTTCAACGTGGCCTGTAAATTCTGCTAGCAGGCCTGTTTGCACTATTCTGTAATAATATGTTGCCTCCTGTCACCCAGGAAACAGATCACCTCTGATCCCCACACACAGTGTCCCACCTGTTAATAGGTACAATCGACTAGTTTCTGCTTTGCTGCTCTTCAAAGGACACTGAAACAAAGCACTTGCTCATGTGCCTCATCATTGTTTGAAGGTTACACCTGGATGACAAAGACCCTCCACCCCAAATGGTGACACCTCCCACACTCCTCTACATCAAACAGCAGAAGGATGTGACATGTTTCTGGAAGACGTTCTTCAGATCTGACACAATGTGGGAGATTTATCTGTGTTCTGTTCTACAAAGTGGTCTAAGGTACTAAAAGTGGAGTAATCACTACGAGAACCACCAGGAACATTCCATTGGGTACTCCTCTTATATTCTCTTTTTGTACGCTGGTGGATCCTCTGTGATATAGATTCCACCAATATGTAGGGTTAGGTGTGATGCTAGCTGGCTAAGAAAATAAAATATATTGTATTTATGATCTATAAATAAAGAAGAAAATGGGGAAGAGGAGAGGGGTTTGGTTTCAGAGCTCATGAATAAATTTGATCTTTTTGTCCATGTAAATACAAAACAAATAAAAAGACTGGTTTGTACTACCAACACCAAACTAGGAATTTATCTCATGAAGGTAGGAGGCATATAATAGTGCTATTATACAAGGACCTAGAGAGTGCAGTTGTGATGGTGTGTACGTTCAGATGTTTCTTCTTTTCAATCTAATCGAGGATAAGAGAGGCTGTGGATTCCAGAATATTTTATATAATGTTATGGAGCGGAGAGTGTTCAAGGTATTCGGTTTGTAAAGATTGTGGTAGAAGAGCTATTGCCTACTGAGGCCACTGTCCAAAAAGAGCTTGTAGAACCCAGTCCCGATATCGGGAGAAAAGTCCCAGGCTTCAGGCCCTGCTCTGCCATCTCGACATAGTTCCTTAGTGTCTTGCCTTTGAGGACAGGTACAACATGAGCATTGGATGCACTCACACTATGTTTTTGTGCAGGTGCATTCATGTCAGGTTGACTTGCCAGTAATTTCGACTAAGCTGTGCCCTTTGGGGTGAAGCCACTGACACAATAACATCACTTTACCCCCCTCAACCCACGTCCAACTTCTCTGGACACCAGAGTTGGCAGGCATTAGGTTTTCCATTACTACAGGAACGGTGGACAATAACCAGAGGTTGTACTATGCCTTGGTTTAACTGGTAGTTATTCTGAATGTGTTTTTTTAGAACCTCCCTATTACAGCTCGACATGCTGATCCTTATACTAAACCCCACATTTTACAGGGAAATTCACTATAGCGAGAATTGCCAGGAATTCAAAGTGAATGTGATATTCAGCCAAACAAATATGTAGTCAAACTGGCAACACAATTTTTCTAATTCGGCTATTTTAACCTAAATGTTATATTCACTTTGATATGCTGGCACTTGTCACTTTAGTAAATAAACATGCTTGTGAATAAAATCTGAATGGGAAAACTTGGCTAAAATAGGGAATTTGTGACCATAGAGCAGTTGGATAACTTTACAAATGTCTATTTCAGCCTTATATTTCCCATTCGGACCAAATTTACTAAAAACTGGTGTTTAGTGAATAACCCTTTTAGGGTCTCTGTGCTTTTGGCTTATATAGATATGAAATGGATTTTTCAAATAAAAAAACACTATATCAACTATACATGTTTATGTTATATGTAGGACCATTCCTGATCAAACTTCTTTGGACTGTAGAATGGTCAACTTGGCATCCCGATGAAGCTGCCAGACGCCGAGTTAGGTCTTTGCTGGATTTTTTCCCGTCTCTCAAAAAAGAAACTCAGACACCTCATCAGATTTTGAAAGTTTTCTTGGCCTTGCAGTCCTTTTTTATCCATGACCTCTCCTGTTTCTTCAAATTTCTTTATAACAGCTTGAATACCACATCTTGAGTATCCAGTTTGTTTGCTAACTTCCCTTTGAGAGTGGTCTTGCATATATACTCCATACAAAATTCCTGTATTTTCGGGTTGTATTCTAATAAAGAGACTGAGGAATAAGTATATATGGTGATTATACCATTGCTAATACAACAAATCTAATGGTGTCCTAAGACTTTTGCACAGTACTATATATATATATATCCTGATAAACTGTGTACCCAGCCTCTGAGGAATGGGAAGAGTAGAGGCTGATGGAACAAGAAGAGGCTCAGTGGACTGAGCTAGGCCTGAGCTGTGCATGTCTGTAGATGTGCTCTCAAAAAAAAGTGACAACAGCAGCTCACCCTTTACTAAAGAGTTTTCCTGTAGCCCCATGTAGCCAAAGCGCAGCTAAGCGAAAAAAGGCCTTGACAGGGGTTAGGAGGCGGGCATAGGAGGAGGGAAGGAAGTATGGGGGTTATGGGTAAGTAGGCTTGGCTATTTAAATAGGCAGCCATTTTAAATCCTTCACTTTTAATTACTACCTTGCCGAGTTTGTGTGCACTCCTGTGTACACGGATCTGGCTTGGTGGGTCTTTGTTTTTTCTCTCCTTCTGCAGGGTCGATGGATGACATGGAGGAGCTGTTGGAGCGGTTCTGGTCGGCAGCTCGAGGACGTGGCGTGGACTGGCTGCGGGCGCAACTTGGACCGGCCCTGGCGGGTGCTGCGGATCATGAGGGCGGCGGAGGTCGGCCTGTGCGGGCCCGGAGGCCGCCGAGACGGCTGAGCCCAGGCGCGGAGTCCAGTGGGGACGGTTCCAGTGGCCGGGCGGCGGCGGGACCAGGCCGCAAAGGACCCGGTAGCCGCATGGTCGAGGCTCCGCCTCCCGGCGCGTTACCGGGACGTCAGAGAAGCGGTAGCCGGTGGGCGGCTACCCGGGAGACGGACGGCACGGCTCCCAGTTCGGGGAGGGCTGCGCCTGGAGCGGGGGCCGCGGAGGACATCGGGCGGCCCCCTGGAACCGGAGGTGACGCGGGATTGCGGCCCGGGATGGGGTACCCTACGCCCGTGACGGGGACTGGCGTGGCCGGTGCGGGAGGAGCTCGTGGACCGCCCCTGGAGCAGGCAAGTGCAGGGGGTTCCGTCCGGGGCCCCCTTGGCGCGGATCAGCGCAGGAGGACTGGGCACGGGGTTCAGAGACCTGGGGGGGGGGATGGAGAGGGGTCAGGTTCCTCCTGGATCAGGGGCAGAGAGGCCTAGGGGGGAGGGGTAGTTCCAGGACAGTGAGCGTGGAGCAAGGGCCTGTAGCCGGGAGGGTGGATGGGCCAGGGGGTACGGCGGGGGGAGGTTTGCCATCGGGTGGGGGCAGGAGGTCTAGGTGCGCAGGGCGTTCAGGGCAGGTTAGGGGTGCGGGGTCTGGGGACGGTCTAGAGGTACCGAGGGGAGGGGGTTCTTCTAGCCGGGGGGCCCGCCGGGGTGGGGGGTGGGGATTCACCAGCGCTGGTGAGCAGCTAGGTGGGCGTAGTACTGGGGGGGTTCGGGGTTGGGGTCTGGTGATAGCAGCCCGTCACCGGTTAGGGCCCGAGGATTCGGGGGGGTTAAGGGAAGGGCTCGGCGTGTTAGGTCCTCATCTAGTAGTTCAGGGGGGGAGAGTGTCATGGCCCCCAGGCTGGTTACACGGGGGCGGGCCTCTGGTAGGAACGGGAGGAGTCGTAGTCCCAGAGGCAGGGCCGATCGGGCCTTGGGTGGGCGAAAAGGAGTGGTTGCGCGACGGGAGGCTCTGGTGTCCAGCGGGCGCTCTCAAGGTCGGGACGGGGGGGCTGCTCATGACCAGTATGCTCTGCCCAGGACTTCTTCTCCTTGTTACAGATCTCGGAGCCGCTCCGCCTCTGATGTGGCCGTGCACCGGGTCCCAGAGGCTGAGTACACAGTTTATCAGGATATATATATATATAGTACTGTGCAAAACTCTTAGGACACCATTAGATTTGTTGTATTAGCAATGGTATAATCAGGGCCGGCCTTAGGGGTGTGCGAGCTGTGCGACCGCACAGGGCGCCATGGAACAGGGGGCGCCCTGTGGCCGACACAGCTCACTCATGGCCGGAGTGCAGGGGAGCTAAAAGAGGTACCTGGCTGGAGGATTAATTATTCTCCACCCGGGTCTATTTAAAAAAAAAATAAAAAAAAATCGCGGCAGAGGGGGCGGGGTTTACCGAGCGGCGGAGGCGGGGCTTATCGAGAGGCGGAGACGGGGCTAATACCTCCCGAAGCCCCTGCTGTACAGGAAGAGGGAAAGATGCTTCCCCATCAGCCAACTGCATTCACTGGAAAGAGGTAAGTGTGTGTGTGTGACTGTTTGCCTATTTGTGTGACTGTCTGTGTGTGTGTGTGACTGTCTGTGTGACTGCCTGCCTGTGTGCGTGTGACTGTCTGTGTGTGTGTGTGTGTGACTGTCTGTGTGACTGCCTGTCTTTGTGTGTGTGTGTGTGTGTGACTGTCTGTCTCTGTGTGTGTGTGTGTGTGACTGTCTCTGTGTGTGACTGCCTGCCTGTGTGTGACTGTCTGTCTGTGTGACTGTCTGTCTGTGTGACTGCCCATGTATGTGACTGCCCATGTATGTGACTGCCCATGTATGTGACTGCCTGTGTGTGTGACTGTCTGTCTGTGTGACTGTCTGTCTGTGTGACTGTCTGTCTGTGTGACTGCCCGTGTGTGTGAGACTGTCTGTCTGTGTGACTGTCTGTGTGTGTGACTGTCTGTCTGTGTGTGTGACTGCCTGTGTGTGTGACTGCCTGTATGTGACTGCTTGCCTGCCTGTGTGTGTCTGTCTGTAACTATCTGTCTGTGTGTGACTGCCTGCCTGTGTGTGACTGCCTGCCTGTGTGTGTGACTTTCTATCTGTGTGACTGCCTGCCTGTGTGTGTATAACTGTCTATGTGTGTGTTACTGTGTGTCTGTCTGTGTGTGTGACTGCCTATGTGACTGTCTGTCTGTGTGTGTCGCTGTGCCATTGTTTGTGCCTGTGCCTGTATGTGTGACTGCCTTTAACTGAGTGTGTGTACATGCCTGTAACCGAGTTTAAATTTCCCCCACCCCTTCCTGTCAAGGCCGCACTTTGACTGACAGACGCTCACTCACTGACAGACGCACACTCACTGACAGACACACACTCTCATATACACTGACAAACAATGACATACACACATACACTATTACTTGGACACACACTGACAGATGCACACTCTCACTGAAAGATGCACGACTCCACTGACCGACACATACACACAGACTGACACACACTCACTGACCGACACACACTCACTGATCGACACACACTCACTGACCGACACATACACACTCACTGACTGACACATACACACTCACTGACCGACACACACTCACTGACGACACATACACACTCACTGACGACACATACACACTCACTGACGACACATACACACTCACTGACTGACACATACACACTCACTGACTGACACATATACACTCACTGACCAACACACACATTCACTCACAGACACACACAATTACACTTACAGACACACACACACACACACACACATTCACTTCAAAATAAACACTCACAGACACACACACAGACATTTCCACTAACACTCACAAACTAATATTTTTTACATTTATTTTAAATCCACCCAGCCTCCCTGGGAAAGCTGGAGTGGATTTCTTACCAGCAGTCCAGTGTGGCTGCTGGGCAGGCAGGCAGGGGGCGCACAGGCTGAGTAAGCAGCGCTTAGTGATGCCCGGAGCCGGACTGACGTCATATTCTGGCTCCCGGCTTCATTAAGCGGCGCAGAGGAAGCTGAGCAGGAAGAGCTCAGGTGAGTATGCTCCTTCGCTGCCCGCTGCCAGCCTTGGGGGGGCTCAAAAGTGGCCAGCCGGTCAGCTCTTGAGCCCCCCAGGATGCGAGGCAAGCAAGGGATCTGCCTGGGGGTTTGGAGGGATGCTTTTTTTTGCCGCCCCCTGCAAAGTGGCGCCCAAGGCAGATGCCTTGTTTGCCTCGTGATACACACGTCCCCGGTGCCTGTGTGTGTTACTGTATTCAGGCAACTTGGTGGGAGGTGGGGGGGGCGCCGTGAAGACTTTTTGCACAGGGCGCCTAATTGCCTAAGGCCGGCCCTGGGTATAATCACCATATATACTTATTCCTCAGTCTCTTTATTAGAATACAACCCGAAAATACAGGAATTTTGTATGGAGTATGTATGCAAGACCACTCTCAAAGGGAAGTTAGCAAACAAACTTTTTGTCGCTCATCCTGGTCCGGGGACAGTACACAACGCAGCCCCAGGAGCTTCGGGAACGAGGGGCTTGGCCGGTGAGTCCTGTGCTTCTCTGCACTCCAGTGCACTGGTTCATACACTTCAAGCGCTTCTCCACTCACTGGGAGTGGGGGGTGCCACAAGGGGCGGTGTGGGTCAGGTCTGGGCTCAGGGGGCCGGGGTGGCGGGCCCGAGTGAGAGTCCCTCCGCGGAGCAGAGTTCGGGCGGGGACACTGTGTTGACGGTTACCGGGGCGGATGCGACGAGCGAGCGGGCTGAGTTGACTGGGGGGGTGGTTCCTGATGCGGCCAGGCAACACGCATATGTGTCGTTTGCGGGTCCGCTGGGGGTCCACCTCAAACAGGAGGTGAAGGAAAAAATCTGGAAGGGTGACTTCTGCGAGATCTTTTCTCTTCTCCCTTTGGAGGATTTTATCGATCTCAAGGAGGACGATAAAAAAGACGAGAAGAAGGAGGAGGAAGAGAAAAAGAAGCGGTATCGTAAGATTCTTTCGGTAACTGGCTGAGGGCGTTTTGCGTGTTGGCCAGTGTTCTGGGCGAGAAATCGCTGGGCCTGTGCTCCTCACTGTTTTGTTATTTGGATGGCATTTGGGAGGTGTACCGCACCTATGGCGGACTGGCATGGTGGCGGTACGACGAGCAATTCCGGCAGCGTTTGGCGGCTAATCCGGGTATGCGGTGGGATCAAATGGACCTGCCTCTCTGGATGAAGCTGATGATGGCGCAGAAAGCGCAGCCCTTTCAGCCCACGGCCGGCGCAAAGGGGCAGTCCGCCTCGTCGGCCGCCATGCAAAAGGGCTTCTGCTGGCTCTTTAACGAGGGCCAGTGCAAATGGGGAAACGCCTGTCGCTTTAAGCACGAGTGTTCGGGCTGCGGAGGCGCTCATGGGCTCAACCGGTGCTTCAAGAAAGGGAAGTCAGGGCACGCCGGAGTCCCTACCGCAGCTGGGGGGGGAGGGGGAGTTTCGCTTGCCCCGGGGCCTAACCCCGGTGAGGCTAGACGCGATGGAGCCGTGGCTAAGCCGCTACGGTAATAGGGCAGATGCCCTGGCGCTCCGGGCGGGGTTTGGACAGGGGTTCTTTATCCCTTTCCGGAACCGGGGGGGACAGGGGTTCGGCGCAACCTTAAATCGGTGGCTGAGTTCCCGGGTGTGGTGCGGGAAAAACTGGGCAAGGAGGTCAAATTGGGGAGGATGGCAGGACCGTTCCTGGCTCCTCCAATGGAGGGTCTGAGGGTTTCCCCAGTCGGGGTGGTTCCCAAGAAGGAACCGGGGAAGTTCAGGCTCATTCACCACCTCTCCTACCCGGAAAGAAGAGTCGGTGAATGATGACTTTGACAAGGACTTGTGCTCGGTCTCCTACGCATCATTTGACAGGGCGGTCGAGCTGGTAAGGAGGGCCGGGCGCGGGGCACTGTTGGCTAAGGTGGATATTGAAGCGGCGTTTCGGCTGCTTCCGGTCCACCCAGCGTGTCATCACTTGCTGGGGTGTTTCTTCGACGGGGAGTACTTTGTGGATTTGTGCCTTCCAATGGGTTGTGCTATCGCATGCTCCTACTTTGAGAAGTTTAGTACCTTTCTTGAATGGGTGGTCAGGGTCGAGGCGGGGAGTGGAGCTGTGGTACACTACCTGGACGATTTTCTCTGTGTGGGACCGGCGGGCTCCCCCGCCTGCCTACACTTGCTGAGAACGGTCGAGTGGGTGGCTGGCCATTTCGGGGTCCCGCTGGCGGCGGACAAAACAGAAGGGCCAGCTCCGTGCCTTAGTTTTCTGGGGCTGGAGATAGATACATTGCAAGGGGAGTGTCGGCTGCCGTTGGAAAAGTTACGGCGGCTGAGGGGGGAGGTGACGTCGGCGGCTCAAGCCCGTAAGGTTACACTGCGGCAGCTGCAGTCATTGATCGGGATGCTGAATTTTGCGTGCAGGGTGATCCCAATGGGTAGGGTGTTCAGCCGGAGTCTGTCGGCAGCGACGGCGGGGGTGCGATCCCCGCGTCACTTCATTCGGGTGTCGTCGGCCATGAGGGCCGACTTGGCCGTCTGGGAGACCTTTCTGCGGGATTTCAATGGGACGGTGATTTTTAGACAGGAGGGCGTGTCGGCGGCGGAACTGGAGCTGTTCACTGACGCGTCTGGTAGCGTGGGCTTCGGGGCCTACTTTGGGGGAAGTTGGTGTGCGGAGCGATGGCCGGGGGAGTGGCGAACGAGCCCCCTCATGCGGAACTTGGCTTTCTTGGAGCTGTTCCCGCTGGTCGTCGCATTGGCCCTGTGGGGGGATAGGCTGCGGGACCGGAAGGTGGTCTTTTTCTCGGACAATATGGCCGTGGTGCACGCTGTGAATAACCAATCGGCGGCATCGAAACCCGTGGTCAGGTTGCTACGTCATTTCGTTCTGTTGTGCATGTCGCTAAATGTTGTTTTTCGTGCACGCCATGTGCCTGGGTTCATGAATGAGGTGGCTGACGCTCTGTCTCGTTTTCAGTGGTCACGATTCCGGACGGTGGTGCCGGAAGCGCAAGAAGTGGGGCAGGCTTGCCCAGACGAGATTTGGCGGCTCGGGTCGACCTGCTTGGGGGACTGGTGAAGGCTTCGCTGGTGCCGGCCACATGGGCCGCTTACAGTAAGGTCTGGGACTCCTGGGAAAGGTCATGGGAGAAGTTATACCGCCTGCCGGCGGGGGAATCGCTCAAGGATGCGTTCCTCTGGTACACCTGTCAATTTCTGGCGAAGGGGGCGTCCCCGGCGGTGGTTGACAGGTCCATGGCGGCGATGGCTTTCTGGTTCAAGCTGCACGGGGAAGAGGACCTTACTAAGGCCTTTGTCATCAGGCAGGCACTGAAGGGGTACCGACGGGGCCGCAGGCGGCCTGACACTCGGCGCCCTGTGTTGAGTGACCTGGTCGGTTTATTGCCAACTATATGTTTTGACAGGTTCGAAACATCGTTGTTCCAGGCGGCGTTTTTGTTGGCCTTCTTTGGAGCCTTTCGGGTAGGGGAGTTGGTCAGTGCCACGAGGACTGTGGCAGGGGGGGTACAGGTGTCGGGGGTCCGAGTGCTGGAAGGGAAGGTGGTTGTACACCTGGCAAAATCCAAGACGGACATGTTAGGCAAGGGCCGAGATGTGACGCTGCGGGCCCTGCCGGGCTCCGCTTTGTGCCCAGTGGCCGCAGTGGCGGGGTGCATGGCACGAAGGCCGGGGGCTGGGGGATCGCTGCTCGTACACGCGGACGGGTCTTCCCTCTCCCGGTTCCAGTTCACCATGGTTTTTCGGTCTGGCCTGGGAAAGCTGGGATTGAGGGCGGATACTTTTGGTACACACTCCTTTCGCATTGGGGCGGCTACGGAGGCAGCTCGGTTGGGTCTGGGGGATGACATAGTGAAGCGGATTGGGAGATGGGAGTCGGTACAGTTCCGTTCATATGTGCGCTTGGATTTATTGGAGTAGTATGGTGGAGGGCCTTTGAGGATCCCGGGGGGCTGGGTACAAAAGGGGCTGTTACGATCTGTTTTCTTCTCTCCCCCAGGCCGTGTCGCATGGATCGTGGGCCATGCATTTGTCTTCTGGGCCGAAAGGAGGGCTGCAGCTCGAGCTCAGGGCCACCAGCTGGGCTTTCATCGGGACCAGTTGGCGGTGCAATGGTTTGGGTACAGGGGTTTTTGTTGGGGGGAGGTCTGCGGAAGGGTGTTCCGGATGGTAGCAGGCGGGCACCGGCCGGACCTGCTGGTGCTCCATGCGGGGGGCAACGACTTAGGCCTCACTCCGCAGCGGCGGCTGGTGAAGTGGATGAAGCAGGACCTTAACAGTTTAAGGGACCTGCTTCCGGGGGTGATATTGGTCTGGTCGGAGATTATCCCTAGGAAGCGTTGGCGGCATGCTAGGGACCCGGGGGCTATTGACAGGTGTAGGAAGAAAGTGAATAGCTTGATGGCAAGCTTCGTGCGGAAGCTAGGGGGTGTGGTGGTACGACATAGCGAGTTGGAAGGTGGTCTGCCGGGGTACTACCGTTCGGATGGGGTCCATCTCTCGGCAGTTGGTTGGGATCTGTTGACCCTGGGCTGGCAGGATGGCATCACCAAGGCTCTTTTTCTTCGGGGTGGCGGAGCTCAGACAGCTTAAGGAGTCAAGGTCTGAGCTTGTGGCGGGATAGGGAGCTGAAGGAGAAGAAATAGGCTCCCTAGGATGAACGTCATGGAGACGTAAAACTGTGGTCATTGGTGGTTGGTAGGTTCCGAGTCCTGTCGGTGGCTCACAATCTGGTGGGGCAGGGATATCCGGGTATACCCCTGCCATGGTTAATTTATGTTTGGCACTTTAAGTTGGTATGTTGGAATATGTTGATATGTATGTTATATATATGTATATGTGTTATTTATATGGGGGTCATTGCCTGTTATATTAACAGAAGGATTCGGATGCGAGGGCGGAGTATGGGGGCAATGACCCATGTTTATTGTTAAATTATTATTGCTATGGTTATTAATATGGAAATTAATAAATTGTTATTATTCAAGATTGTTTAAATAAAGCTGTGGACAAATTTTCCCATATACCTTTGTGTCAGCGAGTTATTGGGTTAGGTATGTGGAAGGGTTGTCCTGGAGTCCGACTGCCCATATGGCGACTATACACCGGTCATGACTTGCAGAGATACACTGTAAAGGAAGTACAGCAGCTTTGAGGATCACCCTATACCATAGAGTCTTCTGACCTGCAGAGATACATTGTAAAGGATGTACAGCGGCTTTGAGGATCACCCTATACCATAGAGTCTTCTGACCTGCAGAGATACATTGTAAAGGAAGTACAGCAGCTCTGAGGATCACCCTATACCATAGAGTCTTCCCGACCTGCAGAGATACATTGTAAAGGAAGTACAGCAGCTCTGAGGATCACCCTATACCATAGAGTCTTCCTGACCTGCAGAGATACATTGTAAAGGAAGTACAGCAGCTGTGGGGATCACCCTATACCATAGAGTCTTCCTGACCTGCAGAGATACATTGTAAAGGAAGAGCAGTGAGCAGTGATGGCAAACCTTTTTAAGCCTGAGTGCCCAAACCGCAATACATACCAACTTTTTTTTCCTCAAAATGCCAAAACGGCAATTAAACCTGAATTCTGAGGTTTAAGTTTAGAAAAAACAACTCGTACAGTTGTCCGAACTAATTAACAACTTTTGTTTTAAAAGAACACAGCAACAGAGAGTTCAATGATACCAATTTTAAATAATGATATAAAAAGATAAAATTAAGCTTATATTTATTAGTATCTCCAACAAATGCAATACATACACACACAGACTGCTGAATATATACACACAGTCTGCTGAATACATACACCGACAGACTGTTGAATACACACACAGTCTGCAGAATACACATACAGACAGACTGCTGAATACACACAGACAGACTGCTGAATACATACACACAGACTGCTTAGTACACACACTGCTGAGTACACACAGACTGCTGAAGACACACACACAGGCTGCTGAATACACACAGACAGACTGCTGAATACATACACACAGACTGCTGAATACACACAGACAGACTGCTGAATACATACACACAGACTGCTTAGTACACACACTGCTGAGTACACACAGACTGCTGAAGACACACACACAGACTGCTGAAGACATACACACAGACTGCTGAATACATACACACACACACACACAGACTGCTGAATACATACACACACGCACAGTCCACTGAATACACACACTGCTGAGTACACACAGACTGCTGAGTACTCACACACAAAAACTGCTGAAGACACACACACAGACTGCTGAATACATACACACACACAGTTGACTGAATACATACACACAGTCCACTGAATACACACACTGCTGAGTACAAACAGACTGCTGCATACACACACACAAGGTGGTTAGAAAAAAAAGATATGCTAAATCTGTATCCCCCCCTCACACCTTCTTCTTACCTTTGGTGGTCTGGTGGTGGTAAGTATTGTAGGGAGCAGTTCCCGCGCGATGCTGTGTGGAGCATTTCCATGGTAACGCGTGGCAACGTTCCACACAGATTGCACGCGGGAGGACATGGGAGCTGCTTCACAGATTCCTCCCCCTGCCTCCCGACACGGAAGCAGAGTAGGCGCCTACTCTGCATTGATGGCGTACCTATGGCTGCGTGCCCACAGAGAGCGCCCAGCGTGCCACCTGTGGCACGCGTGCTATAGGTTCACCATCACTGCCATAGAGTCTTCTTGACCTGCAGATATACATTGTAAAGTAAGTACAGCAGCTTTGAGGATGACCCTGTACCATAGAGTCTCCCTGATCTGTAGACATATGCAGTATAATAGCTGCAACTGCTGTCCCAGTATCTATTTCAGAGAAAGTATTTTACTAATTACCAAATGAGGAGCGCTGCATTGAAGATCCAGCAATCTGGTAAGCAAGAGTTATCCTATGTGACACGCATTGTCTCATCCTTACTGAGTGATTTGAATAATAAAATAATTAAACTTATTTCCCTGAATTTTAGGCTTATTGAAGAATCTGAGTAAGTTTTAATGGAGTTATCAACATAAAATACATCAGAGTAGCACTACCTACAATAAGGTACCCAACACTGTGCACCAACCATCTTGTGGGACACAAGGTATGATTTACCAAAGCGATTGGTAGGTGGGGGTTATATTCTGAGCATATACATCCTGAGTTTGTGATGCTGCAGATACTACACATGAGTTATTACTCTAGCATAGTTTAGAATTTAGCTATTATTTTGCACTTTAAAAAAAAAAAAATTGTGTGTTTATGATTATTTCATATATTATCGACACATATTTAATTTACCCTCTGTGTTTGAGAGTGGTTATTTATAATGGAATTTTAGTGGACATTCACTGAGTGGAGGCACTGATTACATTTCCACACCTCGGACTCCCTGTTAGCGTCAAAGTTGAATGTAGCCGCTGCCCATACTTGCCTTCTTCCAAATGCAGGTAAGAAAAGGGTTACAGATATAGGCACTGCTGAGATGAGTCGGCACGCTTTAGTAAAATCATAAATCCCAAAGTAGTGAGTGATAACGAAATCCATTCCTCTCGATCAAGCTGTGGCCATATGCAACATACCTATTTGATGATCTCATCCGACAGGTACATGGGCTGGAGCAGTTTCTCTTAATTCAGACAGATATATCAAAAGGATGAAGAGGCAGGATTATCTGTAAATCTTGTGAGGGGCTATGGTCCTCTAAGTAAAGAAGATGTCCCCATGTATGTATCGTTTCATGGCACACCATTCCCGTCCAGCTCCCAAATTTATGCTTATGAAAAGAGAGATGATGAAGAAGACTCTAGTGATGGAGACAGTGATCACATATTTTGTTCAATACCAAGTGATAAATCAGTCAGACAACATCTTAGGCCGTCAACTGGAAACAAATCATGTCAGAGGCTTCCCTCAACCTTCACCTTACCAAAAAAGAAGACTGCTTATGGAGAGGACTGTGAAGATGAGGAGCTATGCCTTCAATATGTAGCTACTGTTCAGCATGAGAAAGAAACGCTTACCTCATACCTAGTTCCTTTGGAATGAATGCTGGGAGAGCTGTTTGAGAAAGGGATAGTTGATTCAGACCAGTTTTACGAGTATAGGCAACGACACATTTTAAGGGGAAGCTACCTCATGACCCCACTGCATCAACGCAGACCAGTTTTCTGCGAGCCAGAGAATTATTAGACTTCACAGAAACAAATTGAACTTATCTACCAGCATCATGGTAGAGAAAATAAATCCACATTTCAGGGAAATTGGAAGGGGACTTGGAAAGGACAAGCCAAGATTTCAGTGTTTCTCAATTGGAGAAGAAGCAGGGGTTTAAATGTTTTAATTGTGCACAGACTCAGCACATAGCAAACAGATGACCAGTGAAAGAAAATTATTTTTAAAAAGAGGCACTAACCCTTGGACTAGGCCCCCGAGCAGATAAACATCGAAAGAAGAAAAACAAGAAATGCAGCAGAACAAGAAGTAAAAGCTCATCTAATAAGAGCCCTGAAATGCGTGGGAATCTTAGAATAGACCTTGAATCAAGGGATTCATGCTTTGGCCCTTTTAGACAATGGATCCCAAGTAACTATAGTATTTTGATCCGTTTATGATAAACACTTGAGTCACTTAACAATATCACCGGCAGACGATGGGTAATTTGGGGATTGGGTTCCCAGGCTTACCCTGTTAAAGGGAAAAATGTAAGTAAAAATCATTGTACCTCAATTTGATCCTGGAACTGTAAATCCCATGAATGTGGAAGCTTTGGTGTGTCCAACCCTAGGAAGTCCTGGGATTCCAATAATATTGTGAACTTATACTCAGATGGTGCGGGATGTGCTTCGCACCTACTTTGGAGGAGTTGTGATAACTCTTTAAATCAGATTGCAGGATTGGAACCTGCCCTGAGGAATGGATGTTATCAATTAGCATCGCAATCTGGACCGGGTGAGCTTTATTATTGGGGCCCATACCCAGTTGTTCTCTGGCCTGGGGAAATTAAGTTTATTATTGCTGAGCAGTCTTGAAGGAAGGCATGATGTCTGGAGATTGTTAGTCTCTCCTAGAGTCTTTTCCAGAAGAAGATTCATATAAAGGGGGGATGGTTAAGCCAGAAGTAAAAGACTGCTGAAACAGGAAAACTTGTGTGTTTTCTGTGACTGTCTACAATAGATCACCAATGGAAATCTAGATAGCTCACTGCCAAAAGCTAGGGGTTATTCACGTACTAAAAGAGAGAGCCCCTATATCTGCCATGGATCTTGAAATTAAAGAAGAATCCTCTAAAGCAGGGGTAGTCAACCTTTTAATACCTACCGCCCACTTTTGTTTTGTATCTTTGTAGATGGTAACATTTCCAGTGCCACAGTAACTAATCTTTTTAAATCTTTTTTTTAGAAAGGAGGTTTAAAAACTAAATTTAAAAAATTACCTATTTCTCTTTCTTTTTTCCTATTGTCTGAGTGTGTGTGTGACAGAGGTGCTGAATGTGTGTGTAAGTGGGCAGTGTGTGTGTAAGGGGGGCAGTGTATGTGAAGGATGCAGTGTATGTGAAAGGTGCAGTGTGTGTGTGTGAGTGGTGCTGTGTGTGTGTGTGTGTGTGTGTGTAGGATGTAGTGTGTGTAAAGGGTGCAGTGTGTGCGTGAGTGGTGCAGTGTGTGGGGGGGTAGTCTGTGTGTGTGTAAGGAGAAAGTGTGTGTGTGTGTGTGTGTGTAGGACGCAGTGTGTGTGAAGGGTGCAGGGTGTGTGTGTGTGTGGGTGTAGTCTGTGTGTGTGAGAGAGGGCAGTGTGTGTATGAGTGGTGTAGTGTGATGGGTGCTAAGTGGGTGAGATGTGAAAATCTATCTTAATGTCTCTGTGTGTGTGTGTGTGTGAGGTGCAGTGTGTGTGTAAGTGGGGCAGTTTGTGTGTAAGGGGAGCAGTGTATGTGAAGGATACAGTGTATGTGAAGGGTGCAGTGTGTGTGAGTGGTGCTGTGTGTGTGTGTAGGATGCAGTGTGTGTGAAGGGTGCAGGGTGTGTGTGTGTGTGAGGGGTGCTGTGTGTGTGTGTGTGTGTGAGGGTGTAGTCTGTGTGTGTGAGAGAGGGCAGTGTGTGTATGAGTGGTGTAGTGTGAAGGGTGCATAAAGTCTATGCTGTGTGTAGGTGGGTGAGATGTGAAAATCTATCTTAATGTCTTCCCCTGTTTTCTTCTTACCTTTTACCAGGGAGGGGAGACATAATCCTGCAAGCCCTGGTTGTCCAGTAGTGGCCTGTTCACTTTAACCTGAAGCTCCTTCGGGTGCAGGCTAACTCTCCTGTCCTCCTGCGAGCACAACACTGTATTGGAGTATTGCCATGGTAACACGTGCCAATGCTCCCTCCCAGGCCCTTCCCTCCCTCTGCTGGAACTAAGTGCAAAATCTTTGATCTCCTCACCAGCCCTATAGCTTTTTACAGCTAGGCTGGCTCTGGTACGGACCAGGTTGACTGTCCATGCTCTAAAGGAATGAATTTTGACCTGAAAGGTTCCAATATGCTAAAATAGTGGAAAGAAAGATTACTGCAAGCTCTCCACTCTAGAGAAGAAGTTTTCTCTACAGGAGATATGGAGGGTTTGCTAAAAATGTTCAGCATACCATTCGGCTTAGTGACCCTACTCCATTCAAGAAAGATCTCGAAGAATAGTTCTGTAAGATTTTGAAGATGTAAGAAATATACTTTATGAAATGGAAGAAGCTGCATTATTCAAGAGACCAGGAGCCCATATTCCTCATTTATAGTTGTGGAGAGAAAGAAGAATTGTTCCAAAGTACCAGGTTCCAATGAAAATATGAAAACTGCTTTTATGTGCCCTTTGGGATTCTTTCAGTTCACTAGAATGCCTCAAGGTATCACTGTAGCTTCTGCAACCTTTCAGCAATAAGTGGAGAAAACCCTATTTGTGCCTAGTCTATCTGGATGATGTAATCGTGTTTGGTAAAACCCCCCCTACAGCATGTAAAGCGGCTGTTGAAAGTGTTTGATCATTTGCAAAAAGAAGGCCTAAAGTTTTCAAAGGATAAGTGTAAATTTGCTCAGAGCTCAATGATATATGTTGGACACATCGGGTCAGCTGAGGGTGTAGCCACAGACCCGTCCAAGATTGAAGCAGTTGTCAATTGGCCTAGGCCGAACAACAGTGAAATGTTGTATTTATTTGTGGGGTTCTGTGGTTATTACTGTTGTTTTGTGGAAGGATACTCTAAGATAGGTCAAATCTTCATGATCTTCTGAAGGTAGAACCTGGGGAGAACGGGCAGATGAGCCCTCTACCCAAGAAACATTTTTCGAGAAAATTGGACTTCCAAGTGTGATGAGGCCATTTGAATCCTAAAAATAATTATTGAATCAACTGTGTTAGCTTATGCTGATCCTGATAAACCATATGTCCTTAATGTAGATGCAAGTTTGGAAGACTTTGGGGGTGTTCTTCACTAGACCTACACTAAAGTGTTACGACCAGTCACATATATCAGCCGAAGTCTGACTGGAAGTGAAGAGAAAAACCCAGTGCACAAGATGGAGTTCCTTGAATTAAAATGGGCCATTGTGGATAATTTGCATGATTATTTGTACAGTGCCAAGTTTGAAGTGAGAGAGATAATACAGAGCATGGGTGGTTAGAAGCATTATTCAATAATACATTTTTATTTAAGTACAAGTCAGAGCTCAAGAATGTGGGAGCGAATGTTGAAGCGGATACTCTATCTAGGAGATCTGAGTTGCTTGTTGTCACAGAGAGTGAAGAAATAAAGAAGAATATGTAAATGTTTCACAACTAAGATGTATCAAATCATTCCCGAGGCAATGTGTTTTCCAGTGACTATACCTCAGTGGTCGGTCATCAGAGCAAGAGAATGGAACCACTTTCATACTGAAAACAGGTTGTTGTATCAAATTCAAAAATACCATGATCAATGTTGAGGGGAAAAAATGGTTCTCCCTCAGAAGTAGAGGAATGGTGATTTCAAAGGTAATTTAGGAATAGGTAAGACCTTTGGACTGATAGAAGATTGATTTTATTGGCCCAGAACGAGAGAATCTGTTGAGATGTACTGCTGGAGGTTCAGAAGATGTATTCAGAGAAAGACATTGCCTACACGTGCTGCTATCATGGGTCACGTAAAGAGTTCTGGTCCTATGGATCTAGTATGTATGAACTTCCTATACATTGAAGCTGATTTCACAGGGACTTGTAATGTATTGAGCTATGCCTGAGCTGCACATGCCTGTAGCTGTGATGGAGACAGTGATCGCATATATTGTTCAGTACCAAGTGAGAAAGATGACAGCAATAAAACCATCAGACGGTGCCTTAAGCTCTCAATGGGAAAAAAATCACATTGGCGGCTTCCCTCAACCCCCACCTTACCAAAGGATGAGAGGATTTTAGGAGAGGATTTGGAGGCACTGATTATAGCAAGATGTTCCCCAGATTTTGGTGGTAACTCAGATCCCTGTTAGCGTCAAAACTTAATGTAGCCGTTGCCCATACTTGCCTTATTCCAAATGTAGATATGGAAGTGGTTTTATATATATATATATATACACCACAATCTGGCTGCTAAAAGGGACATTGTTTGATGGTTGAAGTTATACATTAGAATTAACCCATAGCCTTCATTTTACTGCAGGTAATCTCAAAGGAGACGGAGCAGGGTAAGAGGAGACACATCAAAGAGATGAGTGTCTAATCCCAGATCAGTGATTGACAGGTGCCCCCAGCAAACTAACCGTGACACATAACAAGTCATCGTCTTTGATTTTGCTCACGACCATAAAGGAACCAGCGCACTCCTTTCAGACACAGCATACGATGACTGACTGACAAAATGTTTCCTTAGGCTCCCTACAAATCATCGGCCTGGTTGTGGCTTTTCCAAAGAAATACACAAGAATAATTCTGTTTCTTGTCAGCAACCTGGCTGTTAGTATACATAATTCTTTGTAAAAGCAAGGCAGGTCTAACATTCATTATGAATTATGGGCGGTTTGTTTCCTGAACTGTTTCTAAGTTGATTTGCTGCATTGTAAAGAAAAGCAGCCCAGCACAGAAACATCTTTAATAAAAACCGATAGCACTAGTATTTACATTGTGTTAAATGCAATTTAAGCACATATGAATTAATTTTGTTTTTCACAATATTTTATTACGGATCAAATGGGAACACAAATTCCATAAAGAATTTAATATTGGTGTTTTGTCATGTAAAATTGTAATTTTAAAAATAGCATTGGCATTGCATCCTCGATAGGAAAGCATTGGCTCGATGCTTGCTGCGCATGTGCTTTGAGTCCCAAGTGGTCCTCTATAAGGAGAATTGTATTGGACCATCGCTAGAGGAGGTCATGTCTTATCCATGATGTATCAGGAGAAGGAGGCGTGAGTAGAGCCGAGGGAGACTTGGTGCTGGAAAATGGGAGTGGGGGCTCTATAACTAGGGGCAGTGACATTAAAGTGTTAGGAATACTGGTTTGAATTCCTGATGTTTTTAGTGTTCCTGTAAACAGTATGATATACATCTTTGTCTGCCATTATGTAACTCCAGGTCAGAATTATAACAGACTTTCAGTGCAAATGGTGATCACCAGTCTAGTGAAGGACTTATACTCATTTGGTGATTAATTTCCATATTTTTTGCAGGGGTCTTGGAATCAGTCTAAACAATGGCTGCACAGTACTAATGCTGAAAGCCAGGATGTCAGTACAGAGCTGCAGGGAGCTGTGCATTCAGTGAATATACTGATCAAAGCAGCGATCCACAGGGCACCAGGGGTAATTATGTTTGTGTGAGCGTAAGAACATATATGTGTGTATGTGTGAATTTGTTTGTAATTTCCTTAACAAGACGATTTTAGGCAGGGCCGATGCAAGGATTTTTGGGTACACAGGCGACGATGATTTTGTAACCTCCCACCCCCAAAAAGCATCTTCACCTGTGTGCCTCTTAACCCCCCTTCTGTGTCGTATTCCCTTTTTTTTAAATGTCTTACCCCTTTAGTGTATCTAAGGCCCTATTTTTCCTCATTGTGTGTCTTACATCCCCCTTGTGTATCTCTTACAATCCCCCTTTGTGTGTCTTACTCTCCCTAGCCCCTTTGTGTGTCTCCTTCTCTCCCAGCCCCTTTGTGTCTTTTATTCTTCCTAGCTCCTTTGTGTGTTTCTCTTTCACCCCTAGCCCATCTGTTTCCCCTCTCCTTAGACCCTCTGTGCTGCTTTTTCCTCTTCTCCAGCCCCTCTGTGTCTCTTGCACCCTCAGCCCCTTTGTTTTTCCACCCCCAGGCCCTTCTGTGTGTCTCTTACATCCCCATCCCAAACTGTGTGTCTTTCTACCCTCTCATGTCCTCTGTGTGTCTTTCTTCACTGTCTCTTCCCTCCCCGTCCTGTCCCCTAGTGGTTCTCTCCCCTCCCCTTTCTGTCCCATAGTGTTCCTCTCCCCTTCCTGTCCCTTAGTGGTCCTCTCCCCCCCCCCATCCATTAGTGATCCTCTCCCCTCTCTTCCATGTCCCTTAGTGTTCCTCTCCCCTCTCCTCCATGTTCCTTAGTGTTTTTCTCCCCTCCCTTGTCCCTTAGTGTTCCATTCCCCCCTCCCTTAGTAGTCCTCTTCCCTGTCCCTTAAAGTTCCTCTCCCCTCTCCTCCATGTCCCTTAGTGTTTTTCTCCCCTCCCTTGTCCCTTAGTGTTCCATTCCCACCTCCCTTAGTAGTCCTCTTCCCTGTCTCTTAAAGTTCCTGTCCCCTCCTCTCCTTGTCCCTTAGTGTTCCCCTCCCCTCCATATCCCTTAGAGTTTATCTCCCCTCTCCTTCATGTCCCTTAGTGTTCCTTTCCCCTCCATCCCCTGTCCCTTAGTGTTTCTCCCCCCCTCTCTTTTAGTTGTCCCTCCTTCATCCCCTTAGTGTTCCTCCCCCCACCTCGTAGTGTTCCTCTCCCTTCCCTCTATTTTAGTGGTCCCCCCCCTTCCCCTTGGTGTTCCTTTTCCCTTCCCTCCCCTGTCTCTTTTTGTGTGTCTCTCCCTTAGTTTTCCTCTCTCCTCCCCCCCTTTAGTACCGCGGTCTGCTCCACCTGGCCACGCTACACTGAGCGACTGATAGGAGGGAGCGCTGTGCGCCCACCTCCTGCCGGTCACTCTAATCTCGCGCTGGCCCTGATTTTAGGGGCATTGCAGACACACATTAAAAACAAAAAACTTCTAGAATTTTGACCTCAATCTAATTGACCACAGTTACCCTTAGCCTTTGCATGAAGAATTAAAATTTAGCGGCTGTTAGTGTTGAGGAATGTGTGATAGGATAAGGATTAGAAAATAGGGACAGCATTTGGGGTCTGTAAATAAGGTTAAAGGATTAGTGATTAGGATGAAAAGTTAGGCAGCAGTGAATAGTTGATAAAGCATCGTTAGAGGCGTGAAATACACTCATCCTCTTCGGAGGTCTTTCCATCAGCTTATCGCCATTTTGTCTGGTCTTTTACACCCTCTCTCTCACACAGACACAGGTACTGGTGGCATTTTTGACTTTACATTTTATGTTATTTTTATGTTATTTGATATACCTGAGTTACTTGCACAATGTGCAGTCTGTGAGATGATTTTGTCTGCTATACGTTGCTTTATATACTATTTTTGAACAATAAACCTGAGCTTTTATGGTCACTTTATGATATTGAATGGGACAGTTGTTTGTGTGGTACCCTGAGATATTATGGGCCTAGCAGTGAATAGGATGAGAAGTTAGGGACAGAGAGGTTAATGTCTAAATTCCTTATAGACCACAAGACCATAGAGGAAGAATTTGGACCTCAAAGCAGCTCACATGGGCGTGTTTGTACTGGGATATACTTCATTCCAGCACACTCCCAGGTTCTCTTGTATGTCTGTTCGTGGGACTTGATTGCATTCCATAAGGGCTATAAGCACCTTACACATCATCAGAATGTAATTATATCGTCCTCAATCAAAATTATTGTGGTCAAATGGATTTGGATCAGTTTTCACCGACCTGTGAGAAAGAAAGTCACCAGAGACCTGTATGTGTAAGACTAAAACAGAAGAAAGGTGTTGGGTCAGTTCTGAGTATTATGGGACTAAGTGATTAGTTCTAGACTAGTGGAATGATCTGAGTGTATCTGTAACAAGGCGAGTTTTCAGGGAGATAGTGAGTGAGGGTATCAGTCTAGGGTCACATAGTAATGGGTTCCAAAGGTATGAAGCATTTTATCAGACATTTTACTGAAGTGAAGCCTAGAAGTGGCGATGGCAAACCTATTTCATGCATGCTACAGCTGGCACACAGAAGACTCTCTAATGGTTCGCAAGTCATAAGTTCTCCCCTAATCGGCCCTGCTTCCAAACTGTGCACCCTCACCATGGGTGCATGTCTGGATACCAGAAGGGGTCTGACTCTTATTCTGTCAGGCTTCTTAGCAGAACGTTCCAGTGGTGGCAGCAGCCAATCATTGAGGAGAGAGGGGGTATGACATCATGTGTGTGATGTGACAAGCCAGATGGTTAGAATGGGATTGGACAGAGAGAAGAAACGGCATGGGAGGGACAGGAAGAGATAAAAAGAGAATGGACATCGGAGGGATGGATGGGGAGATAGGAGTATTGGCATTGGAGGGAGGGATTGATGAGGAGATAGGAATATGGTTAGTGCATTATTACCATGGGTAACTCCAAGCACCATGACCACTTCACTGATTTGCAGTGGTCATGGTGCTGAAACTCTGCACATACAAAGATATTTAATGATGCTGCCAGAGGCGTAACTCCTACCTTGGCAATATCTTTATTACGTCATATTTGAGCCCGGAACAAGAATTCCAGGCTGGTTAATGTCATTGGCTGAGAGTGATGAGCTGGGTGAATGACTGGCTGGGTGGGCATCTGGCTACCACAGTTCTGCAGAACCTGGATATGGTTAAGTCTACTGCAAAGGAGATCCAGTGCTTGGTGAGAACCAAGTCAGAGGGTGAACCATTAAAAATAGTGTGCCCCATTCCTGGAAAATGGCGCTAATGTACCCAACAGGCTGTAGTGTTTATGATGCATGGAAGAACCCTTTTTATCAAGTTTAATTACCTTAATGGCACTTTGAGAAAAATAAGTTAGTTTTGTTGGGGCACTCGGGCGCAAAAAAGTTCACCATCACATCCATATATGGGCAGAAAATCACAAACCAGAGAATCTGGAGATATGAACAGATTTATCTAATAGGGGATGTTGGTGCTAATGCTGAAAGCAAGGAGTAGGCAATGTGTGTGTTGGAGAACTGGCAGACAGGTTGGGGAAGGTGGCACAGTATCAGACTTAGGGAAAAATTCAAGGGTCAATAAACTAAGCACAATATAACAGATAATACACACTATAGCTCTGCAACAACTAAGCACTAGTAAAACAGTAAAGTTGACAGTAAAGTCTTTTTATACCCCAGGTCCCATAACTGATGCTGGGTTCTCGTTGTACTGAACAATGCAGGGCACAACGTCATATGTACCAACTCAAGAAATGTCACTATATATTTAGTCCAGATAACCAGTTCTTTGTCAGAATGGTCTGTCCATGATACCGGGATGCAAGTCTTGCAACATAATAGGCTCTAAGTGATGGCACTTGGAATGTGACTTGCGACTTAATTGACATAGAACCCACAATACAACCAGACATTTTGCTGGCACTCCATAGACCCATCTGCCAGCCAGTTTGAGAAAGGTTGTGTGAACAAAGAGAGGGAATACTTAACAAACGGTAAAAGGACTTTGGGTCCAGTGAATACTGCATCTGATATTTATGGAGAGGAGTTTAGACTGTATTTTTGATCAAATGAGTATCCAGTGGAGGACATTAGAGAGGGAAACAGCTGAAGAAGGACAATATGTAAAGCTGATGAGTTGAGCCCAACTTTTTTGTATAACTTGGAGCAAGATTAGCCAGGTATTAGGAAGAGCGATGAGAAGATACGAGAAATGGTCCATAAATAATAAGAGAGTAGTTTACAGTTTTTTAGTATTCTAAGTGAAAAATAGATAATTTCATTCAAAGTTTTTTTGAGAAGAAGGTGGTATTACGACTGCTGAAGCTCAAGATGTGGAAGATGCTGGGTTTCAAGCCAGTTGGGGGGCTCCAGGGCACTCCTGGAACCGTAACTACTACAGCTTGCAGGGGCTACTAGGATTTGTCTCCAGAATTAAATCATTTGTTTCCTTAGCACAGAATGCAACTAGCTGTCTACATCACATTTTATATGTGAAATGACAACACAATACAAAATATGAAGTGAACCTATAGGCCAGGGGAAGGCTACATTCGGCACTCCAGGTGTTGTGGACTACATCTCCCATAATGCTCTTACAACCATAATGCTGGCAAAGCAAATACAATGTGAGCAAGATATTACTTTGCTGCAGAGGGATTTAGATAGACTGGGGTACTGGGTACTCAAATGGCAGATGAAATGTAATGTTGAAAAATGCAAAGTTATGCACTTCGGGGTAAAGCATACACAAGCAACGTATACCCTTAATGGAAGCGAATTAGGGATAAAAACACACAAAAAGGACTTGGGAATTCTTATAGAAAACAAACTATGCAACAATGTGAAATGTCAATCAGCAGTGGCCAAGGCCAGTAAGGTATTGTCATGAATGAAAAAGGGCATTCATTCTCGGGATGAAGATATCATTTTGCCTCTTTATAAATCACTGGTAAGACCACATATTGAATATGCTGTGCAATTTTGGACACCTGTTCTAAAGAAGGATATTATGGCACTAGAAAAAGTGCAGAGGTGGGCTACAAAATTAATAAAAGGAATGGAACATATCCGCAATAAAGAAAGGTTAACAAATTTAAACCTATTTAGTTTAGAAAAACGTTGCCCAAGAGGGGATATGATAACATTATACAAATATATTCGGGGCCAATTCAAACCATTGTGTGGAAATCTATTCACAAACCGGACTTTACATAGGACACAAAGTCATGCGTTTAGACTGGAAGAAAGAAGATTTCGTCTAAGGCAAAGAAAAGGTTTTTTTACTGTAAGAACAATAATGATGTGGAATTCTCTGCCTGAAGAAGTGGTTTTATCAGAGTCCATACAGATGTTCAAACAGCTACTAGATACATACTTGCAAAAACAGAATATTCAAGGATATAATCTTTCAATGTAGGGTAATAACTGCTTGATCCAAGGATAAATCTGACTGCCATTCTGGGGTCAAGAAGGATTTTTTTCCTAGTTTGTTGCAAAATTGGAAGTGCTTCAAACTGGGTTTTTTTTGCCTTCTTTTGGATCAACAGCAAAAAACAAATGTGAGGAAGGCTGAACTTGATGGACGCAAGTCTCTTTTCAGCTATGTAACTATGTAGTCCACAACACCTGGAGTGCCGAATGTTGCCTTCCTTTACTATACACACTTTTTTTTTCTATCAAATATAGATGTTTTTATATGTAAGTTTTAAAAAAATATCACTTATATAAAAGGGATGTACTCTGTATTGTATATAAGACATTGGACATTTTTACAACACTGCATGAAATATACATGATCAGGGCAGTGTATCCGTTTTCTGCCTTGTCAGTGTATTTGTGTACTGATGATGGGTTAGAAGAAGATGCAATTCTCTGGGGATTTTTTTATAATCATATTTTTTTTCTGGATGCTTTGATCTGAGAGTGAGTTCATTTGAGAGCTTTGAATCCATGAGGATTGTAATTGTTTTTCTCGTGTGTCTCTGCGACTGCGAAGACAAGCAGAGGTGAACATGGTTGGCACGTCCCTCCGCTGCCAGTGATCCTCAAGGGGTAATCAGTCACATCAGACAAAAAAAATACAAACGCTTACAGCAGACGCGTCCCTGGTCTTTTTTGTTTTTTACATTATTAAATCAAATGGATTTTATTGTTGTTTTTTTTGGATACTATTCTTCTTAAAGAACAAGTTAAAGAACAAGTTTTACTTTAAAGTATGATAAAGTCAGATGATTTAATAAAAAATTAAATTGAAATGACTCCTATGGTATTTCAAATCAATTAACTGATGTTAATAAGCAATTCATTAATTAAATCACTTTTCATTTCCAATTGAAAAGATACATTTGTCCTCCAGAGATTTTTCGTCTAATCCCTGTGTGCTGGCAGGTGAAATGCTCCTTGGATGAATATTTCAACCAGTCACTGCCCTGTTAATATGTGGGAGCCCTAATATTTGTGCAACTGCTGTGTTCTGTGCCACCGATACCTGGCCATATGTGTCCGCTCAACAGGAGGTACAGGCAAGACTGTTCTGGATTCTAATGAATAAAGTTACTTGATACTGTATAACAAGGTGGTTATCAGTAGTCCACTCTTTTACTAGCTTTCTAACTTCCTGACCTTCCTCTCGTCTTTGCTATCTTCATTTTGGCATAAGCACACCTACCCAAGGCCATCAAGATTTGCTTAGCTTATGATCTACTTGTACAGTTGCTCCATCTACATTCTATCTAAGCTCTTCAAAGCTGTCCAGGTAGGGGAGAAAATTATATTTCTGCAGCCGAATCACATAGAAGAAGGTTTAGTTAGAGTTTCCTTATAAGTGTAGTTCTAAACCCTGAATAGCATGGACAATCCCACTGAGTACAAAGTACACTGATGACTAACAGTAATATTGAAAATGGCAGAGTTGTGAGGTGTGTTGTTTTTAAAGTGTTACTCCAATGATGTAAGGAGAACCCTGTCCCAGTTCAATTATAATGAGGTGAATCATTTATCCTTATCTGGGTCCCCACCAGGCTTTGATCTTCTTTGGTGGTCCAGTGCTGCACTTCTTGCCCCTGCAGAGACCCACAGGAACCGGAAGCCACAGCAGTCGCCATTCATGGTCTGAGGGCATCAGCTTACTGCTTTCAACCAATAGATGCAATTCTGCAATTATGACGCTTCTGAACGTCAAGTTGAAGCAGTAGAAGAGTTCAACTCCGTAAGTGCAGCGTTTCATGGCAAAACTTTCCACATACAGACTCCAGGCACCATGAGCACTTCAAATCACGATGAGCACTTCAAGTCTTTAAGGGCACAATGAAAGGGACACCTTTAACTTTAATAACACTCAAACACCCGTAGGTTCTGTTGGAGTATAAAGTCCACAGCTTTATTAATTAATATAAATATATAAATTAACAATTTAGGGTCATTGTCAACAGTACTCCTTTCGTTCCGCTCTCTCCTGTGCCATACCCCCGACAATGACCCTACCAAAGAACAAACATTAACATAACCAATAATACATAACATGTAACTCACGGCCTACCAAGAGGCCCCACCTCCATTTGTCTAACTGCAGGGGTGTACCCAGAAACCCCTACACCCCTTGGTTCTTAGCCACCGATGGGCTCGAACCTACCTCCACACTTTTAACTCCGGCCTACTCCAGCCTAGATTTTGGCCTACCAATTTCCTAACACACCAAACTTCCTGTTTAACCAAGATCTTTTCCCGCTGCTGTGACCAAACGGGAACTTGAATTAGCTTGTTATGCTGTTATATTTATTATAAGCTATTAGACTAGTTGGTATGGTGAATTTTAAGATGCCTTATTGACTAGTTGATTCGTTACAGATAATTGGATTTTCTTTGGTCAGTCCCGTATCATTGATACTACTCTCCCTCTCTTTTCAGTTTGACAAACCACAAGGATGATGGGAAGGCTAAAGAGAGCAATTGTTATGACCATGTTGGATTTCGTTATGACGGTTGGAATAAAGTTACTAAGGACTTATTACTACGTTTGGATCTTGTGATGTCGCAGTAGTCAAGAGGAAATGATTGGCTACGCTGGGACTTATATATCCTCTGTTCTACTCTGATTGGTTCTTTCTTTAATGATTTTTTTCTTTGCTGCTATGGAGCTAGTAAAGAAAGTTAATGCAAATACTCGCCTCCTGTCATTATTAAAATTAAGATTATTAGTACACTGCGCTAGCATAATCTTCAATTTACAGGTAAGAAGAGCTCAAGTTAAAATGGCTATACCCTAAAATGGCCGCTATTTAACTTCACCTCTACCCTTTCCCCCTACATTACCATAGGTCAGCCCCTTGACCTAAACTTCACCTGCCTACTCCTGGCTCTGTCAAGGCCCACTCCTCCCTGCATTGCTCCGTGGTTTCATTACTGCAACTGTCAAAAATAACCTACTGGGGGGCGGAGCCTGCGCTCGAGCTGCATGGACGCGTAGAGACGGAGCTCCCCGGCTAACGGCTAATAAAGCATTGTTTTACAGCTAATACCCATCACGAAACCACCCAAAAAGCATGGGCATCCCTCATGGCACAGAGAGGAGCTCGGAAAATGGCGGATGCCAAGGAGAAGCACTCCTTTTTCACCGCAAAACCGAAGGGCCAGAAAACGCCGGCCCAGCCGCAACAAGATTACAACGGAAGTGGGGACGACAGGGACCTGTCGAGACCACACTCCCCACAAGATACTCTCCAAATCCAGGGAGAGCACTTCCACAAAAAAGCTAGATGAAGTGGCTACGAAAATACAAGCCACTGTACACTCAGCTATAGCCGAGCTCAGACGAGACATCATGGACCTCGGCAACCGCACATCCCACATTGAAAATGAAATGGCCGACTACGCAGCAGCACACAACAGCATGGCGCAACGGCTTGAAGACATGGAGGTGCGGTTGGAAAAACAAGAAATAAAATGCATGGACCTGGAAGACAGATCCCGGCGCCAAAACTTAAGGATCAGAGGGATACCTGAAGAGGTTCCAACAGCCGACCTCGTGGCCTTCCTAACAGGTCTATTTCAAGCCCTGGCACCAGACATCCCTCCCAATATACTACTTCTGGACAGGGCACACAGGGTGGTGAAACTACAACACCTTCCTGCTGCCACCGCAAGAGATGTACTCACCAAGGTACACTATTTCCACGTGAAAGAGGCTATTCTTCGCTCCAAGCGTCCACAACAAGATCTACCGGAACAATTCCGGCCCATACAAGTTTACGCGGATCTCTCTGCAGAAACACTGAGGCGGAGGTGAGTATTCAAAGATATCACCTCAGAATTAAGAAACAGGAGCATCCCGTATAGGTGGGTATTCCCAATAAAACTGCTGATTTCTAAGGATGGCAGGACGCATACAGCTATGGATGTTGCCACAGGTACCCGCCTGCTGCAAAGCTGGGGCATCGAGACACCCACAACAGGTGCTGCACCTAACCGTCCAGCGGAGATACAGCCGGGATGGAAGTCAGCTAAGAACGCTAAAGCAGGGCGAGCACACACGGCCAAGTAACAGAACTTAACTAAAACTATACATAAACAGATTGGGGTGCAATAAAGGGAGGTGAGATGGGGAACCAGTGGTCCAAGAAATAGGAGGGAGGACACAGGGTTATAGTAGTCCACCCCAGGTTACGAACTCAGACCCATAATACACAAGCGTTGCCCTTTACAAGCAGCGATGCGGCCCAAGGGAAGGAAGGAGATCCATGAGAGAGGGACTTTAATAAAAAAATAAAAAATAAAAACAGTACAGAATCTAACGCAGAGGTTTCATTGACCTAAACATGCTTCCTCAAACCAGGAATCAAAAGTTAAAGCCGGAGGCGCGGGGTCTTCGGCCGACTGGGTGTCCGGGACTTGGACCGGGATCCACTTTCCCCCAGGGAAGACTTAGCTAGTGGGAGAAACTATCAGGGAAAAATTTGTTCACCATTTCCCCTTGCTCATAATGCGGGGATTTTTGTATATATGTTCTATGTTTGTTTACTATGGCAATGTCTGTGATCACACGTGTTAGCACATATATTCGCCTGAACGAGGGCCCCTGCAAATTAAGACACTCAGACGGGAACTCTCAACCCCAAAATGGAGGCGCTGAAAAGGCGAGGGGCGCCGAGCCCACTGGGGCCGCTCCCGGGCCTCCCACAACCTATAACACAGGGGACATCATCGATAGCTACCCTCCGCATTCAGTCTAAAACTTTACTCCCATAATGTTCAGGGCCTAAATATACCCTTTAATTGCCATACCCTGGAGAGAGAACTCAGAAAGACGCAGGCAGATGTTGTACTCCTACAAGAAACCCACTTCAGAACCGATGCCCACCCACCAATAGGAAGTCGGGCGTACCCCCACCAACTACACGCCACAACACCACAAAAATCTAAAGGGGTATCAATTCTCCTCAGTAAAGATCTGATAGTGAAGTCAAACACACACATCATAGACCCAGGGGGAAGATACATAATCTGGCAATGCACTATAAATGACCTGGACTACACATTAGTAAACATATACTCTCCAAATGCCAATCAGAGGAGCTTCCTCCATAAAGTTCTAACCAAAGCAGATAGACTAAGAAAAGGCACCATAGTAGTCAGTGGAGACCTGAATCACGTTCTGGACCCCTCCGTGGACTCCACCAGGCCCCCCTCTACCCGTCATAGCTCCCTCAAAAAACAAAGCAAGGCCATCAGAACGGTGCTGGCCAACTATGGACTTCGAGATGTGTGGAGAGCTCTCCACCCATCCGAAAAAACTTACACGCACCACTCCAAGGTACACAATACGTACTCACGAATTGACGGCTGTCTTATGCACGACTCATCCATGACCCAAGTGCTAGGGTGTGATATAACGACCTTGGATTGGTCAGACCATGCCCCAGTAATGACGACTCTTGCATGCACATATGACTTTAAACACAAGAGTCCCTGGCGCCTTAACGAGAGTCTGCTCAGAGACACAGAGTTGTGCGCGAGGCTGGAAAATGAGCTGCGACATTATTTCCGCATGAACTCCACTTCCGCATATGCTCTGGCTTGCCCACAAGGCAGTGATCAGGGGCACTCTAATAAGCAGAGCGTCATACATTAAGAAACAAAGGGACAAAGAACTGACGCACATCAAACAGAGCCTTGAACAACTACACAAGGAAAACCAAACACACCCAATGAGTGCACATAAACAACAAATAGCTGCCCTGCAAAAAAAGCTTAAAGAGGTTAGACTACACAAGTTTGGATTTATGTTTAATAGACTGAAAACACATGCTTACACACAGGGGAATAGGGCGAGCAAACTCCTAGCCCACAGATTGAAGGGCAAACAACAACAATCACGTATAGCATACATACTGAGTAAGAAAGGCCACAAAATACACCTCCCCGCGGAAATCTGCTGAGAATTCGCTCGTTACTACAACTAACTATACAACCTCAAGGATGACCCTGACACCCCAGACACCTCGGCCACGACCATTCAATCGTAATTGTCGGAGATCCCCTTGCCAACCTTAACAGAACCCCAAAAACACAGCCTGGTGTCCCCTATCACAGAGACTGAAATAATGGACTGCATAGACTCCCTTCCTCCAGGGAAGGCCCCGGGTCCAGACGGTTACACAAATCAATACTATGCGAAATTTGAACACCTCCTATCCCCACACCTTACTTCTACCTTTAATCATGCTCTACAGACGGGCACCTTCCCCTCAGAATTTTTGGCTGCCAGGGTGATAACCCTCCCAAAAGAAGGTAAGGCACCAACGCTTTGCCAAAATTTCCGCCCAGTTTCCCTTTTGAACGCGGACACTAAACTATATGCAAAGATTTTAGCCACTCGTCTCCAAAGCATCCTCTCGACAATTATCTCAGATGATCAAGTGGGGTTTGTCCAGGGCAGACAAGGTTTGGACAACATCCGAAAAGTAGTAGACATATTACAGACTAAAGATTAAAGAGACAATATAGGCACCCAGATCATTTAATCTCATTAAAGTGGTCTGGGGGTAGTGTCCCTGTCCTTCTTAGTCCTGCAATGTAAATCATTGCAGTTTTAGAGAAACTGAATGATTACCTTGCAGGATTAGGAATACCCTAATCGATGTCGATCAGACAGCCTCTATAGAGGTACTTGCTAGGTGAATTATGGTTGCGTAACTGATGCTGGACGCAGAGGCATAACTAGAAACCACAGGGCTCTGGTGTGAAAATTGCCCTGGGCCCCCCAATACATGTAACCACCCCTCCCAGACCTTCCATGTGTCACATTCACGCCCCCCCAGCCCCTCCATGTGTCTCATTCACACCTTACAGGGTGAGTGTGGCATGGGAATGAATATGACCGAATTGGAGGGGCTAATGTGATAGGGTGAATGTGGCAGAGTGCAAGGGGGCGAGTGTGATGGAGAATTAATGTGACAGGATTGGGGGGGGGGTGAGTGTGACAGTGCTAGAAAAGGTGAGTGTAATAAGGTTAATATGGCAGAGCGATGGGAGGTGAGTATGGCCTGGGTGAGTTATAGGATTGGTGGTTTTATTGTGAAGGGGGGGTGATAGTGTGTGTGATGGGAATGACAGTTACACAGACAAACAGGTGCATACACTGACACACTGATAAACAGACAACACACACACTGATATGCATGCAGATACACACCATATAACACTTACAGATACATATACGGATACACATGCTGATACAGACACACAAACTAATACAGAGATACACAGGCACACATTGAGATACACAGAATGACACTCATACAGGTACAAACACTGACACATACACGGATACACAGACACGCATACAGACATATAGAAACACATGCAGATACACAGACACTTAAGGACAAACATTCAGATACACAGAATGACACTCATACAGATACAACAGTGACACGCATGCAGATATATAGGGCAGATACGCAGACATACAGATCCACATAGAGACCCACATGCCGACAAATAGATACATGCAGACACACACACATATACAGACACACACATATACAGACACACACATACACACATACATACATACATAAACACAGACACACATATAAATACACACACACAGATACATAGACAGACAGACACACATACATACATATACACACACATACATGCATACACACATAAATAGAGAAGCACACATGCAAAATGTTTTAGTCACCAAGTCAAACAAGTCTCTCTCATTAGGTCAGTTCATTCTAACAGTGTCTCGGACTTTAATCCGTTAAACATGTCACTCTCTTTTCTTTACTCCTACATGGGGCTAACCCATTAAACGTGTCCCTTTCATTAGGTCACTATGCTCCCACATATGGCTTACTCTTTAAACCATTAAATATGTGACTGTCACTTTATTCCTACATGGCACTCTCTTTCAACTCATTAAATGTCATTTTGTTGATGACACAGCATGTTTATTCATAGCGCAGGATTTTGTAGTGGACACAACACGCCAAAGTTGCTGCCAGTTCTTGGCGCATGTCATAGCATGAAATAATGTCGTAATGTCCCACCCTGTATGATCCACAAGGAAATTAAAGGGCCCAGCCTGTTCTCCATGGGTGTCGCTGATGCCTATTGAGCAGTTTTTTTTTACTGGCTCGTCCTCATAGCTAAATTTAGATTATGTTTATGGTTTTTCTGGACTAGTCAGTTAGTGTACAGCAAGCTATGCGTCTCTGAGCTAATAAAATAGATTGGCGAAATAGTTAGTGGATTCATACCAGCTTGTGCATGGTTTAAAGTGGAACTCTTAATTCAAAGGATTTTAATGTTTTTGTTTGCATAAACCCCTATATTTAACAAATATGTATTTGTCAGGTGTGCAAAACAAAATTCAATGTAGAAAATCACACAGATATATGCAGGCACTAGGCGCCTCAATCTTAGCTCCCTGTAAATCATTGTTATAAGCGCTGTCCTTGGCCCCTGGCAGTCAGCATTGAGACAGCATGTAAAAAAAGAGGAGAAATAAAACGATGTGTCTATTTCTCTTCAATTTTATTATTTGGCCTGGCTGTGCCTTAACTGAACTGGACTAAAATGTCATGGGCAGGCGTTACAGAGAGAGGCTATATGGAGTAATAGGAGGAGTTATAGGGAGAGGTTATATGGAGTAATAGGAGGAGTTATAGGGAGAGGTTATATGGAGTAATAGGAGGAGTTATAGGGAGAGGCTATATGGAGTAATAGGAGGAGTTATAGGGAGAGGTTATATGGAGTAATAGGAGGAGTTATAGAGAGGTTATATGGAGTAATAGGAGGAGTTATAGAGATAGGTTATATGGAGTAATAGGAGGAGTTATAGGGAGAGGTTATATGGAGAAATAGGAGGAGTTATAGAGAGAGGTTATATGTAGTAATAGGAGGAGTTATAGAGAGAGGTTATATGTAGTAATAGGAGGAGTTATAGAGAGAGGTTATATGGAGTAATAGGAGGAGTTATAGAGAGAGGTTATATGGAGTAACAGGAGGAGTTATATGGAGAGGTTTTTATGGGGTTATATGAGGAGTATTAGAGTATACATTTTTGGGGATCTAAACCCAGGAACTGCTCATGTGCTTTTAACTTAAAGGAACGCTATAGTCAGTGACAGGGATAGAAATGTGTATTCCTATCACTATAGTGTTAAATACACAGTTTAGGCCCCCGACCTCCTTGGGGGGGTAATAAACTTACTTTTATTCCAGTGTCCCACGGGTTTGTCACAGCTGGCTCCATCCCTGCTCCTCCTCCTTGGCTGAGAATAGCAAAACTATTGACTGACGATCTCAGCCCCTAGGAAAGCATTGGGAGGCAATTGCGTTTGAGCAGCAAAACACTTGACATTATTGCACAGTCGTTATTCGGCATGTGCCAACCATAACTTTAATAACACACAGACACCAAAAGTTCTGTTGGAGTATAAAGTCCACAGCTTTATTAATTAATATCAATATATGAATTAACAATTTAGGGTCATTGTCAACAGTACTCCTTTCGTTACGCTCTCTCCTGTATCATACCCCCGACAATGACCCTACCAAAACAAACATTAGCATAACCAATAATACATACACGTAACTCAACGGCCTACCAAGAGGCCCCACCTCCATTTGTCTAACTGCAGGGGTGTACCCAGACACCCCTACACCCCTTGGTTCATAGCCACCGATGGGCTCGAACCTACCTCCATAGTTTAACTTCCAGCCTACTCCAGCCTAGACCTTGGCCTACCAATTTCTTAACCCACCAAACTTCCAGTTTAACCAAGACCTTTTCCGCCACAGCACTTGCCTTGACCCCTTAAGGACATGTGCGACCCCCACCACACAGAAACAGGGCTTGTGCTATCCCGTCTTGCAAACCTAAATTAAAAAGGTCACAACCAACATCCGATAAGTGCACTCCGTCAGCACGAAAATAACCGGGTAACCTTTCCTCCAATTCCCGATGCCGCACCACCACGCCTCCTAACCTTCGAATGAACACCGCCATGGTCCTGTTCACCTTACCCCGACATTGAGAAACTGCCTTCGCATCCCTGGCGTATCTCCAGCATAAATGAGGTACCATCTCCGACCATACCACTTTCACGCCAGGGATAAGCCCCCTCAGTCTGTCAACATCCTGCTTCATACGCTTAACCAGTTCACGTTGGGGGACCAGACCTAAGTCGTTTCCCCCCCCGTGAACTACAACCACGTTCGGTAAGGCCTCCTCCGCTACCGTCCAAAACAGTGCCGTACTAATGTGCTGCCAATCGAACCCCCGATAACCGAACCAGAATAATGCCACCCGATCCTCAGGAAAGCCCAGCTGTGTTCCGTTTCTTCTAACTGCGGCCCTCCTCCTTGCCCAATGGATATACGAATGGCCAATTATCCACACTGTCCAACCTAAAATAAAACATAACAGTGATGAAGCAGCACATGCACCCCCCAAACACCCACAATCAACCACCACTTCACACCATCTTATCCGGCCGCACATAAGAGCGAAATCTGAGAGATTCCCATCTCCCGATCCGTCTAATCCGCTCATCCCCTAAGCCCAAGCGAGCCGCTTCGGTCGCCGCGCCTATACGGAACGAATGTGTTCCAAACTGCATGGGCTCCAGACCCAACCTCTGTAATCCCAAACGGAAAACCCGCACAAATTGGAAGCGCGACAGTGCTGTGCCGTCGGCATGTATGAAGAAACATCCGCTCCTTACCGGGCGGTGTTCCAAAAACCCAGCCCCACTTGCCACTGGACACAACCCCGACCCTGGTAATTCAAATAACATGACCATGGAACCTTTCCCGAAGACATCCTTCTTTGATCGAATCAGTCGGATCATTACCCTGTCCCCACCAACCGTCACATCTTCCAACCTAAGCCCGCCAACCCCTTTCTTGTTGGCACTAAGCAACTCTCCAATCCGAAACGCCCCAAAAAAGGCCCACGAAAAAGCCACCGTAAATAACGCCACCTCGAACACGGAAAAACATATCTCAGGTAGTTTGCTCATTAACCCCTGCAACACTGCGAACGAGACTGGCCATCTCGTATCCTTCGTCTTCTTACCCTTCCTGAATCCCCATACCGATTCTTTGTCATATCCACCCATCCATTAAACTTAAACAGAAACGCTAACGCTGACAAGTGCCTATCTACCATTGTCGGCGATGCTTGCTTTGCGAACAACCAGCATAGGGTCCATAACAGCACGTCCAGCCGATTGTTCCCAGAGCCCTCCGCCCCTACCTGCTGCATTGTATCCTCCCAAACTTGCCAAACCTTAACATAGGAGAACCAAGTTCCAGGCGCCAGAGACTTATTTATGTACTCCCCAAGCAAGACGTCCCGAGCTCCCACATCTCCGCAGGACAGGCTTGACCCTCTTCCTCTGCCTCTGGCGCCGCCTCCCGAAAACGCTCCCACTGTAAGCGAGACAGCGCATCAGCGACTACATTGGTGAGCCCCGGAATATGCCGAGCGCGAAACACAATATTAAATGACATGCACAAGAGTACCAATTGCCTCAACAACCGTACCACTGGCCATGAGGAAGCGGATAATCCGTTGATAATCTGTACCACTGCCATGTTATCCGAATTGAACACCACCCTCTTATTGGCTAACTCCGGACCCCATAATGCCACTGCCACGACAACCGGGAAAAATTCCAAAAAGGCCAAGTTCCTAATCAAGGGGCTCGCTTTCCATGCCTCCGGCCACCCCTCTGCGCACCATTTTCCCGCTAGGTACGCCCCAAATCCGACGTTACCCGATGCATCCGTAAACAAACCGACGGCTGCGGAGGATCCCAACGGATCACGAAAAAACACTCTCCCGTTAAACTCCCTCAAAAACCTCGCCCATACCTCCAAATCCTCTCTCATGTCCACTGACACCCTGATATAATGCGGCGGTTTTCTCATCCCGCTTGTCGCCCGCGCCAACCGTCTGCAAAAAACCCTCCCCATAGGAATCACTCGGCACGCAAAATTCAGGCTCCCTATCAACGATTGAAGCTCACGCAAGGTTACCTTCCTTGCCTTTCCAACCGTGTCCACTAGTCGCTGAAGGGCGTGTAGCTTGTCCCCGGGCAACCTGCACTCCCTCCGCACCGAGTCAATCTCCAATCCCAGGAAGCTGAGGCACGTAGTGGGCCCCACCGTTTTGTCCTCTGCTAATGGCACCCCAAACGTGTGAGCCACCCACTGGAAGGTCTGTAACACTTGGCTACAGCACTCCGTGCGTGGCGGGCCAACGCATAAGAAATCGTCAAGGTAGTGCACAACAGCACCCCCAGCCGACTCCCATCGTACGACCCACTCCAAAAAAGTGCTAAACCTCTCGAAGTAAGCACACAAGATGGCACAACCCATAGGCAAGCATAAGTCCACAAAATACCCCCCGTCGAAATAGCACCCCAATAAGTGATGACAATCCGGGTGTATGGGAAGCAGCCTAAATGCTGCTTCCACATCCAATTTTGCCATCAGTGCCCCTTGTCCTGCTTTCCTGACCAACTCAACAGTCTTGTCAAATGATGTTTAGGAAACAGAACACAGGGCCTCGTCGATATCATCATTAACCGATGCACCTTGTGGGTACGATAAATGATGTATCATACGGAATTTACCCACCTCCTTCTTGGGGACTACCCCGAGTGGAGACACACGCAAACCAGCTAACGGCGGGGAAGCGAATGGTCTCGCCATCCTCCCTAATTGCACTTCCTTACATAACTTTTCTCGAGCTACCCTCGGATGTTCCCCCACTGACCGAAGATTTTTACATAACTCACCCCAAGCCCTTTCTTGAAACGGAATCCTGAAACCTTCTGTAAAACCTAGCCGTAAAAACTTCGCCACCTCCTGGTTATCGCATATTTTTAACCAAGGCAGCATCGCGCCTACCTTCACCGGCGACGCCCCCAGCTGCAGCCGCAGCGGTTGATGCGCCGGCGCCCCCACCTCCCAAGTTCAGCTTACCCTTCCGAAAGCACCTGGAGACTCCATGATTACCCCTGCAACCGGAGCACTCGTGCTTAAATCTGCATGATGCACCCCATTTGCATTGGCTCTCATTGTAGAGCCAGCAGAAACCCTTCTTCTGGCCTGCCGACACGGTACCTGAGCCCGTACCGGCCGCTCCGAGAAAGGGGGCACTCTTCTGTGCCATCATCAGCCTCATCCACAAAGGCAGGTCCATCTGGTCCCACCGCATGGACGGATTTGCCGCTAATCGCTGACGAAATTGCTCGTCATATTTCCACCATGCTAAACCCCCGTAGGTCCGATATGCGTCCCCTATCCCGTCTAAATAACAAAAAAGCTGCGAACAGCGATCAGGGTATTTTTCCCCGATCACGCTCGCCAAGATACAAAAAGCTCTCAACCAGTTCCCAAAAGACTTGGGTATCTTCCGATACCTCCGCCTCTTTTCCTCCTCCTCTTTTTTCGCATCCTTTTTATCCTCTTCTTTCAAATCTAAAAACTCCTCCAGGGGAAGCAGGGAAAATATTTCCACAAATTCCCCTTTCCATATTTTATCCTTAACCTCTACCTTTAAGTGGCACCACAGCGGCCCCGCAAAAGACACATGCACGTTTTGCCGCGCCGCATCTGTTACTTCCCCGCAGAGATCGACGTGCTCTCCCTCGCCACCCGTCCTGGGAGCGACCCCTAATGGCCTCCCGCCCACTGTTGTCCTGGATGCCACCGTCCTCCCGGCCAGTCACCCGCCGCCCGGTGTCTGCTGCGTCCGTCTTCCTCCCTGCCTGCACACCTGCTCGCCTGCTTCCACTTCACTCCATATTGCCGCTCCTCAATTCGCCTGTGTCCCCTGACATACTGATGCTGTGCCCGTCTCCCCTCCTTCCCACGCTCCTGGCCATGCTCCCCTGGTCCCTTAAATCAGCAGCGCCATCCTTACTGCACCTAACTCCAGCCGCCTCCTGCTGTGCCCTGCTGACCTGGTCCCCCTCCATGACCTGTGAGACTGCTGTCCTGTCGCTGCCAGCACCTCTGAGTCCCCCCTGCCCCTCAGTGCTGCCCCCAGGGGGTGACTAACCGGGATGTCCTGGGCTGCTCCTGGGCCTTGCAGCCGAATCCCCTCCGTCCTGCTCCACTCCAGCACCGTCTGACACCTCCCAGCCGACGACCAGCTCCCAGTCCCTGCTTTCCGGCTGCCGCACCACTCCGCTGCCCACTGCCTCCCGCCGAGCTCCTCCTCCGTCGTGCTGCTGGACCCGCTCCAGGACTAAGCCGCTGAGGCGGCCTAGCTCTCCTCTCCGGCCTCTGGTCCGGTACCGCATGGGGGGGAGCAGACGTGCTCGGAATCCCCAGCTGCTCCTGCAGCCACGCCATGCCCTTCTCCTTCACCACGGACCGCACACCCGACAGAATTTCTTCCAAGGACGCCATGCTGCACCTGAAAAAGAAGAAAAGAAGAGCCCAGCTGACCTGCAACAATTTACAGGTAAGAAAGGCTCAAGTTAGAATGAACTTACCCTAAAATGGCCGCTATTTAACTTCCCCTCTAACCCACGCCCCCTAGCACAACCACAGGATAGCCCCTTGACCTGAACTTCACCTGCCTACTCCTGGCTCTGTCAAGGCCCACTCCTCCCTGCGTTGCTCTGTGGTTTCAGCCCTGGCCAATCAGCATCTCCTGATAGAGTTGCATTAAATCATTGTAACTCTATGGGGAATGCTGAATGTCTCCATGCAGTGTGCAGAGACGCTAAACATCAGCACTGACCCAGGAAGTACCTCTGGTAGCCGTCTGAGTGACTGCCACTAGAGGTGTTACTGGGTCAATAATGTAAACACTGCCTTTTCTCTGAACAACTACATTAAAATGTTGTTGTTCTGGTGACTATTGTGACCTTTTGAATAAAGAGATTCTCTCTTTATCAAAACAAAGGCTGAGTGTGATTGTGAATGGCAGTTCTGCGAGTCCTCAGAATAATAGGTATAGGAGAATTCTCTGGGTGAGAACGCAGCTGGGAAGAGATTAGGTTACCCCTTTCCAAGCCTCTACAGCACAAACAGAGTAAATACTCTGTGTTTCAGCATCTGTCATAACAAATACTGAGACTTCTCTCCACGGAGGCAGCAAGAGAGGACCAGGAGAGCCCAGGAGAGAGGGAGGAACTGAAGGATGGACCTCGGAGAGAGGAGGATGAGAACCTTTCCTCTGGGGAGAATATGTCACACTATACAGACAGACAGACTTGATCAGTTCTAACAAATCTTTGGAACTCAATCTGTTGTGGACTGCGTTTCCATCATCCACTCATTTGGTTGGCAAAACCTAACGTGATCATTTAAGACCCGCAAACACATCTCATTGCAGTTTTTTAAATAGCGTGTAGATTGCTCACTGATAAATAACATATAAAAATTATATTTAACATACATAACATTAAAAGTCTTCAAATAACAGATAACCAACAAAATGTAAGTTCTAACTAACAATGCATACACATACATATTCATTTACTATAGATTAAACAATGTCCGTTTTTAAGAATTCACAGTATTTCAGATTACATGCGAAGAATGCTAAAGGGCGGAAAACATTTTTAGAAATACAGAGCTAATTAATTTAATTTCTTATTACGTAAAAGCCTCAATTTGATTCTTTTGCTTAACTCTTTCAAATGATCACAATCTGTTAAAAAAAAAGTTGCAAATAATTCATACCTGGTCTGACGTAAAATAAAACGTTGTTTTCTTTTGCTTCCCTGCTTCTTTGGTGGATAAAGCGTCCCTTGGATTCAGAACCACTACTAGTCAAAACGTCCACTGACCCAAGTCAAGATTATACCTGTCTCCCGTCATATGTTATGATATTACTTTAATGACCTCTACATTAAAAAAAAATATATCTTACCATACATGTTAAAGGGACACTATAGTCACCAGAACAACTACAGCTTAATGTAGTTGTTCTGGTGAGTCAGTGGCGTACACACAACCCATGGGGCCCCGGTGTGAAAACTGATCCGTGGCCCCCCCCCCGCGCTTACTATGCGCGGGCTGGGGCCGCAACACATGGCGGCGGGCACCTGGTCGCAGGACCGGCGGGCACCTGGTCGACCCCTGCGACCGCGGTATGTATGCCAGTGCATGCAGATACACAGACACTTAAAGGACCATTACAGACACCCAGATCACATCAGCCCAATGAAGTGGTCTGGGTGCCAGGTCCCTCTAGTTTTAACCCTGCAGCTGAAAACATAGCAGTTTCAGAGAAACTGCTATGTTTCACTGAGGGTTAATCCAGCCTCTAGTGGCTGTCTCATTGACAGCCGCTAGAGGAGCTTCCGCGATTCTCACTGTGAAAATCACAGTGAGAACACGCTGAACTTCCATAGGAAAGCATTGAGTAATTCTTTCCTATGGGCGGTTTGAATGCGCGCACAGCTCTTTCCACGCATGCGCATTCGGAGCTGAGAGGCGGATCAGGGAATAGAGATCCCTAGCGCCAAGGGAGTCCGGCGCTGTAGAAAGGTAAGTGCTTAAGACACACACACACACACACACACTCTCACGAACAGACGCAAACACACTAGCTAACAGACACACACACTCAGTGACAGACATACATACACACTCACTGACAGACACACACTCACTCACTTACAAAACACACACTCACTAACAGACGCACACAAACTAACACACTCAGTAACAGACACACACAGTAACACACTCACTGACACACTCTAACACACACACACACTAACACACACACACACACACACACTAACACACACACACACACACACACTAACACACACTAACACACACACACACACACTAACACACACTTTTTTTTTTTTTAATTTAATCCCTCCCAGCCTTAGGGGAGAGCTGAGGGGATTCCCTGGGGTCCAGTGGTGTCACAGGGCAGGCAGGCTGGCGGGCGCGCGAGGGAGCACTCTCCCCTGAGTGCTTCCTGTTCAGCTCCCTCGCGCGCCGCGTACTGATGCCGGAGCTGGAATATGACATCATCTTCAGGCTCCAGCATCAGTACGCGGCGCGCGAGGGAGCTGAAGCCTGCCTGCCCGCCGGGTGACACAATTGGGCCATCCTCGGGGGGCCCTGAGGTGGCCGGCTCCTGGGCCCCCCAGGAGAAGAGGCTGGCCACAGTGGGTACATACCGGGTTGCAGGGCAGCCGGGCCCCCTGGTGGGCTGGGCCCGGTCACAGGCGCGACCCCTGCGACCCCGGTATGTACGCCACTGTGGTGAGCATAATAGCTCCCTTCTTGTATTTTCATGTAAACACTGCCTTTTCAGAGAAAAGGCAGTGTTAACATTGCCCCTAAGGATACCTCCAAGTGTCCACTCCTCAGATGGCCACTGGAGGGGCTTCCTGGCTCAGGGCTACACAGCAAGCAGCCCTGCTGTTCAGCTAAGGGGGGGATAAGCCACCTCAAAGGTGGGTTTAGGTTTAGTACTATAGGGTCAGGAATACATGGTTTTGTTCCTGACCCTATAGTGATCCTTTAAGGACTATACAAAAAATAGGAGAGGGTTCATATTTTACAGTTTATCAAATATATGTAGGAGAACGCATAGTTAGGTTTAAAGTAGGCAAAAAGAAAAGGAGAGTAAGGTGGAGAGAGAAGGATTTTTTTATTAATAAAACAATGGAAATTTTTGAGAAGAAATGCATTACGTTAGGGTAAAAGCAACGGAGTGTAAAATCTGAAAGAAGGAGATATTGCAGTTGGTTGGATAGACAGATGGATCATGGATAGATGGAGGGAGGGAGGAATGAATGTATGGACGGATAGATAGATAGATAGATAGATAAATACTCACTGCTGTAGTTGGGTGGCTTAGTGGTGATGTTTCAACATGACTGTTTTGAAAGACATTTTTATTACAGTCATACCCTGCAGCCAATCACAGCGCAGGACTAAAAACAGGTTACATACTTGGCACCTGGATTAAAGATGCATACTTCATCCAGGACAATGCTGGTGGAGCCCGAGGGAAGATACAAGCACATGAGTATCTTATTATGGTGGAGCCAGACTTGTGTGTTCAAAGTTAAGCAAGAACTGGCTGTAAACCAAGGAACATTCCAAATGTCAGATGTACTAGGAGTGGTGGAACAAAATTCCTATCTTTTGTGACTGGAGATGTTATGTGCATGAATTTCACAGGTGACCTTATTTAAAGGAAACCTGTAAAATGAATTTGAAGTAACTCTCAACATCTCTAAATGTCAGTCCCTCAAAACTGGATATCTTCTTCAGGCTGGGGGATGCAGAGCACACTCAATGAGCAATCTGCGTTTTGGTTCTGACTATTTTGAAAATTTTTATTAAGGGTTTTCTTGAAAATATTTAAAACAAAAGTTAAAGACTTGCAAGAACTCCAGTGCTTATCCGGTGTTAATTCTGTATTACCCTCTAATGCTGGAAACAATTCAAGCGGGATAGGGTACAATCACGCCAATGGGAAAGTGAGAGTCATTGGCGGTGTGATTAGAGCAGACTCTATCAAAACGGGAAACATTTTAATTTGTATTGGAGCCTAGCGAACCAACAATCATACTGGCCAGACATCTGTAGGGTTATCCAGACTGAGTGTCATATGACCGAAAAAGTTTGCCTTGTTTTTATTTTGAAATTTTCTCTGTTATTCCTAGAATCATAACACCAAAGAAAAAACTTAGAACCTAGGGCATAGGTGCCTACATAGACTGTTGGGAAAGGGGAAGGTATAAAGCAAGCTAATCGGATTCTAGAATTTAGAAATTCTAGGCACTTAAACAATGGAGACGTCACAGTTTACGGGAAATCTCTGTATTACAAATTCATATTAAACGTCAGTCACATCTCCACATTTATCAAATGCATTTCATGCAGCGCTGGACTTCACCGTAGACTTATGATTTGTAAGATGTTCGCATTTACAATATTGCCTTTTAAATGCTGAATTTAAAAAAAAAAAAATCGGATTTCAAATGTCACTGCTAAATATTGCAATCCTATAATGACGCTCAGTCATATGATCACAGCATCGTTAAACCACAGCAAAAAAAAAAAGATTCACTGTAGGAAAGAACACAAATCAGGTAAATTAGGATTACTAGGGTTTAGGGTTACTGTGCCCCTTTAGGGCTGGATTATCATTGAGGGGCACGGACTTTTAATCAATTAAAATAATGCAGAATCATTCACTAAAGCAAGTTACCCTACCGTACACTGTATGTTCTTTTCAATGCCTCATTTTTTTCCCAGTGTCTTAATGACATTGGGGTCTAACGATGGGTGAATGGACAGCTTGCTGGAAGGAAGGAAGAGGGAAAGAAGGAGAACAAGGGCGATAGAGAGCAAAATGGAGGATTAGAGGTGAGGTACCTATCCCAGGAATATGAACTTGAGTTGCACTGACTTGTGGCATTACTAATAAAGAAATGATGTTTGTTTTTTTTTAAATGGAACACTATGGGAGTATTTGTGATTATCCAATCTTATGAGAAGGAGCCATGAGGGCAAGGAATTTGGTTTGTTTTTTTGTGTCCTTTATATAGTGCTCTGTCAATTTTATAGCGTTGTGACCATTATGTGTAAACGTGTTCCTTAGGCCAGTGTCTGGTTCATTTTAAGGACTGATTATATCACTGCCATTTAATTACTAAATATATGGAAATATAACTACGTAGAATTGGTCAGAGGAATATCCTTCAAGAAAAATACGAGCGACCAGCTATTGAAATGTTAGATCCATCTAAGTATTAATCAAATAATTAAGGATTTATTATTTTCTTCTATACTATAGATAATGTACCCTTATCCATATGCCTCTTTTCATCATCTGGCCTACAGATGTTCCAGCCAAGTCCAGCTAAACCAGTAGTAGCAGAAATGTCTCTGGGTTGACCACCCTTTCAAATGGTTGCATATACATGGGTGAGTTGTGGAGAAATGGACCATGTGTGAATTGTTCCACCATGTTGAGTTGCATATCACTTGAAATTTTAAAAATGATTGCTTAGAAAGACAAACTGAAATTACAAACCTACTAACTTGCGGTCAGACAGTATTAACAGGTACCAGACTTGGCAATAATACTTAAATACCCAAAGTTGTATGTACTATAACAGTGGGAACTTTTCTTAAATGGTCACTCTAAGCATCATGAAACTACGCATCATCATAGAACAGAGACTGCTCAGGTTCCTCTCTCCCTACCCAGAGTGGCATACAATGGATATAAGTCTGCCATCCTGGTTAGTGATGGGAAGCAATGACGGCATCCATCATTGCTTCCCATCACTGATCAGGAAGCAGGTAGCAGAGCAATGAAGATCTCACCGGTCTTCATTGCTCTGCTACCTGCTTCCTGATCAGTGATGGGAAGCAATGACGGATGCCGTCACTGCTTCCCATCACTAACCATAACCTCAAAAAAGATGTATACAGGAGGGGTAGCATTTTATTCATAACCCGGAAATTGATAATAACTATATATCTGGCACCTTAATACCCAAATGCTGGATGTCACCAACACCCGTCTAGTTTAATAAAAAGCTTGAAGTTTGACAAAGTAATTAACTCATTTGTTCTGCAGAATCGATTTTGTGCTTCTCCATCAGACATGTAGTCATTACTATCGTAAATAAACACAATGTGTCTCTATTCCCCAAACATACTTACACCAGCTGTGCCAGCTACAAGCCATATGTTTCCCATGAGGCCACCGATGTTACATTTCCCTTCAGCACTGCACAGTCATTGTTAACAAAATAAAATAAAAACGAGACTGTAAAAAAAAGTCGAATTTTATATTTTTGTTGGAAGTAAAATGAAGAAAATGCAAGAACAGACAGATTGGTCACACGGAGATGTAGAGTCCACCATGGAGATGGCAACAGTTCAAGTTTTAGCAGCCTTGGTCACTGACTGAGTCTTATAGATTCCGGGACTTTGCGAGTGATTGGTTGAACTGTGAAGTGTGGCAAATACGTGGCTAGAATGTACAGGGTAGGAACTGTGAAGATGGTTAGCTTATAGTGACAGAAGAATAGTCAAGAACAGGGCAAATTGTTAGGTGGCACTGCCAACTTGTCATCACTCCTCTGTGCTTTTAATGGTGGTGATTACATTGTACGTTGATGTTCTACCGTTTACCTTTCTATTTGTATTCTATTGCCTGCTTGGGAAGTCTTTGTAGACTGTGCAATAATGTCTTTAGTGTTTTTCTTGAAAACTTACACACACACAAATAATAACATGGATGATACAGAACTAGAGCATAGTAAAAGAGTGAGTTAGGACCAATGCACATGTTATTGGGAACTCAACACTCAATAGTCTAGATCAGGATTTACCAAGCTGTGGCCTTCCAATATTTGCTAAACTACTTGTGGATCCTATTGTTTTCATTTTACAAAAAGTGGAGATTTTAATAGAATTTGTAATTTTACTAAATTAACTTTGTTACACCCAACTGGCCGTCAGTCAGACAACAGGCCCTGTTACTTCCTGGTTTGGCTAACCCAGTGGAATTAAACTCTAGATGCAGCAATTGCTCAGAGCACCTGCCTTGCAAAGACATCTCACTGAGCTGCATTGGGAAATCTGTGATTGGACAGCCACAGAAAGTCTGGCCGGGGTTAGAAGGGGAGGGTTTGCAAAGGTTACAGACAAGAGATCTGCAGCTTTTACAAGCTGTTTTTAGATATAACCCTCAATCTACTAACCAGCTACATTTATGTATTTATTTGTATTTGGGCACTGGAGTGTCCTTTAATTCAAAGGTTGTATTAAAAAATAAATTACACCTTTTTCTTTCTCTGCACCCCCAGCAGGTAACCGATTTTGTTCTTTTCATATTTATTTCAGATTTGAATCAATGACTCTGGAGTAATTATATGTGTGCATCACGTTACATAACTATGAGCAGGATTGATGTCAAAAGATGGTCCTTATTGCCCCAAAATAAGTCCGGCTACATACTACGTCCAAAACATATATTGTCCTTATTTGGTCCCATGAAGCGTTGGGTATATGGTGACCTTACAGACTAGTCTTTAAAAAAAAAAAACTATAATTACTTATAGCCTGCTATTTAGGGCCGTATCAGTCTTGTTTTCTTATGTAAATACATGATGAGTCTTTAAAAAGTGATTAACTCGAAAGCAGATAATTGCTAATGGATTAGTTGGTAGCCTAACTTTTTCTTATCTTATCTGGCAGAACTTTCACCATGTTACATATGTATCACTTATTATAATATTACTTATGTAAACTGTTAATAATATGATTTCCTGCACTTAATGGGAGCCTAATTCTTATCTCTAAATGATAGGTTTGCTGCATTATATAAACAATTCTAGAGACATTATGGCAGGACACAATATTTAAATGCACATCACTCCTTTTCAATCGAAGCAGGTATTTCCCCTTTGGCAGGCAGGATCGTGACTAACGACACATTAAAGGGATGTTTCTACTAAGATTTACAAAATTGTTAATTACAGTAAAACAGTTCAAACAGAAAACAGGGTTATTTACTAACCTGAAAATTGTGGGAACTCAAAGTGAATTTCATATTGAAGGCCAAAGTGGCTGCACTCGAAAAGTTCCCCAAGTGAGCAATACTTCTATTTAAAAAAAAACAAAAACATTGATAAACACAAGAGGTATAGAGAGGACTAAATAATCAACGTATTGTAAAAAATATACTTAAATAAAATTGTATCAATAAAATTACTTACAGGTTTATTAGGTATACCATGTATTGACAGGAACTCACCAGGAAATGGCACATTTTAAGTCACAATAGTGAAATTGGAAGAATTTTCATTTAGCTATGAAAATGTACAGTTTCTTGACAGTTTATTGAATAACCCTGTCACAGTGGAATTTATCTTTTTAGCACTGGATTTATTTAATGGTTAATAAAGGTAATTTGTCCATTACACACCTTCAGCTTAAATTTTTTATTTTGACTAGAAAAATCTGTTTTAGTTTTTTTTTTTAAAGTTATTCACTAAAATATATATTGGGCAAGCCATCAGGCAAATATTTCATGGCAATACAGTTTATTTTAAAGGATATTGCAGGCTTTTTACTCAGCCTGTAAATGTAGCCTGATGTGTACAAAGATCTCTCCTAACTCCTCCTTGCAGCTGCTTTGTAGCAACAGTGTACAGACTGAGCCGTGAGGGCTCATGTACAGCAAGGGAGAAAATAGTTTCTCCACCAGGTGAAGAGAAACTCTTAAATACAGCTTAATTGGAGAATGTTTCTGGTAGTGAAAGAGTTAACCAGTATCAGGAGGCTTTACTTATCTCTTGAGGAAAATGTTCTCACCCATATGCTGATTAATAATGGGATGGCCAGTCTCTCCTTATTACAGGGATCTCAGATTTCCCCTTAACAAGCAGATACCTTTCCACAAGACATGTATCCCACAAATCTCTCAATTAGTGGCTTCTGAGAATGACGATAAACCTCCACAAATTGCAAGCAAGAATCACAAAGCCTTTCTCATCCTAGGATGAACAGATGTTCCCTTTAAATGGGAAAGTGAAGCAAAATGTCTACTGAATCAAAAATATTGGTTTAATACACATCTCACATTTAATACACATTTTCAATGAGCTTCAGTATGTAGGGAGCAATAAAATAAGATTATTTCTATATAATGTACAGCGACCTCCTGACTGCAGATTATCAGGACAGGCTCAGACAGCGCTGGGTTTATATATAATGTACAGCGACCTCCTGACTGCAGATTATCAGGACAGGCTCAGACAGCGCTGGGTTTATATATAATGTACAGCGACCTCCTGACTGCAGATTATCAGGACAGGCTCAGACAGCGCTGGGTTTATATATAATGTACAGCGACTCCTGACTGCAGATTATCAGGACAGGCTCAGACAGCGCTGGGTTTATATATAATGTACAGCGACCTCCTGACTGCAGATTATCAGGACAGGCTCAGACAGCGCTGGGTTTATATATAATGTACAGCGACCTCCTGACTGCAGATTATCAGGACAGGCTCAGACAGCGCTGGGTTTATATATAATGTACAGTGACCTCCTGACTGCAGATTATCAGGACAGGCTCAGAACGTGCTGGGTTTATATATAATGTACAGAGACCTCCTGACTGCAGATTATCAGGACAGGCTCAGACAGCGCTGGGTTTCTATATAATGTACAGCGACCTCCTGGCTGCAGATTATCAGGACAGGCTCAGACAGCGCTGGGTTTATATATAATGTACAGCGACCTCCTGACTGCAGATTATCAGGACAGGCTCAGACAGCGCTGGGTTTATATATAATGTACAGCGACCTCCTGACTGCAGATTATCAGGACAGGCTCAGACAGCGCTGGGTTTATATATAATGTACAGCGACCTCCTGACTGCAGATTATCAGGACAGGCTCAGAACGTGCTGGGTTTATATATAATGTACAGAGACCTCCTGACTGCAGATTATCAGGACAGGCTCAGACAGCGCTGGGTTTCTATATAATGTACAGCGACCTCCTGGCTGCAGATTATCAGGACAGGCTCAGACAGCGCTGGGTTTATATATAATGTACAGCGACCTCCTGACTGCAGATTATCAGGACAGGCTCAGACAGCGCTGGGTTTATATATAATGTACAGCGACCTCCTGACTGCAGATTATCAGGACAGACTCAGACAGCGCTAGGTTTATATATAATGTACAGCGACCTCCTGACTGCAGATTATCAGGACAGGCTCAGACAGCGCTGGGTTTATATATAATGTACAGCGACCTCCTGACTGCAGATTATCAGGACAGGCTCAGACAGCGCTGGGTTTATATATAATGCACAGCGACCTCCTGACTAAGAGTATAAGGACAGGCTCAGACAGCGCTGGGTTTATATATAATGTACAGCAACCTCCTGGCTGCAGATTATCAGGACAGGCTCAGACAGCGCTGGGTTTATATATAATGTACAGCGACCTCCTGACTAACGATTATCAGGACAGGCTCAGACAGCGCTGGGTTTATATATAATGTACAGCAACCTCCTGGCTGCAGATTATCAGGACAGGCTCAGACAGCGCTGGGTTTATATATAATGTACAGCGAACTCCTGATCGCAGATTATCAGGACAGGCTCAGACAGTGCAGGGTTTATATATAATGTACAGCGACCTCCTGACTGCAGATTATCAGGACAGGCTCAGACAGTGCAGGGTTTATATATAATGTACAGCGACCTCCTGACTGCAGATTATCAGGACAGGCTCAGACAGCGCTGGGTTTATATATAATGCACAGCGACCTCCTGACTGCAGATTATCAGGACAGGCTCAGACAGCGCTTGGCTTATATATAATGTACAGCGACCTCCTGACAGCAGATTGTCAGGACAGGCTCAGACAGCGCTGGGTTTATATATAATGTACAGCGACCTCCTGACTGCAGACTATCAGGACAGGCTCAGACAGCGCTGGGTTTATATATAATGTACAGCGACCTCCTGACTGCAGACTATCAGGACAGGCTCAGACAGCGCTGGGTTTATATATAATGTACAGCGACCTCCTGACTGCAGATTATCAGGACAGGCTCAGACAGCGCTGGGTTTATATATAATATACAGCGACCTCCTGACTGCAGATTATCAGGACAGGCTCAGACAGCGCTGGGTTTATATATAATATACAGCGACCTCATGACTGCAGATTATCAGGACAGGCTCAGACAGCTCTGGGTTTATATATAATGTACAGCGACCTCCTGACAGCAGATTATCAGGACAGGCTCAGACAGCGCTGGGTTTATATATAATGCACAGTGACCTTGTGACTGCTAATTATCAGGACAGGCTCAGACACCATTGGATCTCCAACAATAACCCTATATGTGTGCAATTGAAGACTTTAAAAAATGTATTATTTACATAATTTATCTGGAAATAAATACTAAATGCTTTATATTTTTACAAATCCAATTACCTTCCTGCTATAAGTACCATACAATTAAAATATTTTCTAAAAAAAATCTATATTATGAGTTATAGAATGATGATTCAAATTTTTTGCAACAGAAAAAAAAATTCCCACACATTTAGTTTCCTTTGTACATATATACTGCTATGATACTCTGTAATTAAGATTCGGTTAATGAAAGCTTTGGTTAAGGTTGCTGTAGGACCACCAAGAAAGGCATAGAGGTTCTCCTGACCTCAGATACCACATGTTAAGCGAACTAGTCTCACCGCCCACCGTGGAGCCAAAACTGATTGGGGGGGGACATGAAGGTCCCCTGGACCACCTTACTTCTAAAATCCCGCCTGCTATCCTTTTGTCTTTTTGAAACTTTATTTCAGAACGGCCTTTTCACACCGGCAATTTTAGAACATAAATGGTGACTAAAGTAAATGTATTGAAGAGATATTGTTTTCTTCAGATAGTTGACAGGGAGGACCAATAATTCCAATGCAGTTGTTGGCTGGTTTCCTGGGCATAAAGTACTTAGATTATTTTAATATAAGCAATTTTTTAACTAATAGCCAATATGGAAACTTTATAAAAACCTAATTCCATTATCGTTATTTTTGCAAAGTGCTATTGTTCATAAATTCAAAAGTTTACAAAATAAAATAAATATACAGTAAAGAAATATAACTCATGATCAGTTTTTATTTCAGTAAAATTTTATTTCTTTTCATTTTCGCTGGCATAATCAGGTACTAACCAAAGAAAAAAAGTTACCTGCGCCCTCTCCCAAATCCCTACGAATATTTAAACAAATGGAGGTTATTTAGTTACTCCAATGGCCATTGGAGGGAATGCCCGCCTGCTGTATGTATTGGGGCAGATGTGTACTATGGTCGTTGCTGTCGCCTAGGAGTGATGGGAGTTTGAGCACAGGATTTGGTTTTTTTGTATTTGTATTCACTTTTTGTATCACACAGCTATGTTACAATGCTGCCGCCCATCCCACATGTTCCCTATTAAAGGTTAATAAGTCTGTAGGGGTGCCTATAAAAAAATACCTCTCTCTGTCTCATTAGAGATATCTTTGCCAGAAGCTCAATGAAGCAAGGTGAAGGGTCAGAGAAGAACCCACCTGAGAGGTTTGCCTTAAAGTTGGCAGGTGGCCATTCCCTCCAATGGCCATTGGAGTAACATGTGAAATTCATCATATTATTTAAAGGAAAATGCTAACCACCATAACCCCTAGAGGCTGATGTAGTGGCTATGGTACCAGGAGTGTCCTGAGGCCCTCGCAGAGTAATTTGGCAAACCGTTCTACAGCACATTGAAAATTTACCTGGTTCATGGCAGGCTCAGCTAATGGAGACTCTGGTTAGCTAAACCGGTCATACATGTTTTGATATAATTAAATGTTAGTCTTGTTCACCTGTTGTACAGCGCTTCAGAATATGTTGGCACAGTATAAATAATTGTAATTGAAATTGGGTCACTGAATTCGACCTACTAATTTCTGTGAAGTCATCTGGGAGGAGAAATCTGATGTGACACTAGTGTCTGAAGGACCAAGGTAAAACATTAAACTGTTTTAACACAGTTTAGCAAATTACTCTTGGAGGGCACCAGGACATTCTTGGCACCGTGAGCGCTAGATTGTGCTGTAGTGGTTATGGTGCTTGGAATGTTCTGTTAAACTCAACAGCAATCAGAAAGAGGGGTGTTTAACTAGGGAAACCTAGATCCATCTTTTAGGGATTGTATCACTTACACTATACGACCTAGCACACTGATTAGATGTTAAGGTTGAATACCTCCTGATCTCTCCCCGTCCCTCTTGACTAGTGGCTCTGACTGTCTCTCTGCTGTTTCTAACTTCCTTAAACTCAGCTTGCCCAAAACTGAAATTCTAGTCTTTCCTCCCTCGAGTGTTGCTTCTCCTGTGTCTGTCTCCCTCCAAGTCAACGGTGCTACCATCAGCTCCACCATGTTCTCTTTGACTCCAACCTCTCCTTTACACCTCATGTTCAGTCTACTGCCAAATCCTGTTGTTTCCATCTCAAAACCATTGCACAAATCCGACCCTAGTTAACGTAAGATGCGACTAAGGTGCTGGTCCATTCCACTGTCCTTTCTAGCCTTGACTACTGTAATCCGCTTTTTAGTCTTATGTGTTCCTAACTTGCGCTGTTATAGTCCATAATGAATGCGGCAGCGTGGCTCATCTTCCTGTCCGCCCGCACCTCCCGCGCCTCACCCTTCTGTCAGTCCCTACATTGGCTTCCTGTAAGAAATAGGGCTCAATTTAAAATTCTGGATCTTGCTTTCAAATCACCAATACACAAGTATGTCCCGTCTAGGCAATTACGCTCTGCTGAAGACTTACGTCTATCTTCTGTCCATATTCCCACCTCTGGTGCTCCCCTTCAAGACTTCTCGAGGGCTGCACGTTCCTGTGGAACTCACTTCCCTCCTCCGTTAGATGCTCACCCAGTCTCCACTCCTTCAAAATAATTATAACATAATTAAAAACCCACTTCTTCATAAAAGCGTATCAATTAAACTGTTAATAGCTCCTGGCTGATTCCTCTCTTGCAACTGTCATTCGTCTAATACTGTCCTTAACTTTTGTGTCACTATAACCCACTCCCTCTAGCATGTAAGCTCATTGAGCAGGGCCCTCAACCCCTCTGTTCCTGTGTGTCCAACTTGTCTGGTTACAACTACATATCTGTTCGTCCACCCATTGTAAAGCGCTGCGGAATTTGTTGGCGCGATACAAATAATAAAATAATAATAATAATAATATAGATTAAATATTGTAACTTTCCTGAAGCAGATCAACTCATAAATATGTTTCTGGATAATAAGTCTACTATCTGTAAAACCTTATATCCAAGCCAGACAGAGTTATGTTTGTGTGTGTGTTTTTATGTATGAATGTACACTCTAAACATCTTATGCAAAGTGGAGCAATGAGTAACATGTGGAATTTCTTGGACAACTTGTACCAGTCTAAGCATCTGGTGTTACCAGTTTCTCAGAAAATGCAGACTTTCACAACTAACCTATTTTACTTCTGAGGATTTTAGACCAATTTAACAGGCAACAAAGAATATTTTCCCTTTCTTTTCAGTTAATCAAAATATGATTTGGAAGCAGCAAATGAAGGCACAGTATGGAGTTTCTCCCAATAAAACCAAGACTACCTTGACAAGAACAATCAATTATTATTATTTTATTATTTATGTAGCGCCAGCAAATTCCATAGCGCTGTACAATGGGATTGTATAATAATTTGTATATAAATACTATATTATAATATTTTTTTTCACTGGATATAGGACCATGGGTTGGTGAATTTAATTAATTTCCTTTTTCAAATATCTTCTTCACAAGAACTTCTTAAAACTAATGTTATAACTCCTATTACTCCATATAACCTCTCCCTATAACTCCTCCTATTACTCTATATAACCTCTCTCTATAACTCCTCCTATTACTCCATATAACCTCTCTCTATAACTCCTCCTATTACTCCATATAACATCTCGCTATAACTCCTCCTATTACACCATATAACCTCTCTTTATAACTAGACCTATTACTCCAGATAACCTTTCCCTATAACTCCCCCATTACTCCATTTAACCTCTCTCTATAACTCCTCCTATTACTCCATATAACCTCTCCCTATAACTCCTCCTATTACTCCATATAACCTCTCCCTATAACTCCTGCTATTACTCCATATAACCTCTCCCTATAACTCCTCCTATTACTCCATATAACCTCTCTCTATAACTCCTCCTATTACTCCATATAATCTTTCTATAACTCCTCCTATTACTCCATATAACCTCTCTTTATAACTACACCTATTACTCCAGATAACCTCTCCCTATAACTCCTCCTATTACTCCATATAACCTCTCCCTATAACTCCTCCTATTACTCCATATAACCTCTACCTATAACTCCTCCTATTACTCCATATAACCTCTCCCTATAACTCCTCCTATTACTCCATATAACCTCTCTCTATAACTCCTCCTATTACTATAACCTCTCCCTATAACTCCTCCTATTACTCCATATAACCTCTCCCTATAACTCCTCCTATTACTCCATATAACCTCTCCCTATAACTCCTCCTATTACTCCATATAACCTCTCCCTATAACTCCTCCTGTTACCCCATATAACCTATCCCTATAACTCCTCCTATTACTCCATATAACCTCTCTCTCTATAACTCCTCCTATTACTCCATATAACCTCTCTCTATAACTCCTCCTATTACTCCATATAACCTCTCCCTATAACTCCTCCTATTAATCCATATAACCTCTCCCTATAACTCCTCCTATTACTACATATAACCTCTCCCTATAACTCCTCCTATTACTCCATATAACCTCTCCATATAACTCCTCCTATTACTCCATATAACCTCTCGCTATAACTCCTCCTATTACTCCATATATCCTCTCCATATAACTCCTCCTATTACTCCATATAACCTCTCGCTATAACTCCTCCTATTACTCCATATAACCTCTCCCTATAACTCCTCCTATTACTCCATATAACCTCTCTTTATAACTTCACCTATTACTCCATATAACCTCTCTATAACTCCTCCTATTACTCCATATAACCTCTCTTTATAACTACACCTATTACTCCAGCTAACATCTCTCTTCATATTACCCTATACCCACCCTCTCTCGCTCTCTCTCTCTCTCTCTCTAGTTTATACTGCTTTAAATAATCCTTTAATAAAATTGATTTCTCACCTTTAGAAAATACTTCGACACATAATAATTGAATGCTTTTTGCCAATCCATCCCTCAAATCCCCCTTTAATTTTCAAGCTATTAAGATGACTGTCATGTCTGGAACCTCTCCACTGATCCTTTTAATCTTTTGGGTTTTATTTTCATAGGATTAGGCGTGCTCCTCTAGTGCAAAAATTGGTCACTTGATGTGGATTAGAAGTGATATCATCGCTAATTATGCGACGCAATCTATGCTCAACACACACTCAGTTCCTGCGCTACCTAAAAAATATAATCCGTGAAAATAAATCAGATCCATTTCTATTCTGACCTAAATCAAGGGCTTGAAATGCGTAAATTACAGCTCATTATTCATATTTTCCCGTGTGAAATGTATTAGTAACATGTCTGCCTTTTTTCTTTCATGTGTTTCCATGTTGCTGTCACTGTGGGAGGAATTAATCGCTAACAGCGTGGAACGTTAATGACTCCATTTTAAAAACGCTGCTATATGTTGGATTCCTGTGTTTATAATGTGCACATAACAAAGATTTGTTGCAAAAAATCTGGATGAAAAGAATGCTCCAAGCATCATTACCACATAGCGTGCTGAAGTGGTTATGGTAAGGGTCGGACTGACCCATCTGGATATCGGGAAACTTCCAGATGACTTGCGATACCTGTGGCCAAAAAGGTAGACAGTCCAAGGGAATCAAGGATGGAGCTGTTGAGGGCTGGTGTGGCCGCAATGAGGTTGCCAGCCAGCTAGCGGTAATGAGAAGTGGGGGAGTGCTCCTTTTTTAAAATTCACAGTATATTGCACCTATTCTGTGCCTCCACCCCAGCACCTGCGCATTGCGACCCAGTCTCAACCAACTGGCCTCGCTGGCAGCCCATGACTGAGAGTGATCTTGTGTGTGTATGGGCCTGTCAGTGAGTTTGTCTGTAGTGAGTGAGCTTATATGTGTTGGTGTGTATCAGAGTGCTTGTGTGTGCCAGTGAGTTTGTCTGTAGTGATGTGTGTGTGTCATTGAGCTTGTCTGAAGTGAATTTCTTTGCGTATACCATGAGTTTGTCTGTAGTAAGCTTGTGTATGTTTGCCAGTAAGCTTTTCTGTGTATGTCAGTGAGATTGTCTGTCAGTGAGTCTGTTTGTGAATGAGTGAGCTTGGATGTTTGTGTCAGTGAGATTGTCAGTGAGCCTGTGTATCTGTGAGTTTGTATGCTTGAAAGGGCAAATAGTTTTAATTTAAAAAAAATAAACATACCTATAATTTGTATATATACACACTGAAGGGCTAATGTTTAATATTACTTTATAACATTTGAAATATAGCTATGACTTGCTGCCCCAGAAGCGTGAGTAGTTTATAAACATAGATATTGTATTAATATAAATATAAATATATATACACCCTCACACACTGCTGCATTGTATTCCCAATCCAGCCTTGGAGATCGGCAGATCCTAGGTTAGACGTCAAACCTTTCTAAAATGGTTTGACTACTTAAAATGAGGGGGCACCAGGGCATTCCTGACATCATAATGAAAGCGCTGTAGTGGTTATTGTGCTTATAGTGGTCTGTTAGTGAGGAATGGTTATCACAGTATCAAGTCAGGGCAGGTGCTACTAGTGTCCCTTCTGTTCATGAAGGAATTTGAAATTATTTGGGAATATTGTCTATTTGCTACAAAAACTTTTAAAGACGTTTCAAGTCTTCAGGGTTAAATTCATTATCTGTTTTTATGGCTACATAAAAGTTTTAGAATCTTCAGAAGAATTTTCATCTCCAAAACATGTTGCCGCTAATGGTAAAAATGAAATCAGAATGTATCAGTACAATGGGATTGGTATCGTGTCAACATCATTAACAGCAGCCGTTAACTTCTCAATAAATATCAGATATGAGAATGTGTTTAAGTATTTATGTAATAAGTATCTAGTGTGATGGTTTTCACACTGATTAGAATATTGATCCCAAATTTAGTTGTTCTGTTTTCAAGACAGTTCCATATTAGCTACATGGGGCGTCTTATAAAAAGGTTTTAAATGCCACGTTGCTGTTAAATTGATTAGCCAGTGGCTACCACTAACTTTACCATTTCTCGGCTTTCTTTCTTCTGATACAAAGATCCCATTATTTTAGCGTTGGGTGTTTTCTGTTTCTTACAAACAGCAACAAACTCCTTTTTGATGAATCATTTGATGAATGCGATTTAATTCTCTGGTGGTTTCTATATTAGGACCATGATCCTATTTATGTTGTCGTTGTTTCTATATTAGGACCATGATCCTATTTATGTTGTCGTTGTTTCTATATTAGGACCATGATCCTATTTATGTTGTCGTTGTTTCTACATTAGGACTATGATCCTGTTTAAGGGGTCGTGGTTTTTGAGCTATTTTTAGACAATTTCATCTTGCCATTTTTTGATGTCAAAGAAAATGATGGCTATTTCAGGAATGCTGTGACCTAAAGGTTAATTGTCAGCCATTCGATGTCCTTGGCAGGTGGAATTACTGACATATGCTGAGACAATTCTTTGTGAGTGCCGGGATTGGGCGGGGGATGGGGAGACCGCGATACATGAGAAAATCCCAAGTTGCTCAATTCTTCAACATTGAAGGTGTTAAATAGCACGTAGATCCAAATATTATAGATAGGGGTGTCTATAAAATAATAGCGAGAAGGATAAAGATATCATTTGTGTAGGCACTACCGGTCCTTTTAAATTGAAGTAAGGCCAAGTTACACGAGATGTCTCATAGACAGTAGGGGCTTTTGAGACATCATAATACGCTATAACACTTTACACTTATGCATCTTATATATGACAGGATTTTATTAAAATTAAGGTTGGGTTATGTTAGGTTTCCTTGAAAGGAAGACTCCAAACATCATGACCCCTACAGCATGCTATAGTGATTATAGTGATGGAGTGCCTAGGTGCCTCTCCTATGTAGTAGTTAAACTAATTTCAAACTTCGGCATGACTTCTCACTTGAGGTCTGCAGACGCTGCTCCCCAACTCCACTACTTCTCCCAGACATCCAGAAATTGCAACTCCCGAGCTTCCATTAGCTCTTCTGAGATACATCCGGATTTCTGTCAGCCAATGAACTATGATGCCTTGCATGGCTGGGTTTAGCTCAGACAGAGAACTTCCTGTTCTCTTGCAGAAGTAGTGGAGGCAGTTTTACTATTTATAATGAGGGTGTACCAGGGCCCTCCTTGTACCACAACCACTACAGTGCACTGTAGTGGTTATGGTGTTTGGAGAATTCCTTTGATGTTTGGGAGCATTGTGGCATACATTTCCTTCCCTGCCAAAGATTGATAGTCGTAAAACTCCCAGACAGCTTTTGTCTTAATTCAAACCATCTCCCAATAATGAAATGCTGGGACAGGTGCTGAGGAGTGCCTGTGTCCCTAGCTGCTCTTCTGGCATATCAGTTTTGGGAGAGAGGATGCACTAGTAGGGGCAACTGCGAATGGCTAATAGTAGCTGCTGCTTCATGTATCGCCCACAAATCTTGAGCAAGCCAGAACTAATGTTTTTGTCTCACGGTGTGACATTACTCTCTTTGCAGTATGGAATTATAAAGTACAAGCTTTCCATATATAAAAATCCTAAAATATAACTTGTGTAAACTTGTATATATTTATAAGATTGCTCAACCAAACAGGCAATTGTTCTGTACCTTACCAAGGCTGTTCAACTTGCTGTTGGTTGGACGTAAACACGCTTTGCACTGCCAAGGCTGGGTGTTTACCTCAATACATTGGGCCGGGGTTGTCACAACTTGGATATGTAAACTTTATTGAAATGGCCCAACCTAGTCGCTGGCACAGGAACTAGAAATAGCAAAATTGCTGGCTAGTTATTGTGAGAGTTGAAGTTAACAACAGCTGGAGTGCCATATGATGGCTTTTAATACTGCAAAGTAATAGACATCGAGACGATTTATACACTAATAATTAAATGTCGTCAGTTCACAAATAGCTGATACAAATGAGGTTAAAATTGTTTCTTTGTAACAATAACTAAGTTGGCGAATATACGTCCGACTTTTATTGACTCCCAGTAATTCACTGATTAGAAAATGAACTCCATAAATATTTTCATCACGATATATTATTTCACATAGCGTTACCATTTACAAGCATTAGTTATGGATGGGTACAGCAGGTCATTTTAAGATGAGTGAACATTTTCTCCGCCATTTTGTAAACCAAAAAAAACCAACAAAAAAAAAGGAAATCAGAAGGAGAAAGCCTGAAGCATAAAACTAATCACAAAAAATAAAAAAAAAATAGAAAGTTGGAATCAATGGGAAAGAAATTGTGGGACCATAGTACACACACATGGTAAAGATTATTTCCAGACTCCATTAGGTTTTTCTCATGACACCGGGGATCCCGGTGCCAGTCTCAAGGGCCACCAACAAATTGGGGCAATTACAGATGATTAGTAAAGAATTCACAGGTGCCAGAAGTTATCATTGTATAGAGAGAGATTTACACTCGGTGGGCCTAACAATAGTCCCTTATGCTTTAAGGTCCACTGACGGGATGCGGTTAAGTTGGCTGGCTCATCTCGAGGCTGGAATGTTAGTAGACCAATGGAAGTGTAAATCCAGAAGAACAGATAAAGATGCTTTCAGATGAAATGGGAACCACCACTAAGCATTACGTTTAATTATCTCTTTTTAATAAACAAATATGTTTTTCTGACATCTGAAATAATGCAATTGCAGGTGTGTAAGTTCACACCTCTCGATTCTAGAACTGCGTGCCTCCATCTCGGCTGTTAATCATTGTCACAGGACCTGAGATCCAGCGCAAAGAGAGAGTAGAGAGAGAGTACGAAAAGTAGAAACGTTGTTTCCTTTTTTTCCTTCTCCATTGCAATGTGTGTCCTTGATTGAACAGGACTGTGATGTCAATTGCTAAATCTTTAATATCGGTGTAAAAGAAAATGGAGTAAGGAAACTGAATGGTTTGACATAGGATTGCCAGAAGAACATGCTTTCTCAGGAGACTTATAAAATCTGCACTTGTTCAGACAGGGCTTGAAAGCTCCGTAGTTCACTCTGGCCAATTCATCAGATGAAGATAGATATAGCAGGCACAGAATGTGTTGATCTCTAGTCTTCAATAATCCATGAGCCACAATGGGCCCTCGGAAAACTTCATTCCATTGTGTGACTACATTATTGAAATACTTGATCCACGGGCAGGGCTCCATTCTCCCATATGCAGGCGGGTGAGGGCAGGGAAGGGAATTTTTGGATCATCATAACAATGCCAAGAACGTGCTTCTTGCAGCATTACATCGTGATTAAACTAAAAGTACTGGAACTACTTTCCTGGATCAGTCTGAGTCCCAAGTATAGGATTTTCTGTGTGTGTAATCTAAATGGAAACTCGCTTCAGTAGAGGTGTCTTGTATCTCACCTACTATAGGTAGGAACAAATCAGTGGTACTAGGACTGGGATTTAAAGCACAAGAAATCTCAGGAAGTTACTATAAGCTAGACTCAAAGTCTAAGCCAGAAGCTATCTGCTTGGGCTTAAGACTGGCAGTGCAGGACTTAGTTCATTGGCTGAGAGTGTTCAGCCAATGCTCTCAACCAGTGGGCTAGCCCTGCATTCCTAAGCCGGAACTTCCAGGGGATTTGGTGAGTGTCACCAGGCAGTAAGAAGTCAAGCCTTGCTGTAGTGGTTATGGTGCCTAGAGTGTTCCTTAATTTAAATGTTGCTAAAGTGACACTCAAAGCACATACATCTCTCAAGCTCCTTGCAGTGGTTATGTTACAAGGAAACTTTAAAGGGACACTATAGTCACACACACCACTTCATGTCAATGAAATGGTCTGGGTGCACTGTCCCTGTCCGTTTAACCCAGCGATGTTATTTTGAAACTGTTATGTTTACACTGCAGGATAAAGTCCGACTCTAGTGGTTGTTGGTATGACAGTCACCAGAGGCGCTTCCACTGGAGTATATATCAGCAGAGGAGGCCATGCCTTCTCCGTTACATCGCGGAATGGGAACATGTTCAAAGAGCCAAAGAAGCCTCGGCACTGGAAAAATATAAGGAAAGCATTACTTTCTAAAAATAATTTGCAAACAGGTTTGTGTTCCTAAAGTTACAGTGTTCCTTTCAGTTAAGTCTTCCTGTTTTTTGTTGTTGTCTAAAAACCTTGTTTAATGCCATTAAGTACACAAAAATAAGTCTTGCGCTCTGACTCCCACTACTCCTGGGTGGCAGCATCGACCATAGTACTAATCAGCCCCACTACATGTTTCACTCCAATGTCCATTAGATCTAAGCCCACCTGCCACGTCAAGGAAAATGTCTTAGGTGGTTCCTACACTAACAATTCAACTTGCCTCCTTCAGCTTTAAGCAAAAATAAAATCTCCAATGAGACAGAGAGGGGTGTTTTATTAAACCCCTATCATTAAGTGCCTAGATTTTACAAACCGCTTGGAAATGGTTTGACAAAAACAGCACTTGGAGACTCTTTGCATCATAACCACTACAATGAGTTGTTATGTGCTGGGATATGATGCCTACTGATGTCTGGCTTATATTTAGGTAGCAGAGTGATTATCGTATATGTGGGGATATTTAGAGTGGCTCTCCTATGCCATACCATGTCTTATTTATAAATATCTATTAATTATTTTTTGTTTTACTAACCATCCGGTAAAAAGCTGGCAGGATGTCTACCACGCCACATACATTCTACTATCAAGAAGACTGATACACTGAAGAGCTTTGAAGAACATAGGTCGCTACTACATGATGCATCTCAACATGGCAGACCTAGGGCCTGCCCGATGGATGAAATGGACTAGTTGTTCACGGTCTTTCTTTATAGATCAATGAGTCTTTGGCGTCTCCGGCACCCTGATAGCAATGGTGAGTTATATAGAGTTAAACTTATTTTCATCCAGGAAAAAACTCCAAACTGGACCATGCAATCAGAGGAGAGCAATGAAGAGAAGACAAAAGCCACTGGAGAGGCAACGTAAGGCAGCATGTTCTAGAAGTGGTTAGACAGCCCCACCGTTCCATTGACACTCCAAGTTGGCTTAGAACACTCCTCAGCATCTGGAGACAGGTATATATATCCCAAAGCTTCTCAGAGGCCCTCATCCACAGGTTTTGGTATCCAGGTATTAGCCATTATATTGCCCTTGCTATTAGTCTTGTGCATTCGGTTTCAACCTAATCGCAATTTTCCCTAATTTTTGGCTATCTGCAATTTACAAAACTTCCACAACTCCAAATTGCTATTTCATAAAAGAAATGAAATGGTCAATGGGCAAACTCTTTCATTTGTTTTATTATTCGGAGTTCTGCCTGTGGCGCCAGAAAACGGGGGAGAGAAATAGAGAAGAAGCTGATTTATTATTGCTTTTTTTATTTTAAAAAAATGCAGTGCATTTTCATGTCATTTTGTTAAGTTCAAATAATTGTTTTCCAAAATATTTGCATTGAACCAACCACATTTTTCTCCCGTATACAAGTCTACTTGCTTTCATATTGAGCAGTCGTCTTAGTGGACTGAGATCTGGACATCTGGCCTGGTGTGGAATTGGCTGAACAATGAGTTACTTAGCCCCCGAGACTACCTTAATTGACGTGAACACATTGTTTCTTTTATGTTAACTAACTATTATGGATGGGAGCTAACGTTAGTTTCTGTTCTTACAACTTGTCAAAACTTACCTTTTCATTTATGTTTTTAGCATTTTTCATTTCGAGCTCCTTAGTTTTACTGCCATGCGATTACACTTAATCGTCTATGTATTAGAGTATCATTTCGGTTGACGTAACATTCTTAAAGTGTAGTTTTTTTGTGCATTTGATCCAATATATTTTGATTGAATCAGTGATCCTAAATATTTGATAAACACTATGTCAAACATGCATAAAATAAACAAAACGCGGGGGCGGAGTCTAGCAACGGACGAGGAAGGTCGCATGGCGGCTGAGCTCCCGACTCTAATCGAGCTAAATCGCCGCAACCAGAACCCGACCACGACCCAAACACTCCCCGGAGTGCCCCACAGCTTACCAGATCCAAATGGGCAGAAGAACAAAAAAGCAAAAGCCCGACAAGCCCCGTCTGGGCATGAATATAGGGGACATGTGGAAGCAGGCCCACGAAACAGCCGGCGCAACAATGGCGTCCCTGCACGGAGGCTGCTCCGATTTCTCGGATGGCACGTCTGATGAAGAAGCAGGGAGCTGCATGCCGAGTAACGCTCCACTACTGCCAGACAGACCTCGAGTGCCTACATTAGCTCCCACGCCGGTGACCATGGAGGCCATCAGGGAACTCATGGCCGCTCATCACGGCAAAATCTCTGCAGAAGTGGCCACGATCAGGGAGGATCTGAAAGGCCTCTCAGCGAGGCTTGGGACCGTGGAATGCACCTCAAGCGGCCACACCAGTCAGATAGAGGAGCTGAAAGCAACAGTACACGACCTCAAACAACTGGCTGCACTACATGACCAGCAACTGGCCACACAAGAGGACAAGCGACGGCAAAACAATCTCAAACTGCGAGGGGTCGCAGACTCTGTACCCGAGGCCGAGCTCCCACATTATGCTAGGCGGCTACTGACTGCGCTTTTAACCCCGAAAGTGGCCAAATCCATAATATTGGATGACATCTTCCGCATACCACGGCCACCTACAGCACCACCAGCTGCTACAGGGGACATAATCCTACGTTTTCAAAGCGCAAGGGACAAGAGGGCTGTTCTAGTAGCCACCAAGGGCCTAACCACCTACACTTTTGAGGACATGACTCTATCATTTTATGCAGACCTTTCAAGCGGAACGCTGACCTGGAGAAGATCCCTCAGACAGCTTACGTCCTTCCTGAGACAGAAACAACTCAGATACCGCTGGGGTCCAGGGCGCGCACTACACATTGAGGGCGCAAGCGGCCCACTAGTGGTGCGGAACATACAAGAGGCCACAAGGACACTGGAAGACATGCAGCTGCCACTGACGGCACCGGACACCGCTAACCCACTGGCTGGAACTACAAGCAGACCAGGGAGGGGCGCAGTTGACGCGCCAATCTTTGTGCCACGACAGCCCCCACCAGGACCACGTGCGGCTCCCACAACCTGAAGCAGAACAAACACTATCGGGACGCTTTCCCTCTCTTTTCTTTCACAGGGCAACAACCTGGTCCACTGCCCAACAGACGAGAACACCCATCCACAATGGAAGTAATCGAGACTGTTTGCTCGCATTTTTATTTTTCCTTTTAGTGTTTCTTGTGTTGTTGTTTATTGATGCTGACTCATACTAAAGGTTTACCACACCTACATAGATACCCATACCTACTACATGTACCTAAACGACCAGATTAGGCGGAAGCCGCTTAAAAATTATGCTTAACTATCTGACCCATCACCTTATGCAAGGCATAACCTTACAGACAACATTACATAACACATCGCTACCATGTTATCCCATGAAAACTTTCGAACGTGGTCAAACAGAGGCACCCACAATAATGTCACTTCATAAAACCTCAGCCTGTCTTATAAGGCTCTTAGCCCGATCACGCACGAACAGTGCCCTCTTGATATGCCTGGCAGGAGCTTCGAGGGAGGCTTCGCTCACCCCCACTCATTTAGATATATTTATTTCCAACCAGTATAACACAAGCACATTCCCTATTTACATCGCCCATACACTCACAACCTATAATGTTACTATATAAACATGAACTACACCATTAACATGCTGACTAATTGTTAATAAGCTTAAGGTATCAAGCTGGTCAACACCGTTGGGTCATAACGAGCCCACACAACCTTTATATCCACGCACACCATAATATGATGTTGCGCAAAGCTATGACATGTTTCTGCCTATTAAGCTACACCTGTCCTGGCGTCACTCTGATATTTTTTTTTGTTCTCTTATTGGTAACTTTTCTTTGTTAAATCTCTTTGGTTGAATCGTTAATTTCTCACTCAAACAAAAACAAAGTGCAACGCATAACAAATATGTAACCAGAATTGTCTTTATCTGCCTACTACTGTAATCTTATGTGGCCACCTTGACAAATGTACCTACTTTTGCACTTACAAAAATAAAGAATTTAAAAAAAAAAAAAATAAATAAACAAAACGCTGTCATCAAATATATAACAGATAATTGAATTAGGGAATTAATAAACTGAACAAAATAAGGGAAGATGAAAAAATGTGACAAGTTAAAAGCACTAAAATAGAAAAAAAGCGGGTAATTTCTCTATTCATGTTAAAATATGTTCAACGCTAGTTTGGCCCCAGTTACACAGCCAAGATAATTTAGAGAATGTGGTTTTGACTTTTTCATGAGGCAAACTTCTGGCCTCTTTAGTCACGTAGGACACATGACATTTGCACAGTCGTTATTCGGCATGTGCTACTTTACCCTTAAATAAGACTCGGACACCGTTAATTCTGTTGGAGTACAAAGTCCACAGCTTTATTAATTAATTATAATAAATAACATAATTTAGGGTCATTGTCCTACTAAACATTATATTACTATACCCCCACACAGTCCCCCTGACAATGACCCTACCAATTGAACAATAAATAACAATCAAATAACATATAACTTGAAACACACGGCCTACCAAAGAGGCCCCATATCATCCGGTTAACTGTAGGGGTATAGCTCGGACACCCCTACACCCCCAGGTTCGTAGCCACCGAAGAGCTAGAACCAACCAATCCTTAACTCCATCCGGCCTAAACCTTGGCCTGTCCAGTTCAAATTCCACGCCAAATTCCAATATTTACAACGCCCTGTTCCGCCACAGCACATGGCTTGACCTCCTTAAGCACATGTGCGACCCCCACTACACAAAAACAGGGCCCGTGCTACTCCGTCTTGAAAACCCAGGTTTCGTAAATCATTCCCCACTTCCGATAGGTGTATGCCGTCCCTCCTATAATAACCCGGCAACATACCCTCTAACTCCCTGTGCCGCACCACTACGCCCCCTGAGCGTCTAATAAAAACCGCCATAATCTTGTTGACCTTGCCCTTAGATCGGGCTATTGCAGCTGGGTCCCTGGCGTGCTTCCACGTAAAACGAGGCACCATCTCAGACCAAACAAAAACCACGCCAGGGACCAGCTCCCTCAGCCGATCCATGTCCCTCTTCATCTTCCGAACCAGCTCTCTTTGGGGGATAAAACCCAAGTCATTCCCCCCTCCGTGAACCAATACCACATCTGGGACCGCCCCCCCAGCCAACTTCCTAAATAATGTGCTGCAGAGACCCTGCCAACTAGCGCCCCGCAAACCAAGCCAAGATAACTCCACTCGCTCCAAAGGAAAGCCCAGCTGCGATCCACATCTTCTAACTGCGGCTCTCTTCTGTGCCCAGTACACATACGAGTGTCCCATCAACCAAACTTTAAAACCTGAAAAGAGACAAAATTAGTTGCAAAACAAGACAACTTCCCCGTGCACCAAGTTCCTACGCAACGCATACTCACACCAGCCTGTCAGGCCTCACATACGTACGGAACCACATGGATTCCCACCTCCCGATCCGTTTGATCCTCTCGTCCCCCAAGCCCAAACGTGCTGCCTCAGTTGCCGCGCCTATGCGGAACGAGTGTGTCCCAAATTGCTTGGGCTCTAGGCCCAGTCTCTGTAAACCCAAGCGAAAAACCCGTAGAAACTGTAAACGAGACAAAGCCGTGCCATCGGCATGCAGGAAAAAACAACCGGTCATCCCAGGGCGGACTTCCAAGTACCGCGCGCCGCAAGCCACCGGGCATGCCCTTGAACCTGGTAACTCATACAACACTACCGAGCACCCTTTGCCGAACACGTCCGTTTTCGAACGGCGCAGCCTGATCTGCACCCTGTCGTTGCATACGTCCACGTCCCCGAGCAGCAAACCGCCAACCCCCTTCTTATTGGCGCTAACCAGTTCCCCAATCCGAAAAGCTCCAAAAAACGCCCATACAAATGCTCCCGAAAATAGCGCCACCTCAAAAGGAGAATGACATACCCCATCCAACGTCTCCAATAGCCCCTGTAACACCGAAAACGACACTGGTCTTCTCGTGTCTCCAAACTTCTTACCCTTCCGGAAACCAAGTATCGCCTGTCGTATCACGAAATTCTTTGTGAGATCGTCCCACCCATTGAACTTGAACAAAAAGGCCATGGCAGACATGTACCTGTCCACCATGGCCGGTGAAGCCTGCCTCGAGAACAAGCGACACAGCATCCAAAGAAGCACATCCACCCTCTGACCTGCCGAAAAAACGCCTCCTACCTGTTGTACTGCCTCCTCCCATTCCTTCCACACCTTAACGTAAGATGACCAAGTGCTCGGCGCTAACGAATTCCTTATATACTCCCCAAGCATGACGTCCCGAGCCGCCACATCTCGTCTGGGCAAGCCTGCCCCCTCTCCTGAGCTTCCGGCGCCGCTTCCCGGAATCGTTCCCACTGAAAACGAGAAAGCGCGTCAGCCACTACGTTACACAACCCAGGGATGTGCTTAGCCCTAAATACCAAGTTGAAGGACATGCAGAGAAGTACAAACCGTCGCAACAAACATAAAACCGGGGGGGATGATGCAGACAAGCTGTTGATCGCCTGCACCACCGCCATATTATCTGAATGGAACACAATTTGCCTGTTCGCTAACACCGGCCCCCATAACCCCACCGCTACGACGACCGGAAATAATTCCAAAAACGCCAAATTTCTTATCAGCGGGCTTTCTTTCCACGCTGCAGGCCACGCCTCTGCACACCAATCACCCGCCAGATATGCCCCAAAACCGACGCTGCCCGAAGCGTCTGTATAGAGCCCAACCTCTTCCGCCGCCACCGATTCCCGGAAAAACACCGTCCCATTAAAATCCTGTAAGAACCGGTCCCACACCCTTAAGTCCGCTTTCATATCTGCCGAGACCCTGATGTAGTGTGACGGCATACGCACCCCGCTTGTTGCACGCGACAGCCGCCTACAAAAAACCCTCCCCATGGGAATCACCCGGCACGCGAAGTTAAGGCTCCCCACTAATGACTGAAGCCCCCGCAGTGTCACTTTCTTAGCCCTCCCTACAGTGGCTACCCGCTCCTTCAGACTCTCTAATTTGTCTAAAGGTAACCGACATTCCCCCCTTTCGGAATCGATTTCCAAACCCAAAAAACTAAGGCATGTCGTGGGCCCCACCGTCTTGTCTCCCGCCAAGGGAACCCCGAAAGAGTGTGCGACCCATTGGAACACTTCCAGTACGTGCCTACACCGGTCCGATTCTCGCGGGCCGACGCAGAGGAAATCGTCAAGATAGTGCACCACCGCGCCCCCCGCCGATTCCTTCCGTACCACCCATTCCAAAAAGGTACAAAATTTTTCAAAATAGGCACATGAAATGGAACAACCCATTGGCAAACACAGGTCCACAAAATAATCCCCATCGAGACAGCACCCGAGCAAATGATGACATTTCGGGTGTATAGGAAGCAGCCGGAAGGTAGCCTCCACATCTACTTTCGCCATCAGCGCCCTACGCCCCATTCTCCGGACCAACTCGACAGCCTTGTCGAATGACGTATAGGAGACGGAGCTGAGGGCCGCGTCAATGTCATCATTTACCGATGCCCCTTTCGGGTACGATAAATGATGAATCAACCTGAACTTACCCGCCTCCTTCTTGGGAACCACACCGAGCGGGGATATTCGTAGATCGGCCAATGGTGGCTCCAAGAACGGGCCCGCCATCCTCCCCAGCTGTACTTCCTTGCTCAACTTATCCCGCGCTACCCCTGGGTGCTCCCGAACTGACTTAAGATTACCACACAAAGTGCCTGGACCCCTAACCACAAAGGGGATAACAAAGCCTTCCCTAAATCCCCTCCACAAAAATACTGCATCCTCCCTATTAGCGTACTGCCTTAGCCAAGGCAACATCACGTCTATTTTCACCGGGGACGCCCCCAGCTGCAGCTGCGGGAGGTGCTGCCCCTGCGGACCCCCCTCCAGCCCCAAGCTTACCTTTCTTGAAGCATCGGCTAGCGCCATGAGCCCCCCCACAGCCGGAACACTCATGTCGGAACCTGCAGGTATTTCCCCACTTGCAGTGTCCCTCGTTGTACATCCAGCAGAAGCCTTTCTTTTGCCCAGCCGACACAGCACCCCCTGCGGCTGTGCCGGCTGTCCCAAGAAAGGGCGCCGCCTTTTGCGCCATCATGAGGCGCATCCATAACGGCAGATCCATTTGATCCCACCGCATGCTCGAATTCACCGCTAGCCGTTGACGGAACTGCTCGTCATACCTCCACCACGCCAAGCCTCCGTAGGTTCTATAAGCATCCCCTATCCCATCCAAGTAGCAAAAAAGTTCCGAGCAACGACCCGGGTTCTTTTCCCCGATAACGCTTGCCAAAATACAGAAGGCCCTCAGCCAATTCCCAAAAGTTTTTGGTATCTTGCGATACCTCCGCCTTTTTTCCTCCTCCTCTTTCTTGGCGTCCTTCTTATCCTCCTCTTTCAAGTCCAAGAATTCCTCGAGGGGGAGAAGGGAAAAGATCTCTACAAACTCCCCTTTCCAAATTTTGTCTTTTACATCCGCTTTTAAATGGCATCCCAGGGGACCCGCGAATGAAACGTGCACGTTTTGCCGCGCCGCATCCGGGATATCACTACCCCCTTCCGCGTGCTCTCCCCCCCCGTCGGCCAGTCCCGACGACCCCGTCGTGTCGCCAGCCTCACCTTCATGCGACCCCGTCGGAAGCGCCCCCGCGCGCTCCACCACCTTGTCCCGACTACTGTCCCGCGACCATACCTGCCCGAATTCCTGAGGTGACCCTCCCTTCCCCGACCAAGACTCCAAAAATGTTTTTAAATCATTTAACAATTGTACAGAGTGTCGTGTGTGTGTGGACTCACCGTTCAAGCCCCTGGCCGCAGCTGGCCGCAGGGGCGCCGTCCTTCCGTCCACCGTTAAAGGTACCGGAGTGTCCTGTTGCCGCCGACTCCCATCCGCCTGGTCCCGCCTCGAGACCGTAGGGGTATTGCTCCGTGACCTGTAGGGAGAAGAAATCCTGGGTAGTCTGTTCAGCGTAGGGTCTACCCGCCCTTCCTCCCCACGTTCCCGCCAACCATCTCGTGTAACGCTCCGCCTCGCCTGCTGCCTCAACCTGCAATCTGCTCCCCTCGACTGTGCCTGGAATCTCCTCTCCGACGAACCAGATGTGCTACGCTGACGCCTCCTCATTCTGTCCCTGGAAGTGGACCTCCCACAGTCTTCCCTGCAACAGGACCCAGCTGCGCCGCCTCCGCTCCGCGCCGGTGACCCATCACCGCTCCCTTGACTCCCTGCTCTACTCCTCGTGCTGCTGCGCCTGGCACCCGCATAGCGCCGTTCTGCTCTCCGCTCACTCCTTGCATCCTCCCTGTCCGAATGCTGCCCCTGAGAGCAGCCGGAAGGGCCCTCCCGTCTGCTGCCATCACTCCTGTCACCTCCAGCCTGAAGTGCTCTCTGCCCGTCTCCTGCCATCGCTCCGCCTGACCTCCCTCCTGCCACTGATCCTGGTTCTTTGCCCTGGCTGATCGCCTTGCACCCTGATCCAGCCGTCCCCCCTGCCAGCAGGCCTTCCCTACCATCCTCCCTCCTGGCCCCCGCCCGGGCCGTTCCTGCGCTGTCCCTGTCGTCCCAGCCTCCCCCAGACACGTGGGGGGCTGTCCGTGCCACCAATCCTCTGTCAACACCAATCCCCTGCCCCACAGCAGTGCCAACAGTGGCTGACTCACCGGGACGTTCAGGCTCCACACTCCCGCTCCCGTGGCCGTCCTCCGACCTGACCGCCGAGCTGGCCGCCTCCTGGAAAGCTGCAGCTCCCTCACTCCTGCCAGCCGCAGACCCGCGCGGCGTGTGCCTTCCGGCCGCCGGGTGCTTTACAGCCGTCCTTGCCTGACCGCTGCTGCGCCCGCCGGACCGAGCCGTGCGCCTACCCGGCTCCTGGAACGGGGCCTCTCACGCCCCCGTGGACACTCCTGCTCCCGCTGATGGACTTCGTCGGCGTCTCGCCGCGGGCCAGGCGCCCGGGCTCAAACGCTGCGGCGGTCTCGTCCTCCGAGCCGGTCGGCGAGCTGGTACCGCAGAGGAAGGCCCAGCCGCCCCCAGCTGTTGATGCAGCCACTCGAGTCCTCTGTCCTTCACCGCCGCCCGAACTCCCTCCAGGATCTCTTCTAACGACGCCATGGACCTGCAGAACGACAAAAAACAAGGAACCTCTCTGACCTGCAACAAACTACAGGTAAGAGGGGCCCCGGTTAAAATGGCCCCTATTCTAACATGGCTTCCTTTTATACTCCCACTCCCCACCCCCAGACTCCATTCCTAAACCCGGCCCACAACCTAAGCCCATGCCCCCTCCCTGGCTCTGTCAAGGCCCACTCCCCCTACTGCGTTGCTCCATGGGCTTCATCATACCTATTTAGCATATGATATGTAGATTTCAACCTTTGTAATTTTTCCCCCTTGTGCTGTTTAAATCCTCAAAAGCTTGTTTCTGTTAAAGTCTAGTAAATCCGGCCAGGCTTCTGCTTGCGGATAGGCCGAGTCTGAAAACTTTTGACACTCAGATCCACTTGTGAAGCTTTTAGGATGTAAAAAGTTAACATTGTTGGCAAAGTTTTGATTGAATTGAATAAATGCTGTTTTTCAAATTTCCTCTCAGTTTATGTCTGCAAATTTTATTGTGGGGGATTTTACGCATTAATAAGGAGGGAATTTTGATACTCGTATAAAATATTTATTTGGGGGTTGATTATGATTCAGCCCTGGTAGTTGTCCAAAGCTGCTGTTTTATTGAAATATCAAGTATATTTTTCAGGAATTTATTAGCATTTCGTAAAACATTTTCTATTACTGGGCTTCGATCTCAGATGCTATAAACAACTGGCAGGCTTGAAGGTGGCACAACAATAATTTTATCAAGTTCTTTTTTTTTTTATTCCAGGCCTCCAAACGGTCCCAATATTGATGGGATAGTTCATATTTTAGGGAGAAATACAAGGAAAAATAAAGAGGCAAAAAATATTAATTTAAAAGCAAAACACAGATTAAATTAAACATTATATTACGACTGGCTATCAATGGCGACTAAGAGGTCATGTGTTTTTTTGTTTTTTTTATAAATTCATTTAATATCTACTTTTTTTATCCATTGCATTAGATATAGCTCACTTATTTTTTTCCCAATGTGATAATCATGTATTCTTAGTTATATAGTCTGTATAAGATTGCTGATTACTGACATTAATGTAATTTTGGGTGTAGGAGCTAAATTCAAGTCAATGTAATATTTCCTACAAATATTGACTATTAAAATAATACTCCCTGCTGTGCTTTTAATAAACGCTGACTGTTTGTAGGTTGGCTCAAGAACATTCTTTCTTGTGACTTGAACGGTTTAGAAGCCAGACAGATTACATTCCACTGGAGCTTGGACCTTTTTCTAAAATGGGTGTGTGTGATGTTCACCTCTCCTAAAAAAAATCCTTGGGGCGCAAGAGGCTGGAAGAACAGGTACAACTGTGGCATATGAAAGAAATGTCAGCACAGCCAGTACGCAACTAAACACCCCTAAGGGTTTTTTGTTTTTTTTAAAATCCTTTTTACAACACATTTAGACGATCTGAAAAGAGGGTGTGGGGTGTAACAAGTGGGAGAAAAGAACCCTGTAGGGGGGCTGTAGAACAAAAATTGAAAAAAAAAACTAAAACTTTTGATTGTGTCCCATGCACTTTACATTATTACCTGGTTTTGTGTGTTGTCAAACTAAATGAACATTAAGGCTAAAGTAAGTAGTTAAAATGATCAAATTCAGTCCATTTTTATTTGAACTGTCCCAAATTTTGCAAGTCTTTTGTCACATTGACAGAATTCACTTGTCCCTTAAAGCGTCAGTCGAGACACCATAACCACTACATAATGCGGTAGTGTTTATGATACCAGGAGTTCCAGGCATCGTCCCATGGTGTCAAACTTGAATTAATTGGCTGTGAACCTCAATCAATGCTCTGAGCAAGTGAATTCTTCCCAAATAAGGACCAAATTGATATACATCTAATGTAGAAGGGAAGCTTCCACTATAGCTATATACCACTGGATTTCCGGCACCATAACCACTGCAGTGGTATACAAGTGAATGTATCTCTTGTATACAAATAAAAACCTGCTATCAAGAAGAATTTAACTCATTATTATTAACATACCACTTAGTAGTAGTTCTGTCTTACTTTGGCTCATTTTGTTATTCTGTTATCTGCCATTTCTTTTGTATTTTGTCTGTACTGAGCAGGCCCGGACTGGCCATTGGGTAAACTGGGCTTATGCCCGGTGGGCCATAATGGCAAAGTACCTAGAGGCAGGGCCAGATTAAGAGCCCAGTGGGCCTGGTGCTGACAATTATGATGGGGCCTAATTACAGAATCTTATTGCCCAAAAACACTAAAACAACCATACCTCACAAGCGTCATGTATCGGATGGAGATGGTGTTGGAGGGAAACTCAAAGGATGCAGCTATAAGAAAACACATACCCTATGCTAATCTCTCTCTCATTTATGCTTTCCTCTTTCAAGTAAATCCATAACCCCTAACAGCAGTGTCCAGTGAAGCAGGAAGTCAATGTGCGGGGTAAAAGAGTGGGCCACTGGTGTGAATCACGTGACCAGACCTGACAAAAGGGATGAACATGCCCATGAATGCATGCCAGACTGCCTGCCAATCATGCAGGCTGTCCAACTAAGGGCATACTATGCAGGCAGCACCCTGAGCTTGACATAAATGCATCAAATGATGCGCCTACTCCATGCTTTCTAAGGACTGTCACCTAGCACTCACATGTCCACTTGTCTCCTTACCTTCTTACTAGCAGGCAGAAGTTCCTGGTATATAGTCTGAGACAGAGAAAAGGTGTATGTAGTGAGTGTAGAAGAAAGGGGACATGCCACAGTGTTAGAGAGACCAAAGTCTGCATTATCTAAACTTATTTTATTGTCAGCCAGTCCACACAGGTTTTGTTCTCATGCATCCCTCTTAAGCTTCCAAACTTAAAGGGACACTATAGTCACCAGAACAACTACAGCTTATTGTATTTGTTCTGGTAAGTAGAATCATTCCCTCCAGGCTTTTTTGCAGTAAACACTGTCTTTTCAGAAAAAAGTAACTCTGATGGGCACTCCTTTGATGGCTGCTAGAGGTGCCTCCTGGGGCAGTACTGCCTAGTGTGCAGCACCACCATTCAGTGTCTCCATGCAGACACTGAACCTTCCTCATAGAGATGCATTGAATCAGTTTATCTTCATGAGGAGATGCTGATTGGCCAGGGCTTGTTTGACTTGTGCTGGCTCTGCCCCTGATCTGCCTAGTTGACAGTCTCAGCCAAAGCATTGTAATTTGCGCAGACCACCACTTCTGATGATGTCAGCAGACAGAGTGAGTTCAGAGGCAGACAGGGACAGAGCCAGCAACTGCATACTTGAATGCAAGTAAGAGTTTACTATATATAGGGAGGCAAGAGGGGGACAGGGGGCTAAATTGTGGTTTTCACATAATAAGGTCAGAAATACAGGATTGTGTTCCTGACCCTCGAGTGTTCCTTTAAGCAAGAGTATGTGAAGAGTAGTTAGGGTTGCCACCTTTCTTGGAAAAAAAATACCAGCCTTATACATTTGAATAATTATTTAGTTAGGCGTGACATCACATGATGTAAATCACAAGGAGTGACATAAGAGAAAATTCTGTAAAATCACCAACAAACTACTCACAGTTTGATTCTGCTGTATAGATGGATTGCTCCCAGTGTCTCCCTGTCTCCCAGTGTCTCAGTCTCGCAAGTCACCCAGTCTCTGTGTCCCTATGTATCACAGTGTCAGTGTCCCCGTGTCTCAGTGTTCCCATTTCTCCCAGTGTCCCCATGTCTCACTGTGTCCCCATGTCACTGAGAGACCCAGGGACACTGAGACACTTGGGGACACTGGGAGACATGGAGACACTGAGTCACTAGGGACACTGGGAGACATGGGGACACAGACACTGGGAGACTAGGGGACACTGGGAGACATGGGGACACTGTGTCCCTAGTGTCTCAGTGTCTCCCAATGTCCCTATTTCTCACAGTGTCCCCATGTGTCTGTGTCCCCATTTCTCTGTGTCCCCGTGTTTTCCAGTGTCCCCAAGTGTCTCAGTGTCCCCAGGTCTCCCAGTGTATGTGTCCCCATGTGTCCCCTAGTTTCTCAGTGTCCCCTAGTGTCTCAGTGCCCCCATCCCTCACTTACCTGAGCTGTAGAGCTCATGTCTGGACTCTCTGTGCTGTGTAGCTGCTCCCCCATGGATCAGTGAATAGTAGAGAAAAGCAGGGAGGGATATGCTGTAACTTCCTATCCCTGCCTCTCTCCACACACAGTGACCCCTACTGGCCGGTGCTGGTATTGCATAGTAATTTCCGTTTATACTGAGAAAAATACCTGCATTTGTATTGCCGGTATTACTGCAATACTGGCACTGGCCTGGCAGCCTCAAATACCGGCTGTGTCAGTAAAATACCAGTCAGGTGGCAAACCTAAGAGTAGTGTGTTAAAAAAAATTAAAAAAAAATATTTTTTTTAAATGGGCCTATTCCATGGGCCTGGGCCTGGGCCTGGAGCTGCAGCTCCATCAGCCCCTATGTTAATCCGGCCCTGCCTAGAGGGACCAGGGAGAACAAAGGATCTCCCTCACTGGCCCACTACAGAGGCATGCAAAGGGGCTCAGAAAGCACCAGATCTCAGCTCTAGCTGGGGGCCAAATGGCATATCCTTGCGAGCTCCGGTCACTGAGAGTGTTGAAGCGGGTTACCATGGCAATGCTCTCAGCAATGCCGGAGCTTGTCCGAAGCAATGTGCCACCAGCCGGAGAATGCATCCATCCCACTGGACCACGGGGATATCTCCCTTACTTTGGCCTTCTTTTGCCTTCTTTGCAAAAACATATGTGCAAAAAGCTGAACTTGATGGACATGTCATATTTCAGCTATGTAACTTTCATTATAAATTTTGTTGCAAAACCCCCCCCCCCCAAAAAAAACATTCAGTAAAGATGTGAGAATTCTGACAATGGGAAAAAAAAATGTCAATGTTTCCCATTGTTTTTAAAGGTTTTCAATACTTGCCATTCATAACAGTGTGCAAGCTTATTTGATCAGAGTTCTAGACTCAGATTAATTTGTTTGTAGTTTGTTTAGAATGTTATATGTCCATTGTAAAACTGTACTCCGCTGGGGAGTATTTTAGTGCAATAAAAATAACTTGGAATGCTCATTGGCTACTGGAGGATAATGGGCACTCTACATGTGCATCAGACATAGCCAAGGCAGTTCCCAGTGGGCAAAACCGAATTCAAGAGAAAATCAAGAAAAATCCAAAGCTGGCCTTCAGTTACTCTCAATTGGACCGTAAGCAAGTTTTAGCTTACTTGTATCATTTGCACATCAGATTAATTTAGGGCCGAGTGAAGCAAGAATCCCTGCTAGTATAATCTTTATTGGCCCAGCTCCAATCCTGCCCCATACTACCATACCTTTCCTTGGTGATGTAGTAGGACCGCTGGGAGCCTGGCACATACATATTTCTCTCTACTGCTGTTTGATGGCTGCTATATGTAAAAAGGTATAGAGGCACATGCTGATAATTTGTTTCTTTACTATCACACTTAACATTATGGCCTGGAATTTAATTATTTGAGGTCTCTTCGTGACGTCGTACAGGCCTCTATTGTTTCCTTATTTCCTGGCCATCATAGGACAGCAGAGAACTGTCAGTAAATAATCCGGTAGCTGCTAGCCTATATACTACATATAAGATTCCACTGGGTCGTTTAGGGAAAACGTCCCATGATCATTGCAGATCTCTGGACATTTACCCTGTTTTTCCTATGAAACTTCTGGCCTTGGATTACTTCCACCCACTTGAATCGTCAAAACCCGAAACGTCTGCAAGCTCTATCTGCAGAAGGGTTACCGCAGCCAACCTTCATAAAACTCATCAGTATCCTTTAGCCAATATCCCTCAAAATAGTAAAGATGTAAATGCAAAAAATTAAACTATATTAACCCCTTAAGGACCAAACTTCTGGAATAAAAGGGAATCATGACATGTCACACATGTCATGTGTCCTTAAGGGGTTAAAGTACAATATGGATCATTCTCAGAGTGGGAGATACGGTTATCTGGAAGTAAAATAAACAGAGCTAAAACTGAGAAATACCTCCATTTACCTCCAATGAAATTTGTTTTGAAAAAGTGTATGCAATGCATTGTTTGCAATCCAGTTCATTGTTAGTTACCACTATGCAATACTTCAATCAGTTTGTCAGTTGTATTACTAGTGATCAGGAATGTATGTTATGCATTCATATTTTTGTCTATATACCGTTAGTCATGAAAAGTTTATAGTTGCTATGGTTACTTCTTCAGAACTATGATAAATTACTATTTCAAAAATGTTGGCAACATAATAGAATAGTTTGTTCATTGTAAGATGCAATCACAGAACTTGCAATGAAGCATTTAAAGCGGTTATGTCACCTTAAAGGCTCAGCGAAATACTGATCAAAACTGTGTTAGAATTTTACTGAAATTTTTGCCAAAATCAAGCAACAACCACAAGGGACTTACCTTACCTTTTTCTGCACCCCGTAGCATCTCTGAATATGCCACTTTAAGGAATCTTTGTGAAATTTGAAAAACAGACCCTCAAAAGTGACAGATCCGCTTTAAAATTCTATTCTAAAAAAAATTACTTTTTTTTAAAAAAAAAATATGGCTTGTTTTCGATATTTAAAAGTAATAGAGATGATGTTTTTACTGCAGTGTTTAGTTATAAATAGTTACTTTTGACATTTATTTGAAACAAGTTCAATTAATAGGGAGTTACAGCGCCACCTAATGAGTTCATTGAGATATACGTCCTGCTTAACATCATGTTCGACATTGAAAGGGCTACTCCGGGTAGGATGTGAAGCTAAAGATGATTTGCTGTTGGCGTTAGCTGTCTTTAGAGGAGAGGTGTGAAGTAAGCTTTTGGGCCTGGCACAGGTGCCGTGAGTGTTACCCCGTAGCTCATGTTACAGTCATTTGGGAAACCGAAAACACTGTGAGAAGTGGAGCTTTTCCAGCAATGGTGCCCTAAATGTTTCTGAACTACATTTCCCATGATGCTCAGCTCCAGGGAGCCAAGATTAGCTTCCACTAAACTATGCTATGTAGGTGTAACACCTATATGCAGCCTCCTTATTGGTACACAGTGACATTTTGGAAATGTATACAATGTGTCACATCTTAATGTATCATACATCCTTGTTTGCCAGGGGAACTGCTGTAGATGCTAATAATGTTTATTTAGTAAGAAAGAAAAAAAAACGTAGTCCGCTAGGCAGGAATCCATCCAACGTGTTTAATTTGTGTTTTAATGATTTAACGGCCAGACACTTTATTTAAAGTATTAAACATGTCACAGTCACATTAAACATGTCACCGTATTTATGTCACTTTCCTGTGACATGGAATTGACCCTATATTAACATATCACAGTTATTAAGTCACTTTCTCCTGCTTGGAACTGACCTTTCACCACATTCAACATGTCATTGTCACTACGAAGATTTTCTTCATTTGCTTGTTAATGACAAGCGCTGAGACTGTGACAGTATAAGAGGCTTTGTAATATTCCTCCTATCACACAGAGGTAAAATATGTTACTGACAATAGATCACTCATATAGAATAGACCCTTTAACCCATACCTCCCAAGTGTCCCTATTTAGGAAGGACAGTCCCTATTTTGGTCCCAAATCCCTCTGTCCATCTTTTCAATGCAAACGTCCCTCTTTTCTACGAGCTCTACATTGTTGGTGTGTCTGAGTGTATAACAGAGCTCCACAGCAATAATACTCCCAGGAATGTGTCTGAGTGTATAACAGAGCTCCACAGCAGTAATACTCCCAGTAATGTGTCTGAGTGTATAACAGAGCTCCACAGCAATAATACTCCCAGTAATGTGTCTGAGTGTATAACAGAGCTCCGCAGCAATAATACTCCCCCAGTAACATGTCTGAGTGTATAACAGAGCTCCACAGCAGTAATACTCCCAGTAATGTGTCTGAGTGTATAACAGAGCTCCACAGCAATAATACTCCTAGTAATGTGTCTGAGTGTATAACAGTGCTCCACAGCAATAATACTCCCAGTAATGGATCTGAGTGTATAACAGAGCTCCACAGCAGTAATACTTCCAGTAATGTGTCTTAGTGTATAACAGAGCTCCACAGCAATAATACTCCCAGTATTGTGTCTGAGTGTATAACAGAGCTCCACAGCAATAATACTCCCAGTAACGTGTCTGAGTGTATAACAGAGCTCCACAGCAATAATACTCCCAGTAATGTGTCTGAGTGTATAACAGAGCTCCACAGCAATAATACTCCCAGTAATGTGTCTTTAAACTACAATAAATGTGTTTACAAATCAGTCTGTGTAAATAAGATACATTGTTCTTGTTCTAAATTGCATTTTAGTTTTACAAATTATTACTAGTCACCAAATATTTCTCCGAACATCCTTACCCCTGGCCTCACCCGCATTCACACCCCTAAATTTAAAGTGTCTCCTCTCTTTGTCCATTTGAAATGTTAGGAGGTATGCATTAAACATGTCACTGGCACTGGGTCAGTTCCTCTCAGATGGTAGTGACCCTTTAAACAAGGGATAGGTATCGTATGCCATTCCAGATAAAGGTGGACTACATTGCCCATGATGTTTTGGAAGCCAGATGTCCGAAACAGCATCATGACGGGAGATGTAGTCCACCATATGAAATGGCAGAGGAAGCCTGCCCCAGATTGAACTTAAATAAACATGTTGCGTTGCCATGGAATTTCTAAGGTGTTACATAGGACATTATTACATCAATTAAGAATTCCGTTGACATGGGCATTGACCACTGAAGCCTCTAAATCTGTTATCATCATGTGTTCATGCTTCCACAAACTGGGATTGGCCGTTTCATACAAAGTATCCACTATGAGATAGTCAACCTTATTTCAGACATTATTTAAAAAAAATACATTATTTGCCAAAATCAACACTGACAAACAGAAATGTAATTAATTTCACCCCACGCTGTCCAAACCTCTCCAATTTTTCTATCTTAGCCAATAAAAACAGGATGTTACATGTAAAGCAACAAATTATGGAATTATTCGCAAATCCTTCTTTTTTTTCTTCTCTCACTTTCCTATGTATAGTTCTAATACCGGCTAAAATAACTTCACACTATTGATTATCTTGGAAACAACCTCTGGATGTATGTTACATAGTTACATAGGAATCTACGTTGAAAAAAAAGACTCAAGTCTATCAAGATCAGCCTTGAAAAATGTTCCTCTCCCAGAATCCTCTCCTCATCGCTGCCTAGTTTTTTGGCTCATATTTCAAACCAGTAAGGCTGGGTGATTTGTCCTGTTCTAGATGGAGGTGATACAGATGATGTGTCTGTGGCTTATGAACTAATAAGGGATAATTTATGAGTGGAAGGGTTATCATTGTCTGTCAATGGAGGGGAGCGTGCATTTGGCCAAAATGTTTTTGAGAGAGTTGCATGTCTGAGATACAAATAGGATCCAGGATATTCACTCCCTTAGACAAGCACTGTGCTTTTTTGACTTCTCCTAATTTTCTTAAGAGCATTATGCGAGATGTCCACAAAAAACACTGTAACCCTTAACTCAGCTATATACTGGTCATTATGGGGGATGTAGTCCACAACATATGAAGTGCCAAAGGTTGCCTCCCTCTGCTCTAGTCCATATCAGAATAATTACTTTTTCAGACACAACCTGATATGATCATCCAATCAATGTTATCCAGATATTCACAAAATTGATATTGCAAATGTGAAAGTGAAACTTCCGTATATGAAAAAGGCGAGCGGGGGGCAGAGGGGGCAGAGTTTTGGTCAAGCATCTCGTAAATGGTTTCACTCAAAACTTGGGAGGCAATGCCTGTAGCCACTAGCATCATAAACACTATACCTGCACGCAGTGGCCATAGTGCGCCACCTTAAAGCTATGTATAGATGGGAGGTGAAGATAGGGTTAAGAAAATGCTAACAGTTTAAAAGTAAGAATATAAAATCCATAGACCCACCCTCATATATTACTGTTGTAAGTAGGAAGGGATAATGTGGTACATTTTTATAGAGTACAGGATTACGGTTTTAAGCTTGCTGTTTCCTTTGAAAGGGTTTGGTCTTCCTCCACACACACAAAAAAAATATATATATATTTAATGTCCCATGATGCTTTGGAAGCCAGACGGTGTGCGATGGTAATGGCACAAAAGGAAAGAGGCAGTAAATAAATTCTACTCGTTATATTTGCCTTTTGAGTCTAGTAATTGAGCTGAAGCCTTCAAAATATTAATTGCAGGATTCTATTAATTGATTTGTTAATTGCGTAAGCCTACACAAAGTCGAGCAAGTCCTACATTAGAAATACAGAGTATGTACTTAAGGAAACCGAAAAGTTACAGTTATTTTTTTAAGTAATATATACTGAATGATTCAAAATATGTTACAAAAGTCATTACAGGAAAAAAAATGTCTCTGTGGCGTAAATACGGATTCAATTCCACACCATACAGAGGGTTGAATTGCTCCTAGCATACCTGGACAAAAACTCTGTGCGTACTCTTCAAATTCATGGACACAGGGGTCGTTAGGCTGACTTTAATTTAATAAAAGCTGGAGAGTTTATATGGTTTGTGAAATCATTCTGTAGGTACACTGCTTTACAGTTAAACATAATGGAGGTAAAGAGCAGGTTTAAACCTGAACGGAGAGGTGAAACATGAAATATTGAAATGAAAAAAAAATTGACATTTTCCAAAGTCATGTAATGCTGACATCATATTCCCAACTGAATTGATTAGTAGTCATATTTTCCCTCAGTAGCAGAGTCACATTCCGAGCATGTTGGTGTGTCACAGATTGGCCAATTTTCATCTAGTGGTAAGCGATCTCCATTCCAGAACATGCGTCACAAAATGAAACTGACCATCCGACTGCTGGTGGTGAAAGAGATGCTATTTAAATCTTCGCATGCATGTAATTGTTAGTTTGAAAAAAAAAAATTAAAAAAATTCTGGTTACTGGTGTATTTCTTTTTGTTTAAATATCTATGAAGGCATCACAATCATTCCGGCATGAGTCTTTTCAAGGCCTTACTCCATCTGTGTATCTAGAGTAAGAAGTCCACCTGATGGTTTGACCACTAGACCCAGTAGCCAGTGTGTGGCAGGTCCTCCGTATCAGATCTATGATAACCCAGTACAATGTAGAATGTAAACTCGTTTGGGTCAGGCCTTCAGCCCCTTCTGTTCCTGTGTATCCAACTTGTCTGGTTACAAATACATGTCTGTTAGTCCACCCATTGTACAGTGCTGCAGAATTTGTTGACACTATATAAATATTAACAATAATAATAATACATTTGTGCAAAAGCTGGAAAATTTAACAAGCGACTGCACCATGATATTTTTTTGTAACAGAGTATTTCTTTAACAAACATAATAGGACTACTTTATTGATAATACCATACTTTCAAAATTTCAGATTAAAAGCAAAAAAATGCAAGACAAAATTCATATTAGCCCGTTAACTTTGTTATTAAAGCGGCAATGTCATGCCGAATCCCGTTTTTTTTTTAACCCCCCTCCCGCCTCCACTACATCCAATTGACCCACTAGTCACCCCCAAATGCCCCTAAGCCCCCCACATTACCTATTTTTTAATCCTTATTTTCTGCCCCGATCTTGATTCAGGGCGCAGCCATCTTTGTGTGGGTAGGTGAAGTCCCTCAGGGACACGTCATCAGCCCACACTAGGCAGACACTGAGATTCCCGCACATGCCCAGTGAAACACCTGGGCATGCGAACGGGAATTTCAGCTATTCATTCATTCATCAGACAGACGAATGAATGAATAGAAAGATCAGCCGAACAAACTAACACAATGTATCAGTGTTAGTTTGTTTGTTTAGTTTATTACAAGGAGGGAGCTACCGGTGTGCAGCTCCCTCCTTGTAATATGTAACTATAGAAGCGGCAGGGAGCAGTGCTCCCCACCACTTCATAAGCCCCCCCCCCAGTACCCCCTCTCACTCTATGGGGGTCAATATGACCCCCATAATAGCACAAGGGATATTAAAATCTCCCAAATGCCCCTACTCGCTATACCGCGAGTAGGGGCATATCTACTAAACAGTGAGCAGCCTATGGCTGCTCACTGTTGAAAAAAAAGACATAAATTACAATAAGGGGGGGGCGGACCTATTGTCCTCCCCCCTCCCCCACCCTGAGTGGCGGGTGGGGGCCATGAAGATAATGAGGGGGGGGGGACCTACTGTCCTCCCCCCGGCCCCCACCCCTGAGCGGTGGGTGTGGGCCCTAATAAAACAATAAGGGGGGGGACCTACTGTCCTCCCCCCCCGGCCCCCACCCCTGAGCGGTGGGTGGGGGCCCCAGTAAAACAATAAAGGGGGGGGACCTACTGTCCTCCCCCCCTGGCCCCCACCCCTGCGCGGTGGGTTGGGGCCCCAATAAAACAATAAGGGGGGGGGACCTACTGTCCTCCCCCCCCCGGCCCCCACCCCTGAGTGGTGGGTGGGGGCCCCAGTAAAACAATAAAGGGGGGGGACCTACTGTCCTCCCCCCCCTGGCCCCCACCCCTGCGCGGTTGGTGGGGGCCCTAATAAAACAATAAGGGTGGGGGGATCTACTGTCCTCCCTCCCGGCCCCCACCCCTGAGCGGTGGGTGGGGGCCCTAATAAAACAATAAAGGGGGGGGACCTACTGTCCTCCCCTACCCCTGGCCCCCACCCCTGAGCGGTGGGTGTGGGCCCTAATAAAACAATAAGGGGGGGGACCTACTGTCCACCCCCCCGGCCCCCACCC
>OW240917.1:236869408-236883433 GCA_933207985.1 Pelobates cultripes | reverse complement strand
TTTCCCACGCTGTGTAAAATGACACAGAGCACTCTGATTGGGTGGCTTGAAAGCCACCCAATCAGAGTGTTCTAAGTCTAATTGCAGGGCGGGGCAAGGCTTTATAAGCCTTGACCCGCCCTGCGGAGCTCAGTCTGCGGCGTGCCCTCGAAGGGCGAACTTGGATTAATTTTTTTTTGCACTCGTTTTTTTTTTTTTTTTAAAGTGCGACGGGTGTAATGGATTTTTATTTGGCCTTTTTGGGGGCTGAAGAAAGAAGATTTTAGAAAAAAGAAGACGCCAAATGGTAAGTTTAATTTTTTTTTTTTTACAGGTTAGTTATTTTATTCCCCCCTCACTATTTGTAGGGTGAGGGGGGTAGGTAGGGGATAGGTTTTTTTGGGTGGGGGGTTGGTGATTAGGGGGTTGGGACCCCTAGTCACCTTGATTGGGCGGGGGTGTTTCATTTAGGGCCCCCACCCACCGCTCAGGGGTGGGGGCCAGGGGGGGGAGGACAGTAGGTCCCCCCCTTATTGTTTTATTAGGGCCCCCACCCACCGCTCAGGGGTGGGGGCCAGGGGGGGAGGACAGTAGGTCCCCCCCCTTATTGTTTTATTAGGGCCCCACCCACCGCGCAGGGGTGGGGGCCAGGGGGGAGGACAGTAGGTCCCCCCCCCTTATTGTTTTATTAGGGCCCCCACCCACCGCGCAGGGGTGGGGGCCGGGGGGGGCCAGAAGTTCCCCCCCATATCTTTATTTAGGGCCCCCACCCACCGCTCAGGGGTGGGGGCCAGGGGCCAGGTTCCCCCCCATCTTTATTTAGGGCCCCCACGGGCATGGGGGGAGTGGGGGGGGTTATTAGTTTTTTGTTTGTTTTTTACAGTGAGCAGCTATACGCTGCTCACTGCTTACTACACATGCCCCTACTCGCGGTATAGCGAGTAGGGGCATTTAAGTTACTAATACTAAGTTATCTTTACTTAGTATTAGTAAATTTGGCTGAAGGACCAATTTAGGTCTTTCAGCCTTTTAGTAGATAACTCCCTGATACCGTGGGAATTAGGGAGTTATCTACTAAACGGCTGCAAGATGCAGCCACAGCAATGAATAGGATCAGAGTTTCATTCATTAGAATGAAATTCCGATCCGAATAAAGTGCCGAATTGCGTTCTAAAAGAAACGAACAGACTGTTCTCATTCAGTTAGAACGCAATTCGGCAGTTTTGTGTAAAGTGACAGGAAGCATTGTGGGAACACAGAGGGAAGGTAAGGATCATGGGAAAATTGCTCTGACCAGCGGAAATGAAGCACACTTTGCTCCTCCGCTGGTCAGAGCTGGTCAAGCGGAGGAATCCTCTATAAGGCAAAGAGTCCCTACTTTGTCTTATGATTTTAAAGAAAACTAAAGAAGACAGGAAGAAAAGAATAACAGATCCTGAGAGAGGGGGAGAAGAGGAAGAGATTGAGGAAAGGTAAGTTCGGCATGACAGTGCCGCTTTAACCCAAATAATAATAACATTTAAAAAAAACACAGTACGCCTCTGCCAGGAGTGTCCTGCCGCACTCCCAGGATAATAGTCAACTTACCTGGTGTCCTCCTTATTCTCAAATTGTGTGACTACATAAACTGATAGTGCCCCTGGGCGCTTCGAGCACAATAGCCACTACAGTGGGCTATAGTGTTTATGGTGCTAACAATGTTCATTTAATAACAGCTAAAGTTTAAGTCATATATCTGTATACAGTACAGTTACCCAAATGAAAATCTATTTATATTATGTCTGGGTACATCACACTTTACCATTTGTGAAATTTAACCCCACTTTTTTCAGAATGGAAACCCTCTTTTTCCTGCATGTCTTAAAGGGATATTATAGGCACCCAGACCACTTCAGCTCATTGAAGTGGTCTGCGTGCAGTGTCCCTATTAGTGCTGCAATGTTAAACACTGCAATTCCAGAGAAACTGCAATATTTACATGGTGGTGCATCCTGCATCCAAACGGACCTTTGGTCCGGTAAATTACGCTGGACATCATCATGAGGACTTACAGCGTCAGATTTTTCCCCATAGGAAAGCATTGATTCTATGGGGAGGTCTAATGCACGTATGGCATTTGCCCGCATGCGCAATAGGGCACGCTCGACGCGGGATGTCGGATCAGGTAAATAAATAAAGAGTTTTTAACGCATTATTCACTGAAGAAGGGGAGGGGGCACAAGGGAGGGGAAAGGCAGAAGAGCTATAGTGCCAGGAATACAGCTTTGTATTCCTGGCACTTATAGTATAACTTTAGTATGTTTGTGAGTATTTGTATGTTTTGTTTTCCTTATTGTAGATCGCCTTGCAATATGCTAGAGCTTTAAAATTAAAACAAGAGCACTCAATGTACTCGTATCCCATGTGACTCACTCCCTATCGGTCCCTTTGAAATGAGTTTTTCCTGTATTGCTATATGGACATCTTTTGTTTTTAAATGACAGAAGTTTCCGTAGGCGTACTCTGTGCCCTGAGCCACTCCCAAACTGTCACTTGTCAATCGTTCTGCTGCCTACTAGGCTGGGGAGAGTCAGTTACCACATCATTTTAAGCCATTGACAAGAGGAGAAATGTGAATTTGCTGTGGGAGTTAAAATGGAAGCCTGTCTTTGATCAGGGTAAAGATGTTTCAGGCCCGGGGCTTGACGTTACAGGCTAGATCTGCTATCATCGCTGGGGTTTCTTCCAGTGCCAAACCTGACAAGCCTTGTGTTGTAACATGTAAATAATAGGACGTCCGATTTATCCTCACGTGTTCTCCTTGCCATTATTGTCTGACATATCTCCCTGCTGTTACTCTATTGCATTGGATATATCAGGCCTCAGCAGCTGTAGAAATACAACACACATGGTACTAAGTCAGCCAAAGGAAAATGACAGCTGCAGTTCCGGAAGTTTATTCACCGAGGGGTAAAATTGGGAACTGTGTGACAATAAAAGCACAATACCCAATGCATACCCTTATTTCATTAAATGTGAACTCCAGGCACCATAACATCTTTATCTAAATGAAGTTGTTATGGTGCCTGGAGGGCCCCAGGATACTCTTACCTTAAGGGGTAAATCGTTCTCGAATGGTTTAAACCCCAAAGTGAGCCTCCAGCACCGATCTCAACTCCCACCACCCCACCCCTCCTCCCTGGTGGCATCTGGTATCTGAAATTTCAGTTTTCGGAAGCGTGGTGGTCCGCCAGGCAGGGGTGCCGATGATTAGCTGAGAGCAATCAGCTGATGCTCTCAGCCAATCAGTGACTCCCCATTCATAAAACTGTCTTGAAAATAAACATGCCTTTTTCAAACTGAAATTTCAGAAGTCGGATGCCGTCTGGGGAAGTTGAGATTGGGACTGAAGGCCTACTTTGGGGTTAACTCATTCTCGAACGGTTTAACCCATTGACGTAAGAGTACGTCAGGGGTCCTGCTAGCACCATAATAACTTAATTTACATGAAGTTGTTATGATGATTAAACTGTCCCTTTAATCTCTGGAGTATCAGAGAGGTGAGCAATGTATGTCTCCTGCACTTCTATTGCACCTAAGGATTAAGGGACACTAAAGGCACCCAGACCACTAAAGGCACCCAGATCCATTCTATCCTTACACTATAGTGTTCATTTAAATGTCAAGGAAGTCAAATAGTGAAAATTAATTTTACTCTACAGTGATTAGGTGGCAGTAACTGCATGGTGGCAGTTAATTTTAACAATATATTTTTACATGATATATTTTTATGTTTTTCTGTGTGGTTTATAGCTATCTAATGTTCGAAGGATTGAAACAAAAATGTATTTTTGTAAACACAGAGTGAGAGGTGGTAGGTATATTTGCAGGCATATTCGTCTACAGTGTTCCCTTAGGCTCCTGGTCCTCTTGCATCATCCACTGCGAATATAAACAAAGCAGATCTGTTTCCTCCCGCTGAAAACGCTAAGCTTTTATTGTGTAATTTTAAAGAACATAAAAGACATTGTACAAAGTCTGCACTCACTCATTTAACCTCAATAAACACAAACGAGCTGGGCACTCCGCATCCATCCACTCCATATAGTGTCATATCAGTGTTTCTCAACCTTTTACTGAGAAGTACACCTGCAGGTTGAAAAAAAATTCCTTAGTACCCCTGCCTTGAGAAAGTAATTTCTATTGATTTAAATTCCGAATGAAACGAGTAGACACTGATGTTTAAGTTAATCCCATATTGAAGAACAAGTTTGAGTAAACGTAGTAATGACTATTTTTGAAATAATTACATTATGTGAATATTGTGTATGTAAGGAAGTGTGTATGAACTATAAATCTGAAGTATAAAATAAAAAATTATAATATAATACACAATAGTTACACACAAAGGACACTGGCACACACACATTTACACAAATAGGACACTGACACACACACACACACATTACACACAGAGGATACTCCCACACAGTGGCATACACACAATCCATGGGGCCCCTGTGCGAAACTGATCAGTGGGCCCCCCCTCCCCTCTCTCCCCTGATCCGTGCTCCCTTCTCTCCCCGATCTGTGCCCCCCCATCCCCCTGACACATACATACATACATACAGAGACACACACGTACATACAGAGACATGCATACAGAGACACACACATACAGAGAGACACAGACACACATACAGAGACAAAGACACACACATACAGACACACACACGCACATACATACAGAGACACAGACACACACACATAAGAGACACAGACACACATACACATACAGAGACACACACACACACATACAGAGACACCCACACACACATACATACAGAGAAACATACACACATACACAAAATTCTTCCTACCTTGTTACTTTCCCTGTGGTCCAGTGGTGGCTCAGCCTGATGGGGGTCAGAGTTCCCACTCTGACTCCCTCCTCCTCCTTCCTCCCGCGCGGGCTCTCAGTATGCTGGGAGGAGTGACCGGGGAATCACTTCCTCCCAGCTCTGATGTAATCACAGGGGGACCGGTCGCGCTCTTAAAGTGCCCAGCGCTGACTGGGCCCCCCTCACAATCCATATCCATCAGGTGGCCCTGACAGCATCGGCCACCCCATGGACCCCTCCATATGCGGCCTCGCGGGCCAGGGCTGCAAAATGTGGCAGCAGGCCTGGTACCCAGTCGCAGGGGTCTGCAAGGAGTTCCGGGCACGGTCGCAGCTGTGACCCCTGTGACCGCGGTTTGTACGCCGCTGCTCCCACACACATTCTCTTATTTGAAACACACTGACAGACACACTCACTGACTTGACACACACTGACATTCACTGACAGACACACTCACTGACAGACAGATACACATTCTCTCATACACAAATGTACACATTATAGTGTACTGTGTGGTGTCTCTGGTTTTGTCTTTCAGGTAATCTTGCAGTTTGGAAGAATGGAGGAGCTGATGGAAGAAGTTCGGAAGGCAGTTTAGCAGAAAGGAGTTGCATGGCTTCAATCTTGTCTTGGAGACGATCTGGGCACAGCTGGGCCTTCAGCGCTTCCAGGGACTCATCCTGCCAGGAGAACCACGCCGCCCCATTGTTTGAGCCTCAGCAAGCAGCAATGTGGTCGGAGAAGGAAGAGCCCGTCTGTGTAGCCTGAAGAGGTGGATGCCTGGATGTGTTCCTGGGAACGAGCCTGTCAGGATACATTCGGGCCACAAATTGGTACAGTCGGTGACGTTGGAATGTTCGCGCAGCAAACAGGTATCCTGCAAAACTGCCGAACGTTTGGGCTGCCAACAGGAATCTGCCAAACGTTTGGGCCGCGAACAGGGGACTGCCTCATGTTTGGCCGCTAACGGGTATGCATTGGATCTCCCGAACGGTCGGTCCGCAAACTTAGGACATCAACAAGTGCTTCTGGTTTGGGAATTCAGGGGAACAAGGCAGTGAACAGGAGAAAGACTCCCCCTTTGACGGCGGGCTCGGCAGCAGGCATGGAATACTCTGGGAGTGCTGCAAGGACCAGGGACGAGGAGGATGGTGCAGTAACAACTACGGGTGAGTTGGCCACTGACACAGTTGGTCACTTTGTTACTGGCATTAGTAAGAGGGGGAGCCGGGAGCACAGCGGGGCGTCCCCACTTCACTTAGGAGAGACAGCGGGGGATAGCCCGATAGGATTTCCCTACGTGTGGGCGGTCATCACCGCATTCAGGACTCGGACGTCAGCTCACCTAAGGATGCTAAAGGGTGGAGCTCTAGATATCGCTCTAGGAGTGTTCTTAGGGAGCAGGGGCACCTGGAGACGGCAGGGGGTCACCTGGAGACACTGCCCTAGGCCGGCGCTCAGGTCACCCTGTTAGGAGAGAAGGATATCGCATACCAGCTGGAGTTCCCAGGAGCGTGATGATAGACGGCACAACCCGCTTGGGCCTACGGGGTCAGCCCCAGTCAGACGATAGGGAGGTCAGGGTGCAATTGGACGGCCTACCCAGGATGTTTTCTGTTTCCAGGTCCCCAGGACAGTCACCCACGGAGAGGGTGAGACCACGCGTGGTGGACACATGGCGAGAGGCACCGCTGCGCTGGCGCCAGGACAATGACACTCGGGATGCAGCCTCACAGCCTTCGGTGGCAAGAGGTTCAGATGGTGAGTCAGCTACTAACCATAATTCTGAGGCTCTTTTTGAAGGTTTGAAATTATTTTTAGAATCTTGGAGTGTGAGTTCGGGTGCGGACTTTAGTCAGGTATGGATGCCTATCGGAGGGCAAAGGAACAGGCCGGGGGGGTCCCGGTAGTGGGGAGGAGTGCAACACGTGATATGATGGCAATAGCGGCGCCCTCGTCAACTAAGGACTTCAGGCACGAAAGGGCCGATCTGATTGGGGGGTCCCTGAGGTAGCATGCCAAAACATGCACATGTCTTTTGCTGGACCTTTGGGCTGTCACCTCAAGCCCGAAGTAAAGGAAAGAATTTGGAAGGGGGAATTCATGGAGATTTTTTCACTTCTCCCTTTGGATGAGTACATTGATCTCAAGGACTATGACAAAAAGGATGGTAAGAAGGAGGAGGAGGAGAAAAAGAGACATTATTGGAAATTCCCGAAGTCATTTGGTAATTGGCTTCGGGCTGTTTGCATCCTAGCCAGTGTCATGGGCAAAAAAGCCCCGGATCGCTGTTTACAATTGTTCTGCTCTCTGGACGGTATCTGGGAAGCATATAAGACATATGGAGGCTTGGCATGGTGGCGTTATGACGAACAATTTCATCAGCGCCTCTCGGTCAATCCGGGATTGAGGTGGGATCAGATGGATCTCCCGCTTTGGATGAAGCTGAAGATGGTGCAGAAGGCATCCCCCTTTCAGTCCAGGGCCGGCGCCGGACCTTCCTCCACCTCATCGGTTGCTCCTAAAAAGGGTTCCTGCTGGGAGCCACTTGCCTGTTCAAGCACGAATCTTCGGGATGTGGGGGGAATCATGGCTACAATTGATGCTTCAAGCGGGGTAAGTCGTCTGCAGGAGGTGGACCTTCAGGGACGGCAACCGCACTCGCTGCCGCCGGGGGTGTCACAGGTGAAGGTAGGCGCAATGTTGCCATGGCTAAACAGCTATGGTAATCAGGCAGATGCGACGTTACTATGGAACGGGTTTTTTAAGGGTTTTGTTATTCCATTCAAAGAGAGGGAGGTGGTCCGGAGTCAGTGTAATTTAAAATCCATGGAGAAATATCCTGGTATTGTGTGTGAAAAGTTGCTCAAGGAGGTGCAACTGGGAAGATTGCAGGGCGTTTGCGGAGCCCCCACTGGCAGACCTTTGGGTTTCTCCTTTTGGGGTGGTGCCCAAGAAGGAACCTGGTAAGTACCAGCTTAAACATCATTTATCGTATCCAAAGGACACATTGGTGAATGATGATAGAGATCTCTGATCGGTTTCATATGCTTCATTTGACCACGCGGTCGAGTTAGTGTGGCGGGCTGGTCAAGGGTCATTGATGGCAAAGGTGGATGTGGAGGCGGCATTTTGTTTATTTCCAATACACCCCGATTATCATCATCTATTGGGCTGCTTTTTTGAGGGGCAGTACTTCATGATTTGTGCTTGCCTATGGGCTGTTCCATCTCTTGCGCTTACTTTGAAAAATGTAGTTCCTTTCTGCAGTGGGTGATCAAGGTGGAGGTGGGCACTAGGTTCATAGTCCATTATTGAGTAGGGCCTGCGGGTTCGGTTGTGTGCCGGTGTCGGTTGCGAACATTGGAATGGGTCGCACAAGTTTTCGGAGTTCTGTTGGCTTGTGACAAGACGGTGGGTCCCACAACGTGTTTGTCCTTTTTGGGTCTGGAGATCCATTCGGTATGGGGTGAGTGTCACCTGCCGGAGGACAAGCTGATTGCTCTTCGGCAGGTGGTATCGGAGGTCAGGGGGTCCAAAAAGGTTACATTACGGGCGCTTCAGTCATTGCTGGCCAACAGAATTTTACTTGCTGGTTGATTCCGGTGGGTCAGGTATTTAACAGGTTCCTAGCTAGGGCAACGAGTGGCGTGGCATTCCCAGACCATCGGGTCTCGGCATCCATGAGGGCAGATTTTGATGTCTGCGCAATTTTTCTACCGCATTTCCACGGGCGGGTATTTTTTCGGAAAACAGCGGTTTCTTCCCCTGATCTGGAATTGTTCACGGACGCATCGGGGAGTATGGGTATGGAATTCATAATCTATCCTTTTTAGAGTTTTTTCCATTGGTGGTGGCATTGGCCTTGTGGGGGCACCAGTTGAGAGATAGGAAGGTGATCTTTTTCATGGACAACATGTCCGTAGTGGACACGGTCAATGGTCTATCTGCTACTTCGATCCCTGTGGTTCGGCTTCTTCACCAGTTTGTCCTCTATTGCATGAAGTTTAATGTGGTTTTTAGAGCTAGACATGTACCTGGGTTGTTGAATGTTGTCGCTGATTCGCTCTCTCATTTTCAGTGAGCAAAGGTTTCGATCAGCAGCTCCGGGTGCGCTGGAGGAGGAAATTTCATGTCCGGAGGAAGTGTGACAGCTCGGGACCTCATGCTTGGTGGATTCATAAGAGGGTCGTTAGTGCCATCAATGTGGGTGGCCTACGTTAAGGTTTGGCAAGAATGGGAGAGGGCGGTGGTCTGTGCAGGGGGTCTTGACTCCGAGTGGGCTCGTTTTGATACTCTGTTGTGGTTCGTTTGTAGGGTATTCACTTCGGGCGCATCTCCTTCTGTGGTGGGGTGGAACATGGCGGCGCTAGGCTTCTAGTTCAAACTTAACGTCTGGGACGACATTACCAAGCATTTCATTGTTCGTCAGGCCCTTAAGGGTTATCATAAAGGGAGGACGTCGTGGGATTTGCGGTGCTGGTGTCTTTTAAGATTTTGCAAGGGCTGCTTAGCACGCTTCCAGAGGTTTGTTTTTCAGCGTGTGAAGTGCTTTTGTATTCAGTAGCATTTAGTTGGGCCTTCTTTGGGGCATTTCGGGTGAGTGAACTGGTTAGCGGCAATAGATTTGGCTGTGGAGGTTTGCAAAGTTCGGATGTCGAATTATGGGATGATTGGATGGTGTTACATTTGGAGTGCTCTAAGACTGACGTTTTTGGAAAAGGTTGCTCGGTGGTGCTATTTTCGTTGCCAGGGGTCAATGTTTGCCTGGTGTATTCAGCTTTCACCTTTACGGCAGTACAGGCTAAGGTTCTGGGTTCATTTCTCTCCTCTTTATCTATGTTCCATTTTATCAAGGTCTTTCGGTTGGCTCTGGCGCATATGGGTTTGGTTCCGTCGCAATTTGGGACACACTCTTTTAGGATTTGGGCTGCGACCGAATCTACGCGACTGGGTTTAAAGAAGGCTTTGGTTAAAAAGATCGGTAGGTGGGAATCCGTGCGTTTTAAGACATATGAATTTCCCTAGCTCATTGCCCTGTCGGGGTTTTTTGTTCCTGGTATCCGAGAGTGCGTTTTCTTGTCCTTGTTATTGGTATTCCTCGTATTTGACTGGCTATTCCTGATTATTCTAATCTCTGGTTTCCTTGCCTTTTGTATTTCTGGCTTCCTTGACCTCAGCTTTCCCTTGACCATTCTCTGTCTTTCAACGTATTAATCCGGCCATTCTAAGGAATGGTTTATGTTCTGTCTATTTTTCTATTCTATGTAGATGTTACATAGTTTTGCGTGTTGGATCACATTAGTAGTCTTGACAGAAACAAGTTTCTAGATGGAATATATTTCCATGTGGGTGGTCAAATGATCCATAGACTCATTGTCCTGGTTGTATGGTTGGAAATGTCTACTTCCAAAGAGACTGTAAGTGCATTTGAGCAGGATCCTCATCTACCTATTGTTCCTGTAAAATTTGATAAATGTCTCATTTATTGTTAATTTCCCCCTTTTACAATACTGTAAAGCGTTCCGGAATAAGTTGGCACTATATAAATACCAATAATAATAATAATATGAAATAAGGACAGGTGAGCAGATCTTCAAGAGAGCAAATTGCATCACTGGGGACATCCATAATGGGCTGGCCTGCCCAGGAAATCAGTGTGACCACCTGTCAAGTGTCACAAGATCTATACTCAAACACGCAGGAAATGGGTAACTCAATGGGAGAAACTGAGATAGACGTATTACTGGACCTTAGAATGGCCGGGTTTAACATATAAAACAAAGAGAGACAGAGTCAGACAGATACATAAAAGGTACTAGCCAGGTCAGAGATACAGATAATTTGAATACATAGAACAGGCTGGGTCAGGACCACAGAGGTACTCAACATTCCTAAAAACTAGCCAAAGTCAAAGCCAGACTACTCATAGAAGACTTAAGAATTGCACTAACCAGGAACTAAGGTATAAACCACGATAGGGCACAGAACTATAGTTACAACAGGATTATATAGGACTACTTAGGCTCTGATTGGTCCACGTCTGTGACCCCAAAAAGTGCGGAAATGAGGTAGCCTGTGTAATGCACACAATTCTGAACCAGAAGTGACTTTATGTAAATTTTTAACACTTCAGGATGTGCCCATAGAGCAGACATAATTGCCATACGGAAGCAGGTCGCGCGTCCGACCACCGTACTGGCGTTGTCAATTGGGTAAGTATTGTTCCAGTCAATCACGTTAGGCTGATAGCCTCCTGGCCAGCCTCCACCTTGCAGGACCATACAGAGAGAGCTGCTGGCATGCTCTTCGCATGGTCCTAATGCCCGCTTGCACAACGTGAGTGCGTCCGGTGATACACCCATCCTGTACTTCACAGGAAAAGCTCCCTAGTGACCCCAAATTTGAGAAACAAGGATCTCATACCTTAATTTAATAAGTTTCCCAAAAGATGTAATACTTTTAGAGAAACTATCCAAATGATTCATCTACAAAACCTCCCTTAGACTTTAATGCTGATTTTTGTAGATAACTCAGGTGGAACTTTTTTTTTAATAATACTGAACTACTTGGAAAGCCTTTAAGCCAGATTTGATAGTCGCCAGACACTATTTTCCTTCACTCTTTCTTATTTCAATAGTCTATCCTTTCGATTGTTGCATTGCCCCTAGTGCCCACTTTTCTAATTTGTTTCCCCTTTGTTCTGTCAGTCATTCTCTTCTGCATTTCTGTTAATGCCATTCATGTCAGCTTTTCAAGCCCTCCTTATAAAATACTTCTGAAGGAGAAATGGTTATCTAGATCGAATGAGGATCACACGAATGAAGTCCAGACTAAGTTTCTGGATATGACAAGTCTTACAGCATCACCTTAATAATGTTCGTGATATCACTTTAGCATGTTTCATTCTCTGCAACTGAACTGTAAACACATGAATTCTTCAAGACAATCAACCTTAACACATTGAGATAATTTCTTCACAGTAGGAGAGAAACATGAGAACAAAATTACGTACAAATTCATTAGGTGTACTGGGATGGCTGCAAAAGCAATGTACTCGGGGAGATGCTAAGTTCCAGAAACACCTGGGGTTTGAGTCACTTGGGGCACCAACCCATCCCATTGGTCATCTGGGGTAATGATCCCCTCACAACAGTTTCCTGGGGCATAACCCCGTACCAAGTCATCTCCCCTGTGGCAAAATTAGGGGGAATGGGAAAACGTGCCCTGGGTGTGAGGTGGAGAGGGGAAGCTTGAAGCAGTCCTTGCTTCTTTAACCACTAGACACGAGGGAATGTGCTCCAGCCTGAGCTCTTTTCACATGCCCATTAAGGTAGGACCCAGGAGGCAGGTTTGGTGTCTGTAAATGTGTGTGTGTGTGTGTGTGTGTGTGACTGTGTGTGTGACTGTAACTGTATGTGGCTGTAATTGGGTGCATGACTTTAAGTGATTGTGTGTTTGCCTGTAACTGTATGTGTGTTCTTGTAACTGCCTGTATTGCTGCAACTGTTTACGTGTGTTACTGTAACTGCCTGTGTGGCTGCAACTGTGTCTTTGTACCTGTAAATGTTTGTGACTTTGTGTCCTTGAACAGTGACTGTGACTATGTATGTGACTGTGTGCCTGTGATTATGTGTATGGTGTCTGTGTGTGTGACTGTAACTTGGTGTCAATTGATGGTGGTGTGTGCCACTGTGTGCATGTGTCTGTGTGTGTAACTGTATGGTACATAGTGTATGTGTGTGATTGTGCTCACCTGACTACTTTTTCTTAGACTTAGCTACACCTCTGCCCCTCTCCCTTAGTGACTTAGCTACACCTCTGCCCCTCTCCATTAGTGACATAGCTACGCCTCTGCCCCTCTCCCCTAGTGACATAGCTACACCTCTGCCCCTCTCCCTTAGTGACATAGCTACGCCTCTGCCCCTCTCCCCTAGTGACATAGCTACACCTCTGCCCCTCTCCCTTAGTGACATAGCTATGCCTCTGCCCCTCTCCCTTGGTAACCTGGTGAAGAACTATACTTCATGGTATTTCTTTTTATTATAGGCAGCTGCATTGAGAAACAAATATTACAAATAATTTTAAATAAAATAACATTTTTATCCTCCAGTCCTTTACACTAACTGAAGCTTGTAGCTAAAGAGACCAACATCCAGGGTTCCATCTCCCAAAGCGCCCCCAGCAATGCCTATGCATTCCGCAGAACATCCACTATGAAATGACTGACCATGTAAAATGTTTCCCTATTTAGGATGTGATGTTACTGTATTTTTGTGAAGATGCTAATTAAGTTGTGGCGGACCTGGTATCAATCCCTGGGGTTGCCCAAACCCATATTGAGTCCATACGAACAAACCTGTATCCCCCAGTTCGGGAACAGAATAGAACCTGTGTGGTTCCCCTGTTATTGAATTAGAACACCGACCACTCCTGCCTGTTAACCGCAATTAAGGAGTACTTGAGTGCTTTCCCTGGGTGGCCGCTGTTCGTATAGCCGACCGCACGTGGTTCAGTACTTTGCCATTTTGTCTTCCGAACGCAGGCAGCGGTACTTGATGGTTGAGTGCGTGGAACTAATTTCAGCTACACGTTCTCATGATCCCCGGTCAAGATGGTACTGCTGCTTGTATACTTGAACAGTTCGGAGAACGGCGTTAAGGAGGCAGACACTACCGAACAGGGGGAGCATTCGTATCCTAACAGCCAGAGGATGGGTTCATCAGTGTTCATGTGAGAACCCCTGAAAGATGACCGGTTGTAGCCTTGTTTTCTCTGGAACTGTTTTGGGGCATCACCTTGTGGCCAACCGGTCAAAACTTAATTTGGATGGCATTCCCGAACCAACAAAGGGATCTGAGTGATATTTCAGCAAAGTGTGCACTCAGATCCAAGCTATTCGGTGATATGACTTTCGTGGGGTTCTGGAGTTACTAAGATGTATTTTTGGGGTGTTTTAAATTATTGTAGACTTTTCTGTACCTGAGAGATAATTAATTTATAGATTTTTCTCACACAGTTATCTCTCAGGCACAGAGGATCCTGGGACGAAAAGCCCTGTATTCTTGTATGAGAGACCCCATGTAGGCGTATGTGCATAAAAGCCATGTGTGGCCAAAATAAAATCAGTTGACTCCCAGAACTGTGTGTCGTCCAGTTACTGGGG
>OW240917.1:236729643-236869308 GCA_933207985.1 Pelobates cultripes | reverse complement strand
GAATTACAGGCGCTTGTTATTTGGTGGTAATTTTAGACAGTAGCAGCTAGAACACTTTGTGGATGTTCCAAAAATCACCCACTGTTTGAAAAGCAGAACAAGACACACAGAGAAGATAGAAATTAAGAAAAATCGTCTCCACTCCGTGAAGTTTAAGTGCAGCGCTAATTTAAAATAAAGTCAACTCACCCTGTTGATATTGATCGGGTGGTTCAACTTAGTTGGACATATATGAAAAAACACAAGTAGAGAATATATAGTGCAGGGTTGTTTTAAACCACAAACTGGAGTTATCTACTTAATGGCACACTCACATTTGTATGTTTAATAAGCAACTCCTGCATCTCATTAATCTGTTTATCTAATTTAATCAAAGTCACATTTCTTGTGACTTTGATTAAATTAGATAAACAGATTAATGAGATGCAGGAGTTGCTTATTAAACATACAAAAAGCGAGGAATACCAGAAAATTACTGACGAAATTCAAGATATTCTAAATAGGATTGAAAGAGAGACTATAGAAATTAAAAAGAAAAAATATAAAAGAGACAGATTTGACTTTGATCATAATCAAGTCAGATCCTATCAGAAATCCAAACAGAGAGATATGAGAGAGATATACCCTCAAGAGTCATGGGATAAGTATAATGCAATTCATATAAACGACCTTATAGAGGAAATAGGAATATAGTACCTGAAAGAGAAACAGCCTATTACCATAATACATCTAGAAAAAGGAAACCATCAATGAGAAACAAAAAAGAATATGCTCTGACTCCTCGCCATGAATCAAAACGTATGGAGAATCCAGTAAGGGAAGGGATGGAATATCCATCCACTTCACATCAGGATTCCAGACGATTGGATAGGCCAAAACAAAAAGAAAAAAATCAAAGATCAAAATCCCCCATTTTTCATCACAATATAAACTCTCAAAATCAAGTCATCTCCCACAATAGGTTTAGTGTCCTAAATAGGGAGCCAGAAACTTTTTTTCAAAACGAGAGACCAAAAGACAAACACAAGACTTTTGCCCCCACTTGGAGGAGATCTCCACGCCTCGACTCTCCATACAAAAGAAGGAGGAGTATAGAGGAAGGGGAGTTAGAGGAGGAAAGAGAATTAAGAAAAGCGAAAAGAGACTGGACACATCACAATCATTAATTTTTAATTTGTCCAGTAAGGTTTTAACAGAGGCCCAAAGTTCAGTTCTGAATAAGGGATTAAAATTTGTCCCGACTAAAGAACTAGACAGATTTGAGATGTATGTTGATTTGAACAAATTTAAGAGACAGTTATGTCTGAAAAAATGTTTTGTGAGGAATGATAGACATCTCAATGAAGAGACTATTCAATCTGAGTTCGTACATACAGCACTCAAGGAAAAATCTGTCTTTTTTCCGCATAATTTCATTTCTGATGAAATGATAAGCTTTGAAAAGGCAGTTATGCAGGAAATTAACAATATTAAGACTAAAACCAGTAATAGGAATTTAAACAAAAAAGAGTGGTTAGCTCTGAAGGAATTGCAAAAAGATCAAAACACTGACAGACATACTGGCACATACACTGACAGGCATACTGACACACACACTGACAGACATACTGACACATACACTGAGAGGCATACTGGCACATACACTGACAGGCATACTGACACATACACTGACAGGCATACTGACACACACACTGACAGGCATACTGACATACACACTGACAGGCATACTGACATACACACTGACAGACATACTGACATACACTGACAGACATACTGACACATACACTGACAGGCATACTGGCACATACACTGACAGGCATACTGACATACACGCTGACAGGCATACTGACACACACGCTGACAGGCATACTGACATATACGCTGACACACACACTGACAGACATACTGACACATACACTGAGAGGCATACTGGCACATACACTGACAGGCATACTGACACATACACTGACAGGCATACTGACACACACACTGACAGGCATACTGACACACACACTGACAGGCATACTGACATACACACTGACAGGCATACTGACACACACACTGACAGGCATACTGACATACACACTGACAGGCATACTGACATACACACTGACAGACATACTGACATACACTGACAGACATACTGACACATACACTGACAGGCATACTGGCACACATACTGACACATACACTGAAACATACACTGACAAACATACTGACACACACTGACAGGCATACTGACACACATGCTGACACATACACTGACAGGCATACTGACAAATACACTGAGACATACTGACACACACACTGATAGGGATACTGACACATACACTGACAGGCATACTTACACATACACTGACAGGCATCCTGACATACACACTGACAGGCATACTGACATAGACACTGACAGACATACTGACATACACTGACAGGCATACTGACACACACACTGACAGGCATATTGACACATACACTGAGACATACTGACACACACACTGACAGGCATACTGGCAATTACACTGACAGGCATACTGACACACACACTGACAGGCATACTGACATACACACTGACAGGCATACTGACACACATGCTGACACATACACTGAGACATACTGACACATACACTGAGACATACTGACACACACACACTGACACACATACTGACAGACATACACTGACAGACATACTGACATATACACTGACAGACATACTAACACACACACTGACAGGCATACTGACATACACACTGACAGGCATACTGACACACATGCTGACACATACACTGAGACATACTGACACACACACACACTGACACACATACTGACAGACATACTGACAGACATACTGACAGACATACACTGACAGACATACTGACATATACACTGACAGACATACTGACACACACACTGACAGGCATACTGACACATACACACAAAATTTACACTATTATACCCAGTTTCATACCTTGGAGGGTGGCTGAAGCTGCTGGGAGTTGGGGTCTGGCAAGCTCGGCCCAGACCCCCTCTGCTCTGCCTCTTCCTCCTCCCGCGCGGCTCCTCTCTTTATGGGAGGAAGTGACGCGCAGCCGTCACTTCCTCCCAGCCGGCTGCCAAAAAGCAAGAGGGCCCGGTCGCGCTCTTAAAGCACCAGAGCGCAAGACCGGGCCCCTGCTGACAGAAGCCCATCGGGTGGCCCTTAGTGCATGGGCCACCCGGTGGGCCTCCTTAGTGTGCAGCTGCACTGGCGAGTGGGAGAAATGCTTGAGGCAAGCGGGGCCCACGGTGTAGCTGCTTCGGGCCCCTCAGGAGTAACTGGGCCTGGGGCAGCTGCCCCATTTGCCCCGCGGTAAAGACGGCCCTGTTTGGGTGCCTGGCACTGCCTGCCCCAAAGCAGAGACTGTAATTCAGCCAAGTATCTCTTCACCTCACTGAAGGTCCAGCACTCTGCGGGTCAATCAGCTGCCCTGCTGGACCCTCACTGATTGGACATCTCAAGTCCACTTAGTGTATTCAGGTAACATGGAAAGCCATTTAATGTAAGGATTGATGTATTGCTGTGTTGCAGGTATTTACAAAGAGCAATTTCATCATCAAAAAAAGGGATGAAGGGGAGCACTGTGTACATTTGGATTTAAAGGACCACTATAGTGCCAGGAAAACATACTCGTTTTCCTGGCACTATAGTGCCCTGAGGGTGCCCCCACCCTCAGGGTCCCCCTCCCGCCCGGCTCTGGAAGGGGGAAAGGGGTAAAGACTTACCTTTTTCCAGCGCTGGGCGGAGAGCTATCCTCCTCCGATCCGCCCCGTCGGCTGAATGCGCACGCGCGGCAAGAGCTGCGCGCGCATTCAGCCGGTCACATACAAAAGCATTATCAATGCTTTCCTATGGACGCTGGCGTGCTCTCACTGTGAAAATCACAGTGAGAAGCACGCAAGCGCCTCTAGCAGCTGTCAATGAGAAAGCCGCTAGAGGGAATGGGGGAAAGCTTAACCCATTCATAAACATAGCAGTTTCTCTGAAACTGCTATGTTTATAAAAAAAATGGGTTAACCCTAGCTGGACCTGGCACCCAGACCACTTCATTAAGCTGAAGTGGTCTGGGTGCCTAGAGTGGTCCTTTAAGGTCCAAATGCTGCCAGCTCCATACTCTGCCCAGCTCCCGGTGGCTTGCTCTCTCACTGCTCAGAGCTCCTGGAAGGCTGGCTGTGCTCCTCCTGTGATATCAGAGAACCTCAGGGACAGGTAAGTAGAACTACTTTATTACAGGCTGAAGTGTGGGAGGACTTATTAGGAGGGTTGGCTAGGACTTTGGGACACCAGGGCACGTCAAAGGGCAATATTAACCATTTCAGGGCCAGAGGATTGGGCACCCCCTAGCCCCTGGTATATTAAGAAGTTAACCTATTCTGTATTTAATTACTTGGCAACTATAATATAAATAGTCAGCTCCATTATCTGAGGGCTAAACACTTCCTAGGAGAACAACCTCATAGACTAGTGGTTTGGACCTTGTTTTTGTTTTGTTTATGGTAAGTGTGTGTGTCTATATGTGTAGGAGTGTGTATTTAGTCAACATATTGTAGCCCCATGGAACTTAAGTAGCATAAGTGGAATAGGGCCTTGACAGGGGTTGGAGGCGGGCTTAGGGGGAGAACCGGGTGGGTATGTCTGTTAGCTTGTCTGGGGGAGCGACCTAGATAAATAGGCCGGCCATTTTAGCTCCTGTCACCATTAACGTCCTTAACAGTTTGGAGCTGGTCCCTCCCTCCCTCCCTCCCTTAGGTTGTTTTGCCCTGCTTGGTCACAGCGGCGGGGTAGTTAGGGGGATATTTAGGTATAATAGTCACGGGGGAGGGGGGGACCACAGAGAAATTAAGGATGTTGTGGGCCGAGTGGTTCCAGTTGGTTGGTGACAAAGTTGGTTATAAAGTTGGTTATAATGTTGGTTAAGTTAGGGGTACGAACCCCGGCGGTGGCTTTGAACCTTGGTGGGGTAGGGGTGTCTGGGTATACCCCTACCAGGAGGCAATTCCAGGTCATGGAATTTGGGTGGGGTAAGGGTATCTGGGTATGCTCTTACCAGGAGTTAATTTGCGGTAGGGGTGTCTGGGTATACCCCAACCAGGAGGCATGGAATTATGTAAATATGTTTGGTATATATATATATATTATGTTATTTGGTTATGTAAGTGTTTATGGTTACATTATAATAAGCATATATTACATACAGGTCATTGCCTTATTATTATTACTGTTATTATTATTGGTGATTTAATGGATATGGATGTTGAGGAATGGTTGGGTGGGTGCGGGGCAATGACTTTAAAGGACCACTATAGTGCCAGGAAAACATACTTGTTTTCCTGGCACTATAGTGCCCTGAGGGTGCCCCCACCCTCAGGGTCCCCCTCCCGCCAGGCTGGATGGAGAGGAAGGGGTTAAACTTACCTCTTTCTCCAGCGCCGGGCAGGGAGCTCTCCTCCTCCTCTCCTCCCTCTTCTCCTCCTCTTCGGCTGAATGCGCATGCGGGGCAGGAGCCGCGCGCGCATTCAGCCAGTCCATAGGAAAGCATTCACAATGCTTTCCTATGGATGCTGGCGTCTTCTCACTGTGATTTTCACAGTGAGAAATGCAGAAGCGCCACTAGCGGCTGTCAATGAGACAGCCATTAGAGGCTGGATTAAACCTAACATAAACATAGCAGTTTCTCTGAAACTGCTATGTTTATAGAAAAAAGGGTTAACCCTAGATGGACCAGGCACCCGGGCCACCTCATTAAGCTGAAGTGGTCTGGGTGCCTATAGTGGTTCTTTAAAATGTTAATACATGCACTATGTTTAATAAAGCTGTGGACATATTGACCCATACCCCTGAGTAGTTTGGAATTATTTTGGGGATTAAGGGAAATGGGAATTGTAAGTGTTTTAAGGGTTAACTATCTCCCCCTCCCAGATGACGACATACACCGGTCATGTATATGTGTATAAGTCTGGGTATATGTGGTGTGTGCATCTCTGAGTATGTGTAACAGTTTGCATATATATATATATATATATATATATATAAATAGAACAAATTGAGAACACTCATTGGATTTAGTAAACAAAAAAAATATTAAATCAAACGCATATAAATCAACATTTCGACCGTCTAGCGGTCTTTATCAAGATGCTATGACATGTGAAAATCTCAAATATATACAATCTAATGTATTAAACTTACCCAATCACCAAGTGCACCCTGTTTGTCCGGTCTGCTCTGTGAATAGAGCCGCAAACCGAGGACTGTCAAACATACTGCCGAAAAGTGACATAAAGCACAGCCACCAAGTGTTGTCTAGAAACGGCAAAGTTGTTTTAAAAGAGAAAAAAATCGGAGTAAAATTAAAAGCATATATGGAGGCGCCCAAGGGAGCTGAAGAGGAAGCACTCAGGGGAGAGTGCTACCTCGCGCGCCGGCCATCCAGACAGCCCGCCCGCCCGCCCAGCAGCACCACTGGACCCCAGAGAATCCCCTCAGCTCTCCAAAAGGTAAGGAGACTCCGGGGATTCAATTAAAAAAAAATGTGTGTGTTAGTGTGTTTGTGTGTGTGTTAGTGTGTGTGTCTGCTAGTGAGTGTCAGTGAGTGTGTTACTGTGTGTGTCTGTTACTGAGTGTGTTTGATGTCTGTTAGTGAGTGTGTGTTTGTCAGTGAAAGTGTGTGTTTTGTAAGTGAGTGTGTATGTATGTCTGTCACTGAGTGTGTGTCTGTCAGTAAATGTGTGTGTCTGTTAGCTAGTGTGTATGCGTCTGTTCGTGAGAGTGTGTGTCTTCAGCATTTACCTTTCTCCAGCGCCTGACATTTGCACAGTCGTTATTCGGCATGTGCTACTTTACCCTTAAATAAGACTCGGACACCGTTAATTCTGTTGGAGTACAAAGTCCACAGCTTTATTAATTAATTATAATAAATAACATAATTTAGGGTCATTGTCCTACTAAACATTATATTACTATACCCCCACACAGTCCCCCTGACAATGACCCTACCAATTGAACAATAAATAACAATCAAATAACATATAACTTGAAATACACGGCCTACCAAAGAGGCCCCATATCATCCGGTTAACTGTAGGGGTATACCTCAGACACCCCTACACCCCCCAGGTTCGTAGCCACCGAAGAGCTAGAACCAACCAATCCTTAACTCCATCCGGCCTAAACCTTGGCCTGTCCAGTTCAAATTCCACGCCAAATTCCAATATTTACAACGCCCTGTTCCGCCACAGCACATGGCTTGACCTCCTTAAGCACATGTGCGACCCCCACTACACAAAAACAGGGCCCGTGCTACTCCGTCTTGAAAACCCAGGTTTCGTAAATCATTCCCCACTTCCGATAGGTGTATGCCGTCCCTCCTATAATAACCCGGCAACATACCCTCTAACTCCCTGTGCCGCACCACTACGCCCCCTGAGCGTCTAATAAAAACCGCCATAATCTTGTTGACCTTACCCCTAGATCGGGCTATTGCAGCTGGGTCCCTGGCGTGCTTCCACGTAAAACGAGGCACCATCTCAGACCAAACAACAACCACGCCAGGGACCAGCTCCCTCAGCCGATCCATGACCCTCTTCATCTTCCGAACCAGCTCTCTTTGGGGGATCAAACCCAAGTCATTCCCCCCTCCGTGAACCAATACCACATCTGGGACCGCCCCCCCAGCCAACTTCCTAAATAATGTGCTGCAGAGACCCTGCCAACTAGCGCCCCGCAAACCAAGCCAAGATAACTCCACTCGCTCCAAAGGAAAGCCCAGCTGCGATCCACATCTTCTAACTGCGGCTCTCTTCTGTGCCCAGTACACATACGAGTGTCCCATCAACCAAACTTTAAAACCTGAAAAGAGACAAAATTAGTTGCAAAACAAGACAACTTCCCCGTGCACCAAGTTCCTACGCAACGCATACTCACACCAGCCTGTCAGGCCTCACATACGTACGGAACCACATGGATTCCCACCTCCCGATCCGTTTGATCCTCTCGTCCCCCAAGCCCAAACGTGCTGCCTCAGTTGCCGCGCCTATGCGGAACGAGTGTGTCCCAAATTGCTTGGGCTCTAGGCCCAGTCTCTGTAAACCCAAGCGAAAAACCCGTAGAAACTGTAAACGAGACAAAGCCGTGCCATCGGCATGCAGGAAAAAACAACCGGTCATCCCAGGGCGGACTTCCAAGTACCGCGCGCCGCAAGCCACCGGGCATGCCCTTGAACCTGGTAACTCATACAACACTACCGAGCACCCTTTGCCGAACACGTCCGTTTTCGAACGGCGCAGCCTGATCTGCACCCTGTCGTTGCATACGTCCACGTCCCCGAGCAGCAAACCGCCAACCCCCTTCTTATTGGCGCTAACCAGTTCCCCAATCCGAAAAGCTCCAAAAAACGCCCATACAAATGCTCCCGAAAATAGCGCCACCTCAAAAGGAGAATGACATACCCCATCCAACGTCTCCAATAGCCCCTGTAACACCGAAAACGACACTGGTCTTCTCGTGTCTCCAAACTTCTTACCCTTCCGGAAACCACGTATCGCCTGTCGTATCACGAAATTCTTTGTGAGATCGTCCCACCCATTGAACTTGAACAAAAAGGCCATGGCAGACATGTACCTGTCCACCATGGCCGGTGAAGCCTGCCTCGAGAACAAGCGACACAGCATCCAAAGAAGCACATCCACCCTCTGACCTGCCGAAAAAACGCCTCCTACCTGTTGTACTGCCTCCTCCCATTCCTTCCACACCTTAACGTAAGACGACCAAGTGCTCGGCGCTAACGAATTCCTTATATACTCCCCAAGCATGACGTCCCGAGCCGCCACATCTCGTCTGGGCAAGCCTGCCCCCTCTCCTGAGCTTCCGGCGCCGCTTCCCGGAATCGTTCCCACTGAAAATGAGAAAGCGCGTCAGCCACTACGTTACACAACCCAGGGATGTGCTTAGCCCTAAATACCAAGTTGAAGGACATGCAGAGAAGTACAAACCGTCGCAACAAACATAAAACCGGGGGGGATGATGCAGACAAGCTGTTGATCGCCTGCACCACCGCCATATTATCTGAATGGAACACAATTTGCCTGTTCGCTAACACCGGCCCCCATAACCCCACCGCTACGACGACCGGAAATAATTCCAAAAACGCCAAATTTCTTATCAGCGGGCTTTCTTTCCACGCTGCAGGCCACGCCTCTGCACACCAATCACCCGCCAGATATGCCCCAAAACCGACGCTGCCCGAAGCGTCTGTATAGAGCCCAACCTCTTCCGTCGCCACCGATTCCCGGAAAAACACCGTCCCATTAAAATCCTGTAAGAACCGGTCCCACACCCTTAAGTCCGCTTTCATATCTGCCGAGACCCTGATGTAGTGTGACGGCATACGCACCCCGCTTGTTGCATGCGACAGCCGCCTACAAAAAACCCTCCCCATGGGAATAACCCGGCACGCGAAGTTAAGGCTCCCCACTAATGACTGAAGCCCCCGCAGTGTCACTTTCTTAGCCCTCCCTACAGTGGCTACCCGCTCCTTCAGACTCTCTAATTTGTCTAAAGGTAACCGACATTCCCCCCTTTCGGAATCGATTTCCAAACCCAAAAAACGAAGGCATGTCGTGGGCCCCACCGTCTTGTCTCCCGCCAAGGGAACCCCGAAAGAGTGTGCGACCCATTGGAACACTTCCAGTACGTGCCTACACCGGTCCGATTCTCGCGGGCCGACGCAGAGGAAATCGTCAAGATAGTGCACCACCGCGCCCCCCGCCGATTCCTTCCGTACCACCCATTCCAAAAAGGTACTAAATTTTTCAAAATAGGCACACGAAATGGAACAACCCATTGGCAAACACAGGTCCACAAAATAATCCCCATCGAGACAGCACCCGAGCAAATGATGACATTTCGGGTGTATAGGAAGCAGCCGGAAGGCAGCCTCCACATCTACTTTCGCCATCAGCGCCCTACGCCCCATTCTCCGGACCAACTCGACAGCCTTGTCGAATGACGTATAGGAGACGGAGCTGAGGGCCGCGTCAATGTCATCATTTACCGATGCCCCTTTCGGGTACGATAAATGATGAATCAACCTGAACTTACCCGCCTCCTTCTTGGGAACCACACCGAGCGGGTATATTCGTAGATCGGCCAATGGTGGCTCCAAGAACGGGCCCGCCATCCTCCCCAGCTGTACTTCCTTGCTCAACTTATCCCGCGCTACCCCTGGGTGCTCCCGAACTGACTTAAGATTACCACACAAAGTGCCTGGACCCCTAACCACAAAGGGGATAACAAAGCCTTCCCTAAATCCCCTCCACAAAAATACTGCATCCTCCCTATTAGCGTACTGCCTTAGCCAAGGCAACATCACGTCTATTTTCACCGGGGACGCCCCCAGCTGCAGCTGCGGGAGGTGCTGCCCCTGCGGACCCCCCTCCAGCCCCAAGCTTACCTTTCTTGAAGCATCGGCTAGCGCCATGAGCCCCCCCACAGCCGGAACACTCATGTCGGAACCTGCAGGTATTTCCCCACTTGCAGTGTCCCTCGTTGTACATCCAGCAGAAGCCTTTCTTTTGCCCAGCCGACACAGCACCCCCTGCGGCTGTGCCGGCTGTCCCAAGAAAGGGCGCCGCCTTTTGCGCCATCATGAAGCGCATCCATAACGGCAGATCCATTTGATCCCACCGCATGCTCGAATTCACCGCTAGCCGTTGACGGAACTGCTCGTCATACCTCCACCACGCCAAGCCTCCGTAGGTTCTATAAGCATCCCCTATCCCATCCAAGTAGCAAAAAAGTTCCGAGCAACGACCCGGGTTCTTTTCCCCGATAACGCTTGCCAAAATACAGAAGGCCCTCAGCCAATTCCCAAAAGTTTTTGGTATCTTGCGATACCTCCGCCTTTTTTCCTCCTCCTCTTTCTTGGCGTCCTTCTTATCCTCCTCTTTCAAGTCCAAGAATTCCTCGAGGGGGAGAAGGGAAAAGATCTCTACAAACTCCCCTTTCCAAATTTTGTCTTTTACATCCGCTTTTAAATGGCATCCCAGGGGACCCGCGAATGAAACGTGCACGTTTTGCCGCACCGCATGCGGGATATCACTACCCCCTTCCGCGTGCTCTCCCCTCCCGTCGGCCAGTCCCGACGACCCCGTCGTGTCGCCAGCCTCACCTTCATGCGACCCCGTCGGAAGCGCCCCCGCGCGCTCCACCACCTTGTCCCGACTACTGTCCCGCGACCATACCTGCCCGAATTCCTGAGGTGACCCTCCCTTCCCCGACCAAGACTCCAAAAATGTTTTTAAATCACTTAACAATTGTACAGAGTGTCGTGTGTGTGTGGACTCACCGTTCAAGCCCCTGGCCGCAGCTGGCCGCAGGGGCGCCGTCCTTCCGTCCACCGTTAAAGGTACCAGAGTGTCCTGTTGCCGCCGACTCCCATCCGCCTGGTCCCGCCTCGAGACCGTAGGGGTATTGCTCCGTGACCTGTAGGGAGAAGAAATCCTGGGTAGTCTGTTCAGCGTAGGGTCTACCCGCCCTTCCTCCCCACGTTCCCGCCAACCATCTCGTGTAACGCTCCGCCTCGCCTGCTGCCTGAACCTGCAATCTGCTCCCCTCGACTGTGCCTGGAATCTCCTCTCCGACGAACCAGATGTGCTACGCTGACGCCTCCTCATTCTGTCCCTGGAAGTGGACCTCCCACAGTCTTCCCTGCAACAGGACCCAGCTGCGCCGCCTCCGCTCCGCGCCGGTGACCCATCACCGCTCCCTTGACTCCCTGCTCTACTCCTCGTGCTGCTGCGCCTGGCACCCGCATAGCGCCGTTCTGCTCTCCGCTCACTCCTTGCATCCTCCCTGTCCGAATGCTGCCCCTGAGAGCAGCCGGAAGGGCCCTCCCGTCTGCTGCCATCACTCCTGTCACCTCCAGCCTGAAGTGCTCTCTGCCCGTCTCCTGCCATCGCTCCGCCTGACCTCCCTCCTGCCACTGATCCTGGTTCTTTGCCCTGGCTGATCGCCTTGCACCCTGATCCAGCCGTCCCCCCTGCCAGCAGGCCTTCCCTACCATCCTCCCTCCTGGCCCCCGCCCGGGCCGTTCCTGCGCTGTCCCTGTCGTCCCAGCCTCCCCCAGACACGTGGGGGGCTGTCCGTGCCACCAATCCTCTGTCAACACCAATCCCCTGCCCCACAGCAGTGCCAACAGTGGCTGACTCACCGGGACGTTCAGGCTCCACACTCCCGCTCCCGTGGCCGTCCTCCGACCTGACCGCCGAGCTGGCCGCCTCCTGGAAAGCTGCAGCTCCCTCACTCCTGCCAGCCGCAGACCCGCGCGGCGTGTGCCTTCCGGCCGCCGGGTGCTTTACAGCCGTCCTTGCCTGACCGCTGCTGCGCCCGCCGGACCGAGCCGTGCGCCTACCCGGCTCCTGGAACGGGGCCTCTCACGCCCCCGTGGACACTCCTGCTCCCGCTGATGGACTTCGTCGGCGTCTCGCCGCGGGCCAGGCGCCCGGGCTCAAACGCTGCGGCGGTCTCGTCCTCCGAGCCGGTCGGCGAGCTGGTACCGCAGAGGAAGGCCCAGCCGCCCCCAGCTGTTGATGCAGCCACTCGAGTCCTCTGTCCTTCACCGCCGCCCGAACTCCCTCCAGGATCTCTTCTAACGACGCCATGGACCTGCAGAACGACAAAAAACAAGGAACCTCTCTGACCTGCAACAAACTACAGGTAAGAGGGGCCCCGGTTAAAATGGCCCCTATTCTAACATGGCTTCCTTTTATACTCCCACTCCCCACCCCCAGACTCCATTCCTAAACCCGGCCCACAACCTAAGCCCATGCCCCCTCCCTGGCTCTGTCAAGGCCCACTCCCCCTACTGCGTTGCTCCATGGGCTTCATCACACCTATTTAGCATATGATATGTAGATTTCAACCTTTGTAATTTTTCCCCCTTGTGCTGTTTAAATCCTCAAAAGCTTGTTTCTGTTAAAGTCTAGTAAATCCGGCCAGGCTTCTGCTTGCGGATAGGCCGAGTCTGAAAACTTTTGACACTCAGATCCACTTGTGAAGCTTTTAGGATGTAAAAAGTTAACATTGTTGGCAAAGTTTTGATTGAATTGAATAAATGCTGTTTTTCAAATTTCCTCTCAGTTTATGTCTGCAAATTTTATTGTGGGGGATTTTACGCATTAATAAGGAGGGAATTTTGATACTCGTATAAAATATTTATTTGGGGGTTGATTATGATTCAGCCCTGGTAGTTGTCCAAAGCTGCTGTTTTATTGAAATATCAAGTATATTTTTCAGGAATTTATTAGCATTTCGTAAAACATTTTCTATTACTGGGCTTCGATCTCAGATGCTATAAACAACTGGCAGGCTTGAAGGTGGCACAACAATAATTTTATCAAGTTCTTTTTTTTTTAATTCCAGGCCTCCAAACGGTCCCAATATTGATGGGATAGTTCATATTTTAGGGAGAAATACAAGGAAAAATAAAGAGGCAAAAAATATTAATTTAAAAGCAAAACACAGATTAAATTAAACATTATATTACGACTGGCTATCAATGGCGACTAAGAGGTCATGTGTTTTTTTTGTTTTTTTATAAATTCATTTAATATCTACTTTTTTTATCCATTGCATTAGATATAGCTCACTTATTTTTTTCCCAATGTGATAATCATGTATTCTTAGTTATATAGTCTGTATAAGATTGCTGATTACTGACATTAATGTAATTTTGGGTGTAGGAGCTAAATTCAAGTCAATGTAATATTTCCTACAAATATTGACTATTAAAATAATACTCCCTGCTGTGCTTTTAATAAACGCTGACTGTTTGTAGGTTGGCTCAAGAACATACTTTCTTGTGACTAGAACGGTTTAGAAGGCAGACAGATTACATTCCACTGGAGCTTGGACCTTTTTCTAAAATGGGTGTGTGTGATGTTCACCTCTCCTAAAAAAAATCCTTGGGGCGCAAGAGGCTGGAAGAACAGGTACAACTGTGGCATATGAAAGAAATGTCAGCACAGCCAGTACGCAACTAAACACCCCTAAGGGTTTTTTGTTTTTTTTAAAATCCTTTTTACAACACATTTAGACGATCTGAAAAGAGGGTGTGGGGTGTAACAAGTGGGAGAAAAGAACCCTGTAGGGGGGCTGTAGAACAAAAATTGAAAAAAAAACTAAAACTTTTGATTGTGTCCCATGCACTTTACATTATTACCTGGTTTTGTGTGTTGTCAAACTAAATAAACATTAAGGCTAAAGTAAGTAGTTCAAATTCAGTCCATTTTTATTTGAACTGGCCAAATTTTGCAAGTCTTTTGTCACATTGACGGAATTCACTTGTCCCTTAAAGCGTCAGTCGAGACACCATAACCACTACATAATGCGGTAGTGTTTATGATACAAGGAGTCCCAGGCATCGTCCCATGGTGTCCAACTTGAATTAATTGGCTGTGAGCCTCAATCAATGCTCTGAGCAAGTGAATTCTTCCCAAATAAGGACCAAATTGATATACATCTAATGTAGAAGGGAAGCTTCCACTATAGCTATATACCACTGGATTTCCGGCACCATAACCACTGCAGTGGTATACAAGTGAATGTATCTCTTGTATACAAATAAAAACCTGCTATCAAGAAGAATTTAACTCATTATTATTAACATACCACTTAGTAGTAGTTCTGTCTTACTTTGGCTCATTTTGTTATTCCGTTATCTGACATTTCTTTTGTATTTTGTCTGTACTGAGCAGGCCTGAACTGACCATTGGGTAAACTGAGCTTATGCCCGGTGGGCCATAATGGCAAAGTACCTAGAGGGACCAGGGAGAACAAAGGATCTCCCTCACTGGCCCACTACAGAGGCATGCAAAGGGGCTCAGAAAGCACCAGATCTCAGCTCTAGCTGGGGGCCAAATGGCATATCCTTGCGAGCTCCGGTCACTGAGAGTGTTGAAGCGGGTTACCATGGCAATGCTCTCAGCAATGCCGGAGCTTGTCCGAAGCAATGTGCCACCAGCCGGAGAATGCATCCATCCCACTGGACCACGGGGATATCTCCCTTACTTTGGCCTTCTTTTGCCTTCTTTGCAAAAACATATGTGCAAAAAGCTGAACTTGATGGACATGTCATATTTCAGCTATGTAACTTTCATTATAAATTTTGTTGCAAAACCCCCCCCCCCCAAAAAAAACATTCAGTAAAGATGTGAGAATTCTGACAATGGGAAAAAAAAATGTCAATGTTTCCCATTGTTTTTAAAGGTTTTCAATACTTGCCATTCATAACAGTGTGCAAGCTTATTTGATCAGAGTTCTAGACTCAGATTAATTTGTTTGTAGTTTGTTTAGAATGTTATATGTCCATTGTAAAACTGTACTCCGCTGGGGAGTATTTTAGTGCAATAAAAATAACTTGGAATGCTCATTGGCTACTGGAGGATAATGGGCACTCTACATGTGCATCAGACATAGCCAAGGCAGTTCCCAGTGGGCAAAACCGAATTCAAGAGAAAATCAAGAAAAATCCAAAGCTGGCCTTCAGTTACTCTCAATTGGACCGTAAGCAAGTTTTAGCTTACTTGTATCATTTGCACATCAGATTAATTTAGGGCCGAGTGAAGCAAGAATCCCTGCTAGTATAATCTTTATTGGCCCAGCTCCAATCCTGCCCCATACTACCATACCTTTCCTTGGTGATGTAGTAGGACCGCTGGGAGCCTGGCACATACATATTTCTCTCTACTGCTGTTTGATGGCTGCTATATGTAAAAAGGTATAGAGGCACATGCTGATAATTTGTTTCTTTACTATCACACTTAACATTATGGCCTGGAATTTAATTATTTGAGGTCTCTTCGTGACGTCGTACAGGCCTCTATTGTTTCCTTATTTCCTGGCCATCATAGGACAGCAGAGAACTGTCAGTAAATAATCCGGTAGCTGCTAGCCTATATACTACATATAAGATTCCACTGGGTCGTTTAGGGAAAACGTCCCATGATCATTGCAGATCTCTGGACATTTACCCTGTTTTTCCTATGAAACTTCTGGCCTTGGATTACTTCCACCCACTTGAATCGTCAAAACCCGAAACGTCTGCAAGCTCTATCTGCAGAAGGGTTACCGCAGCCAACCTTCATAAAACTCATCAGTATCCTTTAGCCAATATCCCTCAAAATAGTAAAGATGTAAATGCAAAAAATTAAACTATATTAACCCCTTAAGGACCAAACTTCTGGAATAAAAGGGAATCATGACATGTCACACATGTCATGTGTCCTTAAGGGGTTAAAGTACAATATGGATCATTCTCAGAGTGGGAGATACGGTTATCTGGAAGTAAAATAAACAGAGCTAAAACTGAGAAATACCTCCATTTACCTCCAATGAAATTTGTTTTGAAAAAGTGTATGCAATGCATTGTTTGCAATCCAGTTCATTGTTAGTTACCACTATGCAATACTTCAATCAGTTTGTCAGTTGTATTACTAGTGATCAGGAATGTGTGTTATGCATTCATATTTTTGTCTATATACCGTTAGTCATGAAAAGTTTATAGTTGCTATGGTTACTTCTTCAGAACTATGATAAATTACTATTTCAAAAATGTTGGCAACATAATAGAATAGTTTGTTCATTGTAAGATGCAATCACAGAACTTGCAATGAAGCATTTAAAGCGGTTATGTCACCTTAAAGGCTCAGTGAAATACTGATCAAAACTGTGTTAGAATTTTACTGAACTTTTTGCCCAAATCAAGCAACAACCACAAGGGACCGATTGAGGTAAGTAAAACTTACCTTTTCCTGCACCCCGTAGCATCTCTGAATATGCCACTTTAAGGAATCTTTGTGAAATTTGAAAAACAGACCCTCAAAAGTGACAGATCCGCTTTAAAATTCTATTCTAAAAAAAATTACTTTTTAAAAAAAAAAAATATGTCTTGTTTTCGATATTTAAAAGTAATAGAGATGATGTTTTTACTGCAGTGTTTAGTTACAAATAATGTTACTTTTGACATTTATTTGAAACAAGTTCAATTAATAGGGAGTTACAGCGCCACCTAATGAGTTCATTGAGATATACGTCCTGCTTAACATCATGTTCGACATTGAAAGGGCTACTCCGGGTAGGATGTGAAGCTAAAGATGATTTGCTGTTGGCGTTAGCTGGCTTTAGAGGAGAGGTGTGAAGTAAGCTTTTGGGCCTGGCACAGGTGCCGTGAGTGTTACCCCGTAGCTCATGTTACAGTCATTTGGGAAACCGAAAACACTGTGAGAAGTGGAGCTTTTCCAGCAATGGTGCCCTAAATGTTTCTGAACTACATTTCCCATGATGCTCAGCTCCAGGGAGCCAAGATTAGCTGCCACTAAACTATGCCATGTAGGTGTAACACCTATATGCAGCCTCCTTATTGGTACACAGTGACATTTTGGAAATGTATACAATGTGTCACATCTTAATGTATCATACATCCTTGTTTGCCAGGGGAACTGCTGTAGATGCTAATAATGTTTATTTAGTAAGAAAGAAAAAAAAACGTAGTCCGCTAGGCAGGAATCCATCCAACGTGTTTAATTTGTGTTTTAATGATTTAACGGCCAGACACTTTATTTAAAGTATTAAACATGTCACAGTCACATTAAACATGTCACCGTATTTATGTCACTTTCCTGTGACATGGAATTGACCCTATATTAACATATCACAGTTATTAAGTCACTTTCTCCTGCTTGGAACTGACCTTTCACCACATTCAACATGTCACTGTCACTACGAAGATTTTCTTCATTTGCTTGTTAATGACAAGCGCTGAGACTGTGACAGTATAAGAGGCTTTGTAATATTCCTCCTATCACACAGAGGTAAAATATGTTACTGACAATAGATCACTCATATAGAATAGACCCTTTAACCCATACCCCCCAAGTGTCCCTATTTAGGAAGGACAGTCCCTATTTTGGTCCCAAATCCCTCTGTCCATCTTTTCTATGCAAACGTCCCTCTTTTCTACGAGCTCTACATTGTTGGTGTGTCTGAGTGTATAACAAAGCTCCACAGCAATAATACTCCCAGTAATGTGTCTGAGTGTATAACAGTGCTCCACAGCAATAATACTCCCAGTAATGTATCTGAGTGTATAACAGAGCTCCACAGCAATAATACTCCCAGTAATGTGTCTGAGTGTATAACAGAGCTCCACAGCAATAATACTCCCAGTAATGTGTCTGAGTGTATAACAGAGCTCCACAGCAATAATACTCCCAGTAATGTGTCTGAGTGTATAACAGAGCTCCACAGCAATAATACTCCCAGTAATGTGTCTGAGTGTATAACAGAGCTCCACAGCAATAATACTCCCAGTAATGTGTCTTTAAACTACAATAAATGTGTTTACAAATCAGTCTGTGTAAATAAGATACATTGTTCTTGTTCTAAATTGCATTTTAGTTTTACAAATTATTACTAGTCACCAAATATTTCTCCAAACATCCAACATTCACACCCCTAAATTTAAAGTGTCTCCTCTCTTTGTCCATTTGAAATGTTAGGAGGTATGCATTAAACATGTCACTGGCACTGGGTCACTTCCTCTCAGATGGTAGTGACCCTTTAAACAAGGGATAGGTATCGTATGCCATTCCAGATAAAGGTGGACTACATTGCCCATGATGTTTTGGAAGCCAGATGTCCGAAACAGCATCATGACGGGAGATGTAGTCCACCATATGAAATGGCAGAGGAAGCCTGCCCCAGATTGAACTTAAATAAACATGTTGCGTTGCCATGGAATTTCTAAGGTGTTACATAGGACATTATTACATCAATTAAGAATTCCGTTGACATGGGCATTGACCACTGAAGCCTCTAAATCTGTTATCATTATTTGTTCATGCTTCCACAAACTGGGATTGGCCGTTTCATACAAAGTATCCACTATGAGATAGTCAACCTTATTTCAGACATTATTTAAAAAAAATACATTATTTGCCAAAATCAACACTGACAAACAGAAATGTAATTAATTTCACCCCACGCTGTCCAAACCTCTCCAATTTTTCTATCTTAGCCAATAAAAACAGGATGTTACATGTAAAGCAACAAATTATGGAATTATTCGCAAATCCTTCTTTTTTTTTCTTCTCTCACTTTCCTATGTATAGTTCTAATACCGGCTAAAATAACTTCACACTATTGATTAGCTTGGAAACAACCTCTGGATGTATGTTACATAGTTACATAGGAATCTACGTTGAAAAAAAAGACTCAAGTCTATCAAGATCAGCCTTGAAAAATGTTCCTCTCCCAGAATCCTCTCCTCATCGCTGCCTAGTTTTTTGGCTCATATTTCAAACCAGTAAGGCTGGGTGATTTGTCCTGTTCTAGATGGAGGTGATACAGATGATGTGTCTGTGGCTTATGTCCTAATAAGGGATAATTTATGAGTGGAAGGGTTATCATTGTCTGTCAATGGAGGGGAGCGTGCATTTGGCCAAAATGTTTTTGAGAGAGTTGCACGTCTGAGATACAAATAGGATCCAGGATATTCACTCCCTTAGACAAGCACTGTGCTTTTTTGACTTCTCCTAATTTTCTTAAGAGCATTATGCGAGATGTCCACAAAAAACACTGTAACCCTTAACTCAGCTATATACTGGTCATTATGGGGGATGTAGTCCACAACATATGGAGTGCCAAAGGTTGCCTCCCTCTGCTCTAGTCCATATCAGAATAATTCCTTTTTCAGAGACAAGCTGATATGATCATCCAATCAATGTTATCCAGATATTCACAAAATTGATATTGCAAATGTGAAAGTGAAACTTCCGTATATGAAAAAGGCGAGCGGGGGGCACAGGGGGCAGAGTTTTGGTCAAGCATCTCGTAAATGGTTTCACTCAAAACTTGGGAGGCAATGCCTGTAGCCACTAGTATCATAAACACTACACCTGCACGCGGTGGCCATAGTGCGCCACCTTAAAGCTATGTATAGATGGGAGGTGAAGATAGGGTTAAGAAAATGCTAACAGTTTAAAAGTAAGAATATAAAATCCATAGACCCACCCTCATATATTACTGTTGTAAGTAGGAAGGGATAATGTGGTACATTTTTATAGAGTACAGGATTACGGTTTTAAGCTTGCTGTTTCCTTTGAAAGGGTTTGGTCTTCCTCCACACACAAAAAAAAAAATATATATATATATTTAATGTCCCATGATGCTTTGGAAGCCAGAAGGTGTGCGATGGGAATGGCACAAAAGTAAGGGGGCAGTAAATAAATTCTACTCGTTATATTTGCCTTTTGAGTCTAGTAATTGAGCTGAAGCCTTCAAAATATTAATTGCAGGATTCTATTAATTGATTTGTTAATTGCGTAAGCCTACACAAAGTCGAGCAAGTCCTACATTAGAAATACAGAGTATGTACTTAAGGAAACCGAAAAGTTACAGTTATTTTTTTAAGTAATATATACTGAATGATTCAAAATATGTTACAAAAGTCATTACAGGAAAAAAAATGTCTCTGTGGCGTAAATACGGATTCAATTCCACACCATACAGAGGGTTGAATTGCTCCTAGCATACCTGGACAAAAACTCTGTGCGTACTCTTCAAATTCATGGACACAGGGGTCGTTAGGCTGACTTTAATTTAATAAAAGCTGGAGAGTTTATATGGTTTGTGAAATCATTCTGTAGGTACACTGCTTTACAGTTAAACATAATGGAGGTAAAGAGCAGGTTTAAACCTGAACGGAGAGGTGAAACATGAAATATTGAAATGAAAAAAAAATCGAATTTTCCAAAGTCATGTAATGCTGACATCATATTCCCAACTGAATTGATTAGTAGTCATATTTTCCCTCAGTAGCAGAGTCACATTCCGAGCCTTTTGGTGTGTCACAGATTGGCCAATTTTCATCTAGTGGTAAGCGATCTCCATTCCAGAACATGCGTCACAAAATGAAACTGACCATCCGACTGCTGGTGGTGAAAGAGATGCTATTTAAATCTTCGCATGCATGTAATTGTTAGTTTGAAAAAAAAAAATTTAAAAAAATTCTGGTTACTGGTGTATTTCTTTTTGTTTAAATATCTATGAAGGCATCACAATCATTCCGGCATGAGTCTTTTCAAGGCCTTACTCCATCTGTGTATCCAGAGTAAGAAGTCCACCTGATGGTTTGACCACTAGACCCAGTAGCCAGTGTGTGGCAGGTCCTCCGTATCAGATCTATGATAACCCAGTACAATGTAGAATGTAAACTCGTTTGGGTCAGGCCTTCAGCCCCTTCTGTTCCTGTGTATCCAACTTGTCTGGTTACAAATACATGTCTGTTAGTCCACCCATTGTACAGTGCTGCAGAATTTGTTGACACTATATAAATATTAACAATAATAATAATAAATTTGTGCAAAAGCTGGAAAATTTAACAAGCGACTGCACCATGATATTTTTTTGTAACAGAGTATTTCTGTAACAAACATAATAGGACTACTTTATTGATAATACCATACTTTCAAAATTTCAGATTAAAAGCAAAAAAATGCAAGAAAAAATTCATATTAGCCCGTTAACTTTGTTATTAACCCAAATAATAATAACATTTAAAAAAAACACAGTACGCCTCTGCCAAGAGTGTCCTGCCGCACTCCCAGGATAATAGTCAACTTACCTGGTGCCCTCCTTATTCTCAAATTGTGTGACTACATAAACTGATAGTGCCCCTGGGCGCTTCGAGCACAATAGCCACTACAGTGGGCTATAGTGGTTATGGTGCTAACAATGTTCATTTAATGACAGCTAAAGTTTAAGTCATATATATACAGTACAGTTACCCAAATTAAAATCTATTTATATTATGTCTGGGTACATCACACTTTACCATTTGTGAAATTTAACCCCTCTTTTTCCTGCATGTCTTAAAGGGATATTATAGGCACCCAGACCACTTCAGCTCATTGAAGTGGTCTGCGTGCAGTGTCCCTATTAGTGCTGCAATGTTAAACACTGCAATTCCAGAGAAACTGCAATATTTACATGGTGGTGCATCCTGCATCCAAACGGACCTTTGGTCCGGTAAATGATGCTGGACATCATCATGAGGACTTCCAGCGTCAGATTTTTCCCCATAGGAAAGCATTGATTCTATGGGGAGGTCTAATGCACGTATGGCATTTGCCCGCATGCTCAATGGGGCACGCTCGACGCGGGATGTCGGATCACGTAAATAAATAAAGAGTTTTTAACGCATTATTCACCGAGGAAGGGGAGGGGGCGCAAGGGAGGGGAAAGGCAGAAGAGCTATAGTGCCAGGAATACAGCTTTGTATTCCTGGCACTTATAGTATAACTTTAATATGTTTGTGAGTATTTGTATGTTTTGTTTTCCTTATTGTAGATCGCCTTGCAATATGCTAGAGCTTTAAAATTAAAACAAGAGCACGCAATGTACTCGTATCCCATGTGACTCACTCCCTATCGGTCCCTTTGAAATGAGTTTTTCCTGTATTGCTATATGGACATCTTTTGTTTTTAAATGACAGAAGTTTCCGTAGGCGTACTCTGTGCCCTGAGCCACTCCCAAACTGTCACTTGTCAATCGTTCTGCTGCCTACTAGGCTGGGGAGAGTCAGTTACCACATCATTTTAAGCCATTGACAAGAGGAGAAATGTGAATTTGCTGTGGGAGTTAAAATGGAAGCCTGTCTTTGATCAGGGTAAAGATGTTTCAGGCCCGGGGCTTGACGTTACAGGCTAGATCTGCTATCATCGCTGGGGTTTCTTCCAGTGCCAAACCTGACAAGCCTTGTGTTGTAACATGTAAATAATAGGACGTCCGATTTATCCTCACGTGTTCTCCTTGCCATTATTGTCTGACATATCTCCCTGCTGTTACTCTATTGCATTGGATATATCAGGCCTCAGCAGCTGTAGAAATACAACACACATGGTACTAAGTCAGCCGAAGGAAAATGACAGCTGCAGTTCCGGAAGTTTATTCACCGAGGGGTAAAATTGGGAACTGTGTGACAATAAAAGCACAATACCCAATGCATACCCTTATTTCATTAAATGTGAACTCCAGGCACCATAACATCTTTATCTAAATGAAGTTGTTATGGTGCCTGGAGGGCCCCGGGATACTCTTACCTTAAGGGGTAAATCGTTCTCGAATGGTTTAAACCCCAAAGTGAGCCTCCAGCACCGATCTCAACTCCCACCACCCCACCCCTCCTCCCTGGTGGCATTTGGTATCTGAAATTTCAGTTTTCGGAAGCGTGGTGGTCCGCCAGGCAGGGGTGCCGATGATTAGCTGAGAGCAATCAGCTGATGCTCTCAGCCAATCAGTGACTCCCCATTCATAAAACTGTCTTGAAAATAAATATGCCTTTTTCAAACTGAAATTTCAGAAGTCGGATGCCGTCTGGGGAAGTTGAGATTGGGACTGAAGGCCTACTTTGGGGTTAACTCATTCTCGAACGGTTTAACCCATTGACGTAAGAGTACGTCAGGGGTCCTGCTAGCACCATAATAACTTAATTTACATGAAGTTGTTATGATGATTAAACTGTCCCTTTAATCTCTGGAGTATCAGAGAGGTGAGCAATGTATGTCTCCTGCACTTCTATTGCACCTAAGGATTAAGGGACACTAAAGGCACCCAGACCACTAAAGGCACCCAGATCCATTCTATCCTTACACTATAGTGTTCATTTAAATGTCAAGGAAGTCAAATAGTGAAAATTAATTTTACTCTACAGTGATTAGGTGGCAGTAACTGCATGGTGGCAGTTAATTTTAACAATATATTTTTACATGATATATTTTTATGTTTTTCTGTGTGGTTTATAGCTATCTAATGTTCGAAGGATTGAAACAAAAATGTATTTTTGTAAACACAGAGTGAGAGGTGGTAGGTATATTTGCAGGCATATTCGTCTACAGTGTTCCCTTAGGCTCCTGGTCCTCTTGCATCATCCACTGCGAATATAAACAAAGCAGATCTGTTTCCTCCCGCTGAAAACGCTAAGCTTTTATTGTGTAATTTTAAAGAACATAAAAGACATTGTACAAAGTCTGCACTCACTCATTTAACCTCAATAAACACAAACGAGCTGGGCACTCCGCATCCATCCACTACATATAGTGTCATATCAGTGTTTCTCAACCTTTTACTGAGAAGTACACCTGCAGGTTGAAAAAAAATTCCTTAGTACCCCTGCCTTGAGAAAGTAATTTCTATTGATTTAAATTCCGAATGAAACGAGTAGACACTGATGTTTAAGTTAATCCCATATTGAAGAACAAGTTTGAGTAAACGTAGTAATGACTATTTTTGAAATAATTACATTATGTGAATATTGTGTATGTAAGGAAGTGTGTATGAACTATAAATCTGAAGTATAAAATAAAAAATTATAATATAATACACAATAGTTACACACAAAGGACACTGGCACACACACATTTACACAAATAGGACACTGACACACACACACACACATTACACACAGGATACTCCCACACAGTGGCATACACACAATCCATGGGGCCCCTGTGCGAAACTGATCAGTGGGCCCCCCCCTCCCCTCTCTCCCCTGATCCGTGCTCCCTTCTCTCCCCGATCTGTGCCCCCCCATCCCCCTGACACATACATACATACATACAGAGACACACACGTACATACAGAGACATGCATACAGAGACACACACATACAGAGAGACACAGACACACATACAGAGACAAAGACACACACATACAGACACACACACGCACATACATACAGAGACACAGACACACACACATAAGAGACACAGACACACATACACATACAGAGACACACACACACACACATACAGAGACACCCACACACACATACATACAGAGAAACATACACACATACACAAAATTCTTCCTACCTTGTTACTTTCCCTGTGGTCCAGTGGTGGCTCAGCCTGATGGGGGTCAGAGTTCCCACTCTGACTCCCTCCTCCTCCTTCCTCCCGCGCGGGCTCTCAGTATGCTGGGAGGAGTGACCGGGGAATCACTTCCTCCCAGCTCTGATGTAATCACAGGGGGACCGGTCGCGCTCTTAAAGTGCCCAGCGCTGACTGGGCCCCCCTCACAATCCATATCCATCAGGTGGCCCTGACAGCATGGGCCACCCCATGGACCCCTCCATATGCGGCCTCGCGGGCCAGGGCTTCAAAATGTGGCAGCAGGCCTGGTACCCAGTCGCAGGGGTCCGCAAGGAGTTCCGGGCACGGTCGCAGCTGTGACCCCTGTGACCGCGGTTTGTACGCCGCTGCTCCCACACACATTCTCTTATTTGAAACACACTGACAGACACACTCACTGACTTGACACACACTGACATTCACTGACAGACACACTCACTGACAGACAGATACACATTCTCTCATACACAAATGTACACATTATAGTGTACTGTGTGGTGTCTCTGGTTTTGTCTTTCAGGTAATCTTGCAGTTTGGAAGAATGGAGGAGCTGATGGAAGAAGTTCGGAAGGCAGTTTAGCAGAAAGGAGTTGCATGGCTTCAATCTTGTCTTGGAGACGATCTGGGCACAGCTGGGCCTTCAGCGCTTCCAGGGACTCATCCTGCCAGGAGAACCACGCCGCCCCATTGTTTGAGCCTCAGCAAGCAGCAATGTGGTCGGAGAAGGAAGAGCCCGTCTGTGTAGCCTGAAGAGGTGGATGCCTGGATGTGTTCCTGGGAACGAGCCTGTCAGGATACATTCGGGCCACAAATTGGTACAGTCGGTGACGTTGGAATGTTCGCGCAGCAAACAGGTATCCTGCAAAACTGCCGAACGTTTGGGCTGCCAACAGGAATCTGCCAAACGTTTGGGCCGCGAACAGGGGACTGCCTCATGTTTGGCCGCTAACGGGTATGCATTGGATCTCCCGAACGGTCGGTCCGCAAACTTAGGACATCAACAAGTGCTTCTGGTTTGGGAATTCAGGGGAACAAGGCAGTGAACAGGAGAAAGACTCCCCCTTTGACGGCGGGCTCGGCAGCAGGCATGGAATACTCTGGGAGTGCTGCAAGGACCAGGGACGAGGAGGATGGTGCAGTAACAACTACGGGTGAGTTGGCCACTGACACAGTTGGTCACTTTGTTACTGGCATTAGTAAGGGGGGGAGCCGGGAGCACAGCGGGGCGTCCCCACTTCACTTAGGAGAGACAGCGGGGGATAGCCCGATAGGATTTCCCTACGTGTGGGCGGTCATCACCGCATTCAGGACTCGGACGTCAGCTCACCTAAGGATGCTAAAGGGTGGAGCTCTAGATATCGCTCTAGGAGTGTTCTTAGGGAGCAGGGGCACCTGGAGACGGCAGGGGGTCACCTGGAGACACTGCCCTAGGCCGGCGCTCAGGTCACCCTGTTAGGAGAGAAGGATATCGCATACCAGCTGGAGTTCCCAGGAGCGTGATGATAGACGGCACAACCCGCTTGGGCCTACGGGGTCAGGTCTCTGCCTTATTAGCCCCAGTCAGACGATAGGGAGGTCAGGGTGCAATTGGACGGCCTACCCAGGATGTTTTCTGTTTCCAGGTCCCCAGGACAGTCACCCACGGAGAGGGTGAGACCACGCGTGGTGGACACATGGCGAGAGGCACCGCTGCGCTGGCGCCAGGACAATGACACTCGGGATGCAGCCTCACAGCCTTCGGTGGCAAGAGGTTCAGATGGTGAGTCAGCTACTAACCATAATTCTGAGGCTCTTTTTGAAGGTTTGAAATTATTTTTAGAATCTTGGAGTGTGAGTTCGGGTGCGGACTTTAGTCAGGTATGGATGCCTATCGGAGGGCAAAGGAACAGGCCGGGGGGGTCCCGGTAGTGGGGAGGAGTGCAACACGTGATATGATGGCAATAGCGGCGCCCTCGTCAACTAAGGACTTCAGGCACGAAAGGGCCGATCTGATTGGGGGGTCCCTGAGGTAGCATGCCAAAACATGCACATGTCTTTTGCTGGACCTTTGGGCTGTCACCTCAAGCCCGAAGTAAAGGAAAGAATTTGGAAGGGGGAAATCATGGAGATTTTTTCACTTCTCCCTTTGGATGAGTACATTGATCTCAAGGACAATGACAAAAAGGATGGTAAGAAGGAGGAGGAGGAGAAAAAGAGACATTATTGGAAATTCCCGAAGTCATTTGGTAATTGGCTTCGGGCTGTTTGCATCCTAGCCAGTGTCATGGGCAAAAAAGCCCCGGATCGCTGTTTACAATTGTTCTGCTCTCTGGACGGTATCTGGGAAGCATATAAGACATATGGAGGCTTGGCATGGTGGCGTTATGACGAACAATTTCATCAGCGCCTCTCGGTCAATCCGGGATTGAGGTGGGATCAGATGGATCTCCCGCTTTGGATGAAGCTGAAGATGGTGCAGAAGGCATCCCCCTTTCAGTCCAGGGCCGGCGCCGGACCTTCCTCCACCTCATCGGTTGCTCCTAAAAAGGGTTCCTGCTGGGAGCCACTTGCCTGTTCAAGCACGAATCTTCGGGATGTGGGGGGAATCATGGCTACAATTGATGCTTCAAGCGGGGTAAGTCGTCTGCAGGAGGTGGACCTTCAGGGACGGCAACCGCACTCGCTGCCGCCGGGGGTGTCACAGGTGAAGGTAGGCGCAATGTTGCCATGGCTAAACAGCTATGGTAATCAGGCAGATGCGACGTTACTATGGAACGGGTTTTTTAAGGGTTTTGTTATTCCATTCAAAGAGAGGGAGGTGGTCCGGAGTCAGTGTAATTTAAAATCCATGGAGAAATATCCTGGTATTGTGTGTGAAAAGTTGCTCAAGGAGGTGCAACTGGGAAGATTGCAGGGCGTTTGCGGAGCCCCCACTGGCAGACCTTTGGGTTTCTCCTTTTGGGGTGGTGCCCAAGAAGGAACCTGGTAAGTACCAGCTTAAACATCATTTATCGTATCCAAAGGACACATTGGTGAATGATGATAGAGATCTCTGATCGGTTTCATATGCTTCATTTGACCACGCGGTCGAGTTAGTGTGGCGGGCTGGTCAAGGGTCATTGATGGCAAAGGTGGATGTGGAGGCGGCATTTTGTTTATTTCCAATACACCCCGATTATCATCATCTATTGGGCTGCTTTTTTGAGGGGCAGTACTTCATGATTTGTGCTTGCCTATGGGCTGTTCCATCTCTTGCGCTTACTTTGAAAAATGTAGTTCCTTTCTGCAGTGGGTGATCAAGGTGGAGGTGGGCACTAGGTTCATAGTCCATTATTGAGTAGGGCCTGCGGGTTCGGTTGTGTGCCGGTGTCGGTTGCGAACATTGGAATGGGTCGCACAAGTTTTCGGAGTTCTGTTGGCTTGTGACAAGACGGTGGGTCCCACAACGTGTTTGTCCTTTTTGGGTCTGGAGATCCATTCGGTATGGGGTGAGTTTCACCTGCCGGAGGACAAGCTGATTGCTCTTCGGCAGGTGGTATCGGAGGTCAGGGGGTCCAAAAAGGTTACATTACGGGCGCTTCAGTCATTGCTGGCCAACAGAATTTTACTTGCTGGTTGATTCCGGTGGGTCAGGTATTTAACAGGTTCCTAGCTAGGGCAACGAGTGGCGTGGCATTCCCAGACCATCGGGTCTCGGCATCCATGAGGGCAGATTTTGATGTCTGCGCAATTTTTCTACCGCATTTCCACGGGCGGGTATTTTTTCGGAAAACAGCGGTTTCTTCCCCTGATCTGGAATTGTTCACGGACGCATCGGGGAGTATGGGTATGGAATTCATAATCTAGCCTTTTTAGAGTTTTTTCCATTGGTGGTGGCATTGGCCTTGTGGGGGCACCAGTTGAGAGATAGGAAGGTGATCTTTTTCATGGACAACATGTCCGTAGTGGACACGGTCAATGGTCTATCTGCTACTTCGATCCCTGTGGTTCGGCTTCTTCACCAGTTTGTCCTCTATTGCATGAAGTTTAATGTGGTTTTTAGAGCTAGACATGTACCTGGGTTGTTGAATGTTGTCGCTGATTCGCTCTCTCGTTTTCAGTGAGCAAAGGTTTCGATCAGCAGCTCCGGGAGCGCTGGAGGAGGAAATTTCATGTCCGGAGGAAGTGTGACAGCTCGGGACCTCATGCTTGGTGGATTCATAAGAGGGTCGTTAGTGCCATCAATGTGGGTGGCCTACGTTAAGGTTTGGCAAGAATGGGAGAGGGCAGTGGTCTGTGCAGGGGGTCTTGACTCCGAGTGGGCTCGTTTTGATACTCTGTTGTGGTTCGTTTGTAGGGTATTCACTTCGGGCGCATCTCCTTCTGTGGTGGGGTGGAACATGGCGGCGCTAGGCTTCTAGTTCAAACTTAACGTCTGGGACGACATTACCAAGCATTTCATTGTTCGTCAGGCCCTTAAGGGTTATCATAAAGGGAGGACGTCGTGGGATTTGCGGTGCTGGTGTCTTTTAAGATTTTGCAAGGGCTGCTTAGCACGCTTCCAGAGGTTTGTTTTTCAGCGTGTGAAGTGCTTTTGTATTCAGTAGCATTTAGTTGGGCCTTCTTTGGGGCATTTCGGGTGAGTGAACTGGTTAGCGGCAATAGATTTGGCTGTGGAGGTTTGCAAAGTTCGGATGTCGAATTATGGGATGATTGGATGGTGTTACATTTGGAGTGCTCTAAGACTGACGTTTTTGGAAAAGGTTGCTCGGTGGTGCTATTTTCGTTGCCAGGGGTCAATGTTTGCCTGGTGTATTCAGCTTTCACCTTTACGGCAGTACAGGCTAAGGTTCTGGGTTCATTTCTCTCCTCTTTATCTATGTTCCATTTTATCAAGGTCTTTCGGTTGGCTCTGGCGCATATGGGTTTGGTTCCGTCGCAATTTGGGACACACTCTTTTAGGATTTGGGCTGCGACCGAATCTACGCGACTGGGTTTAAAGAAGGCTTTGGTTAAAAAGATCGGTAGGTGGGAATCCGTGCGTTTTAAGACATATGAATTTCCCTAGCTCATTGCCCTGTCGGGGTTTTTTGTTCCTGGTATCCGAGAGTGCGTTTTCTTGTCCTTGTTATTGGTATTCCTCGTATTTGACTGGCTATTCCTGATTATTCTAATCTCTGGTTTCCTTGCCTTTTGTATTTCTGGCTTCCTTGACCTCAGCTTTCCCTTGACCATTCTCTGTCTTTCAACGTATTAATCCGGCCATTCTAAGGAATGGTTTATGTTCTGTCTATTTTTCTATTCTATGTAGATGTTACATAGTTTTGCGTGTTGGATCACATTAGTAGTCTTGACAGAAACAAGTTTCTAGATGGAATATATTTCCATGTGGGTGGTCAAATGATCCATAGACTCATTGTCCTGGTTGTATGGTTGGAAATGTCTACTTCCAAAGAGACTGTAAGTGCATTTGAGCAGGATCCTCATCTACCTATTGTTCCTGTAAAATTTGATAAATGTCTCATTTATTGTTAATTTCCCCCTTTTACAATACTGTAAAGCGTTCCGGAATAAGTTGGCACTATATAAATACCAATAATAATAATAATATGAAATAAGGACAGGTGAGCAGATCTTCAAGAGAGCAAATTGCATCACTGGGGACATCCATAATGGGCTGGCCTGCCCAGGAAATCAGTGTGACCACCTGTCAAGTGTCACAAGATCTATACTCAAACACGCAGGAAATGGGTAACTCAATGGGAGAAACTGAGATAGACGTATTACTGGACCTTAGAATGGCCGGGTTTAACATATAAAACAAAGAGAGACAGAGTCAGACAGATACATAAAAGGTACTAGCCAGGTCAGAGATACAGATAATTTGAATACATAGAACAGGCTGGGTCAGGACCACAGAGGTACTCAACATTCCTAAAAACTAGCCAAAGTCAAAGCCAGACTACTCATAGAAGACTTAAGAATTGCACTAACCAGGAACTAAGGTATAAACCACGATAGGGCACAGAACTATAGTTACAACAGGATTATATAGGACTACTTAGGCTCTGATTGATCCACGTCTGTGACCCCAAAAAGTGCGGAAATGAGGTAGCCTGTGTAATGCACACAATTCTGAACCAGAAGTGACTTTATGTAAATTTTTAACACTTCAGGATGTGCCCATAGAGCAGACATAATTGCCATACGGAAGCAGGTCGCGCGTCCGACCACCGTACTGGCGTTGTCAATTGGGTAAGTATTGTTCCAGTCAATCACGTTAGGCTGATAGCCTCCTGGCCAGCCTCCACCTTGCAGGACCATACAGAGAGAGCTGCTGGCATGCTCTTCGCATGGTCCTAATGCCCGCTTGCACAACGTGAGTGCGTCCAGTGATACACCCATCCTGTACTTCACAGGAAAAGCTCCCTAGTGACCCCAAATTTGAGAAACAAGGATCTCATACCTTAATTTAATAAGTTTCCCAAAAGATGTAATACTTTTAGAGAAACTATCCAAATGATTCATCTACAAAACCTCCCTTAGACTTTAATGCTGATTTTTGTAGATAACTCAGGTGGAACTTTTTTTTTAATAATACTGAACTACTTGGAAAGCCTTTAAGCCAGATTTGATAGTCGCCAGACACTATTTTCCTTCACTCTTTCTTATTTCAATAGTCTATCCTTTCGATTGTTGCATTGCCCCTAGTGCCCACTTTTCTAATTTGTTTCCCCTTTGTTCTGTCAGTCATTCTCTTCTGCATTTCTGTTAATGCCATTCATGTCAGCTTTTCAAGCCCTCCTTATAAAATACTTCTGAAGGAGAAATGGTTATCTAGATCGAATGAGGATCACACGAATGAAGTCCAGACTAAGTTTCTGGATATGACAAGTCTTACAGCATCACCTTAATAATGTTCGTGATATCACTTTAGCATGTTTCATTCTCTGCAACTGAACTGTAAACACATGAATTCTTCAAGACAATCAACCTTAACACATTGAGATAATTTCTTCACAGTAGGAGAGAAACATGAGAACAAAATTACGTACAAATTCATTAGGTGTACTGGGATGGCTGCAAAAGCAATGTACTCGGGGAGATGCTAAGTTCCAGAAACACCTGGGGTTTGAGTCACTTGGGGCACCAACCCATCCCATTGGTCATCTGGGGTAATGATCCCCTCACAACAGTTTCCTGGGGCATAACCCCGTACCAAGTCATCTCCCCTGTGGCAAAATTAGGGGGAATGGGAAAACGTGCCCTGGGTGTGAGGTGGAGAGGGGAAGCTTGAAGCAGTCCTTGCTTCTTTAACCACTAGACACGAGGGAATGTGCTCCAGCCTGAGCTCTTTTCACATGCCCATTAAGGTAGGACCCAGGAGGCAGGTTTGGTGTCTGTAAATGTGTGTGTGTGTGTGTGTGTGTGTGACTGTGTGTGTGACTGTAACTGTATGTGGCTGTAATTGGGTGCATGACTTTAAGTGATTGTGTGTTTGCCTGTAACTGTATGTGTGTTCTTGTAACTGCCTGTATTGCTGCAACTGTTTACGTGTGTTACTGTAACTGCCTGTGTGGCTGCAACTGTGTCTTTGTACCTGTAAATGTTTGTGACTTTGTGTCCTTGAACAGTGACTGTGACTATGTATGTGACTGTGTGCCTGTGATTATGTGTATGGTGTCTGTGTGTGTGACTGTAACTTGGTGTCAATTGATGGTGGTGTGTGCCACTGTGTGCATGTGTCTGTGTGTGTAACTGTATGGTACATAGTGTATGTGTGTGACTGTGCTCACCTGACTACTTTGTCTTAGACTTAGCTACACCTCTGCCCCTCTCCCTTAGTGACTTAGCTACACCTCTGCCCCTCTCCATTAGTGACATAGCTACGCCTCTGCCCCTCTCCCCTAGTGACATAGCTACACCTCTGCCCCTCTCCCTTAGTGACATAGCTACGCCTCTGCCCCTCTCCCCTAGTGACATAGCTACACCTCTGCCCCTCTCCCTTAGTGACATAGCTATGCCTCTGCCCCTCTCCCTTGGTAACCTGGTGAAGAACTATACTTCATGGTATTTCTTTTTATTATAGGCAGCTGCATTGAGAAACAAATATTACAAATAATTTTAAATAAAATAACATTTTTATCCTCCAGTCCTTTACACTAACTGAAGCTTGTAGCTAAAGAGACCAACATCCAGGGTTCCATCTCCCAAAGCGCCCCCAGCAATGCCTATGCATTCCGCAGAACATCCACTATGAAATGACTGACCATGTAAAATGTTTCCCTATTTAGGATGTGATGTTACTGTATTTTTGTGAAGATGCTAATTAAGTTGTGGCGGACCTGGTATCAATCCCTGGGGTTGCCCAAACCCATATTGAGTCCATACGAACAAACCTGTATCCCCCAGTTCGGGAACAGAATAGAACCTGTGTGGTTCCCCTGTTATTGAATTAGAACACCGACCACTCCTGCCTGTTAACCGCAATTAAGGAGTACTTGAGTGCTTTCCCTGGGTGGCCGCTGTTCGTATAGCCGACCGCACGTGGTTCAGTACTTTGCCATTTTGTCTTCCGAACGCAGGCAGCGGTACTTGATGGTTGAGTGCGTGGAACTAATTTCAGCTACACGTTCTCATGATCCCCGGTCAAGATGGTACTGCTGCTTGTATACTTGAACAGTTCGGAGAACGGCGTTAAGGAGGCAGACACTACCGAACAGGGGGAGCATTCGTATCCTAACAGCCAGAGGATGGGTTCATCAGTGTTCATGTGAGAACCCCTGAAAGATGACCGGTTGTAGCCTTGTTTTCTCTGGAACTGTTTTGGGGCATCACCTTGTGGCCAACCGGTCAAAACTTAATTTGGATGGCATTCCCGAACCAACAAAGGGATCTGAGTGATATTTCAGCAAAGTGTGCACTCAGATCCAAGCTATTCGGTGATATGACTTTCGTGGGGTTCTGGAGTTACTAAGATGTATTTTTGGGGTGTTTTAAATTATTGTAGACTTTTCTGTACCTGAGAGATAATTAATTTATAGATTTTTCTCACACAGTTATCTCTCAGGCACAGAGGATCCTGGGACGAAAAGCCCTGTATTCTTGTATGAGAGACCCCATGTAGGCGTATGTGCATAAAAGCCATGTGTGGCCAAAATAAAATCAGTTGACTCCCAGAACTGTGTGTCGTCCAGTTACTGGGGGAATGGGCTATGATCACTGACCAGCGTCTTCTTCCAGCTCTAGAAGATTCCAGCTGAGATTTTGTATTTTAGGATTAAGACTTCACTCGCGGTCAGGATTCACTAATATGCCCAACACGCAGAATTTAAGTAAAAAATAAGTAAAAAATCCTCATAATAAAGCTTCAGCAACTACATCCCATGCATTGTAGTTGCTGTGACAGAGAGCAGGAGAAATGCTTACAGGAGGGTTCTGCTGTTCTTTCCTGTCTCTCAGTTGTCTACATAGCATTGATTGACAGCATTGGTTAGCATTCCTGCTAGCACCATATATAGATTATTTTCATCACATTATATGTATCTTTTTTTATATGTATTTTCTACTTGGTAGATCATCAAATCTTCATAAGATGTGTAGACAAATTTCTAAATAATTTCCTAAGGCATATTCGCACCCTCATATATTTGTATGTTCTTAGACTTGAGAAAGTTTATATTGATCTGCTTATAATTAAGATGATATGAATATATATTCATACAAAATTGGCAGATTTCTGTAAAACTGCAGATGGCAAACATGCCAAGTTAGGTGCCAATCTCAGTTTTAAATTTTATTTTGGTACAGCAGTAGATTTCTCTATAAAATACCCCAAAGGGTATACAACATCCGTAATATCTTTCGGAGCTCCCTGGCTGTAGGACTGGATTTCCAAGTAGACAGGGAAGGCAATGGCCTATAGGTACCTGTCTACGAGGGGCACATAACCTTACTACAATTGTTCTTTTTCAATATATATAACATACTGTTTAATATTGGTAAGTGGTAATCTAAAGTGTTTTTATTTTGAGAATTCTTTCTAGTTGGTGGGATAGGATAGGAGATGTGAGAATTCTGTGCCTAAAAGCACCTGAGATGCCTGCCTCCTGACTTTGCTTAGAGGTTTGAGGTCAAGGCGCAGTCGGATTTGTAAGCGCCAGCACAGTAGGGAAAATCCTGTTTGACACCAAACAAAAAGACCCAAATGTAAAATCCCCTCTCAGACCTTCAGGCATCCTTCCTTGAACCGCAATGTGTCATTGAATAAACAGCGTGGCGTATCCTTCACACCTCCTGTCTCTCTCCTTGACTCCCTCCCCCCAGCCTTACGTCTCCACCCCAGCCTGGGGGCACGCAGCCATGCTCCTGCCAGGCCGCAACGAGAACTGGCATGTTGGTGACTGCATAGCAGACAGGAGGGAGTCTTGGTACATGTATTAACCCCTCCTATGCCAGGGAGCATTTGAACACAATGCAAAAACAATTTCATGACATATTAAATAAAGTACACACGAAAGCCGCGCTTATATATTTTATATTTAACAAATGGAATCAAAGAACCTTATTTAGTGTTTAAGAGTTGGCACTTTTCAAAACTGGTTTTATTTGTGTAGTGAATATTTTTCACTAAACGGTGAATTGTGTGGAATGAAGAGAGAATTGCAAAATTGTATATAGATTTTAGTAAGGTTAAGAATAAAGTTTAAATTGATAGGAATTCAAATCAATTATAATGTTTGTTTATTTATTGGTCAAACACTTTTTTAATAAGGTGCAAGGGTACATAGACAGCATGCAGTGAACTGTGTAAGGTGAAATTACAAGCATTGGAAATGTGTAAGTGAGAGACACATAAGACATATTATTATTATTATTATTATGTTATTATTATTTATATAGTGCCATCAAATTCCGCAGCGCTTTACAATGGGTGGACGAACAGACATGTAGTTGTAACCAGACAAGTTGGACACACAGGAACAGAGGGGTTGAGGGCCCTGCTCAATGAGCTTACATGCTAGAGGGAGTGGGGTAAAATGACACAAAAAGGTAAGGATAGTATTAGACTAGTGACAGTTGCAGAAGAGGAATCAGTCAGGAGCTATTAACAGTTTAATTGATACGCTTTTATGAAGAAGTGGGTTTTTAACGATTTTTTGAAGGAGTGGAGACTGGGTGAGCATCTAACGGAGGAGGGAAGCGAGTTCCACAGGAACAGTGCAGCCCTCGAGAAGTCTTGAAGGCGAGCATCAGAGGTGGGAGTAAGGACAGAAGATAGACGTAAGTCTTCAGCAGATCGTAAGGGCCTAGACAGGACATACTTGTGTATAAGGGAGGATATATAGGTGGGAGCAGCATTATGTAGAGATCTGAAAGCAAGAACCAGAATTTTAAATTGAGCCCTATATCTTACAGGCAGCCAATGTAGGGACTGACAGAAGGGTGAGGCGTGGAAGGTGCGGGTGGACAGGAAGATGAGCCTCGCTGCCGCATTCATTATGGACTGTAACAGCCGCAAGTTGAGAGCACGTTAGATCACTGAGAAGTGGATTACAGTAGTCAAGGCGAGAAAGGACAGTGGAATGGACCAGCACCTTAGTCGCATCTGGTGTTAAGTAGGATCGGATGTGTGCAATGTTTTTGAGATGGAAACGACAGGATTTGCCGATAGACTGAACATGAGGCTTGAAGGAGAGGTCGAGGGCAAAGAAAACACCTAGGCAGTGAGCCTGCGTGATGGAGCTGATGATAGCACCATTGACTTGGAGGGAGACAGATGCAGGAGTAACAACACTTGAGGGAGGAAAGACCAGAATTTCAGTTTTGGTCAAGTTGAATTTAAGAAAGTGGGCAGCCATCCAGTTAGAAATAGCAGAGAGGCAGTCAGAGACACTAGTCAAGAGGGACGGGGAGAGATCAGGAGAGGACGGGTAGATTTGCATGTCATCCGCATAGAAATGATATTGGAAGCCAAAGGAGCTAATAAATTTACTACTGGAGGCAGTGTAGATGGAGAACAGTAGGGGACCAAGGACTGAACCTTGGGGGACACCAACAGAGAGGAGTTGGGGAGAAGAAGCAGAGCCAAGAAACACAGAAAGAGCGCTGGGAGAGGTAGGAGGAGCACCAGGAGAGAGCAATATCTTGTTGGCCGGTATTGCAGAGGATGAGAAGAAGCTGTTGATGATCAACAGTGTCAAAAGCTGCAGACAGGTCAAGGAGAAGTAGGCTAGAGTAGTGACCATGAGATTTTGCAGGGAGTAGATCATTGGATACTTTGTTCAGTGCCATTTCAACAGAGTGCTTAGCGCGGAAACCAGACTGAAGCGGGTCTAGCAGAGAGTTGGACTCGAGGAAGTCTGTCAATCTCGCACACACAACTCTTTCAAGGATCTTGGATGCAAAAGGCAGTAGCGAGATAGGACGGTAGTTGGATGGGGAGTTAGGGTCAAGTTTGGGCTTCTTTAGAATTGGGGTTATAGCTGCATGTTTGAAGGGAGATGGAAATATACCAGAGGAGAGAGAGAGATGGAGAATTTTAGTGAGAGGTGTAGAAAGAGAAGAAGACAGAGTATGGATGAGATGAGAGGGAATTGGATCTAGGGAGCAGTATATACGTATGCTGTATAACACGGAAGAGAAAAAATATATATGTAGCCAAACTTAAACACTGCTGCGTATCTCACAGTTAAATTCTGTTTTGAGTAAAGCAAATAAAAAAATGGAAGATACATTTCTGCAGCCCTTGTTGTGCATTGCCAGAAGACAATCCCAGACCCTGGAATGTCAAGAGCTGAAGGCCGGACAGGGCCTAAAACTTTGCACCTGTCTATCTCTGCTGGGTACACGGCCCGATGTCTGCCCCCTGAGGTGGTAGTCTGCTTTAGGCAATACCAGACAATATTTCCGGTATACTGTGACTGGATGGTGTCGTCTCCGACTTCTCTCGCCTACTCGCTATCCGGCAGAAGAAATTCTCAAATATGGCGTCCATCTTGCTCAGAGTGTCTGTCAACTATGATATGGTTGAGAGCAGGCCCAAAGTGCTGCCATCGCCGTCGCAATGTGGAACTAGGTATGTTTCCTCTTTGATAAGTGGGCTCCTGGGACCGGAATGATACCCACTGGTCCAAAGGGAGGTGGGAGGGGGGGGAACAGGGACTCTTTACGATTTACTGAATGGTTAAGACAGCAGGAGAGCAGTCACCTCTCTAATGTCTATACAGCGACTATGCCGCCAGTAAAACAGAGCCAGGCAGTGGTCAAACTCGTTAATGCTGGTGTCAGTGCCACCTGCTGATTGACCCCTAGTTTGAATCCTTGCGATAGTCGAAAAATTCTCCTTTCAAACACAAAGCACAGGATTCTGCTGAAGAGTTACTGCACTTTGCTTCCACTCCGAATCCCGGCCACGCTCAGTACCTTGGTTTAAAATTTTATGGCAAAGAAGTCGAATTGGAAAATTCTTCCCATTCGTCTATATTGTTATTTCTGCCTAAAATTTTAAATTTTGAAATTCTCGACAATTAACACTTAATTTCCCACTTTGGATGTTAAAATAAGACAGTGGTAAAAATGAGACGGCAAACAACCCCCCCATTGTAAATATATTAATTAAACACGCACAGGGTCATTCACCAGATAGAATTAAAAAATAAACGTAAAATTTTATGCAGAAATAGCCGAATCAAAACACTTCTCCAAGTCAGCTGTGTTTTAAGTTTCATTATTTTGGTGTAAAAGGTGCAATTTATTTAATCCTGGCCAATTAACAGTTTTCTATGCTGTTCCATGTTTATTAAATATTATATTAGTATGAATATTGGTTGTGCTTCCCAGTGGTCCGCATTACCCTGTCTATGGTATTGAAAAGACCTATATAATACAGACCCTTCAAATTCCCCAATAAAGTAGTTGTGTGTTAATTAGGAGTAAACTTATACTTTAGATATATTAAAAAAATATTTCCAGTGATGCTACATTTTCAGTGAGGCCCGCTGTGCATCATGGGTAATGAAGTTCATATACAGTATAACACTGCAATGGCCATTAATGTATAAGCTTACCTGATAAAGTCATGTTACAGTGCTGCCCCTCACCAAATATATGTCCTATTAAGGGTTAATAAGATTGTAAGGGGAGATTAAATGATTTACCTAATGATGGGCATGCTTAATGACGGGATAATCCGTTATAAATTATTCGGCACACAAATATATTGCTACCATCATGGGGACACTGCATACACTTAGATACATTTTACTTTTCTTTATAGTTAGTTCCAAAAGCATCTTCTGAGGTATTCTACATCCAAACATATTTGTACCGTTAGAATTTTTGCTTAATAATTTATTTCTGTAATCAGCTATTTATCTATATATATTTATATGATTATTATTATTTTTATTTTTTTGGTGTTCTATGAAGGAAAAGGTATTTGGTATTTGTGTTCTTTGTTTTTGATGTCTTGGTAATGTCTACCTTTGTATATCTCTGTGAAAATGAATTTTAAAAATCATTAATTAAGATTGTAGGGGTTCATAAGAATCCCCATTTATGTCTCATTAAAGGTTTTGTCTTGTAGCTGAAGGCAGAAAGGTGAATTGTTTTAGTAGGACTCACGCAGAGCCGTAGTTAGGTCACTTGTCACCTGGGGTGTAAACCAATCTTGCACCCCCGAATTTTAAACTTTTGTGTGTTGCTTTCACACCCACCCTTTGTGTTTTCCTCCTAATCCACCTTCCAACTTGTTTGTGTTTCTCTTAAACCCTTTCACTTTCTTGTGTCCCTTTACCCACTTTACTTAATCTTTACCCCGTTACCTATTGTCTGTTTCTTAACCCTCTTAACCATTTTTGCCCTCCACATACAGTGACATGGATGCATACATTGATATGCAATCATCTATGCACTCACATATAAACATGGACATGCACAATCACAGACACAGACACAATCACAAATAGTCACAACATAAATAATGACATGGTTATTCATACAGTCCTTTACACATACATATACCAAGACACACAGTCACATGCACATAGTTAAACAGACATACACAGTCACATGCACATAGTCACATACATACAGTCACACTTCCGGACGCACAGAGTCAGATCGACACAGTCACACGGTAGTCAGGTGCACACAGTCACACACATACACTATGTAACATACAGCTCCACATGCAAGTACACACAGACAAATGCACACAAAGTTACAGTCACACACAGTCAGACAGCACACACATAATCACAGGCACACCATCACATACATAGTCATGGTGACTGTTACAAGAAAATGCTATCACACACAGTTACAGTCACAGGCATGCACACAGTTACAGGCACACACACAGCTTCACAGTCACACACAGTTACAGTCACACAAACACAGTCAAACACCACACAAATAATCACGGGCACAGTAACAAACATCAACACAGTCACTGTTACAAGGACACACAGTCTCACACACACAGTCACAGCCACACACACAGTCACAGCCGCACACACAGTTACAGGTGCACACACACAGTCATAGTGCAGCCACACACACACAGTTACAGTTTCACAGTCACCAAAACTGCCTCCTGGGTCCTATCTGCATGTGCATGGGTGGTGTGGAAGGAGTGGAGGACGGAGTGTCTAGGGGCACATCCCCTTGAGTTTCGTGTCCCTGCTTCCCCCTGCAATCGGCCGCTTCCAGGAAAGCATGGTTGGGCTTAATTTGGCAGTAGGAGGCTTCCCTGCTGCTGCATTGGTGTGGGTGCGGCGCCACTCTCCACCGTGCGCCAAGGGCACATGCTTCCCCAGCTACCCCTAGTTTTGCCACAGAACTCACCTAAGGGGTTTTCCTTGATGTGGACATTTAAGCTTAATACTTTAATGGCGATTGCAGTGGTACTAAAAACCTATTTTATTTAAATGTGCGCAGCAATGTATGCAGATACAGAGATGAAAAGAAAAATGACAAAGTAAAGCTATTTTTTTCATTATGATGTCATGTATCCCAGCATCCTTCAGCACTACGCCCTTCGTATTGCAATGGAGCGACTGGCTATCTCTGCTTGCTAGATCTCTGAATTCCCTGACCCTATCTCCATTTTATTTTGGTAAGTTTCACTGGTTCTAACAGATACACAACATATCTATCTGATTCTGTCAATTGCCCACAATAAATGGTTTACCATAGTTGCTCTGATTAGTCAGTGAGATAACTTTACAGTTGAACAATGTGTCTACTTTCTTATTCCATTTATGTAATGTTGGCCCCTTGTCAAAAAGGTTAAGAATTACTGAATGTAAACATAAAGTGCCCCTTTAAATTCAGTATTTGATTTATATCCATGAATAATACAACTTTTCTCTTTGCTTGTATTCTGTTTTATACAATGTTTCTTTAATGTGTATGTTCAGGATTACAAACGTTTTACAATTTTCAAACACAGACAATCCAGTGATTTGAAATACTTTCCAAGCAGTATTTTTGCCAGTAATTACAGTATTTGTGCTGGATAAATTAAAAGAACCCTAAAGGACCCAGACCACTTCATCTTAATGAAGTAGTCTGGGTGTGTTGGCCATTTCATTTTTGCTGCCACCAATTCCATGTGTTCCCTATTACGGGTTTATATGTATGTAGGGGTTTAGAAAGATACCCCTCTCTGTCTCATTAAAGGTTTTATCTTTTAGCTGAAGACAGCAAGGTGAACTGTTAGTATAAGACTCAGCCAAGAGGTGACGTGGCAGGTGAGCTTACACTTAAATGGCCATTGGAGTGATACTGAAAAACATTGTTATATGAATGTGCCTAAGGATTAGTGTGCAAGAAACTTTTTTCTTTGGTTTTTATTGTTTATGAGAGCGCCCGAGGGTCCTCTATATTGAAGGCTTGATTGTTTTTAGACGGACGTGAAGCTGAACAACCTGAAGTGTGGCCTTCGCCTGGCAGTGGTGTTGGTGTTGTGAGGACTTCTGGACCCTAATGTCACAGAGATTGTGCCAACTAAAGAATGATACTCACCTTCTGGAGGCAGGTCAGGGTTGGCACGGAAGGAGGCCCTGAACACCCATGCCAGCGCATTCCTGTTATATAACGATGCATCTCATTAGTGTAGCCTACCTGGTCGAAAAGCCAACCGAGGGCAGACCTTGACCATACCTGGACGAAACCTGGAGGAATAAATGGAGATGCCGAATTCTATCCAAGTCCCTATACAGAATTATAAGGGGGTGGATTTGAGCACCTCTAGTTGCTGTATCCATAGAGAAATGGTGATGGCTCCTTCCCAAACTCAGGGCTGGTGTGGTAACCTCGTCTGGTCTAGTAGAAGTGCCTTCTCAGGAGGTCCTCACAAGAGAGCACTGCTCTTGTCTAGCCTAGGCATTGGATGACTGTTCAATGCTCATGAGATGTCCAGTACTCTAGTGTCCCTCATGTGGCATCTATCATTTATTTTTGCTACGAGCCCTTCCTGTGGTCCTCATACTTTCTGTCGAATCTTGAACCAATGCATATGTTGTGTTATGATTTTTATTTTCCTCATTATAATTTACAAGCACTGTGTTCTTCATGCCTTTATTTTTATTATTTCAAAAGATGTGCAGTCTATCATATATTATACTTCTACGTAGGTTAATCTGTATGTTACTGAACAATATTCAGCTACTTTGACAATATCCATGATGTATCACTGCACAAAACAAAAAAGAACATTTCTCTGCTTAGGCCATAGTAACTGTTTTTTTTCTTTTTAACCTACTTTTTGCAATTTAATTTGTATTTAATTACAATTCAGTGTATAGTGAGTAAATGCCAGTATTTAAGTTGGTTCACCACTAACCATGATTTCATCTTTGTTTATCTTTTTTTATTTTTGAGGTTACAATCTTTTGACGTCACAGTCGTTAACACCGATTTAATCTGCGTGTTTGCCAAATATGACATCATCCGATGCAGCGTTAGAAGTAGGGATAAAGATCCTAAGTGTTAATGAAGAGTACATATGGAGATCAGGGCAGAGGAAAATGTTATAAATAATGTCATAAAAATGCTCTATCGGTAGAAAGTAGAAGATAATAGCCAATATGCCTATTTACACGTCTCTACTGTATGTTCACTTTGCCACTTTGGAGTTGGTCAAAATTCAGCTTCGATCTGTGGTAGATAATGTTCTCCAAACTTTGGATGAAACTGAATGTGTGTTTTCAAAGTGATTACAAACCAAAATGTCACCACATTTTTCTGTTGGTAACACTGTCATATTTTAGAATTGTTATTAACATGTAGCTCCAACTCTTTTTTAGAAATACGTTTTTTTTTTTTAAATTTACAATGCCATATTGGACATAATTCACTAGGACCCATCTATATAAACCTTTAAAATAAAGCAATAACTTACCTGGAATCCAGCGTTGGAATCCCATTGCTGTATTTTATTCCTCCATCCATTATCACTGATGCCCTCTCGTGGTCTAAGTGAATGCTTTTCATAAAAAAACTGAGATTAGAGAGGTATGCGGGTTGGGAGGAGACATAGATGCTTCCCCTTGCAGTTACGCTCCCACGGTACAAAAGTGACAAAAGACGGTCCGGAATATAAGGTGTAACTAGCCCACAACACAAATAACTCTAAATACTCAGCGTTCCAAACTGAAAAGTTGCACATACAGTGTCAGGGTCTTACCTGGGTTGGGAGTCTGTAGCGCAGATATGTTGCTCACCCTTGCAGATAGCCACAGGCCAAGGTGGTCAGGTAAGAATTCATCTGGCCTGTGGGTCTGTGCATGGGGGCTGTGCAGGATGAAGTACCAAGTCGCAGGACAGGCAAGGACTCAAACAGCAGGGTTGTCAAGGGATAGCCGAAGTCAAGGGATGCCAGAGGTCAGAGTAAATGTAGTCAGAAGCCGGGGTCAATAGTAAGTAGCAGATCAAACGACAAGTAACCCTTTAACTTAAAACTAGGCTTAATGTCACATCATGATTAGCCACATGTGGCTACCACCATACAAAACTGATACTTCATAAAAAACCTACCTGCCTGTTTGAACCCTTTTATAATGCAGTGGAGATTATATGAAGTGTCATGAGCCTGTGTTCCAAATCGACACTAATATTAGTATGTTTCTCTAATGTCCAAAGCAAATATTGAGTATAGGGTGTTTATTTGATGTATATCTATTTCCTATGTTATTTTGTTATTACAACGGTTATTTGTATTTAATTTAATTTCATTGATTAACAAGGAACCGTTTCTGTGTTAGTTCTGCTGATGTGTAATAAAAAAACACTGAGATTTAGTGAGGTTTGGTAGTTAGAAAAGTCATTCCTGTTGTTTAGCAAGTTCCTGTAGGTGCTCAATTTGATAAGGGTTCGATGATTTGATGATTGTGTTAATAAACTCTCTTTGTAAGAATTGTGGATGCTTAAGCTTGAATGTTTAACATAATATACAGTATTCTGTTTAACAGAACAATAATGGTTGAATATATCAGTGAGATTGTGTTAATTTCGACATCATCAAAGGCTCATTGTCAGCCATGAGTGAGTCTATTCTTATCGTCTAACCAAACGCTGTGATTGAGACCTTTAATATTTACACCTCAGGGTCAGCGATATATTAAGGAGAATGAGGTATCTCATTGAATTCAGACAAAAGGCAACTTTATAGTTCAATATTCATGTAAGGAGAAAATATTATAAATCCCAACTGGCTAGGTTACCAGTCCTTGGAGCATATCACACTAAGAGCACTCTTATTGACCTGTAGATGTAGATTCAATTCTTCACCCGGGAATCACGAGGCATGGTAGCATGTACCCAACAGGAAGGCAATAGAGAAAGCAAATCGGGGGACATTTAATGGTGGAAGAAAACACAGTAAAGACTAAGATTTAGAGGTGGCCAGAGAGGAAGACACAATAGACACTCCTGTAGAGGAAGGATACAGCATATTCCAGATGTATATTGTGAAGAAATAATATACACAGGTAAAATAAGCTTTAAATAACATGGAAGACAAGAGGGTGGACATCGATGGGAGAAAGATACTATGACAGAGGCAGGCCGCAAGTAGAGTCCAGAAGAGAGTACGGGGTGGGAGAGACTAGTAAAAGAATAAAAAGTTAAATGTAAAAAAACAGAGAGAGAAATGGGTAGTGGGGGTAAGACCAAGCAAGAGACTGACTAAAAGAGATGATAATGGAAAAGAGAAATTAAATGGCAGAGGGATATCAAGAAAGATGATACAGCTGAAAGGGTGAGGAACAGAGGCAAGTGGAGAGACATAGGAGAAAAAAAGCCAGTGAAAGAGAGGAACATAAAAGAATGCAAATGGGTAAAACAGGGATATGGAGACAAGAAAAAAAAGAAAACGTCACTAGTCGAAGAGGTAACAGTAAATTGTATGCTGGCTCTTCACCTGCTCATTAATGCAATTGACAAACAGTGAGTCATGGAGCTGTGACGCATTATATAAATCACATAGACGTGGTCAAGATGATAAGCTTTTGCTTAAGCATACATTAGGATATGGAATACACAATAACCAAGCAATTTTGACCATGCTGTGATTGTTAGTGCCAAACAGACATTGTGGTTCCAGTATCTCCGAAACAGCTGACCTCCCTAGATTTTAATGCACAACAATCCTGTAGATTACAGAGAATGGAGCCATAAACAAAGAATCTTACTCCTTCAGGGACAACAGCATGCCAAGACTATGATGGGGGGGGGGAAAAGCATTTACTTACCTTGGACATGAAGGAGTTGATGAATGAAGAAACATGGCTGGACTTGTTTGAACAAATAGAAAGGCCATAAAATCTTAAAATAGCCACTCTTAAGTTTATACTTTGAAGGAGATGGGTCACAGCAGCAGCTAATCATGCTCGATTAAAGGAACACTCCAGAGCCCTAAAGCACTTTAGCTTGATGTAATGCTTTATGTATAAGGAGTGTGTCCTATTTTTTTCATTTTACAAAAATTTCAATAGAAATTGGCATTTTTATAAATAAACATTGTTACACCTTCCCTAGCTGTCCATCAGACAGCCGGTCCTGTTACTTCCTGGTTTGGTTAGCTCAGTGGAGCTAAGCTCAAGAGGCAGCAATTGCCAGATCACCTGCCTTGCAAAGAGTTCTTATTCAGCTGCATTGTGAAGTCTGTGATTGGACAGCCATAGAAAGTCTGGGCGGGGTGAGAAGGGGAGGGCTTGTAAAGGTAACAGACAAGAGATCTGCAGCTTTTTCCATCTGCTTTTAGATAAAATGCAAAAAACAAATATATACAGAGAGGTAATAGAATAAAGTGTGATAGCAATAAAGCTATAAACCCCCTGAGTGGAAACCCCTTAGGAATATAATATGTCGTATTTAGAAGAAAGAAACTATACAGTAAATGATATAGACCATATGTTTTCTGAAGTTGAAATCCCATTAAATGATATGGATTATATTAACGCAGATAAATGTAAAATTAATCTGGAAAAAGCACTTACCCGAGAGATGAAAATTAAATGGGAAGTAGCCACTTTAAAAAAATACGTTAAAGAACAGATTACTCCAAGGGGGTTAAGGTTTGAAAAAGATCCCACTTTTGATAAAGAAAATGAAAGTTTCATGGCAGGATGGAACAAACTACTTGAAGGCTTTTCATTCAGTGTCATTGGATACATAGTATCCAGAAGAGAAGAGACACTAATACAAATAGATGAGGAAATTAATACATGGAAACAAAAACTTAGTGACACCTCTAGCCCAGAAATATTTAATCAAACAATAAAAGAGATCAAAATAAAAGTAGAAAGAGCAGAAAAGGAAACCATTGCTATAAAAAGAAAAAAATATTTGAGAGACACTAACGACTATAAGACAGGTAACATTAGGTTCCCTAAAAGAATAGCAAAACAAAGTGGAGGCCACCAAGAAGAAGAAAGGTATAAATCACGAAAGGATTTCCCCAGACAGAACAATTATACACAACAAAGATTTAGCCATAATAACCAACAATTTAACAAAGAAAAACTGCATAAACAAAGATTGGAAAAAGAGAAATATGAAAATATCACATATGAACGAGAAAATCGTAGACATTATAGAACAAAATATGTTAGGGATGATTTTGAATATCCCACAACATCAAAGACACTTAACCCTGTACACCATCATTTGAGCAGGAGTTACAGAGATGTTGTGAAAGAAGGACGAAGAAAAATACAAGATGAATCCCCCCAAAAAGTAAGAAAGACTCAAGGAGATGTGAGAAAGAGATATCCCTCAACAGAGTCAAGAAGGAGAGAAAAAAGTAGAAGTAGAAGTGCTAGTTTAAATTCTATAAGGGAGAGAAATCTCCAAATTAGACACAGAGAAAAATCTAGGATAATCAATAGACCTCAAGATATACAAAGAGACATGAGATTACCTACTCCAGAACGGACCCATTTAAGGAGATATCAGAACAATTCACTGGATTTTCGGAAGGAACCAGCAATAGAGAAGTTAAAATGGCAAGAGAAACCCACATCATGGGAATCTCCAGGGAAACGCCAAAGGTCCAGAGAACAAGAATTGGAAGAAGGAATAGGAGGCAACAAAGAGAAGAGGGGGAGGTTGTAACGCCCAAAGGGATATTTAACCTTACAAACTCCATACTAACTAAAGATGAAATACAGGTGCTACAAAAAGGCTTAAAGTTTGCCCCCACAGTAGAAATTGATAAATTCAACTTCTACATAGACATGAATAAATTTATGAGAAATTTATGTCTTAAAAATTTTTTTGCTGAAAAAGAAAATCAATTAGAAGAGCAACAGGAAACACAACACAATACAGAATTTGTACAAACACAACTAAAAGATAAATCTCATTTCTTTCCTAGACACATGATTTCAGATAAAATGAAAACCTTTGAAACGATGGTGATGGGTGAAATTAATAAAATTAAAAAATTAAATAAATTCCAACAAAATATGTCCATAAAAGAGAAAAGTATCCTAAAGAATCTACAGAGTAACAAAGACCTAGTCATTAAACCGGCTGATAAAGGGGGAGGGATAGTAATACTATCTAGTCCTAACTATAAGGCAGAATCCGAGAGAATCCTTTCGGATAATACAACATACCAGAAGCTTAATTTAAACCCCATAGAGAAGGTTAAGAAACTCTTTGGTGATTTTATCCAAAAGGGACTAGAATTAAAAATCCTTACAGAAAAAGAAGGGAAATATTTACAAGTGGCACACCCGAAAACACCAGTTTTTTATTATTTACCGAAAATACATAAAAACCCTCTCAATCCCCCAGGACGCCCTATCATTTCGGGGATTGATTCTATATCTTCAAAAATCTCCGAGTACATAGATATATTGTTACAACCAATAGTTGGAAAAACAAGAGCACATCTTAAAGATACGATCCATATACTGCAAGTCCTAGATTCCACTCAATGGAAGGAAAGTTATCATTTAGTAACAAGTGATGTTACATCCCTCTATACCATTATTCCACATGACATGGGGATCAAGGCAGTTAAATATTTCCTCACTAAAGCTAATTTTAAAACAGAACAAATTGATTTTATTCTAGAAGGAATTTTACTCATTTTAAACAACAATTATTTTTGGTATCAGGATTCTTTTTATCTACAAATTAGGGGTACAGCAATGGGCACCAAATTCGCACCCAGTTACGCAAATCTTTTTATGGCGTACTGGGAGGAACATTTTATTTTTTCATCTCATCCTTGGGTGTCGAATTTGGTGTCCTATCGAAGATACATAGATGATATCTTTTTTATCTGGGAAGGTTCCACAGATCTACTAGAAAATTTTAAACTTTTTTTAAAAGATAATGATTGGGGAATCATTTTAACAACTATACAAAGCCAGACAGAAATCCAATTCTTAGATCTTTTAATTTTCATACAGAATGGGCAAATTTTAACAAAAAATTTTTTTAAGGAAGTAGATGCAAACGGGTACATCGAGAAATCAAGTTGCCACCATAAACCATGGCTGAAAAACGCGCCAAAAGGACAATTTTTGAGGATAAGACGCAATTGTACAAATGATGAAGATTATGTAATACAGGCAAGAAAAATAAAAACACAGTTCGAAGAGAAAGGATATGAGGAAAAGGAATTGGAGGAAGCCATGGAGGACGTAAAACAAATTTCAAGAACAGAATTATTAACTTATAAATCAAAAACTGATCAACAAAAATATCCAAAAAAAACCCCTTTTATATGCAACTTTAATGGCAACCATAAAAAAATGAATAAAGCTATCAAGAAATATTGGCATGTTTTGCAAGAAGATACGGTCCTAAAAGATATTTTACCAAGTCAACCTCATATAATATATAGAGGGGCAGCTAACCTGAAAAGGACTTTAGTCCAAAGCAGTGAAGGACCTAAAACTAATGCACATTTTCTAAATCAAAATAAAGGTTTTTATGGGTGTGGGACCTGCTTAGCGTGTAGAACCACTAAAAGTAAAAAAAGATGCATAACTAATATTAAGGAATACACGAATAAAGATTTTACTATTAGGGATCAACTAACATGTTTCTCGAAAGGAGTAATCTACATATTAAAATGTCCTTGTAACTTACTTTATATAGGTAGAACCATAAGATGTGTACATACGAGAATTTCAGAACACATACGTAATATTAAGAAAGGACTAGAGACACATAGTGTATCCAATCATTTTAAAACACACCATAACCAAGATCCCGAGAAGCTTTTTTTCTGCCCATTAAAACTGGTAAAAAGAGATTGGAGGGGAGGAGATTTTAATAAAAAAATTGGAATAGAGGAAATGAGATGTATATACAATTTTAATACTCTCATACCATATGGGTTAAATTCAGATTTCGAGATGTGTCATTTCTTTTAAAAGATTATTAATATGGAATGCCATTGATGTTTTTAATAGCAATATGATATATTTTATTTATTATATTTTTTTACATTATCCTAATATGATATTTGGATTTTATATTGCACAATATAGTTCTGAGGAATTTGTCACTTTAGATATAATTAATAATCAATTTCTAAATACAAATTCCAAAAACTTTGCAATCCAAGAATTTCTGATTAATAATCAATAAGTACATTCAATCATATTAATCACCATCTCACGTTAAGAGCATGATCACCATAGCATGATTATTAATGGTGTAGGGGATTTCACTATATGGATTAAAATATATATTTCAATTCACAGTGCATGTATTTTTCACAGGTATTGAATATCTTATGTAGGTAAAATACTTTATGTTCTTTAAGAATGTATATATTACGATATTCTGGTGCCTCACCATCATGTTATGGAACGCACAGCTGATTCAGCTTTGCGTCCCGATAATATGGAGGTGAACTCTGAGAACGCAACGTAACGAAGTTTGGAACGCACGTTGCGTTCCAGCGACATCATCACCCCAATCCGGAAGTGAAACCGCGAACCCGGAAGCGGAATCGCAAACTTCAGCCGCAGTTGGAACGCACGATGCGTTCCAAAGAGAAATCAGCCGGAACCCGGAAGTAAAGGCACACAGGGGATAAATGAACGTTTGACTGCAAGGAACATTTACTTATACCGATTGAAAAAGCCCCCGGAGGGGCGAAACGCGTTTCGGTGACCATTGAACTTTATAGCCATTTGGCAGGACTCATATATATAGTATATAGCTGTATATTTTGTGTTTTTAATTATTTTTCAAAATAATGAAGTTTTACTATTTTTTTTATATACAATAAAAGTACTTTTTTTACTAAGATCCACATTGGATTCTGGACCTCATTCCAATTTGAACAATCAACAGCTCATGTGGAAGTAGGAGTGGGACATCCTTTTGAATAGTCCCAAGGCGATATTCATGGGAGCCATATGAGATTTGGCTCCAGGCTTGTGAGTACCAGACTTCACTTCCTCAATATTCCATTTTACTAGACAATATTACACTATTACGTGCTTTGTTTATCTCTTTCAGACGTATTTTAAGTGTGACCTACCCTCTACATTGTATGTATTTGCTTTTAGATAAAACCCCAATGATAACATTTATAATTAGATGCAGATATGTTTTCATTAGGGGTATATCTACTAAACAGTGATTTTTAATTTTATTTGGGCAGTGGCGTTCCCCTTCAGTGTCCTCTCACATTACAACGGGTACTTGAAACAACTATACCGTATTTGTCTGTATATATTACACAGTGTTTTTACCCCAAAATTTGGGGTAAAAAACTGTCACACCCTATATGCCAAATGTGTCCTTTAAACTGTATATATAGTGAGTCTCTCTCTCTCATTCTCTCCCTTTCTCTCTCTCTCTCTCACTATATATGCGTGAGGGTGATCAAAGATTTCTCCGCAGGTGATTGCAGGCTTCCGTAGCAGGAGGGGAAACCTGTAAGAGTCTCCCTCTCTCGCAAGCGCCGGCATGCCAGAGCATAGTTGCGAGTTACCCATGGCACCGCTCTGACGCTGTACAATGCCAGGGCTAACGAGCAGAGTGTGTCCCTGGCGGAGCTTCCGTCACCATAGTACCACAATGGGAACTCTGGACCGCCAGGCAATATAGCGTTCCCTGTTCCTGGCCAAAGGTAAGAACGGAGGGAGGAAAAAAAAATAAGAATATTAATTAAAACCAATTAAAATAAAACTGCTCCTCCTGCCACACACAGCACCGCTCCTATCCCACCCCACAAATTCACACACATATCACACACCATTTACTATATGCACACACACTGCATCCCTTACACACATACACACACTGTATCCACTGTACACTGTTCTCTCGATCACCCAAAAGACAAGCTTTGTCACACGGTGTCCTGAAGGTTGGGACAAAGTGCGGAATAAGTACATGTTTGAATGTCGTGATACACTTGGGATAAAGTACAGGTCATTTAAGCTTTATGTGAACCATGCCCGTCACAGTGACATACTCCCTTTACAAGCAGGAACATTGCCAGAGATGCTTATTGCATGATGGGTGAACTTGCCTGACAGCTAGGCTGCACCTACTACCTTCCCAATCACAGACCTGCTAATGGTCTAGGAAAATAATATTTTGGGTCGTCAATATATTTATTCAGTCTTTTTAATTGCAAAAATACTATATCTCTGGATTGCCATTGGAAACTATTGCATTTTGAGATTAAACTACGTTTCATCAGTCATAATTATTTACAAAACACACTGTGATGGAACGCCTCAGCCTGCTCTATCAGGATCAACACAACATCAGTCCAGAATTAACAGGTTTGATTGGAACATCAGCCTTTATTGTTGCTTTTCTCTAATGATTCCAAAGTACATGCCTAAGTCTCAGACCCTGAGGAAGTAACACACACCTTTTGAAAAACACACTTTTTTTTACCAGTGATTATTATAAAAACAGGTATAAATATAGGGGTGTAACATATTCATCCTCACCTTGCGGCATCTGCAGTAATTGCCTTGCTAACAAATGCATTAGTGCTGTTCAGCGACCATGCGTCAATGTGTCTGACTCCTGCCGCCTGTTGGTGGATGCCGGCCGCTGCGGATCCACACTAATTTATAACCCCACGTCCGCCCACATCATTGACGATGTCAGCGTGTGTGTGACGTCACGTAAAGGACGCGCACGCACGTTCTGGGGTCAAAGGTCGGGTACGGCCAATCGGATCCCAGAGAGGCTTATTTAAACTCTTTTTGACTTTTCCTCATTGCCCTGTCGTGCTTTCCCTTAGTGGTTGTCCGAGAGTGTGTTCCTGAGCATTTATTCCTGGTTATTGACTTTGGCTTCATTTTGACTTCCCTGTATTCTGGTATCCCTGACTTTTGGCTTTCCCTTATCGTTGTGTCCCATTCTGTGTCCCCAACCTCGGCAAGTATTCTGACTATTCTTTGGTACGTAAAGTCCAGCCATTCTAAGGTCCGGTAAGATATTACCTTTTAGTCGTAGGTGTGATACAAGTCTACGTGCTGAATAAATTAGTAATCCCGACAACGGGGTAGCCAATTAGAGGGATGGACCGAAGATCAAGCCAATGATGTTTCTTGCTCCCCGGAATTCTCTCTCTTCAATAATTTTGGACAGACTATTCAAAATGTTTTCACTTCTTGTTCCTAGACACTTGCAGTACAAAAGTCAAAGTTAATCACTCTTTCTAACTATGGATTTACATAGTCTTGCTGTACATGCTTCATAATGTAGGTAACACAGGTGCAAGACTCAGCGACACTAGAAAACTGAGCTGGACAAGGAGTAAGCACATGGGCTAAATATTTTGAATGTTAGGTCCTGTCCCACTGTCCTCCCTTAATTCCCTGATAGATGTGCTTGCGCTATATATAAGACACTAGGACAGGACCCTGCATGGAGCACTGAAACAGTGCAGGGCACCCCTCAGTTGGCCATCATGCATGATTGGCATGCAGCCTGGGGTGCATTCATGCCAGGCTGATGTGCCATTAACTTGGTTGGTCGTACCCTTTGGGACGGAGCTAGTGACACAATCACTTTACCCGATTCGGAGGAGTTAGGAAGTATGATCCAGCAGTATAAAGAATTGCCTTAGCAGGGTACACCTGCTCTCCCGGCAGCATAGGGGGAATTACCATTAGCCTTCTATGCCAACTGAATGACAGTTGAAAGACGGACCATATCTCTATATGCCATTTTGAGAAATCTATTAATTTGTAGACATCTACACAGAGAGGAAATTTGGCTTAGCCAAACAATTTTTCATGAACATATAAATGTTTTTGGGACAATCGAACTTTAGCTCTGTATATGCTGGTCCAGCTTCACAGAATTTTGGTACCAAAGGACTGATTCAGGAAACTAATAAGACGAACAAAAAGGGCATGAAAAAGGGCAAATTAGTGTTCTGCGAATTATATACATAATTAGCTCAAAGTTTACACTGTCCGATAATGTAGAACACCCTCTACAATGACGGTCACGTGACATCAAGTTGACTTTAGTTAGAAATGTTTGATTACATTATTAATTACTTCTTTAATAGATATTTAAATTCACCACCACTGGTTATAGGTAGTTCTTAAAGTGCTAGGTAATGCTGTAACAATTGTATGACAGAGCCACTTTAAGTAAATGTGCCAGAACATGTCGGGCCCTTTTCAAGTTTATGAGCATTTTTGATGGGCTTTACTGTAGGGAAGATATCAATAAAAAACATATTACAGACTAGTTCTTAGGAATTCCAGGACAGTGTCACTCTCGATTCATGCGTGGTCCTAAGTGGCCGTAGGGCTGAACATTTTAAAACTAAGGGCTTGAAGCTATGTGGTTGACTCTGGTTGGGGAACAAGAATCCTTGTCTTTTTTTAATGAGACCTTCAAAACAAGTACTGTAATTACTCTTCATGTGCAGCAAGCAGACTGTTTGATGTGTCCCTAAAGGACATCAAAGACCGGGGTGAATGAGACAGCTTTGAGAATTGATGCTGTAGAGAGGGGAAGAAAAAAAAAAAAAAGAGACAGGCTGACAGAAATAGGAAATGAGATGTTAAGATAATCTTTTCACTAAACAGTAAATTGTCAACTTAAAAATAAATGTAAGAAATCTAGACAAAAATTGTTGTAGTGAAAAAAAGCTAAACTCCCACATATCTTCGTCAAAATACACCAAGTTTAAATTGAAATTGACCCAAATTCACTGTTTTCTGACATAACCCCAAAGAGGCGCAGTCACTGAAAAGTGAATTCCACTCGAGAGAACTGCAACATTTATCCATCAAGTTTTTTTTTCTTTCCATAATTATTATTATTCATAAAACTCAATCATTTTAAACAACAAACCACCCAACAATAAGGGAAATGGATCTGGGGCTTTAGGACGGGCAAACGACTGGTATAGAGGCAATACCAGGATATCTTTAATAGCATTTATTGGGGAGAGTAACTTTCAAAGGTAACAGTAACTTTCAAAGGTAATAATTTCAATCATAATGCATCATGGGATGTCAAGTGATTTAAATGGAATGCCAGCCTGTGCCCTGACAGCCTTGTATATGATGGATGCTAAAGTGGCATTTTCATCACTTAGAGATTGTTAGATATCGATCCCTGATCCCTTTCATCAAGTTTTGAAAATAAATAGATTTTTTTAAATGAAATATATGTAAAAATGAGAAAATCTCATCCCAATCTTTAGTATGTGACAGTATCTTTCAGCCATATACATGTGCCTTGGATTAGACCGTGATTTCCTTTTCAAAAGGATTATTATATTAAAAATGATGTAACAGTTGTCCTTTAAATCAGTGTTAGCATCTCAGGGAGAATAGGATGAGTTTCAGAATCTGGCTGTTCAGACCTAGCACATTGGGACTTCATTCATTTTTTTGAATGTATTTGAGAGTTCCAATATTTTGATTCCGGTATTGTTTACGTAACACTTGAACACAGGTGACTCAGCAATATATTTTTGTCCTGTATTAAACAGACATATGGCGCCTCTATATCCTATTCAGTGCAAAGTCCCACTTGTAAACTCACCGTGGGAAGAATTTAATAGACGTACAATCCGTGACTCAGACTCCATGAATCCTGCAGTCCTCAGAAGCACATCGACGACCAGAAATCATTTTCAGTAAAGTAAAATGTACCTGCCTTATGTAAGTTTTGATGATACTTATATGATTCAAGCCTTGGTACTGTGTCATCATCAATATCATCAATATGTCATAAATATATTCTTATAATTTTACTAAAGCCAACCATTGAAATTTTTAGTAGTAAACTTAAGCTCATTTACAAAATTAGAGAGAGTCACTGGAGGGGAATCCCTGGTTTGGTGCAGCAAATATTGCATACTCTACGTGGAGACGCTAAACGCTCCCCATAGAGATGCGTTAACTTAATACATCTCTACCAGGAGATGCTGATTGGTGCAGCACTGCGATACCCACCATGGGGAAGCATTGGATTGGCTGAGATTGTCAGTATTGATGATCTCAGCCAGTGGAGCTCCGGGTGAAATAAAGTGAGTTAAAAAAACTAATTATTCCAGGGGAAACCAAAATCTAGCAACTTGCTAGTATAACACTGGTATACATGTTTGTTTTCCTAATGCTGAAGTGTTCCTTTAATAATTTTGTTGTGTTTTAGGGTCAACTTATTTAGAGTTATTCTTGCACCAACCAAAATATCAATATAGAAGGACAGGATTCTCAATTAGTGCCCAATCATTGGAATGAAACCAAAGTGACTACATCCACATACTCTTTTTGAGCAAAACAATAAAAGATAAAATTATACTTTCATTATATGTCCAATCAAACTAATTGTAGGGAATTCAACCCAAAATGAAAAATGTAGGCCAAAATAATAGACGATTTAGAAATGTTCTAAACTTTGCAATAGTCACAAATTGGCTATTGTAATCTGAAATTTGAAGTTCAGATTTTAACACACTTTAATTTAGGGTTTTGTGAATGAGCCCCATTAGTGTCAGCAAATATCTCCTATCTCTTCATTGTGGCAGAATGTTCAGGGTTAACAGAAACCAGTCACATTGCTTTTGCAGTTAATGCTATTCTGTCCAGACTTGTCGCAGTAAGGAAAGGCTGTGGTTAGTCTGGTGATTTTGGGATTCCGCCGCCCCCTTCACTCCCCACCTGGCTCCAATGCCTACCCCAAACAAGACAATAGTGCCTGTAGGGTGGTAATCCCACACATAGAGAGACAAGTCAACAGACACTGTGACAGTTGCAGACAGCACACTGGAATTCCAGCCGCTGCTGGGCAAGAAATGTTTCTACAATGCGGAAACATGAATTACAACAAGGGAACAGAAATGTACCATTATTATAACACAAACCAATACCATTATTATAACACAAACCAGTACCATTGTTATTAGAACATCTACTCCCTTTGAAGAACAGACCTCAAAGTTACTGTTGTATAAAAACATATGACATCTGTTTAAATAGTAATAGAATTTACAGGGAGATATGATATAGACTAATATAATGAGCTATAAGTAGATAATATGGAGTAACAGGAGGAGTTATAGGGAGAGGTTATATGGAGTAACAGGAGGAGTTATAGGGAGAGGTTATATGGAGTAATAGGAGGAGTTATAGGGAGAGATTATATGGAGTAATAGGAGGAGTTATAGAGAGAGGATATATGGAGTAATAGGAGGAGTTATAGGGAGAGGTTATATGGAGTAATAGGAGGAGTTATAGAGAGAGGTTATATGGAGTAATAGGAGGAGTTATAGGGAGAGGTTATATGGAGTAATATGAGTTATAGGGAGAGGTTATATGGAGTAATAGGAGGAGTTATAGAGAGAGGCTATATGGAGTAATAGGAGGAGTTATAGAGAGAGGCTATATGGAGTAATAGGAGGAGTTATAGAGAGAGGTTATATGGAGTAATAGGAGGAGTTATAGAGAGAGGCTATATGGAGTAATAGGAGGAGTTATAGAGAGAGGTTATATGGAGTAATAGGAGGAGTTATAGGGAGAGGTTATATGGAGTAATAGGAGGAGTTATAGAGAGAGGTTATATGGAGTAATAGGAGGAGTTATAGAGAGAGGTTATATGGAGTAATAGGAGATGTTATAGAGAGAGGTTATATAGAGTAATAGGAGGAGTTATGGGGAGAGGTTATATGGAGTAATAGGAGGAGTTATAGAGAGAGGTTATATGGAGAAATAGGATGAGTTATAGAGAGAGGTTATATGGAGTAATAGGAGGGGTTATAGAGAGAGTTTATATGGAGTAATAGGAGGAGTTATAGAGAGAGATTATATGGAGTAATAGGAGGGGTTATAGAGAGAGTTTATATGGAGTAATAGGAGGAGTTATAGGGAGAGGTTATATGGAGTAATAGGAGGAGTTATAGGGAGAGGTTATATGGAGTAATAGGAGGAGTTATAGGGAGAAGTTATATGGAGTAATAGGAGGAGTTATAGGGAGAGGTTATATGGAGTAATGGGAGGAGTTATAGGGAGAGGTTATATGGAGTAATAGGAGGAGTTATTGGGAGAGATTATATGGAGGAATAGGAGGCGTTATAGGCAGTGGTGTATCCTGGTTTTGTGCTGCCCTAGGCAGGACAAAACTCAGGCGCCCCCCTCCCCCCGCGCCACCCCCATCCAACCCTCCCCCCCGCCCCACCTTCTAAATACACACACACAGTCAGACACAAACACACACACAGTCAGACACACACACACACACAGTCAGACACATACACAAACACACACACAGTCAGAGACACACACAGTCAGACACAAACACACACACAGTCAGACACAAACACACACACAGTCAGACACACACACACACACAGTCAGACACACAGTCAGACACAAACACACACACACATACACAGTCAGACACACGCACACACACACACTCACAAACACACAAACACAGACACAAACACACACAGTCAGACACACACACAGTCAGACACAAACACACACACAAACACACACAGTCAGACACATACACACACACACAGTCAGACACATACACAGATACACACACAGTCACACACACAGTCAGACACAAACACAGACAGACACAAACACAGTCAGACACACACACACACAGACAAACACACACACAGTCACACACACAGACACAAACACACACACACTCACAAACACAGTCAGACACATACACACACACACACAGTCAGACACATACACAGACACAGTCAGACACAAACACACACACACACTCACAAACACAGTCAGACACAAACACACACACACACATTAACTTTTTTTTAAATTTAAATCCCCCCCAACCTCCTTACCTTTGGGAGTGCTGGGGGGGGTCTCTATCCCTGGTGGTCCAGTGGCTGCCGGGCGGGCGGGCGGGCGGCTGGTGAGGGAGCACTTCCTATGAGCTAACTGCTCAGCTCCCTCGCGCGCCGGCTGCAGAGTGAGGCTGGGAGCCGGAAGATGACGTCATCTTCCGGCTCCCAGCCTCACTCTGCGGCGCGCGAGGGAGCTGAGCAGAGAGCTCATAGGAAGTGCTCCCTCCCCAGCCGCCCGCCTGCCAGCGCCGCCCGCTCGGGATGTCAGTTAGCCGCGAGGCTAACTAGGCATTTGGGGGGCGGCGTTTTTTGCCGCCCCCTGAAAAATGCCGCCCAAGGCAAATGCCTTGTTTGCCTCGCGGCTAATACGCCCCTGGTTATAGGGAGAGACATACATATCTTATTAGACTGCATTCTCTGTCATAAACAAACTTTTCAGGGTTATTCACTAAACTCCACATTTTTGCGAAGTAAATCGAAATGGTAAAACTGAGGCAAAAATACCTGACCGTAAGCAATTCTCCAATCCAGCCACAGTTACAGCTTGGCTATTTTTGCCTCTGATTTCAGATTTAATTTGTGAAAATTCGAAGTTTAGTGAGTAAACCTTATTGTATTTATCCCCATCCATGATGGAAAGCAATGTTTACCAGAAGTCGAATGTTAAAATCGGTCTGCTATGGGTGGTCGGTAAGACCCCACACAAATAAAAAAAATAAAAAAAAGTCAAAATTAAAAACTTGCGCTCGAGGAAGCCCACCAACTAATGTCTGTATTGGGTGTTTTTATGCTTTAATCATCCGAGAAGCCACTGACTTTTCAAATCACAGGCTTTTGTTTCTCCTAAACAAACACAAGTAATGATTTCAGAAAAGAATCAACTCTTCCCAGCAAACTGAGTTGTTTCACTTCTAGCAATCACTGCTTACGTTTCACTATTTACCCACTCAATTTACGTCCCCTTATTTCGGAACATCTAACTATAATGACTGATCTCTGTCTTCTCGAACAGAACAACTTATAAATGCTGAAATTTAAAACAAAAAACAAGTATCAGCTCTAAGACGTGCCTCTCTGACGTGAGTGGGCCGGGCATGCACCGTCCAAATTTCAAAAATAGTTGGGGTCATGGATATTCATTGGCCTGGGAGATTGCTGGACACAGTACGATCAAGAAAACTGTAAATGATGCAATCAGGGCTGGACTGGGAAAAAAATTAGGCCCGGGCATTTTTCAATCAGAGCGGCCCCCTAATGACCAATGACAAGCACGCCCCCTCTCAAAGTGAGCATGTTGATTCAATATGCAGAGCCCCACTGCGCAGCTCTAGCATTAGAAAAAGACCCTGTATTTGTTCTGCGCAGCGCAAGCAAATGTAATAACATGCTTGCGCTCTGTTTGCCTTTAAATTGTCTCTGGTGTCTCCACAAGTGGGATACCAGAGGACAAAAGGGCCAGGAAAGTGTACGGTGCATGTGTTTGGAGCCTGCTTGTGGAATTGAGTGTGTGTAGAGTGTGGGTGTATTGTGTAAATAGGTCAATTTAATTTGTGTTTGTGGTGTAATATGTGTGGCTAGGGGCTGTAAAGAGTGTGTGTATAGGGGGCATAGTGTTATAGGGGATGTAGCGAGTGTGTGCATACGGGCTGTAGTGTGTGATGTGTGTGTGTGTGTGTATAGGTGACGTAGTGTGTGTAGGGGTTGTATAGAGGGTGTGTTGTATGTGTGCTTACAAGGAATGTAGGGTGTATAGGTGGTGCAGTGTGTGTGTGTGTGTGTAGGAGATCTAGTGTGTAAAGGACCCGGAGTGTGTATAGGAGATTGTGTGAGTGTGGGTGTGTGTGTGTGGAGGATTAAGAGTGCATATAGGCAGGGCCAGATTAAGAGACCAGTGGGCCTGGTGCTGACAATTATGATGGGGCCTAATTACAGAATTTATCGACCAAAAACACTAAAACAGTCATACCTCTCAAGCGTCATGTATCTGATGGAGTTGGTGTTGGAGGGAAACTCAAAGGATGCAGCTATAAGAAAACACATACTCTATGCTAATCTCTCTCTAATTTATCATCTTTCAAGTAAATCCATACCCCCTAACAGTCAATGGGCGGGGTAAAAGGGTGGGCCACTGACGCGAATCTCATGACCAGAACTTCCAAAGGGGTTGTACATGCCCAAAAAGGGGGCATGTCTGTCCAAAGAATTGGAAGGCCAGCCTGACATCAGTGTCCCTATGTATCACAGTGTCAATGTTCCAATGTTACCCAGTTCCCTAGTCTCCCAGTGTCAGTGTCCCCATTTCTCCCAGTGTCCCTATGTCTCAGTGTGTCCTGTGTTACTAGGATACTAGGGGACACTGAGAGACATGGGGACACAGTGAGACATGTAGACACTGAGAGACTGGGGGACACTGTGAGACTGGGGGACACTGGGAGACATGGGGGCACTGAGACACTTGGGGGCACTGAGACACTTGGGGACACTGAGACACTTGGGGGCACTTGTGGATACAGACATGGGGACACTGGAAGACATGGAGACACTGAGAGAAATAGGGTCACAGACACTAGGGACACAAACATTTGGGGAAACTAAGACACTAGGGACACAGAGACATGGGAACACAGACAGTGTGAGACTAGGGGACACAGGGAGACATGGGCACACTGAGACACTAGGGACACTGTCTGGTAGGCATGGGGACACAGACACGTGGGGACACTGGAAGACATGGGGACACAGATACATGTGGACACCAGGAACACAGAGACATGGGGACACAGACACTGGGAGACATGGGGACACTGAGACACTAGGGACACTGGCTGGGAGACAGAGGGACACTGGGTGACATGGGGACACTGAGACACTAGGGACAATGGATGGGAGACATGTGGACACTGGGAGACATGGGGACAGTGGGAGATATGGGGACACTGAGAGACATGGGTACACAGACACTGGGAGACTAGGGGACACTGAGACACTAGGGACACTGGCTGGGAGAGATGGGGACACTGGGAGACATTTTGTCCCAATGTGTCTCCCTGTGTCTCACAGCGTCCCCATATCTCACAGTGTCCCCATGTCTCACAGTGTCCCCTAGTATCCCCATGTTTCCCAGTGTCCCCAAGTGTCTCAGTGTCCCCACATCTCCCAGTGTCTCAGTGTCCCCATGTCTCCCTACTGCCTTTCCCCCCATCCTTCACTTACCTGAGCTGTAGTCTGTCTCTGCAGGCTGGGAGCTGCTGTCTGGACTCTCTGTGCTGTGTAGCTGCTTCCCAGCAGATCAGTGAGTAGAGAGAGGCAGGGAGATGCAGTGACCCCTACTGGCCGGCGCTGGTATTGCATAGTAAACTCCGTTTATATTGAGGAAAATATTTGCATTTGTATTGCCGGTACTACTGCAATACAGTCACGGCAAGGCAGCCTCAAATATTGGCTGTGCCTTAAAATACCAGTCAGGAGGCAAACCTAAGAGTAGTGTGTAAAAAAGATAAGTTAAAAAAAAATAAAAATATTTAAATGGGCCTATTCCATGGGCCTGGGCCTGGGCCAGGAGCTGCAGCTCCATCAGCCCCTATGTTAATCCGGCCCTGCATATAGGGTAAGGGATCTAGCGTGTATCTGGAGCATAATGTGTGTAGTAGTTCAGTGTGAGGGGTGCTGTAATGTGTGTGTATATATATATATATTTGGACGTATTGTATGTGTGAGGGGTGCAGTGTGTGTGTGTGTGTGTGTGTGTGTGTGAGGGTGTTTTTACCTGCCGTCACATTCTATGTTTCTAATTTTCTTTGTCTGCTAACTCACTGAGGGTTATTTTATATATTATATATATATATGTGTGTGTGTGTTGTATATGTGTGGGAGTGTGCTGTGTGTGTCTGAGGGTACTGTGTGTGAGTGATGGTGCTGTGTGAGTGATGGTGCTGTCTGTGTCTGAGGGTGCTTTGTGTGTCTGAGGGTGCTTTGTGTGTCTGAGGGTGCTGTGTGAGTGAGGGTGCTGTGTGTGTCTGGGTGCTATGTGTGTCTGAGGGTGATGTGTGTGTCTGGGTGCTATGTGTGTCTGAGGGTGATGTGTGTGTCTGGGTGCTTTGTGTGTCTGAGGGTGATGTGTGTGTCTGAGGGGGCTGTGTGTGTCTGAGGGTGCTGTGTGTGTCTGGGTGCTGTGTGTGTCTGGGTGCTGTGTGCTGGGTGCTGTGTGAATTATTAGTTTTTCTAAATTTATATATTTTTTTATTAATAAAAAATAAATAAAAGTTATATCCCCCTCACCCCGCCCTTCTTACCTTTAGCTTGAGGGGGGGAGCCATGCTGCCTTCTCTGGTGGTCCTAGTGTTGCCACGGTTACCACAGCAATGCTCAGATCTTGTGAGAGTGAACTCACACTGCAGGCTAGAGTTCTCTCTCACAAGATCTGAGTGTTGCTGTGGTAACCGTGGCAACACTCAGAATCCCGCGAGAGGAATCCGGCGGAGCTACTGGCTGGAGCTCCCCAGGTCCTCTCTCCTCTCCCTTCCCGGGTCCTCTCTCCTTTCCCTCCCCAGCCAGCGGGGAAGGCACACAGCAGGGCCGGCGCTCGGATAGCGCGGGCCCTGCATGGGCCGGCCGGGGAGATCCTGTGATCTCCCCTGCAGGCCTCAGCCCACGGCCATCGTGGCCCACCGGGCATTTGCCCGGTATGCCCGATGGCCAGTCCGGGCCTGGATGCTATGAATGAATTACTTTCAATTTACACTGCAGGACCACTACTGACTAATGAAATTGGACATGCAAACAGTGTTAATTTTGTCGACTAGCATGCTTGACATTTAGTCGACTGAAACTAGAATTAATCTAAAATGACTTTTTAGTCAAAAGACTGTGACTAAAACTAAATTGAAATTTGCTGCCAAAATTAACACTGTCGGGTAAGACATGTGGGTGAAGGAGGAGAAGAAATTAGATATATGAGGGGACTGGGAGAACGAGACACATGGGGGGCTGGAGGAATGAGACACATGAGGGGACTGGGAGAACGAGACACATGGGGGGCTGGAGGAATGAGACACATGAGGGGACTGGGAGAACGAGACACATGGGGCTCTGGGGGAATGAGACACATGAGGGGACTGGGAGAAGGAGACACATGGGGCTCTGGGGGAATGAGACACATGAGGGGACTGGGAGAAGGAGACACATGAGGGGACTGGGAGAACGAGACACATGAGGGGCTGGAGAAGGGGCAAAAGAGACAGGCTTTAACTAAACCCATTAGATTTTATCATGTTAACTAAAATCTACTGGAGATTTAGTCAACTAAAACTAGACTAAAACAATTCAGAGGACTAAAATACGACTAAAACTAAAATAGCTTTTTAGTCAAAATACTATAACTAAAAAAAATTAAATTTGCCACCAAAATTAACACTGCTTGCAAACTAAACTATATCCTATAAACCCATGCTGGCCAAAAATATATAGACCAGACAATATTGGGGTTTTATAGTAGATGTGTCTAGGACACTTGCAGGTTTAATGTTACCTCAAGGCATTGATCTTTCTCTGTACGATAAAAGGTTTTTTTTCTTTTACTTGAAATTACTTCTTCTACTCATCTTCTTCTAACTAAAGACATCTGCCATCAATATGTTTAACTATCTGACATTATAATATTGGGCCTCTTTAGGTGCTATCTCGTGTACAGACAGATAGACGCCTCTGTTCGATTTCAGGCTTTTAAAAAAAAAAAATTTAAACAGAGAGACACTATGCATCGGTATACTTCAAGAAGTCTTTAAGTGAAGGATTTAAAATGGTTGCTCTTTATCAAAGTGAAATGTAACCTATTACAAGGTAATAGAGTAAAAAAAAAATCCACGTTTTAATATCTTAATATGAGCTTTATGTTATAAGATACCATTTATTTATTTTTTTGAATGCAAAACTGTTCCCACTTCACCTTTCGGTCAGCCATCTTTAGTCAGATTGTTTACATTCTAGTTTCTCAACCCATGGTATGTGTACCTCAGGGGGTATGCACACTACAGGCAGGAGGTGTGACAACAGCTGATCGACTGGCCACCTTAGCGTCCCCCTATAGGCCACAAGCTCGGGGTGAATGGAGGCGAAGGCACGGGAGATGTAATCTTTGCGCTTTTTCAGCACTGGAGCAAGCCTCGCACGGACCCCAGGGAAAGGACCCACTCCAGCTCTCCACAATGTAGGGGGGCTGGGTGGGCTTAAATAAAAATAATAATTTGTTAGTGTATGAGAGAGATATCTATGTGCCTAGTTATTCCAACTGCTACTGAAGATGGGTGTACTGTCATTATCTGCATGTTCCCAAGACAATCAACAATGGCTAAGATGGCTGCTCTCAGGTAGACATTTTCTTTCTTTGATCTTGCAGTAAGAAAGATACTTTAAAAAAAAAAAATATTTCTAACAGAAATTCTTTTTAAGTCTTATATTTTTTTGTGTATTAAATATACAATGCATAAGAAGGTGGAGTTTAAAATTGACCGCGGAGTGTCCCTTTAAATTATTTGGTAGGGTTCAACAACTGCACTTATTTAACAATATGAAGAAAAATTATTTTGGAGGAAAAGGCACATTCTAAAAGAATGTACTTAAGCTCCTTAATTACGTGATCTCTGATAACCTTATAAATATTGTCATCAAGGGGTTACCAAAATTATTTCCTTTAGCGTCCAACACAAACCAGTGCTATTCTGCAGCAGAAATGTAATATGTACCACGATTATCAAGTCGTTGCCTGTGAATCAATATGATAATGCAAAGCATGCTGGGAACATAATGGTGATGATCACACAGAACTTGCAACAGAGGTCACTTTGTATCTCCCTTTTAATGTTTCTATGTACTAATACTAAAGCTACTTTAGCATTCAAATCGTATTATCCACTAATTATAATTCAAAGTGACTTTCAGATTTTAGGCCTCGACAGCCATATTACAAAAAAAAATAAAAAATCTTTAAGTCAGCTTTGTTTAAATTTTTTAGCGATTTTTTTGAGAATTTTTTTTAATTCACTTTGAATTCTCAACAATTTACACTTTAGCAAATAAGTCTTAAAGGTAAATGTGTACCAAATAGATTGTAAGCTCACATGCTGTTTTTCAAAGCACTTTAGAGGAGGTGCTATCAACATTGGTTTTTAAGCCAAAGGCCCTGTTTATCTATTTGATTTGTATTCATGTATCTAAAATATATAACTGTCTATCTGTAAACCCACCTCCGGCTTAGAGCATTTTGTAAGAGTTGATAATTTTACAGTCATACATGTATTAACCAGGATAATATTGTTTTCAGAATCCACACGATCCTTCTATTCGATGACTAGGCTTCCATAACCACAACCGCCTTGAACTACTGACAAGTAGACTTTTTCCTATTCCGAAAAATCAATTCGTCTTCACCTTAATCACACATTGATAAAATCACTCTTTTCTGATATTATCTGCTTGGTGACATTAAAAAGATTTTCGTGGATATTTAAGGAATGGCTATGAGACAGCATCATAAATCTAGGATTTTAGTTACAATAAGTAAGTTAAATATACATGTCCCCAACAGCTATTTCCGTCTCTGACCGATTCTCTTCCAGCTTACTAACTCCCATCCCCCACTCTCCCCTCGATCATTCCTAAACGTGGACACGTGCCTTTGGTCAGAACACTGATTGCAGGCTTCCTGTCACCCACTCACATTCATGTGCAGCCCCTAAACCGTAGCCAAGATCCAAGGATGGTTTGGAGACACTAAAAATAAAAATAATTAAAGGGTTCATTTTTTTCTGGGAGGGTAGAGTAGAAGTAAATGAATTGTTTTTATTTTATCTTTTTTTTTTTTTTTACTCTAGTCAACCTTAACTATTTAGAGAATGTGGTCATGTAGAGTTTCTTGAGTTGGCTTTGACAAGGCCTTGGTTATGAAATAGTTAAGAAAGAAAAAAAACATTTTAATTTTAAACAAAACCATTTGGAAGCCCGCAGAAGCTCAGAAACGTAAATAGAAAGAGTATGGGGGAAATGTGGCGAACTGGGTTACATCAAAGCAGAAATTTTGGAAACTAATGCAAGAATTTAGAAAGATATTTGGGGACCAGTTTTCCCTCAAAATAATCAAGTTGAATATGAACTGTAATCAACACTGCCAAACCATAGAGTTCTTCTCAAATAGAGCATCTATCTCAAGAAGACGTGGAATGCATCACTCACAAGGAGGAACCAATTCCATTTTAACAGCTATCAAGTGCAAGAGTTTCTGTCCGAGGTATGTACATTACCAATCAGACAGATGATGGATCAATGTGGGGAAAACCATAATAATATAATAATTTTAAAAAATGAATAATCTTTAACTTGGAAAAGAGCTAGCACTACATCTAATTCTACCTGTCTGACATCTATTGAGTGACGAACAATCCCATTGGGATTTCATTTACATTTGCCAACTTCAAGGGCAGGGAGCTAATATAAGAAAATTACTTGTGAAACCGCCTGTAAGAAAATTATTGGATTAAACAGATCAAGATTTTATTAGAATCTAATTAGTAAGATCTTCATTTCGATTGGATGTCCCAAATGTACGGTGGACAGAACATGCTACTTCCCTTCAGTTCACAAAATGAAAAATGAAAAAGTCTGGAATACATGCAATGAGATGTCATGGCAACATCATTAAAAGCAGGTTATGCTTCAAGCTCCTAGGCCTTTATTTAGCTTAAATTAGGATATACTCTGACTTTTCATTGGAAGTCGTCCAGGGATTCTAAAAGTCAAAGTCTTAGCCTTTCCTCCCTGAATTTAGTTTTACCTCTTTTACATTCCATCGGCTCTTCTAAGCACTCAAGTTGCTGTTTCAAGCAATACGTTGTCTTGTAGCTCATACGACCACCACCAATCCATGTCCTTATTGTCCCAGGTTATCTAACTATTTTTAGAAACATAGAATGTGACAACAGATAAGAACCATTCAGCCCATCTAGTCTGCCCAATGTTCTAAATACTTTCATTAGTGCCTGGCCTTATCTTATAGCTAGGATAGACTTATGCCTATCCCATCCATGATTAAACTCCCTCATTGTATTAACCTCTACCACTTCATCTGGAAGGCTATTCCATGCGTCCACTACCATCTCTGCAATTGCGTACATACCGCGGTCGCAGGGGTCGCAGCTGTGACCGGGCCCGTCACTCCAGGGGGCCTAGCCGCCCTGTGGACCCCCGCGACCGGGTACCAGCTGCAGCCCTGTGGACCCCCACGACCGGGTACCAGCTGCTCATGGATCAGTTTCGCCCCGGGGCCCCATGGATTGTGTATACGCCACTGCCTATCTGTAATGTAATACTTTCTGATATTATTTTTAAACCTTTGCCCCTCTAATTTAAGACTAAATCCTCTTGTTGTGGTAGTTTTTCTTCTTTTAAATATAGTTTCCTCCTTTACTGTGTTGATTTCCTTTATGTATTTAAATGTTTCTATCATATCCCCCCTGTCTCGTCTTTCCTCCAAGCTATACATGTTAAGATCCTTTAACCTTTCCTGGTAAGTTTTATCCTGCAATCCATGAACCAGTTTAGTAGCCCTTCTTCTGTTTAAACTCATGAAAAGCTTCACCTTCTTGGCCCCAGTGACTCTCATTAGTTTTCCAATTGCATTGTAGCTGGTGCACCCCTTTTGAACGATGATGGCAAACCTTCAAATCAGTTGGGCTAAGAGTTACTAATTCTCACTCCAGTCGACAGTAATTGTCCTGTTCTTTAAGTAACAAACTAGAACGAAGTATCTGGAAAGACAATGAACATGCCTACCATACGATAAGCACAACAAAGGCTAATCTACTATTGCATGAATATTATCCAGTTTGTGAATATGTGCTGATGCACAAACTTTATTTAGTTTGTGACACCACTTTTGTGACTTTGTTTAACTATATTTTTCGCTATGTGAAATAATTCATACAGTCTCCACTATCAGCTGCTTTTTTATTTGATATTATGAATACAGAGATTCACACATGCAACCATAAAACATAAAAAATAATGGGGAAAAATATACATGTTTAATATGTCCTTACTGACTTTTCCTCCAAATATAATTTCACAAGACCATTCTCAGAAATGTAATTTTAACATTAGTATTGTTCATTTCACTAAATTAGTGCCATAAAAAGTTAATTATCCCTTTAATTAACTAATTTAGAAATGTTTTAAGGGGGGAGAGAAAGAGACCGAGAGTGAAAGAGGAAGAGAGAGGGGGCGAAAGAGAGGGGGAGAGAGAAAAGAGGGGAGAGAGAGAGAAAAGAGGGGAGAGAGAGAGAAAGAGAGGGGGAGGGAGAGAAAAGCAAAGGAGAGAGAGGGGAGAGAAAAGAGGGAGAGAGAGAGAGAGAGAGAAGCAAAGGGAGAGGGGGAAAAGGGGGGGAGAGAGAAAGCAAAGGGAGAGAGAGGGGGGAGAGAAAGGGGGAGAGAGAGCAAAGGAAGAGAGGGGGGGAAGAAAGGGGGAGAGAGCAAAGGGAGAGAAAGAGAGAGAGAGGGGAGGGAGAAAAAGATAGAGAGAAAAGGGGGGAGAGGGAGAGGCGGGGAGTGAAACAGGGAGAGAGAGAGAAAAGGGGGGGGAGAGGGACAGGGAGAAAAATTACCAGGAAACATAAAGATACACATTTCCTAGAAACTTTGTTCACAGAATTCTAATAACATCTGTGTCAGTCAGCACACTTATACACAATTCTACAACACGCAGCATGCCACTCATAAAAGAAAAATAATACATTTATTACTTGTGTAAGTTTTACTTGTGTAAGTTTTTGACCTGAAGGCTACAGGTTTGATCAATGATTGCTAATAAAGCAAGACAAAGCTTTAATCCCAGGACAGATAAAAAATGTCTAGGCACACTCACTCCCTAGTGTTTACAGGAACACTCGAAATCCGTGATCTCCCGGAGGTTTAGCGGAGCTTTGCTGATGTCCCCTCTCGCCAGTCGTTGAGAGGCAAGTTATTTATTTATATTTTGTTTAGGGCATTGTAAGGGGCCAGATAATCTAAAGTGTTTAAACCTCCATGATTACATATATTAGTTTTCATTTATAATGGTGAAGTTTTCATTTGGCAGCCTTTCAGGCCTGCTTCTCACACTTACATCATTACTAAGTCAGTACTAACGTGCTATAATTTGACTATTCTTGAAGCGGTACTGTCATGGCCGCATTTGTATAGTAGTTACTGTTCCTCCTCCAAAATGTAGAATTGAATTTTGAACCAACGTTCCTATGTATGCTTATACAAGGTCTGTCCAGAAAGTATCCAGCCACGTAATATGAAAAATAGTAATTTAAGATACAAGAAACATTGTACATAGGACAATGACGCCTCAGTCCCCTTTAAACTGCTCGTTATATTAACAATGACAGGAAACTTTCTGTACAGACCTCGTAAACACCTTACAACCCTGGGAGGTATGAAATCAAGGCAGGGGTGGGTAATTCTAAAGAGGTACTGGTGACATCACTGGCAATGCCAAAAATTGGCAGCCTACAGAAGGTGTCATCCTGACTGTTAAAGTACTTCCTACACGGCTCAAGCAGAAGTAATGATGGGTGGGGCCAGTACCTGGGGTGCTGAGATTTTGGACACCAGGGAAAGAAATCGGGGCAGTCCCACTGAAATCAGGAGAGTTAGGTGGGAATATATTTAGGCATCATACAGCTACGGAGAGCAGCCATCTTGTTTTTTTTTTTTTTTTTTTAGCACTCTGGCTATGAGGAATGTATCAAGTGGAAAAATTATCTCTGTCTCTTTATTGTATTAGATATGATTGATAGGATCTTCTGCTTGGAATTGAAATGAAATTATGACAATTTGCATCAATATTCAGCTGTTTTAGTACAGCTTTATTTATGCCAGTCTTTTTAAAACTTTGGCTGAAAGACAAATCTGAATTAATCAGCATTAGAAATACACAATGTTAAAAGGAAAATGTTCTGGTCGGATCAGACATGCCTTGTTTTAGCTCCTGCATCTGAGTCGGAATATCTGAGATAACTGCAGGCTGCAGATACCGACCTGAATTGGTGACCATAGTACTCACCAGTCAACGGTGAACCCGGGGATACCAAATAGAATCCCAAACAGCATCAAAGTAACCCAATTGAGGCCTGAGGCCTACACGAGCTTGAGCTGGGGTGAGACGGCCGCTCTTCCAGTTCTCCGACCGGCGCTTTGCTGCCCCCCCCCCCATGATCCCCTGGACTGGCGGGGGTCATCCCGGGCCCCACGGGCGACCACCACTACATACAGCTGCGCCTCAACACCCATCCTGCTGAGAATCATGGACTGGGCAGTGTACCCCAAGATGGCCGACTACCAACTGGCTCGTGCACAGTACGATGTGGTAACCGAGCAGAGCACGTGAGCTTGGGCAACACTATACGGCAAAGGCATACAACAGCTTCTGTGACAAGCTCTCTGCCCACCTAACGACAACTACAGTACCGGTTGTGGAGAATATGTGGATAGAGGGAGGGGTGGGAGATGAGCAGGACCCCCCTGGGCGCTACTTTCACAGTAACACTACAACCCCACACGATGGGCCCGCCCGGGCTGAAGACCACCGGGGAAGCAATCCCGGAGCATCGGCCACCAACGCTGAGGATCCAAAGCTGTCCCCTGCAGGGGAAGAACTCGGCCTCCCACGTGAGCTACCAGGTTCGCAGCCAAGAGGTGCAGGCCTTCATGACAGCCTGGGGCTATGGGGAGGACTTGCTTAGAACCTGCTTCTTGTCACTACACTACCCCCTAAGCCTGAAGCCGAGCCGGGGCATAGGCTGAGCCCGGACTTTACACCTCAAACGCACAGAAAGCTGCGAGACTGCCCACAAGCTGGAATATTTACGTGACAACGACATACCTGCCTGTCTTTCCACTCCTGCGCATGATACCACTCACGGAGAGCACGGATACCTGTGATGTAGTGACAAGTATTTTCCATGCCTGCACGATATAGCGTATATGTTAAAATGTTTGCATAAGGATGGGCACCGAACTGGCAGCTAGCCGATGCATGATTTGTATGTTAGCAGAGATGCAACATCACAGTGGAAACGCACACGCGAGGCATACACCTAGCATAGACAAACACTAGCTCAGCTGGACACATACACACTCGATGCACCCACTGCCATGCCGATATTGGGGTCACTGGGCCCGATCTATGTTACACACTAGCGTATGATGAGGGGTGGGGACCGAGGCTTTTTAAGCTTATTACATTACCATGAAATATGCAACCAGCACGCACCCAGCCTGCAATACTTAGCTCATAGCTTGTACCAGCTTTGTCGTACACCCGAGGACACCAGCATTATAAATTGTGATTAACCATATACTGCTCAGGCATACCTTGCTTGAATAATGCATTTTCCTGACTCGCTTAGGAGTTTCTCATGTTTAAAGTTATTGTACACGAGTTTTGTCTCTCTGCTTGAACTCCTTTCATGTTGTTCCTGTTCCCACTATTCTTGATTACTTAATTAATATAAAATGAGGCTGTCATTTCTAGGAGATGTTAAACTATGATATGATTTCCCTATCTTGTATATTTATTGTTAGTCTCCCTTTCTTAATTCTGTACCCTTTTTAACATCTGCCTCAATAAAAGAAAGATTGACAACAAAAAAACAGGAAAATGTTTGTTTAAAATTTGGAAGTAATTCCCTGGTTATTATACATAAGAAAGAGCTCAAATATCCATATTTAGGGCATATGGGACAAGGGGTTAACCTTTAATGGAATTACAACTGAAGAAAACATATAGGATGTATATCTATGAAAAAATAAAATAAAAAGAAATGTTACGTTTTAGATATATACCCTTTTGTCTTATTTTTATGATGGATTTAAATCCTACAAGTTCAAATATAGGTTAATTGAGGGCATATCTCTTTTTTTTATTCAGTTGTAGCTACCAGATTATCTATACAGAGATATTTCCAAAAGTGTGAATTTAATGTGAATTTCAAATTTAGGCCAACGTACTTCTCTGCACATGTCCAATTATACATGGCAACAATACAGGTAGGTCGATACATTAAGTGTCAGTTTAAATCTGATGCCTACTGTCTGATGCAGGGGTGCCCAAAAGGTAGATCCCCAGATGTTTTAAAACTACAGCTTCAATAAAGCTTTGCCATTCTAAAAGGCATGCAAAGCATCATGGGAGTTGTAGTTTTGTAACCTCTAGGGATCTACCTTTTGGGGCACCCCTGGTCTAATGCATAGTACTTGGGTAAATTAAAATTAACAATAACCTTCAGATCACCTTATTGAGTAATTCTGCGAAAAAGCAATTGTGTTACATGTTTGCATCCTATATTGTCCGCTTTTGAAAACTAAAATGGATCAGAATGTATAAATATTTTAAAATAATACTTTTATAAATAGCATATTAGTTCTGATGACAAGTGAACTCAACTGATACTGTGGAATTTGTAGAATAGAAAATGATAGTTTGGCGTCAGTATATATATATGTATTTTATTTTTTTATTGCTTAAGGTTCCTTGTGAATAACTTTGTTGACATACATATGCCACAATAACATTTTAACAGACACAATGATTCTCTCTGGCTACAGCAGCGAAGAGAGACAGTGAATGATGAGTCACATGGAAAAAATTCTATAAACCAAAAAGAAAAATCGGAAGGAAGTGGTAGTAAATCAGTGGGATTCGTAACGGCAAAGCTTTGCAGGAGGGATGATGTGTCATCCCAATAGGGTATCTCCAAATATTTATACATATCAATATTCACTCACTAAAAAAAAATGATGAACCCTACCTAATTAGCTAGAGGTAGGGGTTGAAAAAAAAAAAAAAAACTGTTTAGAGAATGCGATTGAATTAAATGAAAACTCCAAACACCATAACCACTGCGGCATGCTTGGAGTGTTCGATTAAGCTATTCCACAAAATCAAGAGAGGTTTTAGACCATTGCTCATGGTTGGCAAAACATGTATTGTTTTATTTTTAGTCTTTTAAAATCGTCTCTTTGGTACAGAAATGGATAATGCGTTAAAGGGATTCTTTAGCTTGCTGAAATGCTTTATGTGTGAAGCGTGTGTCCTCATTCTTTTTTCATTTTATAAAAACTGCAGATTTCAGTAGAAATTGGCCCTTTTGTAAATTAACCTTGTTACACCCACCTGGCTGTCAATCAGACAACTAATCCTGTTACTTCCTGGTTTGATAGGTTCAGTGGAGCTAAACTCAAGAGGCAGCAATTACCTGCCTTGCAAAGACTTCTCATTGAGCTGCGTTGGGAAGTCTGTGATTGAAAATGTCTAATTTAACAAATACATATTTAATGTCCCAATTTTTTTTTTTTTTGAATTCTTTATTTTTGTTGTGCACGTTATACATCGTATTGATATACGCCCCAACGGCGTGTCTGAAATTGTACTTAAATTAAACAGTGGCATGAAATCTTGCACATTTTATATAGTTATAGCAATCATCCGATAGGCTAAACAGTAATGATTTTAAAGTAAAATGAAATGAAGAGGTTAACGCTTAACAGTGCTAAGGTAGGCATGTTATCACAGTTGTTCACATTCTTGCTAGACCAGTGTATGCATTAATTAGACATTATAGGCAGGCTCTCTGGGTTTCGTAGGGTGACAGCATGCATTAGCGAGTCAGATAATATACTTAAGATAAAATAATATAAACTGTGGCAAATTATGACTGCCATCTTAAAGGTTAAACAGTGAGGTCAATAGGATAAATGAAAAGGTCAACATTTAACAGTGCTAGGATAGGAGTATCGGTCAATAAGGTGTAACATTAACATCTGAAACCTATGTTACGCTAAGGGTCGTGTGCAGTGGGGAAGACCTATTTACATGATGTGGCACAAGAAAGAGCAGTTTTATGCCGGGTAAGTCCTGGTGCCTCTCATATGCTCCATAGGTAAGACAGGTGTCGGCTATCCCGCCCGGAGAACATTAAGAGGGGTAAAGACAAAATATTTTTAGGCCATACCCCCAACAATAACAGGGAGCCGGAGGGTTAGTCTAGCAATTTCGGATCCGTGCCCTCACGTGTGAGAGGGTTTGCAGCATCGATAGCAGAGCTGTGGTGGGATGTTCTGCCAGTTTCAGCCGATGCCCGTGCAAAGTGCTAGCCCCGGGCGTGCGTGCGGGTGGAGGTTGCAAGCTGTTGAGAACTTGGGTGTCGTTGGCGGTGGGTAAGAGGTGCGCCCTGCAGACTCTGGTCCCAAGTAGCTCAGGGCGGCGGGCTGGTCGGTGTCGGTCCCAGGGGGGCTCTCGGGGTGAACTCCCGTATGGTAGCTGGGTTGATCCTGGACAGTCCTGATCTTTTTGTGTGTGCTGCCTGAAGTATACCCGTAGACGTCAGGAGTGCTTCCAGTTCTTGGTAGCTCTGTGCTTTGTGGGGTGTCTCGTTAAGGGTGAGTAGTACTGCCCGTGGGGTCCCCCAACGGTAGGGCATCTCCCTGTTGCGGAGATGTTGTAGCAGCGGCTGCAAAGATTTCCGCCAGGTAAGCGTACTCCTGGTGATGTCCTGGAAAAATGTAAGTGTGCTGCCCTCAAACATATATGGGGTTTTGCCCCTCAGTGTATTTTGAAGTGTCGCTTTGTCCGATATGCTCTGGAAGCGTATGATAAGGTCCGCAGATGCGGTCACTGGGGCCCGGGTCGGTTTTGGAAGTCGAAACATCCCGTCGAGCCGCAGGGACTTCGCCTGTTTTGGAGGGAGTAGGGCACCCAGGAGGCGCCTGATGTAGTGGGGCAGTTCAGTGAGACTCACCGAATCAGGTATCCCCCTGATTTTCAGGTTGTGGCGTCTCCTTTGGTCCTCCAGTGTGTCTAGGCGGTCTGTTGCAGCTTGCTGCTGCTTTACCAGTTCTGTCACCTGGTGCTCCACCGCTGTCAGCCTGGAGTCCTGGGTACTCGCGCAGGCCTCTAGTTGGGTGATCTTCATCTGGGCCCCTTCTATGGCTGCTTTATAGTAAGCCATATCTGCTGACAGGTCTTTGCGAAGTTCGGCCAGCATTTCTTTAAGTTGGCTTGTGGTTACCGGGTCTCCGGGTGTGTTGGTCACTGTGTTGTGTTTTGGTGACGGCCTGAGGGCCACGCCCTCCATCAGGTCGGTGTCAAAGTCCTCTGAGGAGTAAGAGGCAAAATCGTCCTCCAGCGCCATCTTGGACCATGCGGCCTGTTGCGTGTTCCGCAGCATTTCGCCAATATCCCGTCCGGGAGGGCTTTTGTCCGCCTTTGATTTCTTGGACTTTCTGCCCATGTTCTGTCTGCCTTCCGTGGGCAGGCTAGTAGGTAGGTTTCCGTGGATTTTGCTACTTAGGGCTCTATTTAGTTGAGTTGATGTCGGAGCTCGCTGAGATGCGACCGCTCCGTTGCGCTGCTGGCTCCGCCCCCCCCAATGTCCCAATTTTTTAATGGCTTTTGACAAAAAAAAAGAAAAGAAAAATGTCAGTGCTATAGCTAATAAGTATCACACAATATTTTTGCTGAAAAAAACTGGCAATAATGATATTTTCAGATCACGTTAAATATGAAGCCATTGAGTTAAAGGGATGTCGGAGCAATGGGGTTGATGAGACTACCTCAAACTGTTAAAAAAGTAACAAGTTCTATAAACATAATAATTTCAAGATGTTTTCGTAACAAACATCCCAGACTGTCATAAAACACACTGGCAGTCAAACAGTCGCAAACATTTAATGGAGGATTTCCGAGGAGTCACTAAATCCACAGGTATTATCATTGCCAGCCCATAGGACTAATTTAATTAGTAACAGAAACTATACAAGAAGGGCCTAATCCCGTGAGGAGAAAGGATCTGAAATAGTGACGGCTTTAAAGTGACTTTAAACTTTGGGGTTTATTCACAAAACTCAGAATTGTAGTGAAATAAGAATTGAGTTGCAAAATGTAACCAAAATGTTCTGACAGAGTTATAGTCAACACTTGGTTATTTTAGCCAGTCCCGGCAGCAGGTAGGTTAAACTCCGTATGTGCAGCATTTCAAAGCAAAACAAGACTCCAGGCACCATAACCACTTCAAATCACTGAACATGATGCATATATTTTATCAAAAACTAATAAGTTACTGAAAAATCTCCAACCTTGCACTCGTGAAGTATAAATGAAAAGGTGCCTTTTGTAAGTTTTTTGGGGGTTTTTTTTTGCAGGTAAATGGCCACATATCAAATATTTACAACCAGCCTGTCTAAAAAAAGAGAGAAATTAATTGATCAGGTCTATATGATATTATTATTCTTCCCTTGTAAAGCCATTTTCCAGAGCCCCAAAGAGAATTTTACCTCTACTGAAGCAATTACTCATAACATTCTCTTCTGGAGGATCTGTAGGAACATTTTCTGTGTTACATAAAAGTTGGAAATTAATAATAAATTCTAAAGAGGTTTTTAAAAAAAAAAAAAATAAATAATTTTTATTATTATTCTGCTTAAGAGATCCAATGTTTGAATTCAGCATCGGTACTGCGGCAGAGCAAAATCTTTATTTGCACAAGGCAATGGGATATTAATTTTAATGTTCAACATCGTAAGCAGAATAGCCAGTTAGAGGAGTCCTCTGAGAAAGAATAAATCCTGGCTTCACAGACTTGCTGCAAAAAGCTTGTAATTAACCCCTTAAGGACCAAACTTCTGGAATAAAAGGGAATCATGACATGTCACACATGTCATGTGTCCTTAAGGGGTTAAATGGCACTAGGCACCATAACAACAGCTTACTATATTGGTTTTAGATTATTTATTTTTTAAGCAAACCATTTTTGAGTGGTTTGATAAAACTAGGACTCTTCTGGTTCCCAAATCTTTGCTTTAGCATCTGTACAAACCAATCCACAAATTTGCATGGGTTCTATAGATACAATTGTGTGTCTGATAAAATATCCATTGGGGGAAAAAAAACTAATGGAAAGACTACACTGCCACCTAGGGGTCATTGATTGTATTGCATGTTACTATGGGTGAGTAATCAATTACAAATTATCTCCCAGACTGGATTTACCTTCTCTGCTGCCCAGAGGCCAGTTCCTTCCCCAGACCCCCACCCTCATATACACATACAAACATAAATAAATAGATACACACACCATAATTACATACGATTTGCCAACTATTGATGAGCAGCAAGGATATCCTGATAAGAGCAACTGAAAAATAGATGGAAAACACAATTTCCTGCAAGCTGTAGTGGTTATGGTGCAAGGAGTGCTCAGGTACCCAACCTTCCCCCCACAATGTAAGTAGCCAAAATGTCTAGTAATGGTTTGACTTTATCTCGGGGGAGATAAAGATGCCCACTGCTTCTCGGCTGCAAGGTTGCGCTAGAAGCTCCTGCTAGGAGCATTCGTTTAACTTCCAAAGCAGGACATATTTCGAGAGAGCGTCAACACTAAACATTGCAGCTCAGCCAATGACAGATCAGTGTGGACTGGGCTGCTGATTTAACTCCACAGCCAATAACTGTCCTGTTATCTGTATAGTATAACAAATACATGTGAAGGGGAAAAAAGGGAGCAGATAATAAAAGGACAGTGATGGTGTGTGGTTCCGTGCTGTCAGTAATTCAATGACTAGATAATGACGGGTGCACTGGATTGGCCGAGGGAGACTGACACGCAAGGGGAATAAAGGGGAGTAAAATCCTCTATTTTCTTAATTCTGGGTGGCCGGAACATCTAAATAGGTAGGCTAACGCTCTAGCGTTCGGAATCCATGTTTGTATTCCTAACAGTATAGTGTTCCTTGAAGATTCATTTATTACCATTACTCCTTTATGTTGTTGAAATGTTATTGCACACAAGTATCATTGGAAGAATTGTAAGGCAGAACCAAGTGAAGACAGCTACACACAAAAGGAAACATGTGAATTTTATGGTTTCTTGAGTGCCCACTCTACAATTGACCATTTTCACAGTACTCTTAGCACCGCGATTTACGGCTTTCATCGAGTACCATGACACGGTGAAATATATTTTGATCATTCATTTGGGGCTCTTAAACTCCTAGCATGCCATACACAGTTATATGTTTAAGTGGCTCAAGGTCATTTAAAAGGCTTTTTCTGCAATGTTAAGAATAGAGTGGTTGATGATTCAAAGCTACACTAACACATCAAAAAACTCATGAGAATATCACCAGATAATCAGACGGAAATTCTGTGTCTTCTACCAAAACTACATATGCTAGCAGTGCTCTTTAGCTGAATGTTACAATCTCTTACAGAACACAATTTAAATAGTCTATGCACCCTCACCTTGACCTGACTGATGTCCTAGTGTGAGCAACACACAGACCCAACCAAAAATGGTTGCGGAATGGATATGGGAATAATATAAACATATTTGAAATAAAAGAGCAAGCAATTTGTACACACAATTTTTATTTGGGTTCCTTTACAAAACCACAAAGTCCACCTCAGAATAGGAATCGGCTGTTTAAGGGTATTTTAGTTGTGTATGTGCACCAACCATAATCAAACCGCTTATATAATGCAGAAGTCAATTACCTGAGCACATATCTACCAAAATACATCTGCCACATACATCTCTCACAGCTACCCACCCATCACATCTCTGCCACATACATCTCTCACAGCTACCAACACATCAGACGTTGCCACATACATCTTACAGCTACCTCCACAAAACACGCTGCCACATACATCTCTCACAGCTACTCACACATCACACACTGCCACATACATCTCTCACAGCTACTCACACATCACATGCTATATTGGAATACACTTGGATTCTGTTAAAACCTTGCTTTACTCTCATTAATATTTCATCGACTTGCAAGATCCATGTGTACTAGCAATTGTTTTATTCATGTTGTCTATGTCATGCCCATGACCCTTATAAAGGAATTCCTTCTTTTTTTTTTTTTTTTTTAAATCTTCAACAAGTAGAATTTTTTTTTTTTTAGATGCCATGATATTAAGGAGACACTATACTCTCCAGCACTACAGCTTAATGTAGTTGTTCTGGTGTATATAATCAGTCCTTACAGGGATTTTGCTTGGCACAGTTTGTTTACCCTTGGATCTTCCGAACATATCTGCTCAATGATAAGACATAAATGACTGTGCATTTTCAACATGAATTATTTGTAAGTAATTAGGATCTAGATGCTTGTATCTGAATTCTGTATTAGTCTGTTAATATGAATTATACTCAGACAATGATGGGTTATCATTAGAACGATTGCCCTCTGATGTATTTATTAAATCAAAGCACAAAATGGGAACAATCTAGGTATAAAAAAAGGCGTTGCATATGAATCAGTCACAATCTAGGCATTTTGATATGTATTGTGCTTGAACGTGGTTCTCTTTGTATTAATAAGTTTTATATTCCGGCACAGATATATATATATATATATATATATATATATATATATACACACACACGTTAAAGATACTTTCTGTATCGCACACCTGTGCTTGTGTATGTGCAGAACCTTGTTTAGTTGTTAGCGTTCAGCAATGAGCGTTGTGATAGGCTAAAATCAGACAACTCCCAGACAGCTTTGCTTTCTGATGATAGGTACACCTGTGTTAGGGTAGAACTTAGGGATATTTTACAAAGGGATCAACTTTTTAATGAACCTAGCACAATAAAGGACTCTGTGGGGGTAAATAATATGGACCTGCAAACTCAAATTGTAAATAGTTCAGCTCGTATCCATCATGATCTGTGCATTAGTGTGTTACCAATTAGACTATTGGGATTTAGGTTTTAAATCAAATGTGTCAAATACACATACTATGGGACATTTTCCTATTAATTAGCTTTCCAGTGTGTGTAATATGAATATTTATTTTCTAATCAAACTATTACACCTCAATAAAACCTTCCCCTTTTTCCTCAATGGTTGATTTTCAATTTACATAATCCACACACATGCAGCCATTTGAAATAAGAGTGCATGCTTTATTGGGTAGGCAAGACACCTGTTGGCATGTAACAAAAAAAATAGCTTACTCTAACAGCACAAACAAAAAGCTTTAAATATAAACTAAGTATCCAGTGCAAATAATCTGTTAAACTGCACACGAAATCTCTCTGCTGCAGGTAACATTTACTTCCGTTTGTGGAAGATAGGTTAAAGATACGGAACACCAGTGCAACATCTACAGGTTTACCAAGGTCCATCCTAACTGTTAACATATTCTTAAATGAAGGCATGTGTTACACAGAATCTGGTACTAATGAGTTTAAGCAATTGTCCAAACCAACTAAAAACATGATCTCTTTTATTAAACAAAGCAGAACTATGAATTTCTCTCAACTGTCAACTCAAACATACCCTGCCCTATTAATGATGGTGCACATTACGTAGAGCGGTCTTTATGGTATGGTTTACGGAACTGACCCGATCCCAGGTGTTTGAATGCTCTCATAATATTCTGCAAATCTATGGCTGATAATTATGGCAGTTGTAGCTCAAGGTAAAAAGAATTCCAAATTTGGTGGAGATGGAGGACTGAGATAGAACAGGATTAGAGGACCAGAGCGATATTTAACGACGGCTTCTGAACAGCAAATCTGCCACTTAATTCTACTGCTAAATGTGCCATTAGAATGCCGTTGGTGAATCTATTTTGGTCATAGAAACTTACCCCCAGATCTTTTATATGTACTTCCTATAACACGGGAACTATGTGTTTTTTTTTTTTTTTTTTAAATAGTCAATGAGTACATAAAGAATGTGCAAAAACAGTCACTAGATTAGTGGTTCTTAACTTCATTAGGGACCAAAATTATGTACATGGCATAAGCTAAGGGCACCAATATTCACTTAGAAAATTCAAGTGTAATATAATAAAAGGGACATTGTAGGCACTATAACCATTTCATGTAATCAAATTGGTTATAGTGCCTGGAGTCCCCTGTCGCTGTCCCTCCATTCAGTACAAAACCATTCTCAAGCAGTTTAACCTAAATAATGGTCCCTCACCCCCACCGCAGATGTGGCTAAGGCAGATATTACACACTTCCTTCTAGCCATACTAATCGATACCAGCAATGAGCACTGATAGGCTGAAAGCAGTCCGCTAGCATTTCCAACCAATCACAGCCGCCCACTGCTGCTCAGGTTAAATCTAGTTTAGCATTAAAATGTAGTTTAATGCCGAATGGAAGGGCAGCGCCAAGTTATTCCAGACACTCAAACTACTTTAATGAGATGAAGCAGTTACAGTGCACACTTAACATTAATTCTAAGAAAACACTTCTATAACAGTATGTAACAGAAATCGTCTAAACAGCTTATGGTGTGCACCCTTCCCTTTTCCTTCCCGATTCTGCTTTATGATGGATTGGAAATAAGTATGTCCTGTTAGAATTTTATTAAGTGTTATTTCCCTTTAGAGAGGATTGGCAGCACCTGTTCAGGAGGGGTGCCCTGTTTTCGAAGGCTCCTTTGTCCAACTTTATTGAATTATTGTGGGCTGTTGCCTGGGAACTTATGAATGAAAATTTGACTTCTCCAATCAAAAGAGCTGCACTAAAATGACACAGGGATCTAAATTTTGGACCCACTCAAAGTCAAGAACCACTGTACTAGATGACGCATACATAAGAAAGCATATTTCTTAGTCTTTTCCACTTGAACAGTCAATATTTTACACAATTTCAAATATATAAAAAATAAAAAATACTTCTAGATTGCCACATTTCAATGTAAAAAGTTTTGTTAGCTACTTATCTAGTAACTTTAATTTAAAAAAAAATATATATTGTAACTGAACATGTAAATTAAAAAAAGTAATCCGATTTAAAAAAATGATAGATTGGAAATATTAACAATAACTTCAATATGATCCTAATAAGTGACTGTGTGATTTAAAAAAAATAAATGTTATTTACTGGCAAATATTGGATCCATATCAAACAGAACATAAGAACCAAATTTATATCAGAGTTGTCCGATCTCACATCAACTATGTGCCGTGACATTGTAGTGAATATTGCAAGACTGCTTACAACTATCAGAGCCAACAGTCCGGAAAAGGACTTCCAGCAATTAGTGTAAAACATTAACGACGCTGCCATTTTTACTTGGAAAGCATTAATAGCAGTCTGTGGGCATGGCTTCAAAGATATCAAACCTTGGGCCTCCACCTACTATTTAAGTCCATTCACAAAACATGAAGAACAGTACAATAGTTGCTAGCAAGCCACGGTTGAATATCTCCAGGCTTCACCAAAACAATCACTGAAGTGGCAATAGGACATCTGCCAAAAATGACGACTTACTAGATGAGGAAAACAATAGTTGAAATTTAGTGTACCCCAAGAAAACAAAGTTATAGTTCTATTTCTGGTTACCGAAGACAAATCTTATTTGTATTTAAAATAAGTTTTTTTTTCCATATACATTATTCTTTAAGCTGGATAGCTGTGATAACTTAAGAGTGACGTCTTCGGCTCTAAATATAAAGATCTAACTATATACAGATTAAAATCAACTGACTCTTGTTTAAGAAAGTAAAAAGGTTCTGTCCCTGGGTTATTCACTCAATTGCAATTATGCAGGAATTCCAAGTGAATTTCAGATCTTCATTAAAAATTGAGAAATTCTCTAAGATGGCCAAGTTTTTAAGTCTAACTCTTTATCCTAAAGTTTGAAATGAATTTTGGCTCCTGAACAAGTTATACAATGGCGAATGACCCAGTTGTATGCACAGTAAAAAGGTTCAATGTTCAGAGTCTCAAAGGATCCTTCTATAAAGGGAGAGTTTGCTGTACCAATGATCAGGACATCATTTACTAGATGTGATTTGACTCTGGGTAGTTAGGATATTTCTTGATGTTAAATACACAGTTACTGTAGAGTAGTCCATTAAGCATTTCTTAATTAAGTGTATAGTCTTGTCAATTATACTTTGTGCTGGCACACAAGGGACATGCTATAAAAGTTTGCAACCCATGTTTAACATTTACAGAGCTCCTAGCAACACAGAGCTCTGCTTGGAATCGATAGAAATTACTTTTTCCTGCTAAATCAATAAGACAGAAGGAAGCTTAAGTAGAAAGGGCAAATTAATAGGCCGTTTTACTAATATTTAACTCCTAGAGAGACAGACAGGTTTCAACAGTTCTCAGAAGGCTATTAACTGTTAACTAAAGCAGTACATTTTACCATTTCTGAAATGGTTGGTTTAAAGTGATATTTAGCATTTTTTTGTATTGCCACAACTTTAATATTTTAAAACGTGAACATTCTTTAGATGACGCTGTTTATTTGGCATAAGGAAGAGAAAGGTGAGCAGTAATCTCAAGAAGACTTTGCACACGCATGACGACATTCAGAGCAGGGATATTGCACACATGTGACGTAGAGTTGCCAGATCCAACACATTTTTCTGGACACGCATCACACAATACTCCTATGGAAAACTGGTCATTAAATGAGGAACCCTACAAATATGAATTCTAATAACTGCAAGGAAAAAAAATGTTCATGTGCTGACCAAAAATGCAAAGTATTGTGTGTTTGGAAAAAAAACATGCTGTAACCTGGTCACATCAATAAAGTTGTGCTCATGCACATGGGTCCGTGAATTACATGGCAAAAGCTGCAAGCTGCATTAAGGTATGAAACAATGCAGCTAAAAAAAATAAAAAATGACTGCATAAAAACCATTTATTCACGTCTCACTGGAGTGGTGTAAAAAAAGTCATGTATCTGTGCACGTACATGCTGCTTTACACAGATTGTCTCACAGCTGATCAGGGTCAAGGCACCCACTAAAATGATCTGAAAAAGTCCCAGAAAATCCACTGTGGCTGTTGGGAAGTCTGTCTTACTGGCCCTTGAGCCTCCCTGTAACTGCAGTTAGAATCTCCTATTTCCTACAGATAAACGTGGGGCTATAATTGGTGACTGCAGGGAGCAATAGTTACGCTAGAAGATCACAGGAAATACAGGTCTCAACTTTTAAAAAGTCACCCCCCTCCTCCCCCCTGTTTGCTAGCAGAAAAAAAAAATTGCAAACAATTCTATTTTCTGGATTTTCTAGACCTGGAGCAGAGTACATGCTGTTGTCAGATTTCCACATTTTTTATCTACAGAGCACAATATTCATCTCTGGTTAACCTAGTTAAGTCATATAGCAGACTGTTCTTTTACATTGTAAATCTGGGTTTCAGGACACAACCATCAATACCTAAAGATAAGTTACCATAAAGCTTAAGCATGACAACAGTGACAGCTAACCATTGGTGGATGTTCTGGTCTACATTTCCCACAATGCTCGGCCAAATGGCTAGACATCATGAAAACATCATTAAAAGCCTCAGTACAAAACATTACCTATTCCATTTCTGTTTAGTTGCCTAATGTTACGCCCCAGGACAAGGGACAGTTATATCAATTCTGTTGTCTGAAACCATTTTATAAAGGATTTTGTGTCAAAGGACGCAAAGCATTCATCTTCATTCATTAATATGAATCTAGCAGCGGAAGGCTCACGTCCAACTGGCAGTTAGCAGTACACTGCTCTGCTTGCTCATTAAAACCAATAAAAAGGTGACGAGACAGATTATTCTGCAGATTTGCTTTTTGGATGGAATTAAAAGGAAGCCATCCGTTAATATAGGCTGGTACAGGGTTGTGCAGTACCTGCTTTTAGCCAGTATCCATTTACATACAAAATATGGTTTTGCCTCATCGACTAACAGATGTACATATTTTATATCAGAAACACTAGCACTGACTCATACTATAAGGACCCCATATTACGGGGTACCATGTGTTTTTTTGGGGGGGAACAAAATGTGATGCAACAGAAATTTCATAAGTCATTTCCCCTCCCTCCCAACTATAATATTTTTCATAGGGTTCGAAGCATATGACTTTACCTTATTCCTTAGGATATTGTGGGGTACTGACAATGTCAGATATTTGCAATCAACACGTTTAATGAATAACCCTGCTAGTCAAACCCTCAATGGACCATGCAGGGAATAATTTTCAACACTTAGTGAGCGAACCAGAGTATCTATGGCAAGGAGTTGTTAGAACAGCAGAAGTAAAAGGGATCAGCAATAAAGAGTAATATGAAACGAGCTATAATGTGGAGATGTAAAATAGAAGGGATAATAGAAATCTCTCTCTAACCAGCAATGACAACCCTGTTTTTGCATTTTAATTAAAATTGTAAGATGGTCAAAATACAGAACAAAAACCATAAGGAGACTGTACAGCCTTATTTCATTTACTCTTAAAGCCACAGGAAGAAATAAGATCCCAGTGGCAGTCAAAAGAGGGTCAGGTGGTGAAAAACCCCATACATTTAAAATCCAGTTTCCCCCTTGATACCGCCAAGGGAGCCGTTACCATAGGCAGCAGTATGCATTAGCGTAACATTGCATGTTACTACAACTACAGCATGTCACACAGCTACTGGGAGACGTGGCTGCCACGGGGCAGAGTGTGGAGTGGAGAAGATCATTTTGCACAAAATGAGCACGGTCATAACGATGTCCGAACACTTGAAATGTGGCGGAAGGTGGAATTTCCAGGCCCAGATGAGAGTACACACAAGTCATAGGCTACTCTCCACACGCCTGTTGCCTATGACAAAAACCGGGTTTATGTTCCTTTGGGAGGTGTCCATTTTAAGCAGCTTGGGTCCATAGACTTATTGCTGTTGGATCGCTTGGCTTCTTTAGCTGCCCATTCATCAATTAGGTCCTGTGAAAATGAACAGAGTACATTAGTGAACATATCTTGATAGATATTCAACACAGTGAGGTTCTGGACAAATCGTTAACAGGGTTACTTACTACAGTGAGAATTCCAATTCCAAAGACCAGTGTAGCTGATGGAAGCATAGCTAACGTAGAGGATTTTTCCAGTTCTGCTATTTTGACCATAAGTTTGAGATTTCCCTTTAAATTAACCGTATATTCTTACTCAGTCTGTGGTGGATTTCAGGTTTGCTCACTATGGCTATCGGCAGGTCATGGATAGTCATACTCTGATTTTCCCAGTTGCTCTAGATGTTTAATATGGACTTAGTTAGGTATTCTCAAAGTAAACTCTTGTTCTCCAGGATTGTAAAGCATGCCCAGAGAAAACCACCTCCTCTGTCACATCATTATCTGTACACTGGCAGAGGAAATGTGGCACAATATTAGGACTACTGACTAGTTCTAAAAGCCCACAGTAGTGGTTATAGTGCCCGGGTGAGGTCTTTTACCAGGGCACTCCTAGCTTCATGGCCATTATAGCAGTCTGTAGTAGATGTGATGCTTGGAGTGTCTCGGTAAGCTATGCTGGTCACTGCCCTATATAAAAAAGTTACAACATATTGCCATCACAATAATTATTAAGTATTATGACTAAATATTTCAGTTGAGGATCACACACTAGATTTATTAAACAGGAGCAATTCCAGTCGACCTGTTACCAAGCACATTTTATTGGTGTCAACTGGAGAGTGCTCAGAGGAATTTGTCTGGGTTCTTTCATATGATTCTGAAAAGTTGTGGTTTCGAATAATAGGGAGGGTGGGGTGGGGGTTTAGGGGAGGTTGAATCCTTTGTTTCATTAACATTTTCAAAAGCTTATTTATCTGTGCATTTGCTCCACTGGGATTATAATTCAAATAGAACAGGATGTCCTCACTGCTCTGGTTAAAAAAAAAAAAAGTTGTCAGAGCAAACTTGCCCATCTCCAAGTAAAGCCGAATATGAGATCTAACCAATGGAAAACATTCCATTAAGAACAATTGGCCAATGCGGCAGTAACTAAAAGGGCAGCAGTAAGCAATACACCTAGTAATCCTAAAACGAGGCAGAGTGCTCAATTTAATTACTGTGCCAGAGCACCTAATGTAATCAGGGACACACAGGGCAGATCTCTGGGATCCAAACTTCTATCCACTTGCGGGTAGAGCTTGGGCTTCATACAGAATATATGTGAACATATATGAACAGAATATATGTGAATCGTGATTTTGAGATCAATGACTAAAGTTATGAAAAGGTGCTTACAATTCCAAGACTGTCAAGTTTATTAGAGTAGGAATGATCAGTGAATGCAATACTAGCATTACAAGTCATGATAATCAAATGTCAAGTATTCTTGTTTCACGATCTCAGAAGTTGGTTCTGAAAAGGTCACACGTATGGGAGCAATAGCAAGTCATTCTAATAGGAGGCTATGGTGTTGCCCAGGGAGCACACAGATCCCTGAGGATGTCAGAGCACTGGAAACTATAAGTCATGTAGCAAATACTTGCTTTTTCCGTTTTACAGACTCCTTCTGGTGTGTGAGCACCAAACAAACATGTCATAACCAGAGCACTCCTTCAGCACCCAAATTGCTCTTTTTCCAGTTTACAAAAGAGCACTGATTTACAGTATGCTTAATGTTTTGTTTCAATACTAATGCTGCTCTTTTGCTGGCAGTGGTTATTTAATAGGTGTGATAATGAACATAATAGATAAATTAATATATATGCTACATGGTTTTAAAGTACCACTGTGATCAAATGCTTTTAAAAGGACACTATAGTCACCAGAACAACTACAGCTTAATGTAGTAGCTCTAGAGTGTATAGCATGTCCCTGCAGGCTTTTTGATGTAAGCACTACATTTACAGAGAAAAGGCAATGTTTACATTGCTTCCGAGGGACACCTCCAGAGTCAGTCACTCAGACGGACACTAGAGATACTTTTTGGGTCACTGCTGCACTGAAGTTCAGTGTCTTCACGTTCTGCATGGAGACAGTGAACTTCCCCCTTAGAGATGCACTGACTCAATACATCACTGTAAGGAGATGCCGATTTGCCAGGGCATGTTGTGATCCTGACCCTATAGTGTCCCTTTGATATCTTAATATAATTTTTGTTGAAATCGATTTTAAAAAAAAATGTAAATTTGTTTATATTTAAATAGTTGAACAAATCACTTTCCTGCCTTGCCCACATCCATCTTTCTGCACCTTCACTCATGAGTTTTCTGACTCCATACTCTCCATTTTGTAACCTTAGTTCCTTAGTTACAGAAAATGGCAAAATTGTGAGTACTGGGTCAGACAACATACAACTCGTCCAAAGTTGCATAAAATTTTCAACATACACAATTGTACATGCAGAATATGTTAGCGCTTTATAAATGCCACTAATAAAATAATACATTAATATGCCATTCATTACATTTAAATTACTGCTTTCTATGTAGGTCAAAAAGCCCTGTAATTCACACACTTCCCCAAATACAAGAAAATCAGTTTAAAGCTGTGGTTGTGAAAAAAAAAAAAAAGAAAAAAAAAAAAGATGGTCCATCCTCTTCCCCCACTTGGTGGCACTATTACTCCAAAAATAAACACATCTCATCAGCACAACATTTAGAGGAAAGGACAAACTAAATTCACAGTGGAATTATTTAACCCTGTATCAACTTATTTCCAACACAAACAAAGTACAAGAAATGCCACCGACTTACAAAAAATGTCATCCTCAACAGGAATCTTTGACACAAGACCTGTTTTGATTACCTGATATCATAATGTCAATTATGGGATGTGAGACACCCTCCACAATATGTACAGCCATAACATCGAAATGAGCACTGTATTCTGGGGCAGAAAGAATGGCATCTGGTGGCACAGTTACCTGTCTCTTTAACACAAGGTGCTTCCCTTTCCAGTATTTCAGCATCTGAAGAGCCTGCAGCGTGCTAACAATATCAACTGGATTCACTGCTGTCTCCTGGCTTATCTCTGAAACACAAAGCAGGGAGTCAATTCATTGAACTCGCATTTTCCTTTATAGAATTTTTTTTTTTTTTTTAAATAAATCACAATATCTGATGGAATTTACGAATACCACATTATTATAAAGGCTATAAAAAGCCTGAAAATACACAATATCGTGTTATGCCTGATGACAATAGTTATCTATGTATAAATACAACAAATCAACTACCCACAACGGCTCACTGCAATATCAGCTCACATCTCGCATCTGTGCATTGCCCAAGGGAACCCACTCTGCAACAGCACAGAAAGCAAGCCATTAGGGAAGTGGGGACAGGGAGTGTTAATAAACAGAAATAGGCAGGAGTCCTGAAATATACAGGATAAGTGGAAGAAGCAGTAGGGGTCAGCACTGGGCAAAGCCAGAAGATCTAAAATTGAACATGTTACCTTTTAGATCAAGAGACACAAGAAAAAGATAAGTAAGCATTACAAATATAGTACAGGTCAGTATCTGAATGCAAAAACAGGACAAACAAAATCGCAGTAACCCACACAAACGGCAAATACAAACTGATATGTGATGACCTGCTAGTTATCACAACTGTTCACAAAGTTATGCATGGAGATTTGGTGAAATTAAATTGTACTTTATATTAGTAAGAATTTGTGCAATTCAATAGACTTTAAAAAGCGGGTAGATTAATTTCTAACAAAGCAGAAAACACAATGTTAAAGTAACGCCACTAACAGGATCGTAATCACGTGTGAAATGTATCCAATCCTGGTACAAAACTCAGTATTCCGAAATAACATTTCATGCTCACCTTTGATTGAAATCTCCTTGCCTTGGAAGGTATGAAGGTAGCGCAGGAGAACCTCCTTCCAGTAACTGCGGTAGCTGATGAGCCCAAGGTCAGAGAGAGGACGCTCTGGAGAACCAACTTTCTCCTCAACCTTTGAAAGCAAGTAACCTTGGAGAAGACAAAATGTTTCACATTGGATCAGCCTATCAGAATTATTTCAATGTTAAATTGGTGATTCCTGTAAGAGCTCAACTTGTACTGGAGCCTATTTCAGCACACACTAACTTGGTGAAAGCTTTACAGTGTTACAGCATGGACAAGATTTATACTAATCAGCCTCAGACTGTTCAGCACACACGCAGACTTAACACTTCTTTCACAGACCTCTCCCCCTTCCTACCACACAGTGGCAGGTTTGGGAAGGCTACACTCTTATCCACTGGAAGTATATTAACATTTTATGGTGCAATTTGTTTTTTGGCTATAGATGCTGAAAAATTTAAAGAATGGTTAATTCTGTAGCAGCCACCTGCATTATCCCAGACCCCAGTGTTTGCTTGTATGTTTTTATTTATGGAAATACATTTGTGTCTTAAAATTCAGGCCGTGAGCTGAAAGCAAACTTTGCATAGGTGTCCCATAAAACAGTTAAACTTTACTTCTGCAAGTGAGTTTACAGAAACGGACTTCAATTTACACTACAGAAGGAACAGAAAAAATGTGTAATTTACAATGAGTCCTTTTGGTTAAATCCTTTAAGGTTAATCAACAAATTCATTTAAAACAGTGGTTCTTTTTTTAATTCAATCCAAATTGTGGAAAATTAGCTAAACATGCAATAGCTAACTTTTTTTGCACAGCCACCACCAATTTTAGCAGTATCAACAGGTCTGCACTGCAAAGCCAGGCATTTAAATAATTTAATGTAAACAGTAGCCTGAAGGGTGAATTAGATTTCTGCTCCTACCAATAGGAACCCACTAAAATGACGTGGAGACATTAAAAATATGTGAGTTACTGGAACACTCCAGGCTACCAATAAAAAAATAATCTAATGCTTAAAAACTCAATCCAGATTACTTTACTTTTCTGTAAATTACAGACACCCATTATAGCCTGTGTCATGTGTGAATTCACAATGCAGCCAAAACATGGCAGTGTCATCAACCAATCAATTATCAGCACAAGTAAACACCGACTGCCTCCAGTAAATAAGGGTGGAGAGGGGTAGGGTTGCCTTTGAAATTACCCTCTTTTGAGAATGTAAAAGATTAAGTTACATTTGCTAATATGACATGGTGGCAGCTATGCAGAGTAACTGAATATGCCACCTTTATTTCAATTTCTTTGAATAAACTATTCTGTATTCAAATCATTGGAGACTTATCTCCTTTAAATCTCCACAGTTGTCGTCATCTCTACTCTATACTGCCAGCTTATCATGAGTCTTTACAGGGTAATGCTCACAAAGTGATAATTTAAAGTAAATTTCAAATTCAAGGTAAAAGTAGCTGAATTGGAAATGTTCTCTAAATGTTCCAGTTCGGCTACTCTGGCCTTACATTGGAATTCACTTTGAATAACCCTGTTAGTTTCAATTTAGAAACTTATTGCTAACAAAAATGAACATTAGATAAGTGAATAGAGAATTAGTCATGGGTATATTCAAAATAGAAAACACTTACTGAAGTCTATCAGCATCTTGCCGTAACCTTGTCTCATGTACTGTGGCATTGTCAGGATACAAGATACATTATAATTGAGAAAGGAATTTTTCTCCTAAAAAAATGAAGATATGTCAGAATGAATGGTAGTTTGAGGAGAAAAGGACAGGAATAGAAAGAGCAAGTTTACACATTTTAAAGAAAGACTCAAAGCACCATAGCCACTACATGTATGTGTATACTAATATATATACACACACACACACACACAATATATATACACAAATATATATATACACACACACACACACACACTTTTTATTTTTTTAAACATATTTTGGCTCAGATCATGGCAAATTTATTTTTAAAAATACCCAGAAGGATGGACTAACCTAATCCAACCAAGTTGAATTTGAGTCATGTTTACTTTCTAATAAATGATCAAATAGGAATTTAATTTCTGCCTGCTTTATTCTCCAAATTTTCTAATCTGCGGTGAACAAGATTTCCAACTATCTCTGCAGAACAAAATGGGTCTTTAATCACTGTAATTAATCACACATTTGACAATCACTTCACTAATGTCTGTCTAGCTTTCAGGCAATTATTGTGGTGTTTTTGGTAGTAAAAATACAGGGATAAAATAAATTAAGACAGCCAAACAGGCTATAATATTTGCTATAAAAAGGTGTGTAACCCAAACATACCATACATAGCATAATGCTTTTTATGCACGTCAAAAAGCTTTGTAATACACAAATACGAAATAAACCCCCCTCCCCCCCTAAAAATTACAAGATACCAACAATTGTACATTTCTTTGAGATTTAAAGTAGACGTATGTTCCTGGTAATAAGTATGATTAGACAGAGGAAGGTTATTTAAAAAAAAAAAAAAAAAAGCCCACTGTAAACATACCTTGGAAAAGTAGCCTATAAGATGGCAGCCAGTGTTGTCCGCCTCCGTCATGACGTAGAAGAGAAAAGGCTCCACGTCATAGTAGAGTGTTTTGTGGTCTAAGAAAAGCTTTGCTAGAAGGCACAGGTTTTGGCAGTAAATCTGAAAGGAGCAGACACAAAGAACACAATCTCAGAATTTAAGTTCTTCTCTAGGTAACAGTACTCCAGGGAAAAGGGCTTGTTTAAATGGTATCCTGTAAGTAGGCTATGGAGCTTACAATCTTACCTTGTTTTTCTTTCCATCCACTTCAAATACAGAAATGGATGCTTTACGATAGATCTCATCCCCCGGTGGGTGTTTCCATACACATTTGGCCTGAAGGGAGAAATTTGTGCTTAAGACTTATGGCAATTTTGGCACTAAATGGAATAAAACAGGAATGACTTGATATTTTGTATTACCAACTATCCATGGAGAATAATGAGACACAGCTTACAATAACTTCCTTGGACAGGAACGTTAAATTGCAGCCAAACCAGATCTCATACTGTTATCCATTCTGCCAGACTATAAAGTGTGTTTAACTGGGTAATAAATAAGTAAAATTTAAAATAAAATCTTAAAACACCATCTCTGAAGATGCAAACTCACCATGTGCCTTCGCAGTATGGTTTGGCTCTTCATGTATTTGAGACAGAATTCACACATGTATAGTCGCCCCAAACGAGCATATTCCTCAGGATACGGAGAGTGGTACCACGTGTCAAGCTCATAGCGGCCAAAAATGATTGTTTTTATCATGTTGCTTCCTTCTGTGATTTGGCCTTGCAGGCGCAGTTTCTCCTGCAGGGAAGCAGACAGTCATGTTTAGAATTCTGTTCTACTCAGCACAAATTTAAATGCGGTCTGATAATTCACCTATTCAGACAAGCCTACCACCTTCCCCACCTAAAAGATCACACAGATTCCTAAAGCGACCAAGTTTCTCCTCTATCCCCATCATTGCTGTCACATCCTACTGAAACTTGTCTAACACATTAAAAAAAAAAAAAATCACTTTCCTCTTCCATTAAGCCCATTGCCTTCTGTCCTTATCACGATCTCCTAGACAATAAGCTTGCAAGAGAAGGAATCGCTATTCTTTTACAGAAATATGTAGCCACGAATGTTACACCTAATGTAATGTTTGTTAAAAGGAAAAAACTTGAAACACAAAGTTATAATTCAGTCCTGTTGCACCTTCCTGGCTGTCAGACAGCCAACAAGTGTTTCTTCTAGCTAGCTTTGCTCCCTTGAGTGAAGCAGAAGCAGCAGGTGCTTGCCCATAGCCTGCCTACCTTGCAAAGACTACTCTGTGAGCTGTAATACAGCTCATTGAGAAGTCTAACAGAACAGCTGCACCCATGCGACGTAGGTATGTCATTCATTCTGGATGAAAAGCCTTTGACTGGTCATTCCTCATGCACACCATCAGCTGAACACTCTGTGTGAGATTCTGAGCTGCATACTGCAGGGGAACTTTAGGGCTGCAGCGAAGCTATACCTTGAGATCACTTTTTCTTATGGTTAATGGTGTACGTCTTAGAATTTAGATTCTCGATTTTAAAACAGTTCAGAGAATGTTAAAGTCTCTTCATTGAGTGCACATTCCACCCACACATAAATGAAAATTCAACTAACAGCACGGTGCAGGCATTTCTCCCAGTAAAAACATTTATTCAATGTCAAACAGATGACTTTGGTCATTATATACATGGACTGGTCTGGATCAGTGGTGCCAAGTTCTGCAATCACCAAAAATCTTGCCTAATTAGCAATGAATTGTCAAATTAAGCTAAGCATTACATATGTTTGCTCACTACATACCAGGTCTTCTGAGGCTCTGGCTTGAGCCCTCCTGAACAGTTCCAGGTCATATTCACTTGTCAAGTTCTCTAGAAGTGGCTCCCTTGTATTTCCATAGGTTTGTCTATGTTCCTACGAGAAAGAAAGCAACAAACAATTAATTAATGCAAATGAGCATGTTACTACCGAAATTCAGGCTTTGCTGCAGATATGTAAACCTTTACAAACAAAGCACTCAAGAATTATCATCTCAAAGTGAAACATAGGGTGGTGCTGAATGCAGAAGTTGACGAATCCTCCAAGTCTTAGAGTCTAAGACATGCCTGCACAACCTTTGTCCCCCCCTCAGATATTTTGAACTATAACTCCCATGATCCTCTGGATATCAGCCATGACTCCATCGCTATCTTTTTCATAAAAAAAATGGGTGTTGGCAGTTTTATTAAATGAATCATGGGTGTTGGCTGTTTTATTCAAAGAATCATGGGCACTGTAGTTCAAAGACATTTGGGGGATTGCAGGTAATGCAGGCCTGCTTCAAGAGGAGGATTTAAGGTTTCACTTTAACATTCGTATTATTATTATTATTGTCATTTATATAGCGCCAACAGATTCCGTAGCGCTTCACAATATTATAAGAAGGGGGGGTGACTAACAAAATCTTAATGACAGAATACATTACACCATGTATGAGTATTTCCAAAGCGTTATTACTCTGGCTGTGTACTGATCATGCAACTAAGAAGATTCAGTAACCTAGTTTAAACATTTGGGGGATTGCAGGTAATGCAGGCCTGCTTCAAGAGGAGGATTTAAGGTTTCACTTTAACATTCGTATTATTATTATTATTGTCATTTATATAGCGCCAACAGATTCCGTAGCGCTTCACAATATTATAAGAAGGGGGGGTGACTAACAAAATCTTAATGACAGAATACATTACACCATGTATGAGTATTTCCAAAGCGTTATTACTCTGGCTGTGTACTGATCATGCAACTAAGAAGATTCAGTAACCTAGTTTAAACACCGTCATAACCCCAGAAAAAGAGATAAGCTGTAGGAATTAGCATTACAGAATCACTGTATCACACACAAAGCATGACATATAGCACAAATGAATAAAGTCCCATCATTCCATGCATGCAATTTCATTCACATAATTCACAGTATAACAGAGAAAAGTGATTTTGTACTTTAACACAGTATTCTTTGTACGAAACTCACAGCGAGATAAAATAGAGCGGTCACCACTGCACACTTATATAACAGAGATAAAACTGGTTTTGCAAAAGGCAGGTATATTAACGGATACAGCAAGAAGCATGGAAAAGTATAGCGGCTTTAAATGAGTATTTTGAACATCTATGGCTGATACTGTAATCATAAAGTAGGAAATTCAGCAATATGCTAAATATCGGACTCTGGATCACTAAAATGCATTGTATACAATATGTTGCAAAGCTGATTTTTTTTTTTACTTTTAATTCTTGAGACTTTATATTTTTAGGTTTTTGGCAATTTAAACATTTAATAAAACTGGTTGTGCTAAAAGTAGTTTTAATATTTAAACACAGAACCTATAAGTATTCATCGCTACCTAACTTGCCTTATATATTCAGTGGGACTGAATATATACATGTAAAGAGTTCTTAAATATGGTGGCATAAAATTGGTTTTTGGGAGCAAAGACTAACTTCTATAATGTAACACATACACTCCCTCTTCCACTTTTGCATTAAGGTTAGGGCGTAAAATGTACATTTTAGTGATCCTTTTTACATCTTTTGTTGAGCATACCATATACTTCTCTTTCTGCTCTTTTGTCAAACCAGAGTTCCTCTTCTTTCTGAGTTCAGTGACTTTCTCTTTGTACCTCAGCTGTCGTTCTGTGGGTGCCTGGAAAATACAAACCATCCTCTAGTTTCATGCCCGTCTCACATGGTCCTGTCTGGTTTGTTTACCTCCTATCAGAATCCTACAGCCTTGGGTTCTATTGTAGAGATTCTCTACTTGACATAACATTTAGATTCCTTGAACTACAGCCCTGAAGCTCAAAATAAATAAAATTGTATATTTAAAGAGGAGATTCCATTCTCTGATATTTACAGTACCTAAATTATTCATTCCAATTAACACTATGATGTGTCTGCACTATGATGCTCAAAGAGAACTCGAATACAAATGGGCATTTGCCCTGAAAGTGCTGTACTAGAATATGCCTGCTCTGACATTCCTTTCAAAGCACAGTAGGTGAGCATGAGCCCTCACAGCATTATATAGTAAATCTACGTCATATGCAGTAAATAAAAATACAAAAAAAAGTTTTAACTTTTTTTTTTTTTTTAAATAATTTGAAACCGATATGGCCTTCAACTTTTTTTGCACATGACGAAAAAGTTGTATTTTAATCCAATTGGGGTTAATTTTTGGGGAATTCATTACTTCAATAGAAAAAGGGGATGTCCTTTTTGCGCTACGTCTTCTTCAGACCTATCTTGTATTTTATAATTTGTATTTAACAATCAAAGTGCTTATCAGATGCAGATTTGTATAAAAGAGAATTGGCCAAAACTATTTGAGTAGGACTACTAGAATAGGGCTATATATACCCTGGTTCATAGAAATGAGAGAGCCACTTTAAAGGACAAAGCCTCTAATGTGATTCCTGCCACAAACGTCACCTACCTGGTGTCTTGTGGCATGTCTGTTATTTTCATCCTGCCTGTGGGAAAGCATCCTGTCTTCCACCTGTTTGTCACGGCTCTGTGCTCTTACCTGAAATTCAACACAATTCGGTATATGTAAGCCATCGAGAAGGGGGTGTGGTAACCTAAGTGAGGGAGATGTGAACTAATAGGATGCAAGCTTTTTCAGCATGTATGCCGAGATACAACATACCAGGAAAACAAACAAACATAGGATTACCTTGCACTCATCAGCAGACAGGTTATGGTACAGGGGGCAGCCGGAAATTGAGAAGTGCCGCTCGTGCTTCCCAGTTAGGTGGCCTATTGATCGGATGACATTAAAATAATAATAATCAGTTCATGGGATCAAAAAACAATATTTTAGAATCACAAGCAGCAAATTATTTATTATTTTATTATTTACATAGTGCCAGCAAATTTCCATAACACTGTACGAGTAGTTGCAAGTTTGACAGAAGAACCGCTGACCATGGAAGTCTGCTTTGTATAGCATCTAAAAAGGTATGAGTGAAGCCTTTACCTAAACACATAATTTCTACCTTTAACCAGCACATGGGTAACACCAAGAGCACTAGAGATGCTGACAAGCCAAAACTTTTTGTAGAATAGAAAAGTGAAAACTGAACTCAGATAAAACCAGTGTGAAAGGCGGTCAGCAAAGGGAAAGAAAAAAATTAAAACTACTCTCCAAAATATATGTTTACCTAATGAGTTGCAGCCAGGGGTAGGACACTTCATGTTGAAATTGTAGCTTTCATGGAAGCGCCTACGTTTTGGCCGGTGAGAGAGATCACTTCCAGAATCCTTGAGAGACATATCCTTAGCTATGCTTTCGTCATGAGAAACATTGGGACTGGAAATATCAATGTCAGATTCTGATGATGGTGCATTTCCAGTCGGGGTGCGAGGTGGTGACTCATCGTGATCACCTGTGTTCTTAGCATCTGCAAAGGAGAAAAAAAAAAAAAGACTGTTTTGCCATGTTACCTTTTAGCGCTTGGCACACGTAGAGAGATCTACTCTACTGGGTCACAGCTAAACAGACAGCCAGCGTGCATCTACTATGACAAGAGAGAGAGAGCGCGTCCGCCAGCATTTGAAGCTCGGCTGCACCCCCGTACCTCTGTCACAAAAGTCCACCGCCTGCTCTGTTTCTGATCCCGATGAGCGGGTCTGTCGGAGTGGGTATTTTTTCGGACTCACAGGGGTGGGCTGCTGCTGGCTGCGGGTCACCCTCCGAGTGGAGTAGGCCGGCTCCTCTGCACCAAACGATTGCAGATTGCCTACTGGGCTGGAATCTGGTTTAATACAAACCACAGTTTCACTCGCCGACGCAGCCAAAACTTATGTGGCCTACCCTCAAAAGCAGCTGAAGTACTTAGCGGTCACATTGAAAGTGTAAAATGCCACTCTATGCTAATGGCTCAATCTACCTTCTAGCAAAAATACCTGAAAACATAATACTGCTGTGATATACCCCATTACAAAGCTTCCTATTGGCAGTTTAAAGTTACAGCATAGAGAGGAAAGCTTCAGCAAGGAGAAGGCAGGGAACAGTGCAAAGAAGGTTAAAATAAGCAGTTGGAGTAGCAATGTTTTAAGAGGAAAATGGTGCACTTTAATATGCAAACTTCTTAAGCACAGCTGTAATGTTTATTACTTAAGTAATGTCAACCTTAACTATGACTATATAAAACTATTTTTAAAGCAGCACTGTCATTTTGCTTATTAATCCATATTTTGGCCCTCTATTCCCCCTGGTTTTTATTTATTTTTATCTTTACCTTCATTTTGGTTTTATATGTATAAAAAAAAAATAAAAAAAAATAAACAAGGACTACTTTTTCATATGTAGAGCATGATCTTGAGCAAGCTTCGGCAACAGGCAGAGCTTTAGCAAGAGCCTAACCATTTGTCATTACTTGACATTAAGATACAAAGGCATAAGGACAGTGCTGCTTTAAAGGAACATTCCAATATTAAGTATAAATGTATTCAGTTTAAGGGTGGCGTGCTGAATTTTGTGTTTAGATTACTCTGACTCAAAGCCACAACTTTATGATGTCCATGTAATGCTTTGTGGTTCAGCCTACAGTTTATCAGTAGTGAATTATAGAACAACTCTAAGCAACTCTAAACAAGATTTCACAGGAAAGAGGCCAAATCTATCAATTCACCTGACTTCAGTAAAAGATCATACCTCAGTAGACTGTATTTTATACACAAGTTTATGCTTTATGTTTAACCCCTTAAGGACTGAGCCAAATGTACACGTTGTGAACGAAACAAAATGTAAACAAAACCTGGCATTTGCGCTACATGTCTGTCAAACCGTAATTCACCTCTTTCATATTAAATACACCCACCCTTATTATATATCATTTTATTCAGGGGAAACAGGGCTTTCATTTAATATCAAATATTTAGCTATGAAAGATAATTTAATATGAAAAAAATAGGAGAAAATAAGATTTGTTTGGATTTTTTTTAGTTCTACATGACATTTTAACTGTCAATGTCATAATACTGTTTGCTGAATACAAATATGTGCATTTTATTGCAGTAAAAGCAAAGTCTCACGTGTAAAACAGTTCCCCCTATGTACAGGTTTTATGGCGTTTTGGGCAGTTACAGGGTCAAATATAGCACGTTACATTTGAAATTGAAATTCGCCAGATTGGTTACCTTGCCTTTGGGACTTTATAATAGCCCAGGAAATAAATTTACACCCATAATGGCATACCATTTGCAATAGTAGACAACCCAAGGTATTGCAAATGGGGTATGTCCAGTCTTTTTTATAGACTCATAGAATGTGATGGCAGATAAGAACCATTCGGCCCATCTAGTCTGCCCAATTTTCTAAATACTTTCATTACTCCCTAGTCTTATCTTATAGTTAGGATAGCCTTATGCCTATCCTATTTTAGTAGCCATTTGGTCACAAACACTGGCCAAAGTTAGCGTTCGTATTTGTTGTGTGTGAAAAATGCAAAAAAACGCCAATTTTGGCCAGTGTTTGTGACTAAGTGGCTACTAAAAAAGACTGGGCATACCCAGTTTGCAATACCTTGGGTTGTCTACTATTGCAAATGGTATGCCATCATAGGGGTAATTTTCATTCTTGGGCTACCATAGTGTCTCAAAGGCAAGTAACCAATCTGTTGAATTCTAAGGTGAAAAAAAATGATACACAAGCCTTATGTTTGACGCTGTAACTTTTGAAAACACCATAAAACCTGTACATGAGGGGTACGGTTGTACTCAGGAGACTTCGCTGAACACAATTATTTGTGTTTCTAAACAGTAAAAAGTATCGCAGCAATAATATCGTCGTGTAAGTGCTGTTTGTGAAAAAACAAATGCAAAAAACTTCACTTTTACTGGCAATATCATCGTTGTAATACATTTTACGGTTTCGAAACACTAATATTTGTGTTCAGCGAAGTCTCCCGAGTAGAACAGTACCCCCCATGTACAGGTTTTATGGTGTCTTGGAAAGTTACAGGGTTAAATATAGTGCTAGCTAATTAAATTCCCTTTACTTTTGTCATGGGTTGTCAGGCAGATCCCGCTAATTGTAATTAAGATACCTAATTATGTAAAAATATTACATAAATATATATGTAGAATTAATATATGTATGTGAATATATATGTATATATAAATTTTTAAAAATATTTATATATAGGTATATAGTGATATATACGTATATATTTATGTATATAGATATATATTATTTTGTTCTACGTGTATTTTGATATAAATATATATATATATTAATCACACTACAGTTAGAACAACATAACACATCTATATATTTTTTAAATTATTTTTTAATTTTATTTTTTAACGTATTTACATATTTAATTTTTTTATATTATAAATATATATATATAACAATAATTATATATATATATATAATCAGTATACGTGTAATTTGATATTAATAATATATATATTAATAGTAAAATACACCTAGACAGTGTGTGTGTGTATATATCTATATCTCTCTCTATATATATATATATATATATATATATATATATATATATATATATATATATATATATATATATATATATATATATATATATATATATAAAATTTTACACTAATTTTATTTTTATTTCCAGCCAGCTATCCCGGCCATGTGATTGGGAGGTCCTCCGAAGGACCTCACTCTCACATGGCCGGGGAGCATCGGAGGAGGGGCATCCCTGGGAGTCCCCCCCCACCGTGATCGCTGGCGTGGGACCGCCGGCGACCGGGTAAGTAATGAAAGACCGGAGGGCGTACTATTACGCCCGGCGGCGTTTAGAACCGCCTAAAATTGGGCGTAATAGTACGCCCTCCAGTCTTAAGGGGTTAATTCATAGTTTGTTTTCTCTTGATAAACCAGACAAACACAGTTTTGGGTCTATCAAAAGCAATGAAGTACATTAGCCCATTACCAGTGTTTATACCACTCTAAAGGTTTTGGAGCACTGTGTATATGCTAGAATCTATTCCACTGTAAAACATTGGGTAGGTATCTATATAAAATAATGAAAACATAAAGGGTTACTCCAACCAAAAACCAGTGTTTTCATAAAGTCTAACCCAATGTTGGTCTGTCTCCATATATTCAAAATAAATAAAGCAGCTAAAATTCACCTTGATTCAGTGCCCAAAGCAAAGTTCTCCCTGCAGCCCAATCCTCCACGGCTGTCTGACGGCCACTTTCAAATTAGCCACCCGAAACTCGTGTTCAGTCCTGGCTAATGACTCCAATGACATGTCCAGAGGTGGACTTACATAGTTTAATCTCTCTGCTGCAACGGTCAAAGCAAAATGCTGCATATAGAGTCTTCAAGTACTATGACCACTTCAAATCAGTTAAATGGTTATGGTGCTTTGGGTAACTTTAATCCAATAAATAGCACAGGTCTTTCAGCTTTACAATCTGTGTTCCAAACAATCTTCAGGAATGCATCTAACATAATATGGAGATAAACGGTCTCTCGGTTTCAATGGGAAGACCTGGAAAACGTATATCCAGTGAAGAGGTTTGTGGCTCTCCACTGACCAATTCTCAAGCATAGCAACAACAAGGAGCACTGAAGTGCACGTCTAAAAGCCCCTGTAAAGTTACATTCCCTCTTGACATTTATGCTTGTCCAATAAAAAGAAAGTGACAATAGGTCAATGCACATAAGCACTAGCTACAGGAGGTCTTATGTAACTATAGATAAAAAAAAAGGCACCTACACTGAAAGCTATTGGAGGATAACACACCTTAAAATGTCCTTTGTTTCTAAATACTGCACTGCAAATGCAGCAGATACGGAGAGCCTGATTCAATTGAGGGACATTCAGAGCTCAGAGTCTTGCTTTTATTAAAGTACATTTTAATGCGTAAACCCCCAAAGTAAATCCACCCTGGAGCATTCCTTTAATCTGCAGAGAGACAGTGTGCGTACATTGTCTGGATCTTTTCTGCAGGCAAGGAAAGGAGAAAAAAATAATAAAGAATAAAAGCACAGCAACATTCCTTTTCCCCCCCCTTTTAATCAAAATGCTGACTGAGAATTAAAAAAAAAGTTAAAAATCTTCTTCACAATAAATTAAATGAGGACCTTCAGTGTCAAATTTTTCCCCATAGGAAAGCATTGAACAATGCTTCCCGACTACGAAATCCTAATACGAGCACACCCATTGCCACGCATGCGCTTTAGGTCTCCCCCGGCGGCTGATGTCGGCAGGGGATGAGTGTGGGCAAGTCCTGATCCAGCGCCGAGGGACATTATTATTTTATCATTTATGTAGCGCCAGCAAATTCCGTAGCGGTGGGTGGATGGCTGGAGTAATAGACACGTAACTGTAACCAGACAAATGGACGCACAGGAACAGAGGGGTTGAGGGCCCTACTCAATAAGCTTACATGCAAGAAGGAGTTGGGTATAGTGACACAAAGGGTATAAGTAGGGGTAATGAAATAGGTTGCTAGAGAAGTATTCACTGAGAACTTGGGTTATTTTTGACAGTTGCAGGAGAGAAGTCATGGGAGTGGGGTATGAAAATCCGCTAAAAGTTTAAATGATATGCTTTCCTGAAGAAGTGTGTTTTCAAAGATTTTTTGAAGGGGTGGAGACTGGGTGACAGTTTAAGAGAAGGGAGTTCCACAGAAAAGATGCAGCCCTGGAGATGTCTTGGAGGCGAGCATCAGATGTGGGAGTATGAACAACGGCTCAGTAATCAGGTAAGTGACTGAGGGTGTTTTAACCTCTTCAGCCCCGCGGGAGGGTGGGGCACTGTAGGATTCTATGGTGCCAGGAAAACAAGTATTTTTGAAGTCCTATGCTACTAGCAAGTCCTAAAAGGGAAACTTTAGTGCCAGGAAAACAGCTGTTTTTCTGGCACTATAGCTCCCTATAGTGCCCACCTCCCTCCCTTAAAAACCTCTTCTGTTACTTACATGGGTCCAGCATCTATGTCCCTCAGCGCTGGCTGGGGTCCGCTTCCACTCCTCCCCCGCCATCAGGGAAGACCTAACACATATGTACGCCAATGCCCGTGCTCGCATTAGAATTTCCCCATAGGAAAGCATTATGCAATGCTTTCCCATGGAGATTCTGGTGACGCTGGATGTCCTTATGCATAGCGTGAGGACGTCCAGCGTAAGTTAGACGACAAAAAGTCTGGTAGATAGCCACTAGAGGAGGAGTTAACCCATAAAGGTAATTGTTGCAGTTAATAAAAAACTGAAATAATTACCTTTCCAGGGTTAAGGGTGCTGGGACACTGCACACAGACCACTTCAATAAGAAGAAGTGGTCTGGATGCCTATTGTGACCCTTAAAAAGTTACTTACCACTGCAAGTCGCAGCATCCTCACTAGGGAAAAATGTTCACTCACCAACAGTGAGCATAAAATGTAAGTCCTGCTCTATACTATTGCTAAATAAGACGATTGGACAGTTATTTACTAAATAAAGATTATATATCACTTTTCTGATCACAGCATCAGTTAAATGGATATATTGCCTCAAATGAAAACAGGATACTATCTGACATTACCCAAACTGTCATGTTTAGGTGTAATGTCTGTCAGACAACAATTAGTCATATTAAGAGGAGATATCTAAAGAGCTGTCAACTTTTGTGATGTGGGTAGCAGAGTATAAACTATAAACAGGTTTTCCTTTTACGGATTCTGTCATCCTGGTGCTCAGGCCTGCCCTCTAGTCACTCCCATGGTGCCAAGAGTGCAAGCATAGGGCACCGTGGGATATTCCTTTTCTGTAAATTTCCCTGCCAATTAACTACCGTCCTTCACTCAAGTTATATACTGCATTACATGTGCTTGATCCTAGTAACTTTCGAGATGGCATCAGACATCACAGGAAGGGGCATTGCTTTTTTAAACACACTACCTTGATAACGTATTAAACAGGTGGAAAATTCCATACTACAACTTCCCCATTAAACTCAAAAATCTGTTTCACTTTCTGTTTTAAGATGCCCTGCTACATCTGCTTTTGATAATCCCACAACTTACAAATCACTGTTGTATTGCAGATATAATTAAAGTAAAACCACTGTTAGAGATAGCAATAAATAAGCAATATTCTTCACAATTTGTCAAACTTGCCTATAATATACAGTCAATTCCTCATTACTCGTCAAATTAAGAAACTGTAAGGTGTACAAGGAAAAGCTCATATAAATGTCCAAGTATCATACCGTTCTACAATGGCTGGGAATTTAAAAACATCTCATTGAAGTTGTCTGGGTGCAGTGACCCTGTCCTCTTAATTCTGCATTGTTAATTATTGCAATACATTACAGGACTAAGACTGCCTCTAGTGGCTGTCCATCAGAGGGAATACAGCTTTGTATTCCTAGAAGTATGGTAACCATTTAATGTTTGCCAATCCCATACATTTTTCCATGTTGTGAGGTTTTTTTACTGCTTCCTGCTCTTTCTTATCTGTAGATGAGAACAGATGAATCATTTAGAAGCCATACAATATGCTTTTTTATTAAGGTACCTATCACCATCTGGGGACTTTGCATGATTTACAAAGACACCAAACAGTGACTGCTCCGCTTGGCTTCTGGTGGCCATGGGATGCAAGAGAAGGTAAGTTTCACTTATCTAAACCTATCCCTTATGGCCGCTGCCATCTACATCCAGTCGCTCCTCTTCAGCTCCTTCAGCTCGTGTTTAGCTGTAATTTTCTTCTTACTCATTTACTGCACCCACACATATTATATACAGTTTTTCTCGCCATTAAATGGTCTAAAGATACCATTATTTTCATCATATAATTTAAGAGAATAAAAAATTCTATTTTTTTTTTTTAAACACACTTTTTTTTTTTTAAGTTTGACTGCCAAAATCTGTTAGCCTTCTACAACCGCCAAAAGACACCCATGCCAAATAGTTTATAAATTTTGTCCTGAGTTTAGAAATACCCAATGTTAACATGTTCTTAGATTTGTTTTACAAGTTATAGGGCTATAAGTACAAGTAGGACATTGCTGTTTCAAAATATTTATTTTTAAAATGTATCAATAGGGACATTGTAACACTGTTATCTGACAAATCTCTGAATCACACCTCATATGTACATATATATATTTTTTTAAATTAGACAACCCAGGGTATTCAATATCGGGTATATCCAATCACAAACACTGGCCAAAGTTAGCATTTATGTTTGTTTGTGTGTTAAAAATGCAAAAAAATATGCAAATGCAGAATTATACACTCTCAAAGGCCACATAACCAATCTGGCAAATTTCAATGTGAAGAAATGGAAAATCAAGCCTTATATTTGACCCTGTAACTTTCAAAAACACTATAAAACCACATTGGGGGTATTGTTATACTCAAGAGACTTCGCTGAATACAAATAGTGTTTCAAAACAGTAAAACGTAGAACAATGATTTCATCAGTGAAAGTGCAGTTTGTGTGTGAAAAATGCAAAAAAGTCACTCTCCCTGACAATATCATCGCTATAATATGCTTTACTGTTTTGAATCACTAATATTCGTGTTCAGCGAAGTCTCCAGAGTAAAACAGTACTCATGTCGCTTTAATCCCTTAAGGACCAAACTTCTGGAATAAAAGGTAATCATGACATGTCACACATGTCATGTGTCCTTAAGGGGTTAACCCCTGTATCACAACTCAGCTTTGAGTTCTATGCTTTAGACTTGAGAAAAGGAAGTTCCCCCGAAAGCTTGTAATTAAAGAATTTGGGCCAGTTTTGTACTCATGCGCCATTTTCTTATCGATTATAATTTATATAGCGCCAGCAAATTCCTTAGCGCTGTACGAGTATTGATAAAACGGTTTACTCCATCCTTGACACATTTTACCTCCTTTTCTGTAATAATCCCATTCACTCCTCTTTCAGATTCTTTCTGCTGATAATTTACCAATTGATTACATTCAGAAACTAATACAAATGAATATAATTACTACTGAAAACAAACGTGCATTTGTAAATTGAAGGTTTTTTTCTTAAAAATAAAAAACAAAGATTGTTAATTGTTTGGAGGGGGAGGTGCACTTCTGCACCTTTAACATATTGCCAGCAACATATTTGTGAGCAAAAAGTACCAAAAATGAAATAATAAATAGGCAAATAAAATGGCAGGTAAGGAACAGTAAGGAACAATTTGGTGCCAGAAAAAATGCCTAAAAAAGTGGACAGAAAACATTTTGTACATAACCCCATTTGTCTGCCAACCAGACTTCTAAAATGTCAATATACCTGTCTAGCCCCAGTGTATATTATGCCTTAGAATGCACAGATATGCAGGGTCCCCATACAGAAACAACTGTCATTACATGGGACAAATTGGACAGAAGTTTTAGAGAATATATTCCAATCCACTCCTTGCAATGTGATGGGAATAATACTGTAAAGGCAATACCTAACCCCCACCCTATACACATAATACATGGTTTAGTAGCTAATGAAGCTGACAAGGCAGTATCTCCCAACAAGAGCAGAGTAAGACAGAATAGCTTAAAGTGGAGGAAAGGAAACAGCTGTTTTCTGTAGGCGATAAAATCCTGCCAATTTAGGAACTAGACCGAATTAGCAATAGCTGCTGCGTTAATTAAAATTAATTGCTGTGTGCATGTACAAAGTGATGGCAAAAAAAGAAAGAGAAAAAAAAAAAAAAAAAGTGTGTTTGCAATGCTAATTCGCTAATGAGTAACACACATAAGCATTTCAACTTCGTATATGCAATGCTTTTTCAACCACTGGGAATATACAATCATATCCAATGCAAACCTGAGCAGCCTCAATCAAAACTACTAAGTCCACAGAAGTTGCTGGTATCAACGCGTGCTTTTTCTTGAGATAATTAGCATCGCATGTCACTTTGTTGTACAAAAACAAAATACTGCATTTTAACACCAAACCTTCTCAGCATCCTGTCACGGTGTTGCAATCTTTAAAGGTATTGTTTTTACATAACTTGTCTTTATGTAATCAGTATACTTCTCACCACTGTTTTAATGTAAGCTTTGTTGACAGAGCACAATTTTCACACTAGCAACAAGAGCACTGGTTGAAGTTACACTAACAGCAAGAATATTTTTAGAGACAATGACATATTTTGTTGTGTGACTGCCATCGGAATCTGACTATAGACGTTCTAAATACGACTGAACAAACAATTAGCCGACCAGTACTTATTGCCCCAAAGCCTCTAGCGAGAAAACACATCAGCACTCACCTTGAGAGCTTTGACTTAGTCTGGCTGTGGATCGAGTGATGCGTGCTGGGCCCCGGGAGTTACCGTCACTTTCTGAGCTGTCTGTATGCTCCATGTCTGTAGAGAAATCGGAATCTTCTGTCCCATCCGAACCACTTTCAGCATTCCTCTATGGTGCAACAAACTGGCATTAGGATTTACAGTTATACATTCTGCTCATTCAGATGGAATCTAACTCAGAAATAGGACACCATCAACACAATCACTCATTCCTAAATACATACCCACACACTTCCACTTCTTGATTGACAATAGAGAGAGAATAGGCCCAACCTGGCACAACTGCAAGCCACTCCTTTTTAGAAATGGATGTAACACTGCAAAGGCAGCTAAACTGGATACCTCATAGCATCATTGTCACCGTGAAAAAAAAAAAAACTGAATAAAACTCAAGGTGACAAGTTTGCTTCTACTGTAGCAGCAAGGGAAAAGATAAAATACTTAGCTGAACCATTTCACAGTGGACACCACTAACTTATTATTGGCTTCATCTGCCAGCAGACAGAGTAAAAAAAAAACAAATCAATAGAAAATTCCACAGGATCCCCCTATAGAGCTATTACACAGGTGTTCAAAAAAGTGGTGAGTCTGAACTCAGCGCATGTTGTAAAAGTCTTTTCCCCTATCCTGCGGACGCATTCTTTTTTGATACTCTAGAGATGGAATTTATTTACAGAGTGCTAAAAAGGATGTCTACAAATGTCTTATGTAAAATATTTCAAAACAAACAAACAAACAAAAAAACACTACAAACCACATCAGAATATCATAGACCCACAATGGGAATTGCAATCCAAACCTCAACTTTGTTATTAGGCTGGTCAAAGACTACAGTATATTAGTATACAGTCATGTTACTGACTGTACAGATATACTACACCGAACTGCCTCCCATCGGTGCTCAAGAAAACACTTCAGCATTAGGACAAGGACCAGAGGAGAAGCAGTCTGACTGATGCCTGGGGACACTACTTCAGTGTTAATCCATTTGAATATGTTCTAACACTGGAAGGTAAGCCACTGCATTGAGATTAAGTAGTTATGGTGTCAGGTGTGTTCTCTTTTAAGCTTAAGTGTTTTTGATAAACTGATGCTTATATGTTTACAAGACCAAGCCACACCACCAGTTCCCCTCCATTTCAATAAAGGAACACTCCAGTAAAATGATTTTATAAATTTTTTTTTTTTTAAGTATTTATTAGATTATACCCCCAAAGAACACATGCAATGTTTTTGCCTGCATTTTTTCTTTGGGCACATAAAATACCAGCTGTGGTTTGTAGCCTTTGCAAGCTCCCCCCTCTTTCCCCAAAGAATCAGCGTATGTCTAAGTTGGCCTGAATGAGGATGTGCTAAATGAGGTATGTTTACTACTTAGCACTGCAGTACTCACCGGATTAAACGCTTCAATAGCATTTACAGGAGAGTGGGAAACAAGTACTTTCTGTTCCAGAGAAGTAACAGTTCTATTTTAAAGAACCTCTGTTGAATCCAAAGAACACAAAAACACCAGCTTTATTCAAAGCTACACATGTCAACCTTTTCTCAGCTAAAGTTGAAATAACACTTTAACTCATCTCAGGCAAACATCTCTGACAAATCTATGGTATTCTTATCCTAGTGCACATAGTGCAGGAAAAGCACAACCAACCAAGAAGAAAAAGGACTACATTTGTTAATCTGCATTTAATGCAGAATTAGATTGAGGTAGGACTACACATTCCATGATGCTCAGAGATTCTTAAAGGCAAAGCATCATGGGAGTTGTAGTCCCCTAACTTAAAAATGCATGAACACCAACCACTGACAGTATTTGTTTTGACTACACCCCCCCACACGGCTCAGCCCTGACCAATCAGCAGCCAGGAAACTTGGAGAGCCAATCACAAGCCACGGAGGCGCGGCAGCCTGGTAAACGTCACGAGCTCGGCGGCCAATCGCAGCAGAACTTTACACAGAGGGCGTGGCCAGAACACCATTGGCGCCTCCGATTATCAATGAACAGCACGCCAAGTGCGAGCCCTTGACTGACATTCCATGTGACCTATCCGCGCCGGCGTCAACACCGAGCCGACCAATCAGCGCGCAGTACGGCCAGAAACCAGCCAATCAGAAAATAGAGCCAACTAACCGACACCAGGCCTTGTTTTGCCTGCGTTTCCCCCATTCACAGACCGCTGACGCAGCTCGCTCTGGCCGTCTCTGCAGCCGGTGCTTCCGCCGTCCACCGTGAGTCGCGGAGGGGGGCGTGCGACGCGGCCCCGAACAGAGCGGGCTCTCCCCTCAGCGCAGCTCTCCGCCCCTCTCCCCGTGTCTCTCACCTTCCTCCTGGGCATCGCTCGGGGCTCCGCTCCGTCCTCTCAGCTCCCACCCTGGAGGCCCGGCTTCGCTGTGGCGGCTGCAGCGCGGGTTCTGTCCGGCGCGCGTCTCCGGGTAACGGGCCAGTCGCGCGCAGGCGTGGACCCGCCCACCTCTCTCGCGCCTGGGGTGGGCGTGGCTTACGCCCTTTCCCTCTGCGTTTGGCGCGCGCGCTGCTGGGCCCCGCCCCCTTCTCTCGCTGCAGACAACTGCGCATGCGCACCGAGGGGCTCTGGAACGTATCCTGCTTTGGGAATGGCAGTGACGTCATTAGCTACTTAGATGGAACTTTTTTTTTTTTTTTTTCCTTCCATGGAAACAGTATCCAACCAGTGGATCTGCAGGATATAAATAGGGCTATTTATTTAAATGGCAATTTTTTATTTATTTATTTATTTATTGTAAATTGAATTTCAAGGTTTAATCCAGTATTGCAGTTCAGCTAGTTTTGGTGTAAAATTCTTGATTTTTTTTTTTTTTTTTTTTTAAAAGAACTTTTTACTGAATAATCCCAAAATGTTATAAAGCAGCGTCATGCGGGAAGAAACATTTAACAACTTAAAGGGAAACTATAGTCACTCCGCTCATTAAAGTGGTCTGGGTGCAACGTCGCCCTTAAAGAGAAACTATAGTGACGGGAAAACAATAGTCTATATATATATATGTGTTTACTACACAATTTAGGAATACTTCACAACTCCTTGGTAGCTCCATCGTACCCGCTTGTGCCCTATAAACATATGACTTTCCACCTTTAGCCCCCAGTGGGTATAACACCTTTGGAAACTCCTGCTTATGTTGTTTGATGAGTCTTGCCACACAGATCATTATTATACTAAACTTGTTTAATGCACACTTACGTTCCTCCAGTTTGGGTTTGCTACTTTGTTTTTGTGGTTACCTTTGTTTGTTCTATATTATACAAAATATATATTTATTATTGGTATTTATATATCCGACCGGGTACCTCAGTCAATCGCTGCTTCCTAGTAAACCTTGAGTACCATAAGCACCACACTGGAACACCATAACCACCGTAAATGTCCTCCACCCACCCTGGACCCAAGACCAGGATCCAGCTTCCAGTGGGTAGACCTCTTCTAGTCTAGAAAGCAAAGCAGGCTGCTCTTGCAAGAGCAATCGTTGTGATCCAAGAGAGTATAGTGATTATAGCAATCCCCAGAGTGAATATAGCTCTCCAATTCCCTAAACATGAGCCTAGACTTTATTGAAGGGTAAAACGAAATCTGTTTAATGGCAGGCACAACTGGCCTTATATGCAGGTCCCCGTGCAAGGGCACTCCCCCCTGGACCTGTGAGTAGTCTACAGTAAATACATATACACGATTACATTGGCTCTCTGGTCCAGGATACTCCCATACAAAATAGGTCAATCCCTCCCCTGTCAGAGCAGTTTTGGTGCCATTTTCAATTTGTCCCATGCCTATATGTACCCCAACTAGTCAGGTTGTAAGTGTTTTAATCCATTGATAAAGCCTATATTGGTGAAACGCATTTGGATATTGTACTGCTTTTAAATTATTGTTAATAAATAGATTTTGGTTCTTTTTACTATTTTGCACCATTATCTTTTATTTACACTTTTTATTATTATTTTACTACTACCTGGCTTTTTACTTTATTTTACCTTTTCTTATACTCTAAAAAATCCTTAGGTGGGGATTATACCACCCGTGTCATAGAGCAGTTAGCCTGCCCTATATACTGTGAGTATATTTTATTATATTTTATATACCAGAAATATTTTACTGAGAGCACTATTGCTGTTTTATCATCTTCCCTCCGAGCTCCTATTACCATCTCAAAGACCATCTCACCATATATCCCAGAGGCGGGAAATCATACCGCTGTATGCCTACAACACTATGTGGTTCTACTATATTTTAATATTTCTTACCTAATTTTTGGAACATACTGCACCATCATTGTTTTCGTTTTATCTCCCTACTTGCTGTCTGTTACTGCACCAAAGAGGAAACTCACCGCATATCCCAGAAGCGGGGATCATACCGCTGCAAGCTATTCACACCAGAGCTGGATTAAGCTCTACAAAAAGTGAGTAAGATCTCTTCTATTTTTTTTATCTCTTGGATCAACCTGTACCATCACCCTTTTCATCACTCATCGCCCTCTTCCATACATTCGAAACCTGCAAGGAGCAGAACCCTACAACTCCAGAGACCAACCTAGGATCCAAGTTCCACTATACTGGACTCCGTTGTATTATTACTACCCCTACCAGGACTTTAAATTTAATTTACCTTGCCTATTGGCGCAGTCCCGTCCTTTTGTTTGTTTGCCAATCCCTCCCCTGTGCCTGGGAGATAATCGAGTGAGCACTCTATTAAACTTAATTATCTCCAGGCATAAAAAACACATTTAAAAAAAAAATACCTTAAAACACACAAAATCCCTACAAAAGTTACATCCCCTGATAGCCCTGATCTGGGTGACCACCATATCCAAAAATCACCCAGATTAGGTCAGGGGTTCAGGAACTTCCTTGAAGTCATAATTTGACCTAGAGCCCGCATGGTCCCATGCCCAAAACAGTTCCAGAGAATCAGGGCTTGCGATCGTTCTAGTTCGGTAGTTTAAAAATGAACAAACTACCAAACAGAGTCAATAGTCTTGCCCTGGAGCTTGATCCCCTTGTTCGTGGGAACGTTTTCACTGAACAGCGCCTTTCTGTAGTGTTGTAGAACCGAACGCAGGCGATGCTGGAAGTCCAGTGGTGTTTGGGGGTTTCTGTGTCCATTTTCAGTTCCATGAGATTCATGCCCAAACACCGATGCCTGCTTTCATGCGAACAAGATGGCCGCCACCTTGTGGTCATCCATAGAAATTGCGGCCACCCAGACGAACACTTAGAACACTGCAGTGGAAATTGCGACAAAGTATCAATTAGGCTTAACAAGCTCGAGGGTGGTCTCCAGATTGTGCGGCTGTTCGGTTTCCGAACCAAATATAAAATCCCACGAACCAAGTCTGTTCACATAGTTTTTAAAGGGCCCATAGTCTTTTGGTAAGAGGCTGGCCAGCAGGTCCCTGCAAGCACAAGTGACGAGGCTCAGTTCGTCACATATAGCTCCAACTTATTCCGCAGCGATTTAAAATATTATAAAGGGGAAAATTTTACAGTAAATTAGACAATTGCAAAATGTTACAGTATTAATAGTTTAATGAGGTCCCTGCTCGAAAGATCATACAATTATATGTCAGCCTTTTAGAAGTAGTAGTGGATAGACATGTGCAATTCGTTTTAGTTCTGAATGTCAATTCGGACGAATTTCAGGCAATTCGGACGTTCAGAGACTTCCAAATGTCGAATAGCTGAATTTCCGAAATTCCAAAGGGGAAGAATGAAGAATGTTACACTGTATACCAGTTTAAATAAAAAGTATACAAACATAGCCAGGATTCAGCTGTAAGCATTTGCAACACTTACAACATTCAAGTAACACACATTCATATAAAATGTAAGTTACTTCCATTACAGTCAATGGATGGGGATGAGTAAGTAGATAACTCCCTAATTCCCACTGTATTAGGGAGCTATCTACCAAAAGGCTGAAAGACCTAAATTGGTCTTTCAGCCAAATTTACTAATACTAAGTAAAAATGACTTAGTATTAGTAAATAATCTGCCCCTATTCGCTATACCGCGAGTAGGGGCATGTGTATTAAACAGTGAGCAGCCTGTGGCTGCTCACTGTTTAAAAAAAAAAAAGTGTCCCCCCCTCCCGAGCCCCCACCCATGATGCGCGAGTGGGGGCTTTGGGGCTTTTAAACTAAAGGGGGGACCTATTGTCCCCCCCCGGCCCCCACCCCTGAGCGGCAGGTGGTGGCCCTAAAGTAAAATAAGGGGGGGGGCCTATTGTTCTCCCCCCCAGCCCCCACCCCTGAACAGCGGGTGGGAGCCCTAAAGAAGAATAAGGGGGGGGACCTATTGTCCTCCCACTGGCCCCCACCCGTGAGTGGTGGGTGGGGACCCTAAAATACTTCAAGGGGGGGGACCTATTGTCCTCCCCCCGGCCCCCACCCCTGAGCGGCGGGTTGAGGCCCTAAAGTGAAATAAGGGAGGGATGGGGGACCCAGGCTGCTCACTGTTAAATAGACATGCCCCTACTTGCGGTATAGCGAGTACGGGCAGAATGTACTAATACTAAGTAATTTTTACTTAGTATTAGTAAATTTGTCTGAAAGACCAATTTAGGTCTTTCATCCTTTTGGTAGATACCGTGGGAATTAGGGAGTTATCTACTAAGCAGCTGAAAAGAACATCCGAAGTCCCGTATTTCGGCATGCCGAACCGAACTGAATATTTTCCCCATGCACATCCCTAGTAGTGGATACCGCCAACTCTTGCCCGCCATACCCGGTTTTATTTATTCAAGGGTTGGTATGTCATAATATAATAAACAAGGTTCTAAAAGTAAATAATTTAGCAGGAAAATGTCACTGGTTTCCATGGTGATTGATTTACCTTGTCCTGAAGTTATCTGATTTATATAAATTATCCCAAATGTCTCTTCTTTTTGAAATATAACTGCTTACATTTTTGTGGTTACACAGTGCTTACTAGGATCTTGGATATGTTTTTTTGTTGTTGTTGTGAAGAGCATATACTGATGAAAATAAAAGGAGTGGGGGGGGGACAGAGGGGGGAGAGGTTGTTGTTCTAGATTTTTTTTTTTGTTTCTCTGGTTTTTGCAAACTAATATCCAGAGTTCTGAAGAAATGTTTATTAAAAAAAACAACATGCTTATGTTTCAGCAGATTTTAATTTCCGGTTGCCTCTTAATTAGCCTGCAACGGGTGGAGAATACCCATGGGTGTCAGCTGTTTGGATTTTTTATACAGAAGAAAAGGTCTTTTGAATGCAAAATGAGCCACTGATCTAATCAAAGGCATCTGGGGATGAGAACATTGGTTTGAACTGTGGCAAATTTCTTGGTTTGCTACGTAATCTATGACCCCCCCAATCTGAGTTCCTGATACCAGCCGAGGGACACCAGTAGCTGGTTAGGGAAAACAAACTGTAACTTGCCATGGCCTTGTGTTTATTAGCGGTTATGTATTCTACTGCTGCTCCTTTGATTAAAATCTGAGCATTTAATTGTCTCCATGTCTGTCTGGTTCAATATAAATGCGCCGCGAGTGTGGGTTGGGGGCTAAATAAATGGTAATAAACGTTAGAATGTGATAGTTATCGTTATTGAAAGCATTATCTGACTTTAATGGAAATCTAATCTTTCCATCACCTTCAATTACTGCAAACACCCTTAGCTTGATAACAGCAGACGTTCTCAAACCATAAATATTGGCAAGTGGAAAAAGACATACAAGAAAATACACAAGACGTCTGTTGCTGCATACGCCATTTTATTGATTGTTACCCCTTAGTATTTGGTACGTGTCATTGTCTGGGTATTACGTGCGTCTTTGTCTGTGTGTAGCGTTTTTAACGCACCAAGTACCTTTGTATTAAATGTCCCTCTGGATCTCTGTCCCCCTTGCTGCTATAGTTAAATGGTTATATTTTAGGATGTGGCTTACCTTGAGGACTATTTACTAGGATAGGGATAGACAACCTTTGGCACTCCAGATTTTGTGAACTACACCTCCCCTGATGGTTTGCCAGCATCATGGCTGTAAGAGTATTATGGGAGATGCAGTCCACAACATCTGGAGTGCTGAAGGGTGCCTACCCCTGCACTAGTTCAACAGTTCCCAAACCAATCCTCAAGGCTCACCGAAGGTCCAGAGATAAGGCATTTCCCATTTCTTCAGTGGGGATACTGACAAATGCTACTTTGAGGACTAAATCTTCCCAATAGGCACTCCAGATCGTGTGGACTAAATGTTCCTTGATGCTTCGAAAGCATTATGGAAGATGTACTCCACAACATTGGGTGTGCTGAATGTGGACATTACCAGGGTTATATTATTCACTAACGTGGAAATTGTACGGAATTCAATTTTGAAACTTAAAAGACCAAAGTGGTCAAACTCTAAAAACTTTGCAACTAGGCTGTGTTTTCAGTTCAGGTGTCATGGTCTACAATTTGAAATTTACTTTAGAGTAACCCGTCGAGAATCAGATATAGGAGTTGGTTACACCGGACAGCAATGGGGTGCAAATGAACCAGTAAGTTGTTAAAAGGGGAACGGTCTCTTCTCTTTAATTTACACCCTTTAATAATGGGAAATTACTTGTGCTTCTTTTTTAAGTTTATATTAAAGGGAAACTATAGTCGCCAGAACAACGGCAGCTTATTGTATTTGTTTTGGTGAGTAAAATCATTCCCTACAGGCTTTTTGCAGTAAACAGGGATATCTCCACTGGCCACTCCTCAGATGGCTACTAGAGGTGCTTCCTCGGGCAGTGCTGCACACTGTGCAGTACTGCCATTCAGTGTCTCCACCTTCTGCATGCAGAAACTGAACTTTCCTCATAGATATGCATTGATTCAATGTCCACTATGAGGAGATGCTGATTGGCCAGGGCTGTGTTTGGCTTGTTCTGGCTCTGCCCTTGAGACAGCAACTGCAGACTTAAATACAAGTAAGATTTTACTATATTTAGGGGCCATGGTAGGCTAGATGGTGGTTTTAACACTATAGGGTCAGGAATACAGGTTTGTGTTCCTGACCCTATAGTGTTCCTTTAAAGATTTAGCTAATTACATTATAATCCTGTTCGGAGAAGACAAAGCCATGGTAAGCATTGCTAATCAAGTGGATAAACAGTCATTGTATAATTTCTACTCTTCTCTGTATAATTTCTCTTTGCTGACTGCCGGACGGACCTAAAATGAAGGCACCAGGATGGAGGCTATGGGATAAAGACATTTAACTTTGTTTTTCACATCGTCCAAATACTTATTTGCTAAATATAGGGATAAGTAAACAATATTAAAAATTGTGGGTTGAGAAAGGTCCCCTTTAAAGGGACATTATAGGCACCCGAACCACTTAATCAGTGGTCTGGGTGCCATGCTCTCTCATCTTAACCCTGCAGTGTTAAACATTGAGAAAACTGCACAGTGTGGGATAAAATGTAAGTAAAATAACTCTTCCAGAGCGTCCGTCAACTAAATTGTGACTAGGACAGTATGGCGTTACGCTAGTGCTCCTTTAAAGGTCCATTTCAGTATGCGAGTCGGAAATTATGAAATTCCTAAATACTGGACTGTTTGACCTTGGCAATAGTACGATTGCATAGGCTGCCATAGAGATGCTAAATATTCTCATCAGCTGATGAGGCGTATAAGTATTGGGAAATGGCAGGATTTAGAGGCAAAACCTCTGTCAGTTGCCAAAGATTGGCATTTAATGAGAAAAAAAGAAGTCCCTACAATGATTCTATTACTAAAGTAAGAATTGTTATGAACTCAAAGTGAATTTAAAATTTTAGACTTAAAAAGCCAAACTCAAAGCAAACTTGGAGAATTTTTCCAGTTCAGCTATATTAGCCTTAAATTGACCTTCCAGCCACCAAAACAACTTCATCATTGTTGTGTATGAGAAACATACACATTTTCTTCACGCAAGTTTCTGAATAAGGAGCTATTGGTTGACTCAGAACTCAGCGCCAGTCCAAGGTTTTCCAATTCAAGCTTCAGACAAAAGTGGAAGAAGAGGGGCAGAGTTAATCGGTGCTAGATTCAACCTTTTGGGGTTAAACCACTCATTAATGGTTTAACCTCTAAAGATAGGCCAACGCTAGATATCTGGCACTATAACAACTTAATTCTGATAATGTTGTTATGGTGCCCGGAGTGCTCCTTTAAATATGAAATTCACTTTTGTCAATTTACACAATTCAAGGGGTTTAATGAATAACAAAATAACCAGAGAGATATGTGCCAAAGTGGCAGAGTGTTTGTGGATTTTTTGTTATGTTAGCAAGTAGTATAAAAATTATACAGGTGAATAGTGTATCCAAGTACAAATACACTAATCAAATCAATGGACAACTCAATACACTATAAAACTATATAGAGCTTTCAAAGATATACCTGTAAATAAAACAAAAATCAGAATGTATTACTTTTGGTGTAACAGTTTCTAAACTAATAAATTGAATCTGTCTGGGTAACAACATGAGTTGATTTTGACGAGTCCCTTATCTGTAATGTCACCGTGGCCTCAGCCTGCAGTGAACTGTTCCATATTTGGAGCACAGGATGACTCGTGGAACATTGAGTTTGTAAATGCAGTGATCTGAAACAGGTCAACGTCACTACCAAATCCTGAGAATACACATTGAAAGCAAGTGACATCCAAAACCTCCCTGCAGCACATTGTAAGGCACAGGTAAGGCACAGACTGGGAAAACTCGGAAGGAGGAGACAGGGGGCAAAGAGTCATGTTTACATAAAGTAGGCTTGGGAACAGAGAAAGGGAGAGCTAGATAGATGGATGTGTGGATGCAGAGCAAGTAGTACATGGTTCTGAGAGTGGAGGCTGCTGGATCTGCAAGGTGTATCCCTGTACCCTCTGTCAGTATGACCTGCACAGCATGAGGGATCATTCACAGAGATTTCTAAAAAGTCTAAGAGACACAACCTTTCTTCCCATTACTTCATTTCCATTATTGTCAACTGGCATGTGTTATGAATGTCAGTTTAGGGACCTGTTTTGACATCCCAACTTGTTCCCCTGGTTTCCTGCTTTTGGGGACAACAGGGAACTCTCCCCAAAAAGAGTAGTTGTGAGCGCATCATTATCGAGATCAAACTGCCCTCTTTCCTTTGTTGACCAAGACGCATACTGCATGATTTAAACAACACTCTAAGTATCAGTGGAGAAACTAATGAGGAGAGGACCTTGGTGCAAGGAATTATTCTGGGCATCCCTGTTGCGCAATGGTGATCAAAAGGCAGATACTCATCTGTCCCCCATTGCTTTGCCAGCTGGGGACCTGCCATTTGCCCATCCTTTTATTTCATTCTTTATTTACGAGTAGACAGCCAGAGATACAACATACAATATTAACATATTAGTAATAGATGCATAGTATAATGTTACATCTTCTCACCATCTCAAGAAAACGAGAACAACGATCTCCTCTACAGTCCGTTGGAGCCATTTGTCCATCCTTGCAGGGTTATTTTTGTAAACACCGAGCAGTGTTTGTGTATTTGAATGTAAGCTTAATTCGCATAGAGTATGTGGGTATGAATGTAGGGATATCTTTGTGCGTAGTGTTGGCATTTCAACATAGTTGTGTGTTTGTATGTGATATAGACATACACTGCCACAGACATACACTGATACAAAATCACACACATATACATTGCAGACACACTCACGGATATGCACACACCAAAATAACATTCAGACATACACACTGCTCCACAGGCACACACACTGACAAACATACTGACAGGCACCATGCATGAAGACAGACATACACAGGCTGACATACACACACACCCTAGCTGACACAAATGCATTAACACTGACAGAAGCACACACAAACTTAGATATTGAAATTTAAGTGATTTTTGTCACCTCTTAATTGCCTAGCTTTTACCAGGAGCGTGGCTTCCTTGTGGTAGGCACCAGCTGTGTTCAGGTGGCTTTGCTGGGTTGTTCCTTCTTCCCAAGTGGCTTACTTTGAGTGCTCCCAGTGCGGCAGAGGCTGTACTATCTTTTAATGGGCCCATACTGTGTCAGATCCATAATTTGGTCTGGTCTTCATCTGGAATACACAGCATTACCGGGCCCTTTGTAAAAACTTTAACAGATTACTAGTTTTACCATCCCTAACTCTGCAGTACTGGGCCACCAAGCCTGTGGGCCCCAGTGTGGCAGCACCAGCTGTGGTTCCATAGCTGCCATGTAGCATAAGCACTACAGCTCACTTGTCTGTGATCCAATGGGTGTCAAATCTGGTCTTCTCCAGCAGGAGACTTTACAGTAAAGTAGGAACTGGATCATTGGCTGAGAGTGTCAGTTGAGCGCTCTCAGCCTATGATTGCGGTCCTGTTTTGCTTGTGGGAAAAGACCGGATGCAGCAAGGTGCTAAAAACGGATTATCTCAGTGTGGGATGGTGATAGCATACATCTGGCACTATAGCCACTACAGCGGGCTGCAGTGGTTATGGAGTGCTTGAAATATCCGTTCAATTTATTAAATATGCCATTACTCCAAAAATAGGTGTGAATGATTGTAAAATATATATAGGTAGATTTAATAGACTGAATGAATAGTGTGCGACTTAAAGGGCATTAACAGGCAAATTTCCTTGAGTTAATACAGTGTTCTAATATAGAAGCCTCTCATCTGTGTATAGAACTTTAGAAAGTGCAGATGGAGAGATACATGTATACATCATGGGATCATATAATATAACCTTCTATGACCCATTTTTGATACGGCAGTTGGGTGGTTAAAGTAAACCAAAATGAAATCCCTGTAATTAAGAAGTTTCACCGACCACGATCTGTTCGCAGACTGACGTTTTGGAGTTCCGGATTAGGAACGCAGGCATACCATGGAGGGGGTGGACAATGTGATGTCAGTAGAACCAGACCCTACTGTTTGTGGTGTCCCTTTGGCTGCCAGGTAGGTGGTCCCACAAAGCAGGTACTTCAGTGTCCCACTAAAAGAAATACTTAATTGTCTTCGCTGCCTTTTTCCCTGTTTCAATTGCTGCTTTGCTTTTTTCCAGCAGTAATGATACTTCGTATTTAGGAAACATTTTGTGGGCTTTCAACTCTTGCAGTAAAACTGGAATAGCCACAAGTTTTACTCCGTCCTGTCTAGAATACACTTCCTTCAAATCTCCTTTCAAGCAAACCTGTCCTTCCTTACTGGCATATCTGTACTTCCTACCGAGCAAACTGGCATAGCTACAGTTTTTACCTTCTTAACCCCTTAAGGACCAAACTTCTGGAATAAAAGGGAATCATGACATGTCACACATGTTATGTGCCCTTAAGGGGTTAAAGGAACACTCTTTGAACAACAGGGGTTCCTCGGCTCCTCCTCATTGTAAAGGAGTCAAACTATTTTAGAACAGTTTAACTCCTTACCTGGGTGCCACTCCCTGCCTCAACTACTAACGATGGAGAGTCAGAAGCTTTCTGTTTGAGCTAGCAGGCAGTAGGCAAATAGTAAAAAGAAACCCTTGGTGTTCGAAAAGGTTAAGCAGTACCTGTCATCTTCCCTACAGCCTAATATCTTTTAAAGAAGCATAATATTCCAGCTATACATTGTGCTTGCAGATTTGCTAACAAATGTATATTACTAAATATAGTAAAATTTTACTTTTATTTAAGTCTGCAGCTGCTGGCTTTGCCCCTGATCTGCCTGCTTGGCTGACATCATCAGAAAATATTATCTGAGCCACTCACAATGCTTTCCTACAGGAAAGCATTGGATTGGCTGTGACTGTCAAGGAGGCAGATCAGGGGCAGAGCCAGCACAAGCCAAACACAGCCCTAGCCAATCCTCATCTCTTTATAGAGATGAATTTAATAAATGCATCTATATGAGGAAAGTTCAGTATATCCATGCAGAGGGTGGATACACTGAATGCACAGTGTGCAGCATTGCCCTAAGAAGCAGTTTTAGCAGCCATCTGTGGAATGGCCAGTGGAAATATCCCTAGGCTGTAATGTTAACACTGCATTTTCTCTGTAAATACAGTGTTTACTGCATAAAGCCTGAAGGGAATGATTATACTTACCAGAACAAATACAATAAGCTGTAGTTGTTCTGGTGACTATAGTGTCATTTTAAGAACAGAAAAGACTTCCCACAGCTGGTCCAGTATGCGCTATGGTTGCCAAGTAACTCCCTAGCTGACCTCGTTAGTGTTGGCTGGGGAGTATAGGAAGAGAAGGACACTCTGATAAGACACCGGCATGCTGGCAATATAGTCAGAGGCAGAGCAAAGGGTGGACTGGATGTGATGTCAGCATCCCTGTTGACATCACCAGCAATCTCATCCTATCCAATGCTACTCCTAGACAAGCATTGGGGACAAGAACACATGCGCAGCAAAAAAACAGAACTCCTCCAATAGAATGCCGAGTTTTACATAGATGGAGGTGGAAGCGCCCTTAGTGGCTGTTATGAAGGCAGACACTAGAGGCATGCTTAACCATTTAACGTAAACATTGCCATTTTGTAAAAATGTCAGTGTTTTATTAAAGGGTTAAAACTACACGATCACTGCACTCATTGAGATGAAGTGGTCTGGCTAACTTTAGTGGTCCTTTAACTCTGAATATCACGTGTTAATTAAAACCACCTATATACGGATTTTCCAAGCTACCTTGCTCACAATAATAATAAATTCAAAAACGAAACATTAAAACTTATTTTTATACTAAAAAAGCCATAGTAACGCAATGAACTGTTAAACATAAAAAAAGCACCAATTTTAGAACGAAAGAAAAAAAACTGCTGGAAATATAAAAATGAAAAACTGACAAACCAAAGAATCATTTTAGGTGAGTTACGAACAACACTTTCTACAACTTAAATGACATTTTGAACAAGAACAATCTACCGACTACATTCTAAACACCTTTATTGTATTTTAAAGACACATTACTGGGAGTATTATTGCTGTAGAGCAAGCATGTCAAACTCACGGCCCACAATGGACATCTTTGCGGCCCGGCGAGCCGTGAGTACATGCTTGCTGTTAAAGCAGAGTAGGCACCTGGTTTCCCCACATTGCAGGTGCCTACTCTGATAAAACTTACCCAGCTGGGGAGGAGGGCCAGCGAGGGAGCTCAGTGTTCCTGCTCCTCACTGCTCCCCGCGTGCGCTGTCTGTAGTGAAGCCGGGCATCGTAATATGATGTCATATTCCGGCACCACTAAACCGCGCGAGGGAGCAGTGAGGAGCAGATAGAAGATCCCCACTGGACCCCAGGAAGAGGCCCCACATCGGCTCTAAAAGGTAGGAAGCAATAAAAAAAAATTATGTGTGTGTGTCAGTGAATGTGTGTGTGTGTCTGTCAGCGAGTCAGTGAGTGTGTGTCAGTAAGTGTGTGTGTCTGTCAGTGAGAGTGTATGTGTGTTGGTCAGTGTTGCATTGGCTGCGACTGGACAGTGAAGTACCTGGAGGTGCATGGAGTCACGCAATGCCACATCACATTCTGCCGTGACATCGACGTGCTCCACCTTCACAGGGTTTCAAGAAGTAGCGGGAGGATCAGATTTGGCACAGGGTGCAGACGGCGCCATTTGGGGTATACCAGAGGCCGCACTCGCATAATGGCAGTGGCAATGTGAGTGGAGTCTGCTTCTTGGCTAGAGGGGGGTGCTGGGATTTAGTAGAGGGGGAGGACTGGGATTTAGTAGAGGGTGGTGCTGTTTTTTTTTTTATATTGTACTTTTTAAAATAAATCTAGGTTTCCATGAAAATTTAAGGTATTTTTTTTGCGGCCCACATAAACTTAAACCTGTTTATGTGGTCCGTGCTAGACTTTGAGTTTGACATGCTTGCTGTAGAGGTCTTTTATACACCCAGACACAAAAACAACAACAATATGGAGCTCGTAGAAAAGAGAGACAGAAGGATTTGAGCTTAAAATAGGGACTGTCCCTCCTAAATAGAGACACTTGGGAGGAATGCAACACGCTACAGCTTTAGCACATTTTCCAATTTCACACAAATCAATATACATTTTTCCATACATATCCACTCTGGCATGCACAAAAAGTTAACTCTATCTCACACATTTCTCCCAATTCATGCATGCTTATCTAAAACATTTCCTTTTCCTCCCTTACACATTACTTCTGTCCTATCCTGCACACCACATTTATTCCATATCAGTTTGTGGTAAGCATTTGGATCAAAACATATATTTGCCAAGAAATATACGGTTTTGTTAGCTTATTTTAAACATCTGCAGTAAATTAAAAGGGAACTTTGAAATTTTAATAACATTCCATAAATATCTCAAAAAAGGCTTTAAAGAACCACTAAAGTTACCTTTATCTCAATGATGTGGCCTGGGTGCAGATTTCCTGTTAATTTACCATTTTATAACATTTACCATTTTACAGAAATGGCAATGTTTACTTTGAAGGCTTAAAGGGAAAAATGATAGTGCCATGAAAACAAACTTGTTTTCCTGGCACTATAGCTTCCCCCTCCGTTAATGCCCACCTCCCCCCAGCCCCTCACATGTGGTGCAGAGGGGGTCAATAACTCCCTTCTGTCACTAACCTGGGCACAACACCGATGTCCCTTAGCTCTGGCTCGGGTCTGCCTTCACTCCTCCTCCGCCGACATGGGAGACCAAATGCGCATGCCGCGCTCGTATTAAGATTTCCCCATTGGAAAGCATTATTCAATGCTTTCCTATGGGGATTCCGGTGACCAAAAGTTGCCTAACCACCTGTAAATCCCTCTAGTGGCTGTCTACCAGAGCAGGAGCTAACCCTAGCAGGTAATTACTGCAGTTTATTAAAAACTGTAATGATTACCTATTCAGGGTTAAAGGTGCTGAGACACTGCATCCAGACCACTTCAATGAGCTGTTACTCTGACAGCCACTAGGGACGTTTCCTCAGCACTGACCAAGTAAACACTTGGCAACATGACGCAGAAACCCACATAGGAATGCATTGATTCTAATATTTCTAATGGGAAATATGGGATTTGGCAATCACACTGACAGCTACTAGAGGCTCTTGTGATGAAATTGAGTAAAACTGATTGGCACAGTGTGTCGTTTTTCCGCACATGCGCACTAACACTCCAGCCACGGAAAGAAGAGCGCAACGTAGGTGAAAGGGTAAGTTAACTTATTTTTGTAGTCCTCACCTAAACTGTGATGAGGGCACTATAGCATTAAGAATACACATTTGTATCACTAACCCTATAGAGTTCCTTTAACTAACACACTAAAAAAAAACCACAAAATATTTTGAAATGAAGCTTGGAAACGGTCATTTCAAAAATTTGAGTACAACCAAATAGCTAAATAAATGTTGGCGACTGCTTTGCTAATTTTAACGATTTACCGTTTTTTTATTTCAGTTTTTCTGCAAATTAGTTAACACCTGCAGTGCCGTGCGTAAATCGCTAAGCATACTTGCACTGCTCCGTAGATCATGTGACGACTATTTGTCCACAATGTAGAAGTGCAGCAGACATAAGTTAGTGTACTTAACCCCCTCTGCTCTATTCACAACAGTAAACTCTGAAATAATAAGGTACTGCCACTTCTCTGGAAATGACATCTGTGCTTTAAATATTTCTTGGGCATATTACCGCTGCTTGAATGCAGGATTCTACCGTTGGAATTCTAACTATTTTGCTGTATCCCCTGTACAAATTAGTCTTGCCTGTCTGCCATTTTGGCTCTAGGATGCCTGTATGTGATCTAAAACTCATTTATAAGCTCAGTGGAAACTAAGGCCTGCAATAAGCATTAGAAGATGACAGACATAAAGGATTATTCACTTAAGTGAGAATTCAGGCTGAATTCAAATACATTTTAAATGCCAAACTGGAAAAAATGTTTCAGTGAACTATGTTTTCAGTTCAGCTACTTTGGACTTAAAGAAACACTATAGTCACCAGAACAACTACAGCTTAATGTAGTTGTTATGGTGTCTATAGTATGTCCCTGCAGATGTTTTAAAGGACTACTATAGTCACCCAGAAAAATCGCATTGAGCACGCAGAACGTCCATAGGAAAGCATTGAGTAATGCTTTCCTATAGGTGGTTGAATGCGCGCGCGGCTCTGGCCATGCATGCGCATTCGGCTCCACTCGGGAGCTGACATCGGAGGGGGAGGAGAGGTCACCAGCGCCGATTAAGGTAAGTGGCTGAAGGGGTTTTAACCCCTTTAGCCCAGCGGGAGGGGGGCCCTAAGGACTGAAAAGACAGTGTTTACATTATTGCCTAGGGACACCGCCAACGGTGGTCACTCAGACGGCTACTAAAGGAGCTTCCTGGGTCATTGCTGCAAAGTGCACTGAACTTTTCCTATAGAGATGCATTGAGTGAATGCATCTCTGTAAGTAGATGCTCAATACAGAGCAGTGCCTTGCCGTGCATGCGCGATTGGTTGAGATCATCAATTAATATAATCTCAGCCAAGGAGGTGGAGTGGGGGCAGAGCCAGCACCGGCGGAGCCGTGTGGTGCTGGAAAAAAAGGTATGTTTTATATTCAACAGCTGTAAGGGAGGGCCAGCCATCTAATATGTTTTTTTTTTTTTTAACACGTTTGTATTCCTGACCCCATAGTGCTCCTTAAAATTATTATATTCATCTTATTATATCCACCTATTTATACACTGTAATTCTCCCCTTAGATACTGTTTCTATATCACTCTTAGATCAGTATCAATATTTGGCTACTTTGTAACAAGTACACTCTGTACTCATCAGCTCCAGCAGTTGGTCCTATTTTTATTTTTATTCTTCTTTTTTACATTATTAATTTTTCACGTTTTTTTGGTGTCTGGGATATTTAGATGTGTTTATCCAGCATTGGACAATAATGTTTTTTCTTATTTTTATGCATATGTAAATCAGGCAATATATGCCAATTACTTTTATTCAGCAATTTCTATTGGGTAATAGGACTGGAATTGGATGTGCCTCTCTGCAGACCTTGTTCCAGCCCCTTCTATTATCTCTTTCTCTGGGTTAGGCCCTGCATTACCCTACAACCATTACAAATTTGGTGGGAGCTTCTCTCTCTCCAACTTTGTATATTCCATTCCTATACACTCAGATACACCAGCTATATGGAGCTCCTTGAAAAGATTTGGGCTTAAAATAGGGACTGTCCCTCCTAAATCGGAACACTTGGAAGGTATGAAACAGGATACCGCTTTTGCACATTTCCCACAGATCAATATTTTAATTTATGCTTTTCTCATATATGTCCACCCTGGCATACACAAAAAGTAAAAACTATCTCACATATTTCTCCAAATTCATGCATGCTTACCTAAAACATTTTCTTATCCTCCCTAACACATCACTCGTTCTTTCCTATCCCAGACGCCACATTTTTTCCGCAGATTGAAATATTCCTAACAGATCGTTAATAGTTCCCCTTTCATACCACAATTGGTAGATAGAGAGCAAGCCTCCCACTCGTTGCTGTACGTACGATATTGGAATTAGGAGAGAGTGGGGATAACAATTTAAAGGACCACTATAGGCACCCAGACCACTTCAGCTCAATGAAGTGGTCTGGGTGCCAGGTCCCTCTAGGATTAACCCTGCCTGCTGTAAACATAGCAGTTTCAGAGAAACTGCTATGTTTACTTTAGGGTTAATCCAGCCTCTAGTGGCTGTCTCATTGACAGCCGCTTTCACGCTTCTCACTGTGATTTTCATTGTGATTACATTGAGAATGCTTTCCTATGGACTGGCTGAATGCACGTGCGGCTCTTGCATTCAGCCGATGACTAGTTTGTTTTCCTGGCACCTATAGTGGTCCTTTAAGGATCCTATGCAATGATTAGCAGTCAAGACACTTACCAAATAATTTGCAGTCACATAGGGTTACATGTATGTATAAAAAGATAACTGATGTGACAGAGTTCTACATGTTAAACAAATCAACAGAAACATTCCATTGGTTTCCATGGAGACTACACCACTTCCACAACTATTTATGTATAAAATTAAACACCAATGCACACCATGTATTTTTTTCTACTACATAAAACAGAATTTCCACTGCTTATTCTGGTTAGTTTTATTAAAACATTTGGTGCACTTTTTCAGCATTAAAGTTTGCTGTATTTATACAAACTTTTGCTCAGTGAGACCAAGGGTGTCCAGCAAGTGGACCCCCCCACCCCCCATCTGTTTCAGAACTACAACTCCCATGAAGCTTTGCCAGCCTCTGGTGACTTTCTAAGGCTAATTTTAGCAAGCAGCTGTCTCCCCATTCATTGCCTTGGGTAATTACACGTGGATGTGTGTCCTCCAAGAACCAATCAACACTCTCCACATGAGGCTACATCACTTTAGCAAGGGACCTGCTGGGAGCTAGGACCCCCTCCACCAAAAATATAGGTGGCCAAATAACTGCCTGATGGAATTCACATTAGCAGATAGAGCAGTTTCATAACTAACACCATAAGCACTGTTAGCCACTGATATAATATATATATATATATAATGTGCAATAGAAGCATGCAGCTACTTTATATCTAAACCCATAGCAATGCAATAATAACTGCATGCATTATAAGAGAGTCCTGTTATACAGTGATACATGTATATACTATACCAGAGAGCCTGGTAATATTAATGCCATGCTTTCTTTAAATTCTAAAAATCTTCTGTATTTACATTATAGTGCAATTATAGTGCTATTGTGTCTTTATAAATTAGTATTTTACTGTTTTGCTCCCTAGAAGGCGGCACTTTATTGAAAATAATAACACAGCTCTAATTCTGAATGTCTAAGGCATGAAAGTTTCCAGGTTTTGACTTGTTTGTTAGTTTTGTTTACCTGCTGGGGTGTACCAACATGGCTGCCAGCGGCCGCTGTACCCGTGTGTTGCTATGGCTGCCGTGAGAGGAGCAAGATGGCGGCAGTCAGGGCTGAGGATAGCAACACGTACTGTTACCGGATTCAGTAAATACAGCGAGGAAGCAGTTACTGGGGACAAAGGCCGCTTGCTGTCGGAGGGCAGGCGGGTTAATCATTAATGTCCTGGTTATTTGTGCCGGCAGTGCGTTGGACAGCCCCGCCCGGGGTCCTTGCGGGGGTTCGTCGCGGCTGCTGTGTATGAGGTCCCCGGTGGAGCGAGATGTGCGGCTGGAAGTACCGGTGACAGCAGGAGAGATGGAGCTCGGGGGGCTGCTCGGCTCCGGGAGGCTGCGGCTGCTGGTCTGCTTCCTGGGGGTCTTCGTCTGTTACTTCTACTATGGCATCTTACAGGAGACCATGTGAGTGCCCACTCAGCCTCCACTCACCCTGCCTGGGCTGCCTCCCACACTCAGCTTCCACTCACCCTGCCTGGGCTGCTCCCACACTCAGCCTCCACTGCTCCCACACTCAGCCTCCACTCACCCTTCCTGGGCTGCATCAAGACTCAGCCTCCACTGCTCCCACACTCAGCCTCTACTCACCCTGCCTGGGCTGCATCAACACTCAGCCTCCACTCAGCATCCACTCACCCTTCCTGGGCTGCTCCCACACTCAGCCTCCACTCACCCTGCCAGGGCTGCATCAACACTCAGCCTCCCCTGCTGCCACACTCATCCTCCACTCACCCGGCCTGGGCTGCATCAACACTCAGCCTCCACTGCTCCCACACTCAGCCTCCACTGCTCCCATACTCAGCCTCCACTCACCCTTCCTGGGCTGCTCCCACACTCCGCCTCCACTGCTCCCATACTCAGCCCCACACTCAGCCTCCACTGCTCCCACACTCAGCCTCCACTGCTCCCACACTCAGCCTCCACTCACCCTGCCTGGGCTGTTCCCACACTCAGCCTCCACTCACCCTGCCTGGGCTGCATCAACACTCAGCCTCCACTGCTCCCATACTCAGCCTCCACTCAGCCTCCACTCACCCTGCCTGGGCTGCCTCCATATGCCTAACAGGAGGAGACATCAATTATTTAAAGGGACTCTTTAGTCACCATAACTACTACAGTGTTGTCTAGGTTGGAAAAAAGTCCATCAAGTTTAAACCTCAAACCCATTCTTTTATGCTCTCGATACAAAAGAAGGCAAAATAACCCCCAATTGTAGCATTTTCCAATTTTTTCACTAAAAGGGAAGAAATGCCTTCTTGATTCTATAATGGCAATCCGATTTCTCCTTCTCATACATATCAATTATATTCTTGAATTGGGGTTATAGTCCACAAGAGTCTTGTGGCTGTACCCCATGTTTCTGGCAAACTATTGTTGAGCAGCATCTTGGCTGATTTTGTAAATGGATTCCGCATAAGCTGGCCAAGTTTAAGTGGCAGCAATTGGTTGACTGCAGTATTTACCGACTGCGATGTGTAGACTAGACGGCATAGAGTGGAAGTCCATTTAAGCATTAACCAAGTTGTATTAGACTGATTTGTACAGGGGGCATTATTTGCGTAAAAGCAGGTAGGTTAGACTTTAGGTACTGATTAAAAACCGTTTAAGACAATGAACTGCAGTGGTTATGGTGCTAAGAATACCCCTTTACTGAATTTGTTTCATTATTGCAACTGTGAACTCAGCATACTGCATGCCATTTTTTTTTTTATGTCCTGCATTGGTGATTGACATATGTTATGAAAACAGTTGATTTGGCAACTCTATCTCAATACATATTTATACATGCTAAACTTACCCATTTGCAGCAAACAGTGAGACAACTTTCACATCTCCCAGTGAGCTGACTGCACATGTCTGTGGCTTGGATTATTATTATTATTATTATTATTATTATTATTATTATTATTATTCGGAGCATTGGGGAGAAGGAGCTATCTACGTAGTGATTGCAATGTGTATGCTCTACATTCAAAACTTGGACTGATCTTAGATTGTTATGGGGGAGTAAGATTCATTGTTTGACATAAGATCCGGCCAATCACTGTGGTTATAAACTACTCTGGGACAGAAGAATGGATGTAGGCCACTCTCTCCGCATTATAACTGTTGCTGTGTCATTTTAAGAATGTTTTAAGCAACTGAATGTGAAGTCTTACTTGTGCGTGACCTTTGACTGAAAGTCAAAGTGCCTTTCTATGTATAGTTTATATTATCCCAACCCAGTAACCTGAAACACTGGTTTTGTTTTGCAGAACACGTGGGAAGTATGGAGAAGGAGAGAAACAGGAGAGATTTCATTTTGCTCTGTCACTTGTTTTTGTCCAGTGCATCGTTAATTCTTTATTTGCCAAGTTTTGTAAGTAAATCATAATCTGACTTTTTCCATCTTGCCTTCTGTCTCTGTAGCCGCATGCTGAAGGATTGTAAGTGTATCATTATATGGTACAGTGATATGCAGTCTTCTGCATGCTATAAAAAAAAAAAAAAGTGTGTCCGATTTGTAATTTCTCTGAGACCTACTATTCCAAATGCCATTGGTGTAATTTTCTGTTTGATACTGTCTCTACAGTAACCCACTTCTTTGAGTCTGGGAAGGCTGACCGCACACATAGCTGGCTCTATGCGGCTTGCTCCCTTTCTTATGTTGGTGCTATGGTGTCCAGCAATTCTGCACTCCAGTATGTCAACTACCCAACACAGGTGAGAATAAGAAATATTCCTTGCTTTCATAGTACAATATTACACAGTTATACATAAACTGGGGAGGGAGGATATGGTTATGAAAGGAATACCCACATTGCGTTCATATTTCTGTCATGATGCTTTGTTGAATATATAAGGGTTCTGGCACTCCGGGAACGAGCTTGATAAAGACCCGGTAGGGTTGAAACGTTGCTGCTTTAGCCCCAATAAAGCTGCTAGTTTTGTTATCCCGGAGTGCCCAAACCGTTATTTATTCTGCATTTCTTGGACGGGAGGCCCAGCCAGCCCTGGCTTCAGAGCACGTGGGTTATCTGGTGAGTGCAGTATCCAGTACGTCTCTACTAATGATGCTTTGTGTTCACATTTTGTGATTGATATTATAGCACAGTATATACTACTTTCTGTATATGGATAGATGTAGAATTTGCTGTCCCTTACAGAAAACAATATTCGAGATGTATTATCCTTCTAAATATAGGAATGCATATTTAAACTTTATCTCTCATTCTTCCTATCTGAAATATTGGCACCGAGCGGCTTATATCTTCTATAGCAGAACATTAAAAACTTTCAGACTTGATAAGTATACACATAAAATCTAGAAATAACGCATTAAAAAGTCAACTTTTTTTTTAATGTCTGTTTCTGCAGGTCAATACAGGTTAATAACAATTAGCAGTAGTCACAGAACTATCCTTCATTGGTATCCGGTAGGAAGCTGTTCACATACAATATATCTCTGTAAAATCAGTACACTATACAGATGTAGGCTACCTGATACTTATCTGATCTACAATACCTTTTATCCTAGAAACCGTTTTAAAAGGAACATTCCAGAAATCATTAATGGTTTGACTTCTTACTATTTAGGGGGTATCAGGGCACTCCTGTCACTACAACCACGACATGGAGCTATTTTTGGTGCCTGGGGTATTCCTAGTAACATTTCTGTTTCTTTGCTGTTCTTTCGCGGCAGGTGATGTGCTGGGACAGTCACATAAAACTGTGCCCAGATGACGAGTGACTGTTGTGCCATGTCATTGTTTGTAGATTAAGAGTCGTACACAGCATTAACCAACACACAGCATTAACCAACACAGAGAAGTGCGACTTATATCAAGAAATGTGTGTTTACAGCTTCTGTGCTCATTCACAGTAATTGTGAGTGAGCAGAGAGACTTAGTAGTTTATAATCTGTCCTAATCCTCTCTTCCCATGAAACAAATAAAACTCCTTGGTTACTATATAACCAAAACGTGTAATTGAGCTAAAGAGACACTATAGTCACCAGAACAACTACCGCTTCATGCAGTTGTTCTGGTGTGTATAGTATGTCCCTGCAGGCTTTTCAGTGTAAACACTGCCTTTTCAGGCCTAGGGATGCCTCTAGTGACATTCACTCAGATGGCCACTAGAAGTGCTTCCTGGGTCAGTACTGTACAGTGTGCATCACTGACTTTAAGCAACCCCACACTCTACATGGAGGAGTTGAACGCTTCTATAGATAATGAGGAGATGCTGATTGGCGCCACACATGCACAATAGCCTCCCAATGCTCTCCTATGGGAATGTATTGGATTATTAGATCTCATCAGTTCTGATGATCTCAGCCAAGGAGGCGGAGGAGCAGAGCCAGCCGTGGCGGACCCTTTTGCGGGTGGGTTTTAAACACTATACGGTCAGGAATACACATTTGTATTCCTGACCCTATAGTGTTTATTTAACTTGTTATTTAAAATGCGGTACCATTCATTATAAGTGTATTCATCAGTGACGGTGATGATGAGTGATAGAAAGAGGGTTAGGAGTGCAGAGGTGTCAATAAATTATAAGAGAAAATTAAAAAAACAAAAATTTTTATATATATATATATATATATATATATATATATATTCCAAGTTTTTCTATTTTGTTTTATGTTTAACAAGTGTGCTGTAAATGAGAGAGAGGAAAATGTCCAATAAACAAAGGCAAACTGGGGGTGGGGGGTGCTCTTGACCTCTGTACAAAACAGCCCTTGTCATAACTGGGTTAAGCGTTTTAAGACATCACATACGGGGATAGGGGTGCAAGGATGGCTTGGAGAGTTGACCACACTTACATGATATATAACTTGTTCTGCTGTCTTCTAGGTGTTGGGGAAGTCCTGTAAACCTATACCAGGTGAGTAGATAATGCAAAATTTACATTCCTCTGGACTATAATACTTTCTATGTTCTTTTTGACTGCTCTCTTTCCCTCCACCTCTTTGTCCACAATCCCCTCTTTGTTCCCACTGTGTAGACTATGGGTGTCAGTTGCTGCCGAGAATTCTGTGAAAGGCCATGTGTCTCCTAGACTGTCAGAGCATTATTCGCATGGAGAATTAAACAATCTGTATAGTGTCAGCAAAACTTTATCCTAGTGTATAGAACAAAAGAAAAAAAATAGGTTTCTTATTTGCTGGTACCAAGTGACTGACATCACCATCTTTATGAAAATTAACTGCTACAGTGTAGAATCATAGTGTGGTGAGAAGCAATAGTCAGAATCCCAACACATATCTTTGAGTGTTCCTTTAAGCCTGGGGTAGACATTCTTCGGCACTCCAGATGTTGCACACTATATCTCCCAAAATGCTGGCAAAGCATCAGGGGATATGTAGTTCACAACATCGGGAGTGCCAAAGGTTACCTACTCCTGCTTTAAAATTAAGAAAATCAAATTAAATTTAAAATGAAGTGGGAATATTATTGGTCCATATTTACATATTTTGAATTGATTTTCAAGTCTGCTTTATTGTGTTTAAATAAAACTGCATGATCACTAGGTACCCATAGAATACATAGGTGGTTTGTGTTTACAAAGTGAATGTTTTTGTTTTTGTGTGGGTTTTTTTTTTGTTTTTTTTGCTTCTTTCCATTTTCCGAACACTAGATCAATGTCTGTCTTTCTCTCTTTTCCTTTCTCCAACATTTCCTTTTTTAATTTATTTTTTCTTGCAAAATTACAGGTATGTGACATCATCACCTATTGGGATGAATCACTAAAGTGAGCAAGGTCTTGAATTCAAAGTGAGTTTCAAATTTAAGGCCAAAGTAGATAAACTGAAAGCAGAGTTGACTGGGAGAATTATTCCAGTTCAACAATTTTTGACTTAAAATTTGCAATTCACTTTGAATTTCCTTCACTACCCTGGGATGTTGTGTGGCGCCTCTCATGACGTCTTATGAGATACCTTTTAACTGCAGGCCCAATAACTCTATTCACAAATAAGAAGGCGGCAAAGTTACAGTGCAAGATGGCAGAAACCAGAGCTTATATTAAAGGACCACTTTAGTGCCAGGAAAACAAACGAGTTAGTTTTCCTGGCATTATACGGTCATTAGGTCCCTCCCACTAGGCTTAAGGGGTTAAAACCTTACCTTTCTCCCTCAGCGCTGGTGATCTTTCCTCCTCCTGCTGGCGACAGCACCGCATGCGCGGCAAGAGCCATGCGCTCATTCAAACCGCCAATATGAAAGCATTACTGATTTTCACAGTGAGAATCGCGGAAGCGCCTCTAGCGGCTGTCAGTGAGACAGCCACTAGAGGCTGGATTAACCCTCAGTGAAACAAAGCAGCTTCTCTGAAACTGCTATGTTTTTTCACCTGCAGGGTTAAAACTAGAGGGACCTGGCACTCAGACTACTTCATTGAGCTGAAGTGGTCTGGGTGCCTATAGTGGTCCTTTAACTTGGGAAGAGGCTAATTGTGTCAGATTTGCTTCTTGTATATACTTTATAGTAGATGAACTACTTATCCTGTAAACCTTTGGGTTTATTAAGTCTTTTTTTTTTTCTCCCCCATACTTATACAGTACCAGGTTTTATTGCATTAAAGATGAATTACTGAGTATTATCTCGGTTATTCACTAAAGTGAGAAATCAAAGTTACTTCAAAGACTGCCATAAACGCCACTCTAGCTGAAATGAAAACTGGCCAAGTGCTCGGCGTTGCAGACATTAGCTCTTTGAGCGCAATCAACTGATGCCCTCCGCCAATGAGCTGGCCCTGTACTACGTGGATAAGCTGAGGAGAGCTATTGGAAGATGCTACCTCTCAGACCACAAGAAAAGAGGCAGTGCCTTCGCCCAGTGGAGTTCAGCTAAGAAGTTAATCTGTTAGTGGTTTGATTACTTACAAGGGAGGGAATAACCAAACTGTAGTGGTTATGGTGCTTGGGGTATTCCTTTAATAAAGTAATAGAGAAAGCATTATAGTTAAAACCCAGTCTAATTACTATATATATTTCTTTAGCTGTTTAGCAAGGATCTATTTTGTTATAGATTGTTAAATAGTTTTTAACTTTTTATATTTATTTATATATATATATTTTTTTTTTCTGCAGTGATGATTCTGGGAGCAACCGTCCTTAGAAAGAAATACCCTCTAACCAAGTACCTATGTGTGCTCCTCATTGTCCTGGGGGTAGCGCTTTTTATGTACAAGCCCAAGAACGCCGGTTCTTCCGGTGATGACCATGTCTTTGGCTACGGAGAACTGCTGCTGGTGAGTAAAGTTCTGGATGCAAGTAGGTCATTACGCTGCTCAGCAGGTTAATACCTTGACTGTTTAAAAATCATTAGGTCAATATTATTCCCTGTTGTTAGCTCTTTACCAAAATAAACACATCTCTGTAAGTAGCTCTCTGGGCACAATCCCACGGCGATCACTGATTTCAAACTTTGTCTTTACTACTAATGTCCTTATGATTGAGATATATATATATATATATATATTTTCACTCTATTTGATCTTTAGTAATACCCCAGACACTTTATGGAAAATTACAACTGATCCTGTGTGTTTGGGGTTTTTTGGGGCAAATTCATCTGTACAGATAAAGAGCAGTAATGGTTATGGTATTGTTACTCTTACCATGAATGAGCCCCGCTTGACCTTTTGACCTTCTTAATTACAAAAATGAAAGGATACATTTCAAACAAAAAGTAACGTTTTTAATTATATACTTTTTTTTTCTTTTTTATGCCTGTTTTTTTTTTTTTTTAAGTTTATCAAAGCATCATAACCAGTGCAGCTGTAGTGGTTATAGTGCCATGCGCATCTAGTCAGCAATCTCCTCTAACAAGCCATTTTGCAAAGGCTTGTCTGTGTCCCTCTGAGCACCATCTTCCAAGGATAGAGACTAGGCCACATGCAACTTCTGCATAGCTGCAGATGACATAACTGGCATTCATTCATTGGCTGTGAGTGTCACTTGAGCGCTATGAGCCAATGAATAAGCGCTTGTGTATGCGCAATGCACAGAATGGACATTGGCAATCCCCAATCTCTCATTCCAGGCTGGCTACTGAAAGCACATAATACGTTAATTACACAAACCTCTTTTCTTCTTCCCTTAGCTTCTCTCTCTGACCCTTGATGGGCTGACAGGGGTGTCTCAGGACCACATGCGGGCGAATTTCCAGACTGGTTCCTACCAAATGATGCTTCATGTCAATCTGTGGTCCAGCCTAATTCTGGGAGCAGGTAAACAGATATGCACTATTTGCTAAATAATCTCTCTGAATACCTTTTTTTTTTTTAAATTTTTTTTATTTAGTGTACCTTGTCTACATTAGTCTCCCCTGCAAGTAACGGAAATCACTATTTTAAAGGGAAACTATAGTGCCAGAAAAATAAACGTATTTTCCTGGCACTATAGCTACCTTCTCTGTCAAGGCCCCCTCCCGCGGCACTGAGGGGTTACTAACCCAATGAGCTGAAGTGGTCTGGGTGCCTACGGTATCCCTTTTAAGTAGCCTTCTCTGTTTGCAACTTGCATATCACAAGCCACTAATTAGATCACAGTGCTATTTTTGGTGTGTTCTCATTGGTCGGCGAGTTGCAGAATCTCTGTGGTTTATATTACAAAGAGCAGCAGGATGACCCACAGCTACTAGCCAGTCAACCAGGACTGCCAGTGTGCACAGCACTGTTAATACACTGCTCGTGGACGGAGGAAAGGAACTGATATAACTTTGGAATTCACAGAAGCTTGACACCAAAAGGGGAAAAAGTTACATAGCTGAAAATAGACTTGCATCCATCAAGTTCAGCCTTCCTCACATATGTTTTTGCTGTTGATCCAAAAGAAGGCAAAAAACCTAGACCAAAGTGCTTCCAATTTTGCAACAAACTAGGAAAAAAAATTCCTTCTTGACACCAAAATAGCAGTCCGATGTCTCCTTGGATCAAGCAGCTATTACCCCACTAATTAAAAATTATATCCCTGTATGTTATGTTTTTGCAAGTATTTATCCAGGTGCAGTTTAAACCTCTTTAGTGACTCTGACAAAACCACCTCTTCAGGCAGAGAATTTCATATCCTTATTGCTCTTACTGTAATAAGACCCTTTCTTTGCCTTAGATGAAATCTCCTTTCTTCCAGCCTTAATGTGTGGCCTTGTGTCCTATGTATAGCCCTGTTTATGAATAGATTTGCAGATAATGGATTGTACTGGCCCCGAATATATTTGTATAATGTTATTATATCCCCTCTGAGGTGCCGTTTTTCCAAGCTAAAGACATTTAAATTTTGTAACCTTTCTTTGTAACTAAAATGCTCCATTCCTTTTATCAATTTTGTAGCTCGTCTCTGCACTTTTTCTAGTGCCATGATTAGGGATCGACCGATATTGATTTTTTAGAGCCGATACCGATACCGATATTCTGTGAACTTTCAGGCCGATAGCCGATATAATTTGCCGATATTCTGTACATTTACCATTTTGGAAAATAAAAACTATTTCTAAAGGTAAATGCACAAAATATACATGCCACGTGTAGTGGATGCAGTGTGACAGGGGAGCTGTATGTGTGTGTGTGTAGTGGATGCAGTGTGTGTCTTTGTGTAGTGTGTGTGTAGTGGATGCAGTGTGTGTCTTTGTGTAGTGTGTGTGTGTAGTGGATGCAGTGTGTGTTTGTGTAGTGTGTGGGTTGTGGATGCAGTGTGTGTTTGTGTAGTGTGTGGGTTGTGGATGCAGTGTGTGTTTGTGTAGTGTGTGTGGAGGATGCAATGTGTGTTTGTGTAGTGGATGCAGTGTGTATTTGTTTAGTGTGTGTAGTGGATGCAGTTTGTATTTGTTTAGTGTGTGTAGTGGATGCAGTGTGTATTAGTGTAGTGTGTATATAATGAAAGCAGAGTGTTTGTGTAGTGTGCGTAAAGTGAATGCTGTATATACTAAATGCAAAGTGTGTGTGTATATAATGAATGCAGAGTGTGTGTGTGTGTGTATTTGCGTAGTGTGTGTATAGTGAATGTAGTGTGTGTTTGTGTAGTGTGCATTATATAAACACACTACGCAAATACACTGCATTATATACACACACTATGCAAACACACTGCATTATATACACACACTATGCAAACACACTGCATTATATACACACACTACACACAAACACTGCATTATATAAACACTACACAAACACACACACTGCATTATATACACACACTGCACAAATACACACTGCACAAATACACACTGCACAAACACACACTGAATTATATAAACACACTACACAAATACACTGCATTATATACACACACTACACAAATACACTGCATTATATACACACACTACACAAATACACTGCATTATATACACACACTACACAAATACACTGCATTATATACACACACTACACAAATACACTGCATTATATACACACACTACACAAATACACTGCATTATATACACACACTACACAAATACACTGCATTATATACACACACTACACAAACACACTGCATTA
>OW240917.1:236563834-236716893 GCA_933207985.1 Pelobates cultripes | reverse complement strand
GGGCCAGTGCGCTATAGACGGCTGCCTAGTTTGCATAGCATTAGCGCAGACCCTGGATGTGTGGAATATACACATGCGGATTGGTCGTTTTTGCATACACAATACTTGAAAAATAATGTGCCTGGTCTGCCCCTTTAAGCTATTTTCTTTTATTGCATAAATGACAGAATGATAAAATGCAGAGAGGCACGTCCTATGTCCAATGAGTAAATGAACAATGGTTACTTGTTTTGTTATATAAATTATACTGCTTTTCTCAATAAATAATAGACTCATAAATTGTATCACTTTTTACCATTTGTAACCTGCAGTGAATAATTTTACATAATAATGTGCCCTCTATATTATTGGGAAACGCTATTAAATATGTACTAAAATGCATCTGTCCTGAGAAAATGAGAGGGGTGAGTCACAACCAGCCGAGAATTTGATCTCCAAATAAAGCTAGTCAACTTGCAATACCAGTCTATAACTGGAATCTCAAGGTCTTGAGTGTTTTTTTTTCCAATAGGATCAGTGACTGTCTCTTTTGGGAATAATGTACAGGGCCGCACTAGCTCACCGGGATACCAGGAAATTTCCCGGCGGGCCGTCGGCACTTGGGGCAGGGGAGACAGCTGGCTGACCTGCAGGTGCAGGGGGAGCTGGCTCTTCTGGCTCTGCTCCCCCGCCCTCGCGCACTACTTAATAAGACCGGGGCCGGAAGATGACGTAATATTCCGGCCCCGGTCTCATTAAGCTGCACGTTGGGGAGCAGAGACAACACAGCCAGCTCCCCTTGCGGCCACCATCAGAGCTCCCCCTGCGGCCGCCAGCACAGACAGCTGTCTGCACACAGGTAGCAATTATGTGTGTCAGTGTGAGTGTATGTGTGTGTCTGTGTGTCATGGTGTGTGTCTGTGTCATGGTGTGTGCGTGTGTCTGTCTGTGTCATGGTGTGTGTGTGTGTCTGTGTCATGTTGTGTGTGTGTATCTGTCTATGTCATGGTGTGTGTGTGTGTCTGTGTCATGGTGTGTGTGTGTCTGTGTCATGGTGTGTGTGTCTGTCTGTGTCATGGTGTGTGTGTCTGTGTCATGGTGTGTGTCTGTCTGTGTCATGGAATGTGTGTCTGTCAAGGTGTGTGTGTGTGTCTGTTATGGTATGTGTGTGTCTATGGCATGATGTGTGTGTCTGTCTGTGTCATGGTGTGTGTCTGTGTCATGGTGTGTGTGTGTCTGTGTCATGGTGTGTGTGTGTCTGTGTCATGGTGTGTGTGTCTGTGTCATGTGTGTCTGTCTGTGTCATGGAATGTGTGTCTGTCTGTCAAGGTGTGTGTGTCTGTCATGGTATGTGTGTGTCTGTGGCATGATGTGTGTGTGTCTGTCTGTGTCATGGTGTGTGTGTGTTTCTGTCTGTGTCACGGTGTGTGTGTCTATCTGTCATGGTGTGTGTGTCTGTCTGTGTCATGGTGTGTGTGTGTGTGTTTCTGTCTGTGTCATGGTGTGTGTGTGTGTCTGTCATGGTATGTGTGTGTGTCTCCCCTCGACTGGTCCTGCTTCTATGGCTGAGATCATCAAGCTTGATGATCTCAGGCAAACCGCACTGACACGGGAAGCACCTCTAGTGACCGTCTGAGTGTCTGTCACTAGGAAGCAATGTAAACACTGCCTTTTCTCTGAAAAGTCAGTGTTTACATTGAAAAGCCTGCAGGGACAGGCTATAGACACCAGAACCACTAAAGTAAGCTGTGTGTGTGTGCGCCTGCTAGTGAGTGGGCTTGCTTGTGTGTGTGTGTGCCTGCTAGTGAGTGAGCTTGTGTTTTTATGTCAATTAGCTTATGTATATTAGTGAGATTGTTTGTCTATGAGGCTGTGTGTCTGCATGTGAGTATGCTTACAGTATAATTAAATGTTTTACTCTGAAAGGACCAATATTTTATATTAGAAAAAGCAATATATATATAACATGCGAAAATATATGGCGCAATGACTTATGGGGCTGGCACAGATTTTTTTTCCAGGGCTGCTTTGTATCCCCAGTTCGGCTCCGATAATGTATCCAGATGTAGGTATCTCACGATTACAAAATGATAAGCTGTGTTCACTGCACCTTTATTTTAAATTGGTGACTGAAAGGGACACTTCACTGTCCAAAAAAAAAAAATGATTGGTATATATACCCTCAATTAAAACAAGCATACAATTCTTTATGCATTTTTTTCATTGAGGATATATCTTAAAAAAAAAAAAGCTTGAAAAAGCTGCATATCTATTGTCTGCAGCCCTTGCAAGCCCTCCCCTTCTAACTCCGCCCAGGCATTCTGTGACTGTCCAATCACAGACTTGCCAATGCAGCTCAATGAGATGTCTTTGCAAGGAAGGTGCTCTGGGCAATTGCTGCTTCTTGAATTTAGCTCCACTGAGCTAAACAACCAGGAAGTAACATGACTGGTTGTCTAATTGACAGCCAGGGGGTGTAACAAGGTTAATTTATAAAAGTGCACATTTCTATAGCAATTTTTATAAAATGAAAAAATAGGACACAATCTTCACACATAAAGCTCAAGTGCTTTAGGTGTCTGAAGTGTCCCTTTAATTTGATTGAGTTACAGTCCTTTTTTAGTGGTCCCATTTGATTTATTTATTTATTTGTTTCGCCAACACAGCACTTGTTTTCTGATTGGTCCACTTTTTTGAAGAAAGGACAGAAAACCAGAGATAAAATGTGCATTGGAACACCAGGGGCTCTAAGACTGACCTAGTCCATAAGTGGTAAAATAACCCCCATGGTGTCCTCTAACCAATTTTTTTTAACACGTGTCAGTGTCTGTTTTTATGCTGTGCCATTATGCTGTGCCCGTTCCACAGGCCCAATATGGGAAGTCCTATTAATGATGTTTGCGCCATTGGCCTGTCGGTGCTCCAACCTGTCACAGCTGTGAATGCAATTCATGTGTGATCTGAAAGATGAGGTGAACAGATCCAGCTTTGCTACCGCTCACAGAATTGCAGCCAACACAGCAGATAGTAGAATATTTCGCTTTAAATCTCTCAGTAAGGTATCTGCATTCTATAAATTTTTCAATTTACAAGCAAGCGTTCCTCTCCTTCCGTCCCCTCTCCTGATGCAGAGCAATCACTGCTAATGTTGTTGTCGCCTTACCATCAACACTAATAGAACAGATAACAGTATATGTTCTAAATGCAGGTGCAGTGCAGCCCAAGCTGCTAGGGTGGATGACCTATGTGGAATTAATTGAGACTGACTAGGGTTGTGATGACAAGGTGTTGATGTGATTATGACAGGGACTGTATGTTCCCCATCCTGTTTATTTCAACATTTTGCATTTACTCGATCAAAGAGAATAAAATCTACTAATTTTTTATTTTTTTTTCCCCCCCAGTGGACAAATATTCCGTCTACTCTTCTCAGCCGTGGAAGATTATTTTGCCATCAAACCCTTGTCATTCTCCTTAATCAGTATGAGAATAATGTATTGGGGAGTAGAATGTTTCTGGAGTGATTTAATCTATATTATCATCAATGTCGTTGGCAGCATCATCTGATGCCAAAGTCTCAGAGTCATTCTGACTTTCAGACTCCTCGATCAACAGCTCTGCATCTATCACAAGGCTTGGTCCATCTAGTTTGCTTGTCTTCCATCACTAGCATGTTACTGCCACAACGGCAGACTGCATCTTCGTAAGCAGACTTTATGGACCCGATGGAGGTTAAAGGCATAGAGTTATGTCTTCCTGGTTTGCTAATGATTTGGAATAGCTTTTAACTAGCAACAAACTCTGCATCAAAGCTCGTTATATCAAATTAATCATTTTAAGTGAACATGTTATGTCAGGTTTGCTTTAATGTAAATCCCTCTAAATACAGAATATGTGACGTATACATCATGCATTTGATACATAGCAGGATTAAACATAAGGCTCATAGTGAAGAGGACAGACAACAGTAACCCTGTGATTTCTTCCCCCGTGTTACAGGCAGATAACCATTCTTGGTGTTCTGTTTGTAATTGTGGTTGATTGCACTGCTCACATTGTGATATATAATAAACCTTCTTCAATTAATGTTACCATGACTGGGGGCTGAAAATATGCACTTTATGTAGGACCGCAGGTTATTCTTGTGTCTTAGTCACTCTGTGCCCATTATAGGTGAGGGTATGTAAAATGTATTGTTCATTATTGAATGTTTGTGTGCTAAGGCTGGCAATCAACAAGGTGGATTTGGCTGTGGAACCTGTACAGCGCCATCTATTGGTTGCCAGGTTCTTAAAATAGCTTTATGCACTACCTGAATGGCAAGGCTTGTTAATTTGCATATTTGGGTAGATGTGCCTATTATGATTTCTGCAGGCAGGGTAGATATTTCCTGTTAATTATGGTTTTTCCCACCCATTATAAACATGTTATGGTGTTAATGTGAGTTCCTTTGTGTGTCCCCATATAATTTGATTAGTTGTATGTTATTGAGTTGTCACCGTAAGTTTATTGTAATGTGCATATGGCCTAATCCTGAGTTAAAGGATCATTATAGCGTCAGGAACACAAACATGTATTCCTGACCTTATAGTGTTAACACCACCGATCTAGGCCCCTCATGCCTCTGTAAATATAGTAAAAATCTTACTGTATTCAAGCCTGAAGCTGTAAATCTGCATGCTGTTAGAATCAGAAAAACAAGCAGTCTGCTGACATGTGGTAGCCTGATCCAATCACAGTGCTTTCCCATAGGATTGCCTGAGACTGATAAAGAGGGAGATCGGGGGCAGAGCCAACATGATTCAAACACAGCCCTGGCCAATCAGCATCTTCTCATAGAGATGAATTGAATCAATTAATTTCTATGAGGAAAGTTCAGTGTCTGTATGCAGAGGGAGGAGACACTGAATCACAGGATGCTGTGCACAGTGCTGCCCTGTGCTCTGCTGACAGCAGATCTGAGTGGATGGAGGCATATTATGCCTCCATCAACTCCGAAGTCCCTCTGGTGGCATTCTGAGTGACTGCAACTGGAGGTGTTCCTAGCTTTCAATGTAAACACTGTTTTTTCTCAGAAAATACAGTGTTTACATTAGAAAGGCTGTAGGGAGCTATAGTTCTCACCTGAACAACCTCATTAAGCTGAAGTTGTTCAGGTGAATATAGTGTCCCTTTAAAAATAAAGCTGTGTGTGCTAGTTCCTTTTGGAACTGTATGTCCTGTGTGGATTTTTTCAGGGATCTCAGTAACAGAGTCTTTGGACCTGTTGGCTGGCTGCATGGTCTCTGTAGCCTGTGACAGGTCAGAAAGAAGTAGGCCTAAGAGTCACAAGTGCCTTTTAAAAGGCATGATCTAATCACACTGCAGTCAGAGGTGTGAATACCTGCCTGGAAGGAGAGCTGCAGAGGAAGGAGACAGCTGTAGCCTGGTCAGGTGAAAGAGCTCCGGAGAGACCCCAATCAAGCTTTCGGGACTGGGGCTGAAGCATTCCAGGGTTTCTGAAAGTGGCTAAGAAGCAGACTGGTCGGAAGTACTGGGTTGGAATACTAAGTGTCTGCTTTGGTGTCTTCTGTGTAATATAAGATTCCAGCAGTTCAGCTAAGACAGTGCGTGCTGTCAGTGGCATGTGCTATAGTATCCATTCACTGATAAGGAAGCATTTTATTAATTTGTTTAAAAAGGGGAGGTGTGGCTATGGTGCTGAATTCTGTGAAACAATTATTTGCTAAATATTTTATTAGGAAACCTACAAAGAATTTGATCATGCAAAAATACAGCACTGTAATGAGGTCACAACGTATCACACAGGAATGCGGCACTGTCATACACCCCCTCCTCCTCCCAACCCCCTTACCCCTTTTTCCAAAATTAGTATTTCAGAAATATAAAATCTTGATCAATTACTCACATTGACTGTGTCAAATGATATACTGAGACAAGGTAGGGACTACACACTTCCTCCCTTACGCACACACACTGCATCCCCTACACACACTGGATTCCCTATACAAATATACCCCATTCCCTAAACACACTCACTACATCCCATAAACTCACTCATACTCACTACATCCCATAAACCCACACACAATGCATCCAATATACACATAAGCTTTAATTACGGTACTGACTGTTTTATTTGTATTTTTTTAAAATTTCTCATAAAAATATATATTTTTAAAAATACAGTAATCCAATAAAACAGTGTTATTTTCATGCTACTGTAGATCTGTGCTGCAAGATGTTCTGCCGGCACCGCCGCAGCAGGTGGGACTGAGACGGCCCTGACTACATCTGCAAGAAGCGCCTACAACTCTAAATGCAGACCCTGAGAGCGGACTCACAAAGAGCCCCAAGCTGTGTAGGGGTCCCCAACATTTCTGATGGTAGTCCTACCTATCGGTGCTATATATAATACCGTAAAGAAAATGACTACTGCTGGTTATTAGACTGGCGAGAACGAAGTACAGAAAGGAAATCTCAGCTGTTATTTTATTAGCTCTAATCAGCACCGAAAAACACTTATCTAGTATTATATTATGTTAATGATACCACGCTTTGTATTCTCATAGATATCTCCGTTCAGTTAATTATACTCCCGCCAGCGTCTGTAGAATTGTATTCAATGTTCTAATGTTCACAGTTCTGTCTGCTTTGTTAGTGAGGGCCAGCTGATTTCCTCTGCATGTTGGCAAGGAAGCAGTGCACATGAAAACACGAAATAGAGGCCCTCTGCAGCTGGTAGGAGTATAATTAATGAGTACCCATGTCATTCTAAAGTGTACACACAATACTAACAATACATTTTCACAATAAACTAACACTGCTCACACGCATATACATGTGTGTTTATGGGTTGCTTAGCAACCACTGCTTTGGAGCAAACATTGTGCGGAGGGCACAGAAATTACCTGGTTATTAGTGAATAAAATAGTTTGAAATAGTACAGAGAAATATTTATAGATATGTTACATAGTTGTCTAGGTTGACAAAAGACCAAAGTTCATCAAGTTCAACCTTGAAATTCACTCTTTTATTACTGTTATTACTGCAGCCGTTTCCGATTATGTCACAAAAAGAGAAGAAATTTATTTTTGACTCCATAATGGCAATCAGATTTCTCCTTGGATCGACAACCTGGTTGTTTATCCAATTCGGTTTGTTAGGACGTGTCTTTTTGTCCTGAATGGCATGGATTTTAACGACGTTAGGGCGTAATGACACGTCCTAACATCGGTGCCCCTGCAGCCCGTCAAATCATACTCACTTCACCGGATCTGATCAAGGGGTAGCCTGGCAACCCAAGCAGTCTCCCGGCAATCAATCCAGCTGATCCGAGTAATGTGGTTGCGGTGACACCATTCTCGCCATTAGGGTTGTATCCCTGGGCTTGCTAGCTTGGTATTGGGCCCCTATTTAGTGTTTATACATCACCCGATCTGTGCACCAATCTCTTTTTAACAGGCTGGTCCTTATATCTTAAGTCTAAAAGCGCAGCAAATACATAGATTTATGTCTTTCTTTTTCTATCTTAATTTGGTTATATGGGTATTGTACCACTTTACTCCGTTAAAACAAAACCCTAAAATAAAATAATCAAATTCAATCCAGGCCTTATAGAAGTGATGTTTTCTCTTTAAATTACACTTTTCTTTATGTTTTTTTTTTTTTACGTGAATTAAAATTTTTGATATTAAAAAAAAAAAGACCTAAAACATAATAACAGTTTGTCCAACTTTTGTAAGAAATAATATATGAGTATGGAAGGACAGATATTTGCATATTAATCATACGCATGGATTATATATTGTCTGTTCAAAAAAGCGTATTTCCAATACGAATGACATGGGGGAGGAGGGCAGGTTGTATTTTACCGTAAAAGAAGGCCTGGTTTTGCAACTCCGAGTGATGCCTGTCTATTTAATTATCTGCATTAAATTATTTAAGGTCTGATCAAAAAGACAAATATAGTCACAACAATCTAATCATAGATGCGTCAATCAACTCAAGTTGCCATAGTAACATCAATCCTCCAACCAGGAATCAATCAAGGCCAACGGTATGAACTCTTTACAAACAAGAAAGAATTTTTTGTATTTTAACATTTCCCTGGGGGCACTGCCAACCTAGGCAACAGAGGTTAATGTGAAAGGAGGAAGCCGGAGGAGAGTTTCGAGGCTTTAATAAACACGGATTCTTTTTATGCATATGTTTAAAGGGGCAACATCACTTATCTGGATTATACACTGTTAATAAAACAATGAAAACTTTAACTTATCTTAACTGTCTTTATATGATGCTCTATTCTCTTTTAAATATATGTTAAAGATTTTGCCATCACCATCATAATCTAGCTCAGTCAAGGCACAGCCAAGGCACATTGCAAAATGAGAAGCAGAAATATCAACATTGTTTCATTTTCAATTGACGGAGAACTAAGATGGAGGAGCCCATTTCCAGGATAACAAGGATTCTAAAATATAATATTATTTTTCGCATCTCACAAATACATGTTTGTTGACGACATGGGGATAAGTAAACATAATATTAAAAGCCAAGGGAAGTGAGAGTCCCCTTTAAGAGAAGATGCAGATGTAAATGTGGATTAATAAATATGTAGCAGTGTTGGACTTTCCGCTTATAACAAATATGAAAAAAACATTAGAAAAATATAGAAGTCTTTTTAGCCAGAGACGTATTCATTCCGCCCCTCATTAAAACCCAGGTAGGTGAATCAGGATGACATTTCGAACTCAGCTGAGCCTATAGGTCATTTCATGACACATAACGATCCGTAGACTGAATAATTCTGTGTACCCTTACTATTAACCACCGCAGGGGACACCAGCAATCAATCTATACAGCTAATTACACATTGCTCATGCTGCCATTTCTCTGTTACACTATGGAGTTGTATATTTAAAGATTAAGGATAGCAAAGAAGAATGACATGGTATGGTCTTCTCTCCACCTAATCATGAAATTGAATGTAAATAAAAACATTATCGAAATTTAGAGAGCTCCACTTACAGAGTGATTTAGATACATCTCCTCTCATCATTGGGACAATTATATTTTATAATAAAGTGGAGACGAGGTAATCACTTGCTTCCATGGAAGGTTCAGATAACCCTAATTCTGTCAAGCCAGTAGCCTAGTGCAAACTAACTAGCAGCCCAACACTTCATCCACTAATACAGAAATACCTTTTTGGCCACCTAGAACGTATTAATATTTCGATCTCACCAAGGTCTCCAGAATGTCCTCTTTGAGGTCAAACGGTTGGCAGTTGACATGTTTTCTAAGCTCCCAGTAAATTTTCTTCCATACAATGTCAAAACTTTGCCACTTTTTGTAAGCATATTATTTAGATGTCAATGTTTGGGTTAGAATTTTTAAAAAGATTTAATTTTATTTATTTATTTTGCTTTTTTTTTTGTATATATTGAAATTATCTATAATGGAATAAAATAATGTGGCTGAGCTATTTTACCAATTGCATGTTTAAAGGAACACTATAACCTTAGGAGTACAACAAACTTACGTTCCTTACATTATAGTGCCCCTGTCCTAGTTATATTCAGCCCCACCTCAACCCGTTTACTATATTACAGATATACAGTATAGCTTTAATAACTAGAGGTGTGTTTAATCCCACAATGTAAACATTGCAGTTTCTACAGTACCAGCATGTATTTTTTTTGCATGGTTAAAATAACAGGAACACAACACCCAGACGAGATGAGATGAAGTAATCTTGGTGACTTTAGTGTCCCTTTAATGTATCTGCTAACACTATCAAGACATTCTATCGGACCACAAATACCGTGTGCTCCCTTTGCGCTTATATTAGACGTACCATAGCCTAATATACCCTTCTTACATTCATGCATTTGTAAGGCACCACATTTCTTTAGGTAGAAGGCCACCAGTAAAATTCAAGATAGCTTCTGTGATTCTAGGCAAGAAATTGTTTGTCATGTGCGCACGATGTGCTAATCTAATTATATTTGTTTGTAGCGGCTGGCACTTTGTAAATACTACTCTTTGGACAATCTGCAGGTTGGTCTGAACTTACAGATGGTCTGCTGAGATAAGGTTGGTAGATTGGTAACATAAAATTTAGCCCTAAATCAACTGCCAAAATTATAGACCTTAAACACCCAGAAACATTTGCTATTAAAAGGGACATGTCATGTTTTTTTTCTTTCTTGTGCTTTTCCTTTCCTAATGCCCCTATATCTTAATGATTATACTTTTCTCCTTGCCCCTTGTCTTTATTTATATTTATTTTATTGTCTTCATTTGTGCTGCATTTTAATAGCTGGGAGCAGCCATTTTGTTCCCCTCTGCTCATGATGTCTGCAGATTCCTTTCTGTGAGATTAATGTTACTGATGGATTATGGATACATATGATTGGCCACTAAAACAGAACTTAACTTCAAGCTTTGCCCATTGTCAAGTTTTGTCAACTTGACTGCTCTACATGAGGAAAACTAGTCCCTAATTTTATTTATTTATATTTAATGAAAACTAGAGTGCTCAAGAAATTAATTTTAAAAAAATTCAGACGCAAGAAGCAACAGATTAGACCAAAAAAAGATTACAAAAAACAACAATAAAATGATGAATGGTTAGGGATTGGGAACAGTCCCTATATGTTGACTTTATTCACAGATCGAGTGAGAAGTGACCGATACCAGGAAAGGTTAAAGGATCTTAACATGTATAGCTTGGAGGAAAGACGAGACAGGGGGGATATGATAGAAACATTTAAATATATAAAGGGAATCAACACAGTAAAGGAGGAGACTATATTTAAAAGAAGAAAAACTACCACAACAAGATGACATAGTCTTAAATTAGAGGGACAAAGGTTTAAAAATAATATCAGGAAGTATTACTTTACTGAGAGGGTAGTGGATGCATGGAATAGCCTTCCAGCTGAAGTGGTAGAGGTTAACACAGTAAAGGAGTTTAAGCATGCATGGGATAGGCATAAGGCTATCCTAACTATAAGATAAGGCTAGGGACTAATGAAAGTTTTTAGAAAATTGGGCAGACTAGATGGGCCGAATGGTTCTTATCTGCCGTCACATTCTATGATATATATATGTATATATATATCCATGGTAAAGATGACAAGCACTCACGGTTTTGAGATGAAGATTAAAAGATGTAGATTTTATTGATACATGTTAAAATGGTAGCTCGACGTTTCAGTCCTCGTCTGGGACTTTCATCAGGAACAGTTACAATACATACAAATTAGACATATATAGGGAAAGAAATCATTAACGTGACAGCTACGTAGTTAGAGGGCGGAGCACGCACACGCATGCGCACTGGGCACTTTGGAACGCGGGCGGCACCATACCAGAGATCGGGTACACCTGGGGTAAGCTAATTTCTAATGATTTCTTTCCCCATATATGTCTTATTTGTATGTATTGTAACTGTTCCTGATGAAAGTCCCAGACGAGGACTGAAACGTCGAGCTACCATTTTAACATGTATCAATAAAATCTACAACTTTTAATCTTCATCTCAAAACCGTGAGTGCTGGTCATCTTTACCATGGCTATATAAGATTTTTCCCCTAGACTGCAAGCACCCGGATTATACATATTTAGCCAGTGTGCAAGGACTTGGTGTTTTTCTTAACTTGGACATTAGGGAAATGCATTGATAAGATAGCAGGTGTGTGCATGTAATACAGTATCTGTAGGCATTTAATAGACCATATATACAGGGATGGTTTGCAAGTAACATACGTATTAACAACGGCATGTCAAACAGACATTACCCCCCTTAGAAAGCATACCCCTGTGCTTTACAGGCTGAGCTGTGACCATGTCAGAAGATCTACCTTTATTTACATTTGTCCTACTGCCCCCTCTTGGATGGTATGTCAAGGCACCATATGCTAATTTGCATTATTCCCTACTTATGACTGTTCCGTTTTAGATATAATTCACTCCATGTAACATTTTTATCTCCTTGGTTGTGGCCTGAACCTGAACATATCTGTCACCTGCTGTACTTTTCAAAGTAATAATGGCCAGGAAATGCTCAATTAGTGCGGACGTTTAATTGTCTTCATGGGTTTGGAGGACCTATGGCTCATATGGCTCAGATAGATGGATCTCTGTGAATCACTAGAGAAAAGCTAATTTAGGGCATCCAGATGCCTCTCTACCGGACACGTTCATGGACAATTCGTCGTACAGGGCTGCATTTAAAGCTTTTCCTTCTACCTGACATATTTTGTACAAGCATCTAAGGTTAAAGGAGAGTTGAAGTCAGTCTACGCTATCAAAGAAAACATTTCTATTTCTAAATTTTAACTGTCTGGTCGCTTGTGCTGGACTCATGTTAAGAGGTCTGTGGGATAATTTGAGTCTACTTCAGGAATCTGTGTGATCAATCTAAATAACACTATATTCTTCACTCAATAGTAAAGCCTTTCACTGATTGTCCCCTTTGACCGTAAAATAGGCCCCGAGCAAGGTACTTAAAACATGATGGCTGTTGAGTCAATCGAAAGAGCATTGAGCACTCAATGCCAAAATGTATCTCAAGGTATCCTGTTTTTTGTATATGATGATCTTAGAAACTCCATTATTGATATAACAAGGTCATTCAATAAATGGGTGAATTGCTGGTAAATGACAAGAGAATTCCATTCCTTTTATATTGCAGGCGTATAGTCAATGTATTTTGCAATGAGCCATGCAGCAACAAAATATGGCTAAAAGAACATGTTTTGCCTCGCACAAATTCTTTTTTTTTTTTTTTAACAAGCTTACAATGCCACTGCAGTATTGTCAATTATTCTTAAGGTATACATAAAACAAAATCATGGCAATACGGTGGTACATTGTTATCAAAGAAAATTAAGATGAAATAAAATCATGCTATGCACATGTCTAGGGTGTTGGGTTAGAAAGTCATCAATCTGTAGATATCAGATAGCCATGTAGGAAACTGAATGTAAGCTGAACAGTAATGTTGTGCAGATGAGTTACATGTAGGCATACCACTGGAGCTCTATTAAGGTGCCCCTTGGGTCTGAACACTGAGCCTCAAGGGTGCTCTGGATAAGGTGGCCACTGAGACCATTACATTACAAGCTAGGGGAGCCCAATTTATGCCTTGTCTGCAAGTGAACCCCTATCAGTAAATTCTCTAGGGTTAGCACTCAAGAGAGCAAAACCTTGATGCATGTATTGTATAATAGAATATAGTGTTCTGCATTGTTTTATAACATAAACTAAGGACAAAAAACATAATTAAGAAAGCATGAACAATAGCTAACCAGGAAGAGGTATAATACTAAATGGTGTGCTCCACATAGTACATTTCTGGCATGTGATTGTATACCCACCAAGGAGCATAAAGCAGGCCAATAGAAACCATGCTGCAGATATGAGCTAGATAAGCTTAGGGATGCGAGACATATTAATCATGCGGTCTTTAGCCCAGGTCTCCTGTCAGGCCAGACTGCTGCAATATGAGAGGTTCCCTCAACCTATGCCTGTAAGTGGCAGGCCGAGTCCCGGCAGGTGTGCAGGCCGACTCGTGCCTCCCGTGTCTCAAAAATTCTTTGCTATGAATTAAATATTAAAATGACGAGTAACACCTTGGTGATGATCAAGGTGGAGCAGAATGGATTATTTAACACATTAAATCCTTTAACACTAGTGTAAAAGAAAAGAGTTTATGACAGGGTTGCCCAAAGGGTAGATGCCCAGTTGCTGTAGAACTACAACTCCTGTGATGCTTTGCATGCATTAAGAATGCTTTTACAAAGACAAAGCATCATCTGGGGATCTACCTTTTGGGCACTCCTAGTTTATAGTATAAGAAAATATCATTGAGTCTAGACTCTAGCCATTGACAATTCCATTTTACAACTATGTGATGAACCTTATCATATATATTTAATTACTTTGTACTTTATTATAGCTTTTTTTTTGTCTGCCTCATTTAGTATTATTTTAAATCTTGCACTTATACAAAACAAAGGAAGCTATCGGAAAATCAAAAAAGTCAGATTACGGGAACTTCTTCACAACCCTGTTCTCAAAAGCTGTGGGGAGTCCCTTCTGCTAGAGCTTAGCTCCAGCATTGGGCTCCAGGTAATTAAAATTAAAACCTTTATTTTTACCTCCCCTGCTCCCCCAGATAATTGTCAAATCTCAAGACAGCTGGAGCTTATTGAATATGTACCATAAGGTGTTTTAGAGCTTTATGTTGGGATCTACAGACGCACCTGATATTTGTTGCATGTTACCAATCTTGAACACATGAACAACATAAGCAGGTATACTTATAAAATGGTTCACAATAAAAGTGTATCATAAAAATATGCATTGTATACTTTCTTGCAAAATTATGAAACTGCCTAATAGTAAATATGGAAAATACCCTTTTCCCTATAATCTATACCCTGTACTCCGGGGACACAATTATGCTTCCAAAGAGGTGGAGCTCTAAGTAAAAAATCGAATGTATTGTTTAGAAAAGCTGACCTTTTTTGGGTATTAGGTAAACAAGTCAAGTGGACCTGTCAATAGCAACCACTTAATCTAAAGTCAGGGATTAGTTCTGAGATAGGCAGCCTTACACATTAACTGGTAATTTTCTAATTTACTCAGTCAGTCAACAGATACACTGATCATCATCCAGAGAATTTGGAGCACAGATGATGCCTGGTCTATGAGATGGAATGTGTGTAGCAACTATTAATTAGAACCTCAGACATTGTGTCTAGTTATAAATGCCAAGATTGCCAACCCAAGATCTCAAAGCAGCTTCTCAACCCAATCCTTAAGAAAACCCATCTGTGTAGGATTCATCAAAATTTTTTAACTTTGTATTGAATCTTAATCTATTGGTGGTCTTATGAAGTTTGTGAACCACTGTTCTAGGAGGCCATTATTGTTGTAGCTCAATGTCTCAAACCTTCCATCCTGAAGCCCTTCAAACCCTTATTAGTTCAGATTTTCTAGATAGCTTCTTATGAGACGACTTGCCTGTATGACTAGCACAGGCTAATGACCCATTAAAATATATCCCCATTAAAAAAACGCGTGAATCTTGATATGTTCTGGGACCTTGAGGACCTAAGTTTCGAGATTTGGTTTAAGTTCTAGACATCTCTTAAGACTAGTCTTATAGAATAGTGATTTAATGTGAGTTGATGTTAACATTACAACTAGCCTTACATAGATTCTTGACCATATAAATTGGAAATGATTGCTCTTGTTAAAAAAACCCACTTCCTTAATTTGTGCTCGTGATGGACATATCTATGATACGTTCAGTGGGTGTGCTCTTATTGGACCTGATACAGTTAATATTTGCTGCATTATGTTAGTAGACCTTACCCTTCTTCCTTCTATTCTAGGAAACTGAGATTAATCGCTACAAAGGAGATATTATATCATCTGATGCCTATTCCTGTATCACATTGGGATCCTTAAGGATTTCTCCTTTTCTCCTACATAGCTCATTTCAAGATTGAAGGTGGACCCAATGGCCTGAAGGTTTTTTTCACACCTGGTCACAACAAGAGACTATGAATCTTACATGAAAGCTTTATCCGGGATACGAACATAAAGTATGCCAGACCTGAAATAAAGTAAAATTCAGGTACAGCTATTTTCTTTTTCCCCCCCTTTTTTTTGCAGTTTCAGGACCTAGTCAAAAGCAAAGATTAAAGTAGACCACTTTTCTATAGGTTTGTGCAGGCAAAGATATGCGTGCCCAGGTGCTGTTGATCACGCAGCGTCACAATGTAATCATTTGCGATTTCAGACACGTCTAAGGATTACACTACACATTCCTAGACCAGGTTCAATTGTGTTAGTAATAAACAGAGTATTCAGTCCTGAACAAAGCCATTGATTAGATGCGCCACTTGGCACGCACCAATAACCAGCGTGTAATCACAACTCTTTTAATACGGTTGACAATACGCAGGGACTTCTTTTAAGCACGCGCCGTCTCCAACAACTAATCACTAGCAGCCATAGAAAGATATGATCACCAAATTCACAAGCTAATTAATCCCACATATATTTGTAACGTGCAGCAAACATGTGCTACAGCAGGGCTCTCGGAATAAGCTCAGTGCATCCTTTTAGATCATTCCTACCTTGAAAGCTGTTGTCATCCAGGCTTAAACAGTTCCCTAACAATTTACATAAAAAGATAAGACACAAAGCATAAAGAGATAGCATGTGCAAGTGGAGATTTTGGAACCATCTGATGTCCCCAAAATTATCATCAGATACAGGTGTGTTTTATCTTGGGTAGACATCCTCTAGGTGTGAATCCATAAATGAAAATGTAACAAGACTAGACTTGTGTCAATAAATGTTTTTTTTATTTTATTTTTAGTTTGATTGCTGCGAAGCTATGTGTTAAGGAGCTACTGATCCGTTACCCAAAGCACGCATCACGACTCTCACAAGGAAAGAAAAAGTGATAACAACAAGGATGTCGGTCCTTAGATTGGTCTGGATCAATGCAAAGAGCCACCAAGGAGGAGAGAAGAACTAAACAAGATCAAAACAAAGTACAGAGGCCATGAGTGATGGAAATACACAAGAATATACTACTAAGCTAATTTGTGTTTACTATAATTCAGAATAAATTAACTGGCCTTGCTCAATATCAAGGAACATAAGAATTAAAGGAATGTGCTAGTGGGTCAACAACAACCATTAAATGGCATCCTCCAAGTTAAATTGGGGTTTATGTTAAAAAGGATTAATTACCGTTGTCAATCAGTAATGACCTCATCATCCTATTCAATGGTCTGATAAAAAAAAAATAACAGTGTGTCCGAGCAATGGCATAGGAAGCTGAATGTATAAACAGGAACAGTACTGCATCTTCAGGCCCAGGATCTTCAGGCAGGTAGATATCTGCATCAATCTTGAAGCAAGATGAAAAATAGGGCAGTTCTTAAAGCCACCATACCAGGAAGAGCCATACTTGAAGCAACCATACCAGGAAGAGCCGTACTTGAAACCACCATACCAGGAAGAGCCGTACTTGAAACCACCAAACCAGGAAGAGCCGTACTTGAAACCACCAAACCAGGAAGAGCCGTACTTGAAGCCACCAAACCAGGAAGAGTCATACTTCAGGAAACATGAAACAAATATTACTCACCATGATGTAAAGGTCTTAGAAGAGACAGAAGGGTGTAGACTTATTACAGAGAATCTGCTGGTATGGGACTTGTTGGGAATCGAGGACCGCTCTGTACTCTTGGTGACTTGCTGGAAGTTACCACCATAGCTGAGGTGATACAAGTGAAGAGAAGGTGACTGCAAGTTATGATATGTCCCTATTGTTACGCTACTTGGGTGATTTGGATTGGAATTCAACTGCAGCTTGTAAAACTCCCTAATTATATTAGTGAAGATACGGAGAAACTTTCAAGTACCAATACTGTAGCTTTAAGAAAAGAGAATTGCTGGTAAAAATTGCTGGTCAAACAAAGTTTTAATAAGTGTTAAACTTAAATGAATTGCATTTAGGTAATAATCCAAAAAGAAGAAGTGCAAGTAATCAACAACACAAAGTTCATCAATAAGTATTTCCTCAGAGATGCATTAAGTAATATTCATTAGGTTAATGAGAATAATCTTCAATAGTAACATTAAGCAAGTAGCTGAGAATATTTGCAAAGCAGGAACAGTTCATAGTTAATAAGCATGATGGGAGTTGTCCTCCATACAATTAGTAGCTTGAAGCACTGAGTGTATTTGCAAAGCAAGAAACAGTTCATTGTGAATAAGCATGATGGGAGTTGTCCTCCATATAATTAGTAGCTTGAAGCAATGAAGATTTGAGTAAGCAAGCATTAGTTCATTAATAAATGATAATGTAGACAAATAGCTGAAAGATATACTTAAGGTTAATATGAGTAGTCCTCCAATAGTTCAGGGATATGTTCCACTTGTAAAGTAAGTGAGTTTCCGTTCTACAGTAATCCTCTACGACATGAAGCATACTTGTCTTAGCCCAGATGGCTAGGATGACTTCAGAGCTTGTAGAGCCGGCATGTCCCAGAAGCCGGCGTGCATACTCGGAAGTAGGACTCACATTGCCAGAGCCTGTGGAGAGGTAAGTCTGGCGGAAGTAGCTCCCAGTTACCACCAAGCACCCTCTCTCTGGCAACTAATGGCATAATGACTAAAGTCTGTCTGTTTATTGGATGGACTGAGATACAAAGACTATTAAGACAAAAATAACTAGATTATATTAGTTACACGGGCATATAAAATAAGTTTGCATTTAATTTTCCATCAATCTGTATCTTATTGGATTCAGATTTTATTATGTGTGCTATATTGTTAATGTTTTTATCCTTGGGACCACAGCTGATATAATGTTGGTTTTTGAACATATTGTGCATTAGCCATTTTTTCTACACTTCAGAATATGCACTGTACCCGTAATGATTTTCCCCATTTTCTTTTCCTTTTACAAAAAGGTGGTATTGGAGCTGATATTTATATATGGCTTAAAATTAAGATAATTAATGCAAGCTCAAGATCTAAAGAAAACTTATAGTTACTAAATTAGAAATCGTCTCTAAAGGGACACTTGTGTAGTTTTGAATTATATACATTCATTTACTATTTCTTCATAAACACAGCTGTCAAATCTTTTAATGGGCCCTTTATGGTCCAAATGCAAGATCTGATATGTGATGAAAGATTGATGTAGTAAAATACAGATAATCAGCCCAGCTATAGAAAATCCCCTAGAAGGCTAAATCTGGGGCATGGACCTCCAATTGGCATGCCTTGTTCTGAAATAAAATTATGCCTGTGCGATTACTCTTTTAGAAGCTACATTGCAAACACATGCTGCAATCAGAACTCTAGACTGAACCACCAAAGCGTACTTCAATAATCCTTCTTCAACGTTATTTATTACTGTTTTTTTTTTTCTAATATTGATTGCACATGAGAGAAATTGTGAGTCTACCAATAGCTATATTTGACCACCACGTTGGACTTCAAACTCTCCTTCAGCCCCCACCTTTACAGGTTAACCACACAAGAACCTTCGGGTTCTAGAACCTTAAGTACAGTTTAATCATGAAAACAGTGAGGCACCCAGGTAACAAACAGTGAAGGAAAAAAGGCAACTAAACAAACTAAGGGCTTTGGGGATCTAAAATCCCTAATTGAACTAGAAACAGATTTTTGTGATTACCTTTCTACCATTCGAGCCTCCAGAGAAATAAAAAAGGGGGAGATCAGTTTATAGACCAGAATAAATAAAAACATCAAAATCTCTCTGCTGTTTCTTTTCACCGTTTACAACACAGAGAGAAAAAAAACTAATTAAATAGGATTTTGTGTCTCCCCCGTCCCTCCCTAACGGCCAGGGATTCTTTAATTAGCGATGGTTGAAGCTGTGCCTATTTTTCTGGAGAGATGGATGTAATTATGAGAATCTCTTTCGCTCTCTCTAAACTACCATTTTAATAACTGTTCAGCTTCTAATTATGCTCCAAGGTTTAGCGAATTGAAAAAAAAAAAAAAGCAGAATGAAGAGGGGAAAAAAAAGAGAAAAAAAATAATCAGAAGGAGGAGAGGATGCAGAATATTAACGAGTTGCGTTGAAAGGGCCAGTCCCACTTAGCGAAGAAGGGAAAAAAAAAATTGATTTTCTTCGACGGTTTACAGAGATAATTGGCAACAGGATTAATGAACTGTGAGCGGTTTGTTCGCGTGTGATTCTTGTGAAAAATAAATGTATTTTATCCTTCAAAAGCAGAACAGTGACTGTCTCTGATCAGTTTCTAAATGTCCTCCTTCCCGAACTAATGATGACATGTCAGTTATTTCTTGGGAACAAAAAAAAAAAATGTAAGGATGAACATTACTGTTAACTAATATTTCATTACGGGTTTTTTTTTTCTTACTCGATTTTATTTAAACAAGCTCATTAAAAATGTAAGAGACGTTTATGCACTGGTTTGCTATCTGTGTTAGCTGTGGTATGCCAGAATGAACAAGACCAGCCTTTCAGGGCTTGTGTCTCGCAGGTTTTATGTTAGAAATGCAGAATCTAATTAACGCACTATGCATATGCACTTAGTTAATTAGGTGTGGTTGAGTGACTCTATAACACACCCTTATCAGAGGCCACACCTCTTGGAATTTTGTGCTGCCTATTTTGAATGATAGCAGGCAAGGGTGTAGTAACAGGGGGGAGAATGGGGATAACGTTTAAGATTAACCAATTAAAGGGACATTATAGTCACCAAAACAACTTTAGCTTAATGAAACAGTTTTGATGTATTGATCATGCCCCTGCAGTCTCACAGCTTAATTCCCTACTATTTAGGACTTAAATCACATTGTTTATACAGACCTAGCCACACCTCCCTGTGTGTGAATTGCACAGCCTTCCTAAGCACAGTGGTGTATGCTGGTTTTGTGCTGCCCTAGGCAGGACAAAACTCAAGCCCCAGCGCCAGCCTCTGCTCCTCCTCTTCTTTTCCTTTTTTTTTTTTTTTTATTGGCTACTTTTTGTCACTGGATCTGTGATCTAAATAGCATGAAAATGTGCCTATTAGTGTACTGCAAAATATATATTTATATTAATATAAATTAGCTTTTGCAGTACTCTGGACCATTTTCACACCATTATGTTTAATCTGAATATTGAAAACTCAGGCACCCCCCCACCACCACGCCAGCCCCCCCCCAACCCTTCCCCCCGCCCCGCCTTCTAAATACACACACACACATTCACTGACAGATACGCATACACTCGCTAACAGAAACACACTCACACTCACTAACAGACACACACTCACTGACACACACACTCACAGGCAAACACACTCACACTAACAGACACACACACACAGTCAGACACACACTCACTAGCAGACACACACACACTCACTGACACATAGTCAGACACACACACTAACAGACAAACACAGTCAGACACACACACTAACAGACAAACACAGTCAGACACACACATACACACTAACAGACAAACACAGTCAGACACACACACTAACAGACACACACTCACTAGCAGACACACACAAACTCACACACACACTAACAAACACACACATTAACAGACACACACTCACTGACACACACACTCACAGGCAAACACACTCACACTAACAGACACACACTAACAGACACACACACACACTAACAGACACACACACACACTAACAGACACACACACACACTCACTGACACACAGTCAGACACACACTAACAGACACACACTCACTCACTAGCAGACACACACACTCACACACTCACACAGACACACACACAGACACACACACACACTAACAAAACACACACACATTAACAGACACACACTCAGTCACTCACATTAACACATTTTTTTTTTATTCACCCTCCCCCAACCTCCTTACCTTTTGGGAGTGCTGGGGGGAGGGGTTCATTACCTCCCTGGTGGTCCAGTGGTTGCCGGGCTGGGCTGGGCTGGGCGGGCGGCTGGCGAGGGAGCTGAGCAGACCGCTCAGGGGAAGTGCTCCCTCACCAGCCGCCCGCCCAGCACCGCCCGCACAGCCCGGCATGTCTATTAGCCGCCAGGCTAACAAGGCATTTGCCCTGGGCATTTGGGGGTCGGCGTTTTTTGCCGCCCCCTGAAAAATGCTGCCCAAGGCAAATGCCTTGTTTGCCTCGCGGCTAAAACGCCCCTGCCTAAGCACTTCCTGTAAAGAGTCATCTAATGTTTACAGTTCCTTTATTGCCCAGTCTGTTTAATTTAGTGTTTCTTATCTCTAGCTCTGTTAATAGCTTGCTAGACCATGCAGGAGCCTCCTGTATATAATTAAAGCTCAATTTACATAGCAAGAGATAAAAACATTTAAAGTAAGTTACATCTGATTGAAAATGAAACCATTTTGGGGGGGCGGGGCCAGACCACCGAGCTGCATGGTCGCAAGCAACCTCAGCTCCTGCACTTACTCACGCTACAAGCCCCTAAAATATGATTCATTACGGGATGACAGACCTGCAGCACCGGTCCTCAGTGTGCTGGGAACACTGGATCCAGGGAGAGGCTGACTCTCCGAGTTGCAGTCCCCTGGAGGAGAAATTGCCGCTCCAAATGGGGCCTTCTTCGGCGGTGAGCGGGGTGGACGGCCGCTGCCCCGCTATCCTGCCTGGCAGTGCCTGGCCGGAGGCCCGGATCGGCGAGGGTCAGGCCCTGTTTTCCCCCCTCTGGACTGGCGGGGGTGATCCCAGTCCCCACCATGTGAATCCTAGGGCAGCAAGGCACTTAGGGCCCTGCAGCATTACTATCTTGACCTGCGGCCTGAGCACCCTACCTAAGATGGCGGACGCCATGTGCACCAAAAGCAGAGAGGGAAAATGCGGCCCCCAGGTGCTCACAACACATGGCTTAACTACCTGGTGTGGGCAAACCAACTCCCCACAACACCCACCTGTAAGCACCCGTCACGGCACTCCAGCACACCATTTACCACAAGGGGCACAGTACTGGACTTTGGCTCAGACACAGGAGAAGGCCGGTATCAGACGGAAGAAGCGGGAACACGGCAAGCCAGCACCCGCATCAAAGAAGAAACAAATGCAAAATAATACATGGATGCTGGTAACCCGGACAAACCGAGGAGCCGGTCTCACACACAACGATGGTTACACACCATACCCCGACCAGCACAGAAGACGGCGTACTACATGCGGACAGCCGAGCAGGGACGGGGCCCATCTCAGCCCACGGAAGACCCCAACACATCGGAGAACAGAGAGCCCATCCTGCACCACCACTTTGCTGCCATCTCTCCAGCAGTCTCCCCTGAAGCGACGGACTCTCCAAATCAGCTGCGGAATGGAATGGGCTGATAGCCGGCACAGAATGCACACAGGCTGGACGCTACAGGCTACCACCAAACCCTGCCTGTCTTGATATATTAATGGAGGCAGCCAACAGGACTTGGGAGCAGCCGATGCTTGGCTCGCCAGAGTAACCATTACATAGATGTTCTTAACATGATCTGTTCCCGTAGCTTGTCGGAGTGGCCCAGTATATAAATGTTCTTTTAGCATGATAAGTCTGCCCGGTCTGCCAGAGTTGCCTACTTTATAACTGTTTTTAGCATGAGACGTTTGCCTAACTTGCCAGAGTAACCTAATGTATAAATGTTCCTAACATCATAGGATTGCCTAGCTTGTCAGAGAAAAAGGACTGGATTTCGTATATGCCTGTTCAAATTGTGTACGCAATACGTCACCTCTCATTACAGACACTAAGCAACATTTATGTCCTCTATGTCCAACCGCTAAAACACGAGTGCAGTGCACTCTTAGAAGGCACTTAGGCAACTCATACTTCGACCAGATACACATTATAGGCACACTCTTAACATCTCCACTGCTCCGCTTTCTACGGCACAGGGTTGGGAAGCGTTATAGACACAGCATTTACTATCACCACAATACTACATATACTAACAAAAGCTTAATGATATCACCTGAACTTGCTATAAAAACTGTGCATTGTCTATCTTTACCTCATCTGTGAAATATGTTACAAAGCTCGGGGAATGCCGTTGGGGTACCCCGAGCATGTTTGTACCTAACGTATGCAATAGAAAAAGAAAAAAAAAGAAAATGAAACCATTTTTTTTAATGCTGGCTGTGTCACTTACAGCCAGAAAGCCATGATTAGAGCTGCATGGACAGAAACAAAAATGACTTAATTCCTTAATGGCAGAGAATTGAGCAGTGAGACTTTAGAGGCATGATCTATAAACAAAAACTGCTTCATTAAGCTAAAGTTGTTTTGGTGACTATAGTCTCCCTTTAAGGATACAGCTTCAGAAGTAAAAAGCCAGCATGACGGACTATTTCCGTCGTGTGTCCTTAAGGGGTTAAGATCATATGCTTCATTGTTTATGAAAGAACAGAAAACCACAGCATATGTTAAAAGAGTTGGTTATTCCATTCTGCTAATCAACTCCCTATTAATAATATATAACTTTGCCTGTAGAAAACTGTATGTTTCCTATGTACCCTGGTGCCCTCCGAGGTATGTAGTCAAATAATTTGAGAATGGTTTGCCAACTTACCTCGGGTCCACCAGGTGCCAGTCAAAGCCTATCTTGTTGCTGAATGCTCTCAGCCAATGAGCTAAACCCTGCATTGCTTGACTCAGCTCAATACTGCAGCTTCTAGCTCCAGAAGAGCCTGTGAACATCATCTGTTGGACCCCAGGTAAGTACAGAACTTTTTGCCAGGGCACTCCCAGCACTATAATGATTACAGCAGGCTGCAGTGCTTATGCTGTTCAGAGTATTTCTTCATGCCCGCCCATGCTGAAATATGTAAATATGTATTTCAACCTCTTTCCTATTAATCTATTCTCCTACATCTTTGTCACCACTAAACCTTAAACATTTCTGAATCATTTTACCTGAAACTGTCTCACCATAAGCCCCGAACACAGCATACACTGTTCAATACCATCAAATATGTATTACCATGCTGACCACCATTTGCGTCCTGTTGCGGGATGCCAGTGGGCAGCATAAAAAGGGCAAGCCATTAGCGCAAAAGTTACCTCTGGCACTGCCAAACGCACCAAACCTGCCCAGAACCTCAGAATTTATGGGTAAAACTATTTTCAATTTTCCCGTTGAAATCAGGACAGTGGGAAGGTCTGTATTACGCCGGCCCGTGAGCTGGTGTTTCGTGGGTAAAATCCAGTATAGTAGCTCATTTCAATTTTCACTGCCCCCCAACCATCTAAACAATGCATTCAGGTAGAATCCCTGCACACGGCCCAGCTATTAAAAAACAAACCCATACCCCTACCTTATTCAGCTAGAAAATCCTTACAAAGGTATATTTTGTGAGTTTTCCAATATTAAACCGCCAACCAGCACGTGGCTAGGGTAATAAACACACAAATACATACAGTGTAGAGGGTTGGTCACACTTTAAAATATGTCTGAAAGAGATACAAATAAAACACGTAATAGTGTAGTATTGTCTGGATTGTAAAATATTGAGGAAGTGAAGTCTAGTACTCACAATCCTGGAGCCAAATCTCATATGGCTCCCATGGATGTCGCCTTGGGACTATTATAAAGGATGTCCCCCTCCTGCTTCCACATGGACTGTTGGCTGTTCCAATTAAAATGAGATCCAGGATCCAATGTGTGTCTTAATCAAAATACTTTTATTATATATAAAAAGAATAATAAAAAATTCCTTATAATTAAAAGAAAACAAAATATATAGCTCTACTGCTATATATATAAGTCCTGCCAATTGGCTATAATAGTCCAATAATGACCGAAACGCGTTTCGCCCCTCCGGGGGCTTTTTCAATCGGTATAAAAAATTTATAATTTTCTTTTAATTATAAGGAATTTTTTATTATTCTTTTTATATATAATAAAAGTATTTTGATTAAGACACACATTGGATCCTGGATCTCATTTTAATTGGAACAGCCAACAGTCCATGTGGAAGCAGGAGGGGGACATCCATGGGAGCCATATGAGATTTGGCTCCAGGCTTGTGAGTACTAGACTTCACTTCCTCAATATTTTACAATCCAGACAATACTACACTATTACGTGTTTTATTTGTATCTCTTTCAGACATATTTTAAAGTGTGACCAGCCCTCTACACTGTATGTATTTGCCTTCTATTTGTTGAGTGGTGTAAGGGGTTTCCACTCAGGGGGTCTGTAGCTTTATTGCTACCACACTTCATTTTATTGCCTCTCTGTATATATTTGTGTTTTGCAATAAACACACAACCCTCCGGAACAACAGTATAAATCTCTATAACAATTTTTATCCCAGCGGTAAGAGATACCTTGTTGCACTCTGCTGGGGAGTTATATAAAATATAACATCTCAGTGAATGTGATAGATCCCATTAATGATGGCGTTCAGGACACAGCGTCATAGCTAAGACCTCCAGGAACTTCAAGGTATGGTACAGCTGAAGGCTAGGAGGAAACATAAACTTAAACAGCTGAGGCTTAAAGAGACAAAATGACATGATGTATGTATAGTAACCTTGACAAAGAACAAAGCATTTAAATTGTTCTTCTGTCTATCATGGAGTAATATAAAATAAAAAGAAAGGGCTATTGAGAAAATAAAATATTAATATATATCGCAAGGAATCTAAAGTGAAGTCAAAGTGAATTTTACATTTAAGGTTAAAATAGCTGAACCGGAAAAATTCTCCCAGTCATCTATGTGTTCAGTTCGGCTGCTTTAGCCTTTAATTTGAAATTCACTTTGAATAACCTGAAATTCTCACGTTAATGAATAACACAGATTTGTGTATTGCGTTAGGATTTCACGTATTCGGATTGCATGTCGTCAAATTAGCATTGAGTATTGATGAGAATTGAGCAATACTGTTTTATATGAAAACTATTAATGATTGCAGTCTGAAAGAATTAAAAAAACATTAGAATATGGTCATTCTGTTATACAGCACAAGCAACAATGGATTTATTTAGTAAAGTAGGAATGGTGGAGGATTTACAAGGGTAAAGCAAGTTTAGGCAAAAGAGCTTAGCAGGAAAATTTGGAGAATTCTTTCCAATGTGTACAAATTTAGGATTATCGTTTTTAATTCTGTTTCTTTAAAGCTACACTGTAGGAACTATGACCATTTTATATAATTGCCTGGAGTTCCCTGACACTGTACCTACATTCAGTGTTAAATTGTTTTTAGCAGTTTAATACTTAAAGGGACACTATAGTCACCAAAACAACTTTAACTTAATTAAGCAGTTTTGGTGTACAAATCATGTCACTGCTCGTTTCTCTGTCATTTAGGAGTTAAATTACTTTGTTTATGAACCCTAGTCACACCTCCCTGCATGTGACTTGCACAGCCTTCCTAAACACTTCCTGTAAAGAGTCATCTAAAGTTTATCCTTCCTTTATTGCAAGTTCTGTTTAATTTAGATGTTCTTATCCCCTGCTATGTTAATAGCTTGCTAGACCCTGCAAGAGACTTTTAAGTTCAATTTACAGAGAAAGAGATACGATTGTTTAAGGCTGTGTCAGAGTCAGGGGAGGTGTGACAAGGGCTACATAAACAGAAACAAAGTGAATTAACTCCTAAATGGCAGTGAAACATGAGAAGCATGATCTATACACTAAAACTTCTTAATTAAGCTAAAGTTGTTTAGGTGACTCTAGTGTTCTTTTAATGAGGATCCCTGGCTTCCCATAGCCCACCCTCAATGGAGGTGTGTCTAAGGCAGATGTTACACACTTCCTTCTCACCATACTGATTCATACCAGCAATGGGCACTGTGATAGGCAGGAAGCAGTCAGCTGACACTCTCAACTATCACAGCTGACTATTGCTTCTCAGGCTAACGCTTTCTCACTAGCCCAAGCAGCACAGAGTGGATGGGCTGCTGCACATCCTCATTTAGCATTAAATCATTAAAAATGTATTAACGCTGAATGGAAGAATAGGACTCTAGACACTATAACTACTTCAATAAGATATATCAGTTACAGTTCACACAGTGTCCATTTAATTTAATTAATTCCCATGAATTCCTATTAATTCTCCACAATTCTTAGCTTAAAGGGACACTATAGTCACCAGAACAACTACAGCTTAATGTAGTTGTTCTGGTGAGTATAATAGCTCCTGCAGGCCTTTTCATGTAAACACGGCCTTTTCAGAGAAAAGGCCGTGTTTACATTGTCCCTAGGGACACCTCCAAGTGGCCACTCTTCAGATGGCCACTGGAGGGGCTTCCTGGCTCAGGGCTGGGAAAGCATTGGAATCAGCCATTTTGATGATGTCACAAAGGGGTGGAGCCAGCGCCCGCGGACCCATGCAGCTCTGGAAATAAGGTGTGTTTTAAACTTTTATAGGGGGGCTAAGGGGAGCAAGCCACCTAAATGGTGGGTTTAGCACTATAGGGTCAGGAATACATGTTTGTGTTCCTGACCCTATAGTGATTATTTAATTTAAAAAAATCTTAGGGTGTTAGAAACATAGAATGTGACGGTAGAGAAGAACCATTCGGCCCATCTAGTCTGCCCAATTTTATAAATACTTTCATTAGTCCCTGGCCTTATCTTATAGTCAGAATAGCCTCATGCCTATCCCACACATGCGTAAACTCCTTCATTGTGTTATTCATTGTGTGGGGGTATAGCTCAGTGGTGCTGCGGAATTTGATGGTGCTATATAAATATCATAATAATAATAATAATAATAATAGAGTGTTTGCATATCGTGAGGTCCCTGGTTCAAATCAAGTCCCTTCATCTGCCTCTTAGAAACCATTTAGTGATAAATGGATAGAACACATCTGAACTCATCGTAGAACTGGATTACAATCAATGTATGTCCATCACTACAATTACCTGTACATGAATAGTTGGAAAAAAATTTCAGGAAGTATTGCTTTACAGAGAGGGTAGTGGACGCATGCAATAGCCTTCCAGCTGAAGTGGTAGTGGGTTTATTCACTAAATTAGCCAGTTGAGTTGACCACAAATTTAGAAAATATAGACCACTGTATCTGAGTTGTAAATAAATTACCATAATTATCTCATAACAATAATAATAAGACATAAAAAAGTTGTTAGCTGAGTGCGATTGATCAATCAAAGCAAAAAGTCTGCTTCTGGTACAGAATTATAATTTTTTTCTGTATAATTGTTTTTGTGTACATAATGTGTGTATTCAGTATGTGTTATACATAGTTTGCTTGATTGGTACACACAGCTGTGTATATATAACTGTGTGTTTTGCAGCAGGCCCACCAGCTGTCACACGCTTACCGCCAATTTCATATATATGAGATATGTCAGTGATTTGAGCCCTGCTGGAAAAAAGACTATCGTCAAAGGAGAATCACAATCCTCGCACCCTGCGGGCCTGTGGATGATGAATTAAATAATTTAACCCGTAAACTCACATTTACCTCTGGGACGCCTGTAATAGTCTTCAAATATTGCACATATTTTTCTTCTTAGTATTAGACTGGTTAGAAAGCAGTTATTCTGTGCACAGTGTGATCGAGAACACATTTGCAACTGCCAGCCTCATAGAGTGTTCATATAATGAAACAAGAGGAAATACTGAATGAGCGATAGCTAAAATTCTATGGGTCGAGCAACAGCAGTAGGGAGTCATGACCTAAGGCCAGTGACAAGGCTTAACATGTTACAGCAGAATTGGCAGAAGGGTGAACTGGCAGCTTCTCTAGAATTAAAACACCCATGATACTTTCACACCAACCAAGTATCCTGAGTTCTACGAGACAGTCCTGAATTTTGGACTTTGGGCCACCATTCTCACGTCTGGGACACAAGTAAATTTCCCCAATGAATCCTGAATCTGCAAGGGCGCCTCATTAGACGCGCATGTGCTGCGTTTGGATTGGCCAGAGCAACTGCTTGCCTGCTTGCTATGCATGTACGCAAGGCTGACAGACACCCTTTACGGGCAGACTTACCTACTTCACTGATAGACCTACCCATTGTCAAATGAAAATAAGAATAATGTGTTGAAGCTGGCATTCAAAATCTGGCTATTGTAACGTGTAGAGACAGCATTTGTAAATCAGGTGACGTCTTAGCTTATCTCACTATTTAGTGGATAAACCCCATTTTCTTTTCTAAATTGATTCCACTTATTGAAGAATAAATAATTGGAATGCATAGATTTTAATGTTGTTAATAAAAGCTGTGTAATACACATTATGTATTAAAAATTTTTTAAAAATAAAATATTACAGGTAGGTATTTTTAAAAAAAAAATCAGACGTACTTAGCACGATATTACTGGGAGACCTAAGTTCAAGTTATCTGAGTGTAAAGGGCAAATCATATTACACAGAACTTGATTTACACAGTAACCATGGAGACTCTTCTCAGGAAACTTTCAAATCACTTGTTTAGGCTGCTAATACATTCTGAAGGACAGGCACACTTTTTTAATAGGTTAAACAAAGTAACTTCTATCAATGCGGCCTACTGCCAGAGGTATGCCTGGTGTTTTAGAACTCAGTTTGGTAAGTGATCATAAGCTATACATTTTACACCATCTCTAGTCACCTGACCATATGATACCATACGGTACTTTTAGTGATATGTGAGCCGTGCAACCTGCAGGGGGAGCTCCACTGCTCAAGAAGCCCCAAGCTGTCAATAATTCCCACCTGTATTTCATGACATCAAGTATACAAAAAGAATGGTAGTGAGTTGAACACTGAATTTCAAAATTTAGGCAAAGATGGCTGATCTACAATTATAGTTAGATTTTGCAATCTGATTCTCCATTCACCACTATTTCGTTTGTGTTCTGTTTTTTTTGTAGATATGTTACATAGTTACATAGCTGAAAATAGACTTGCGTCCATCAAGTTCAGCTTTCCTCGCATATGTTTTTGCTGTTGATCCAAAAGAAGGCAAAAAACCCAGTCTGAAGCGCTTCCAATTTTGCAACAAACTAGAAAAAAATTCCTAGTCAGTCAGATATCTCCTTGGATCATAAATCTCCTTCGATCAAGCAGCTACTACCCCACTTATTAGAAATGATATCCCTGTATGTTATGTTTTTGGAAGTATTTATCCAATTGCTGTTTAAACATCATTCTGTATGGACTCTGATAATACCACCTCTTCAGGCATAGAATTCCATATCCTTATAGTTCTTACTGTAAAAAAAAAACCTTTTCTTTGCCTTAGATGAAATCTCCTTTCTTCCAGCTTAAATGCTCAATCTCGTGTCCTATTTATAGCCCTGTTTATGAATAGATTTCCAGATAATGGTTTGTACTGGTCCCGAATATATTTGTATAATGTTATTATATCCCCTCTGAGGCGCCGTTTTTCCAAACTAAAGAGATTTCATTTTTTTTACCTTTCTTCATAACTAAAGTGCTCCATTCCTTTAGTCAATTTTGTAGGTTGTCTCTGCACTTTTTCTAGTGCCACGATATCCTTCTTTAGAACAGGTGCCCAAAATTGCACAGCATATTCAAGCTGTGGTCTTACCAGCGATTTATAAAGAGGCAAAATTATATTTTCATCCCGAGAATTTATGCCCCTATTTATACATGACAAAACCTTACTGTAATTTTATTAAGGAGTTTTTTATAAAGAGATAAAAAATAAATTTAAAAAAATAGGACAAATAATAGATACAAAGGGGTATCAATGAATACTGCACTCAAAATCAGAAAAAAATGTAGAAGGTAATGCAATTAATTTATTATGCTCTCAACTCACTATCAAATTCATAAATAGTTACAATATGTAAGAGAATATAAGTGATAAATAGAATAACAAACATTTCATCCTATGTACAATAGCAACCTCCATGGGTGTTATTTAAATTCATAATATGGATATATATACACTGATGGTAATGATCCCGCTAATAGTCTCAAGGCAAAGTATCAAAAAATAACAAAAAATAATAATACAACCTGCTGTTGTCTATGTACATAGAAAAAAGAGCAAAAAAAGAACAAAAAACTTGAAAAAAGAAAAAAGAAAAAGGAAAACGACAAAAAGGTAAGGAAAAAAGGGCAGAAAGTGAAAAAATGAAAAAAAAAAAATAAAAATGTAAAATAAAGTCCTTATGTATGATAGTCCAAAAAAAAGAATTATATAGTGCATTACCATCAGTGTATATATATCCATATTATGAATTTAAATAACACCCATGGAGGTTGTTTTGTTAATAGCTATTGTACATAGGATGAAATGTTTGTTATTCTATTTATCACTTATATTCTCTTACATATTGTAACTATTTATGAATTTGATAGTGAGTTGAGAGCATAATAAATTAATTGCATTACCTTCTACATTTTTTTCTGATTTTGAGTGCGGTATTCATATTTATTTTTTGATTGATTATTATGAGGATTCATTAGGGTTAACATCGAATACTTGCACCTTAAACGTGATTGAGTGCCAGCACGTGTCATATTTTTGTATCAATGATCTTATTTTTATACCTTTTCATGCCAAATTAGCATGATTATTCAGCTTTTAGTAAATACACTTCAAAAGGCGGTCTGTACATCACGTGGCCACCTATGGCTAGAGTAGCAGACTGACAAAAAGCAGAGACCACTCTAAGTAGGTAGACCCATTAGCGTTTGTTTTATTCATGTACATGAAAACATAAAGTGAAAGAAAGACATTTACTCAGACTTGCAAAAAGGAGATTTCACATACAGCAGAAAAAAGGGTTCTTTGCAGTAAATAATAAAGATTGGGATTTTCTGCTAGAGGTGTTTTTTTTTTAATTATTACATTCAGTAGATGTCTGTCTTTCTAATTAGTCTGTTGCTGATTCTGTCCATATATACTCCAGTTTCAATTGCAAATATTTCAAAGGTCTTTTATATAGTACTCAGATATTACAGTGTTGTAATGAGTATCTTGAACATCTCGCAAAGGGTAAAACTGACAAACCACAAATCCTTCTATCTTGTAGAAGAAAGGTAAAAAAAAAAGCCATGACATTGAGGATCGCAAGTGCTACCAACACTCATGCAATGACACATATATTGCAGCTTTTACTAATTCATTTGGATAAGTAAAAAATAAAATAAAAGACAACTTGGAACAAATGAAACTGTAAATATATATTGAAAAACCTGCATTAAATTAAATTGCCTATTGGCAATAGAACAACTTTAGCTTAATGAAGCAGTATTGACATATAGATTATGCCCCTGCTGTTTCACTGCTCAATTTTCTGCCATTTAGGAATTAAATCACTTTGTTTATGCAGCCCTAGTCACACCTCCCCTGCATGTGACTTGCACTGAGTTCATCAACACTTCCTGAAAAGGAACCTATATATTTTAGTTTTTTTTCTAACACTGTTTTTAATCTAGAATTTGATATCTCCTGCTCTGCTAATAGCATTCTAGAGCCTTCAGGAGCTTTCTGTGTGTGATTTAAGATCAGTTTACAGAGCAGGAGATATAAAATTCTAACGTAAGTAAATATCTGATTGAAAATGAAACCCTTTTTTCCATGCAGGCTGTGTGAGTCACAGCAAGGTTGAGGTGCGACTAAGGCTGCATTAACAGAAACAAAAGTGATTTAACTCCTAAATGGCAGAGAATTGTGCAGAAACTGCAGAGGCACGATCTATACACCAACACCTCTTCACGAAATTACATTTGTTTTGGGGCCTAGTATCCCTTTAAGAGGCAGGGGATAAAATGTAAAGAACTGGAAAGGCTGATAAAAATGTGTGTATATGAGTCTTTCATTTTGTAGTTCAGTAATAGCTTGCTGAGCTAAAATAAACTCCCATCATCCTCATCCACACATTACAGCTACAGACCAGGCCTAATCCACAGTTGAACAAAGGAGATGAACGTGTACCCTAGTACAGAAAAAAAGCTTACAAATCCAAGCTACTGTGCTGAAACATATACAAAATCTGTTGGGAAAGAGCTTTATGTGAGAAGCAAGTTAATCTAGCTTTTATATTTTTTTAATAGATGCAGTTGGATTTTTAAGGGAATTTAATAAATTTGCTCATTTGCACGGCGCATCGCAATGTATTTCACTGAAACATTTATTATTATCTAATGTGTAATTAAACTGGAAAAAGTGTCTAAACATTCAAAGCCTCAGATAAGTGATTTTTAAGGTTAATGCTAAAGTAGTTGAACTGAAAGAATACTTGACTTGAGAATTTATCCAGTTTGGCTACTTTAACCTTGAACTTGAAATTCACTTTGAATTTTAACTTTAGTGGATACCCCTTGTTAGTATTTAAAAAGTAAAAACGGAACAGAATAATGAAAGAAATAGACCATATGCTGCCGTCTAAATGCTTTACGGGGATTATCCATGAGAGAAACAAGGGGAATTTTTTTTTCGTACAATGTTAGCTGAGAGATAATACTAAAGAACAAAAAAATGAAATGAAGAATATTTGTATGTAGTCATACAGGGCTCAGCAGATACAGAGAATATATTGTCACTGCACTTACAACCTGAAGCAAAACGTATACACTGGAACAGTTTCCGTCTGATACTTAAAGGTACACTTTAGTCACCAAAACAACTTTAGCTTAATGAGGTAGTTTTGGTGTATAGAACATGCCCCCGAAATTTCACTGCTCATTTCACTGTCATTTAGGAGCTAAATCACTTTTGCTTCTGCACATGCAACCCTAGCCACACCTCCCCTGGCTGTGACTGACACAGCCTGCGTGGAAACAAAATGGTCTAATTTTCCATCAGATGATAACTTACTTTAAAGGTTTGTATCTTCTGCTCTCTAAATTGCTCTCAGAGCAAAAAGTACAGCCCAAAACCGGCAGAAATATCAGCAGTAAAAAATAAAAACTATTAACAATATATAATATAAAAGTCCAGCAAATACAGTCATCCAACGCGTTTCGTCCCTAGACCGGGACTTTTTCAGGGATGTCCTTTTTCCTGTAAGGATCTGTGTCCTACTGGAATAGCACCATTGGTGGAGATATGCCTACATTTATTTCACTCCTGTAAGTGCAATACAATAAATATTATTTGTTTTAATATTCCTTCACTGTTGAGGCTATTTCTCATTTTTGTTCCATTACAATCCCAAAGAGCCCTTCCTATAGAAGATTTCTACCTCCAGTACCCTTGGAAAGGTGATGAGCCAGAAATCCCTGTATCAAGTGAGATGTACCTCCTGTTCGGGACTAATGTGTGTCCAATAAGGTGCTAAAGATAAAGCAGAGAATAAATTATAGCTGCTCAAAAACACTTGTGTGGAAATACACTCTTATCCACACTCAAAGTAGTCTAAAATCTATAGGGCGGTATAAGTGCAAAACTTTTATGTGTATAAGTGGAGCGCAGAGAAAAATAACGGGGTACACTTACCCAATATAACGTGATAGCAAGCTTAATTTGCAGTACATGTGAAAAGAATAAAAAAGCAATATAGTGCAGATGGTACATAACGATAAAATAGATAAAATGGTCTTGAAGTGGAACACTCACATTTAAAGGAGCCTGTATATGAACACTGGCTCCTTAATCAGGCTTGTATGCTATTAAGGCAGCATCACACCTGCACTCCACGATATGTTGGATCTCAAAGATAAAACATAGAGAGAAGAGAAAAAAATGTGCAGTCTGTCTCAATTGGTGGTGAGAATAAGTAAAGTGCTCACCTTTTTCAGAGCCCTGTATCCTGGCTCTGAGGAGTAGTAGCTATGTGCCAATATGCCAATATTTGTGGGGATGGCACTTCACCTAGGTAGATTCAGTAGGCTCCAGAGGACTATTTAAAAAAAATTTTTTTAATACAATATACACAAATAACATATAAAATACTAAAGTATAAAATGTCCTGGATAAGCCGAAACGCGTTTCACTCTTGTAGAGACTCCTCAGTCAGCTGTGTTATATGGGGTAAGTGTACCCCGTTTTTTTTCTCAGCGCTCCACTAATAGGTGTTTTTTTGTTCCAATACTGTATTATGCTATGTCTTGTTTGTAATTGTTTTCTAGATATCATAATATTTCAGTGGAATATTCTACATTAATTTTTCCATGTTGTTTTAATTCTTTATTTTTACACGTATTTTGGGTTTCCCACAATCTTTTTCTTTCATATATTGCTACAGCTTGCTTATTTTGCCCAAATTTTGTATTTTTGTTTTCAGTTAACCGCAATTCAGTGATTAATGAATAAACCCAAAAGAATCTCCAATAATTGCTGACTATTTTTTTTTTCCTGGGAACGTACTATTTAAAGTACACCAGATCTAAAAATCAGTCATTTAGAATAAACAGTCCACCTTACCAGTTTCCGTCACAAGAGTTTAAAGATTTCAGTAAAAAATAAATAAATTGAAAATCACACTTTCAGGGTTTTTTTAAAAACAGAACTATGAGCCATCAGAAATTTGCCAGAAAAGTTCACATTTTAAGGCGAAATATTTGTGCAACTCAGCTTTTTTCCAGCCTAGCCGGATTGATTTAGAATGTAAAAATTCCCAGTCCAATTTCTAAATTATGATTTACAGAATAAACCAATGTATTCCCAGGTTACCCATAACATAGTGGAAATCACAGCAGTGAGAAAATAGCATAGCAGTGTATATAAAAGACACAGTAAGGGGGCTCGGATTTACATTTGGCTTTGATGCATCTGCATATATTCCAAGCCAGGACCGGGGCCAGCCTAGTAGTCCTGCACAGATGCTTGTGAACAGATGACTGAAGACTCATTTGCCAATAGCTGAAAATATTTTGCAAACCACAGGGGCTGGGGAGAATAACAGAAGAAAAGAAGGCAGTAGTTATTTGCAATATGTTCGGTCTCCGAGGTTGTCGCTTCCACCATGTTTTTGTAGATAAACAAAATGTTATTGTGTCGATGGGCAGTGCATAAAAAGTGATGCCCTGAAGTATGTAGAACTGATATGCTGCAGAATTTATGATCGATTAATTACTTGGCAGGATTTGAATTCTACATGTGAATCAAACAAGAACTCAAACCACAGGACTATGAATTGCAACAGGCTGATAATGCCGGTAATCAATGCCAGTAATGGTCTAGGCACCATAACCACTACATGTTCATGTGATGGATACGGAGCCAGCAGGCTCAGGGCACCGTCCCTTTGATCCTCGTTGAAACCGCAAGAATGTCAGCTGATCCCAGGATCTTTGCGTTCCTTTAATTGCATGTGCAAGGTTATAATAGGGTTTTTTTCTATTAAAAAAACTATGTGGATTTGTTGGCAGCTTATTGATCCCAGAGCATTATGGGAAATGTAGTACTATAGCTGTCGGATAACTATCTGTTGGTTACAGCTGGGGTCTCAGTCAATCTGAAATTAATAATTAAGTTCATGAAAATGTAATTTTAAGATATTTTTAGAGGCACATCGAGGACTTCCACAAAAATCTCAAACATAGACTTAAATTCTCATCCAAGGCGTCCATCTGTAATCCTTGATTAATCTTCAGCCTATAGTTTGCAATATATTTATGTTACCAATTGTATGAATTAGTGTCACTACTGTGAGCTGAAAATGATCCCCAGGGCATACTATCATAGCTGAATTTGAAGAATGACCTGTAAAATGTAATTTAAATAGCATTATCGGGCATGAGAAGCAATGGGGGCTACTGAGGGACATCTGGGCTTCAGGATTGGAGATGGAGAAACGACAATTTGAGAGTCAGCAGCTATTGAAGAAATAAATACAGAGCAAAAAGAGAAGGGAATTGATGGGCCTGGGAGAGCAAGATATAGGGAGTCGCATGCAGAGGCAACAGGATCCAAAATGAACAGACTAAAGTGATGAGTAGACAGTTTGGAAGAAAAAGATGAATGGTAACATCAACGTGACATAGTACCGTATTCTGAATAGTGGTGAAAAAATGGAAAAGGGAGGAGTCACCTGCATGGTGATTGTCCCACTTTTAGTACGTCACACTTTTTTTTTTTTTTGAAAAGAACAATTTGATAAATCTTCCCCCTTTGCTACTTTTTGGTTCTAAAAGTCAGGAGAAATTCAAAAAATGTGGTATGTTTATGATTAAATAGTTCTGTATCCAAAGTTACTTTTTTTTTATGCATTATTATTATTTTATTATTTATATAGCGCCAGCAAATTCCGTAGCGCTGTACAATGGGTGGACTAACAGACACGTAATTGTAACCAGACAAGTGGACGCACAGGAACAGAGGGGTTGAGGGCCCTGCTCAATGAGCTTACATGCTAGAGGGAGTAGGGAACACTCTAGTCGCCATAACCACTGCAGCCCACTGCCACCCCACTGTAAGGAGTTAAGCCATTTTTGAATGACATGATTACTTATATGTGGTATGTGGGGTGATGCTGTGTGCCTGTACTACCATTGCTGTTAGTACCTAAGCTGGAGTTCCCACTGGCTCTCCTAAACTAAGCTCTGCATTCATTAGTTGAGATTGTCAGCTGATTGTCTGCGAACTGTAGTAGTTATGGTGCTTGGAGTGTTGGACTGATGATTTTTTTTCGGGATGTACGAAAGGAATTTTGTTCCGTCCACTGACCTTCTCTTCCCTCTCCAAAATAGTTGATTTGTCATCACCTACGAATTGTCTATATGCAATTTCCCATCTGCCATTTTCCATTTGTTCAACACCTGCTTAGTCTGCCCTTATACAAATAAAAATGTAGATTTAGTCAGGCCACTAGCTCAGTATTGCTCCCAGGAATTGGAAAATTCCGATGGCTAATACAATATAACAGTGATTGTGCAGTTTTGGGCCCTCACGCTGTTTTGGACTTTTTCCCATTCTTCTCAGGCACCGAAATCAATATCCGTTTGACTGGTTGACCGTGATGGTAAACCCAGTCCTTTCCAGCAGTAGGAGTAGCATTTACTGATGTTAAGCATTGAAATTGCCTTAACCTGTTTATTTCGTAATCAATCATGTTAAGGGACAACATGGCTCCTTTGCCAACTTGATGAGATTTTCAGATCAATGGAATTTTACATCTTGCCACTTTCATTTGCTAGTACATAAAACTTCAAAGCACAATTATATATCTAAGGATGCTAAAAAAGAAAATCACACTATACATAATAGATTTCCTTTTAAGTCAGGTTTAACCCCTTAAGGACCAAACTTCTGGAATAAAAGGGAATCATGACATGTCACACATGTCATGTGTCCTTAAGGGGTTAAGGAGGAAGAAGGAGGAAAAATATGTGAATGATTAAAACAGGGTATAGGTGAAATCATAAGCTAAAATGAAGGAAACGATGAATTGTGTTGAAATTTTTAACAAAATGAAGAATGGCAGAACAAACAAAATATAACCAATTAATATGTTCTACAGAATAAAAATGCAGAAATACAAGTGTTATCCTGGCAAGCAGTGATTGCAAACAATCAGTTGATATGTTTAACCCCAGAGCTGACTTTAAAGCTAATGCCGTACGGTCAATGGAAGGACTCTGTACACTAATTGCGACCTGTTATATAGAAAATTTTGGGAGCTAAATTTGTCTAAATTCCTAACAGGATTATTCACGAAACTCTGAATAACCTCGAATGGGAAAATCGAGGCAACAATAGTTGATCTCGTCACAACGAGGCTACTTTTGTCTCAAATGTGCCATTCAGATTTAATTCGCAATAATACAGGGTTTAGTCATTAATTCTGTAAATGTTTTATTTTAAAGTAGCACTCCAAGCACCACAACCACTACAGCCCGCTTTAAGAACAGTTTGATAATCGACGTTGATCAAGCACACGTCACCTCCTTACAACAATACAAAAGATAGGGCAAGCGCTAATAGTTTGACTAGCAAGATAAATATAGGCAGCGGACACTAATCACAAAGGACAACCTGAGTGCCTTGCAGAACACTAGACAAAGAAAGAGTACAGGTTGCACCAGGAGATTAATTAGTACAAAACGTAGCAATATTATGAAAAAAGTCCAAAGGACACAGTCCAAAATGTTTTCGGCCCATAGGTGATTTTACTTTGTGCTTGGATGGGTTTTTTTTTATTGACACATGTAAAGATATGAGATATAACAGGCAAAGGTGTAGTATGTTTTAGATAGGGTTAGAACATACAACAGAAACGTGGATTTTAACTCACATGAGGTGGAGCTTCACAACCAGCTCCAGTTTAGACAGTGCACAATGGTACAATCCCCACTTAATTCGTTACCTGGAGCCGAAAGCTCCTGCAAAGGGTTTCCATTACCTCCACTGAGCTAAGCCATGCTGTGTACCGTAGTTGTTATGGTACTATTAGTAACCTGGCGCTGTTTCCCCATAAGCTGGCAACCAATTTGCATACATATTGCCATTTACCTGGGTCTTGTTGAGTGCCGTTCCTCCAAGAATGGCAGCTAAACATCAAAGAAATAAATTATGTGTAAGTCCACAGCCATGGACGGCCTGCCCAAGGTGTCCAGGTTTAGCATGCTGTGTGTGCTGACACCAGATGTTAAAGTTGTACAAAACTGATATTGTCAACCGGAAGGAGAATATTCTAGCTGACTGATTGGCAGCTCAATGGCTCAGCTCTGCACGCAGAAAAAAAAGGGGATTTAGCTCGGGAATCCAACATTTACAAAATAAATAAAAAGAAAGGCGGCAGAGACAGTTTTTTTGCACCATAAGATGAAGTGGTTATAGTTTTTAGTGTTACTCTTCAATGGTGATGTACGGCTGCTATGTTGTTATGAAAGCCGCAGCATTGCTGTGTATCTATGGCAACAATGACATTTAAAACTTGCCATTTTGACAGTAGTCATGATACTTGAGTTACCGCATTAGTCCAGTAATGTAGATGAAAAATAGTGAAGTATTGCAGTTTATTTTAATGCATTGTTTTACGGCACCAGAAATTTGTAATGACAAGCTTTTTATTTAGACTTTTGACAGTAACGTTTTAAATGTCAATGCAATCCATCCTATTTACTGAAGTGATAACTGTAAGGAATTCAAGGTTAATTTCAAATTTAAAGGAACACTATAGACAACGAGACGACTTCATCTCAACCCTGCAACGTAAAACAATGCAATTTTAGAGAAACTGCTATGTTTACATTTGTAGGGTTAAGTCCTCATCCAGTGACTGTCAGTATGATAACCACTAGAGGTGCTTCTCACCCAGCTCAATGTTTAATGAATCAATCCTTACAAAAAGTCCCATATGAAACTGCGGACGTGTTCTTATCCCATGGAGATTAATTACTTGACTTTTATCAGGACATGCTACACGTCACAAATATCTATACCACAAACTCACTTGTAGCATAAAAAAGATTTACAGGAACATTATAGCGATAAGAACACAAACATGTATTCTTAAATCTCTAGTGACATGCTTAATGTTTAGGTTCCAGCACCTACGGCTGAAGTGAAAAAAAGAGTTTACTTATAATCTCCCTCACTGCAGTGCTCTCTTCACGGCTGGCCCCACTGCTTGGTTGAGATTATCAATCTTGATCATCTCAGTTAATCCAATGCTTTTCCATGGGAAAGCATTGTGAGGCTAGTGCCAGGGCCGGCGTGTTCATAAGGCAGCACAGGCGGCTGCCTTAGGGTGCACTGGCCCAGGGGGTGCTAGATTAGAGTGACCTGGCAGGAAGGAAGCACACAGCGCTTCCTCATTCTTGTCACTCAGTGTAGCATGGCTGAGCAGAGCGGACCACAGTACAGGAACTTCTGTTTCCTGTACCTTGCCGAACTGACATGAAGTGCTCACTGAGAGACGCTAAGGGACGGGCGGTGAGGGGACACAAAGGGACAGGGGAGGGAAGGGAGGGGAGAAGAACACTAAGGGCTATGGGGGGGGCACTAAGCACAGGTAAAGAGGGGGAGAGGAACACTAAGGAACAGGAGAGGGAGGAGAGAGGAACACTAAGGGAGATGGGGGGCACTAAGATACAGGTAAGGGGGGGGGAGATGAACACTAAGGGACAGGGGAGGGATGGGGAAGGAACACTAAGGGACAGGGGAGGGATGGGAAAGGAACACTAAGGGACAGGGAAGTGGACCTCTAATGGACAGGAAGGCGAGGGGACCACTAAGGGATATGAAGGGGAGAGTGGCACACAGGGAGGCCTAAATGGGGAGAAAGACAAACAGAGAGACATGAGGGGGGAGAAAGACCTGGAGGTAAGAAAGACGTACAGAGGGGCTGGGGTTAAAGGGAGACACATAAAATGGACTGGGGGTGGAAATACAAAGGGGATGGGGGTGAAAAAGACACAGAGGGGCTGGAGAAGAGGAAGAAGAGACTCAGAGGGGCTTGGGGGAGTAAGACATACACAAGGGAGGTGTAAGACACACAATGGGGGAAATAGGGGATAAGATACACTAAAGGACATAAGACATTTAAAAGGGGGGATAAGAAACAAAAGAATGGTTAAGAGGCACACAGGTGAAGATGCTTTGCCTGTGTATTCAAAAATCCTTTCACCGGCCCTGGCTAGTGCACATGTGCATCAAAATGCCAACCATCTGATGGAAATAGCTGAGTTTCACTTGGCTATTTCGAAGGAAGCAAGTAAACATTGCGGTTTCTAAAACAACAGGGACATTGCCCCCAGACCACTTCATTGAGATGAAGTGGTTTGGGTGCCTATAGTGTCCACTTAAGATTATAACAATACTCAAAAGAATCATACACACGCTTTAACCTTTATATATGCAGCTCGATACTAGTATTAGGTAAGGAGACAAGTGTCAACTCTCCAGGAAGCCAAACTGACTGACTGGGAAACCAGGAGATTTCCATGCGGGCTGCTGTACTCTGCGGCCTTTTGCAGCACCCAGCAGGCCAAACCATCAAAACCAGTGTCCAATGAAAGGATCAGACAGCATATAATAAGATAATGAATAATTTCAATGGAAGTATACCCTGTTCAGTGTGTTCCATGTGTGGCTATGGCTATATATGCATATATTTTGTTATGTGTGTACGGTTTAACAGGGAATCAAATATAAAGCCCAAGGCTACTAGCTAGGATTTAAAAATACTCACCACTACAAGCCTGGAGAGTCTATGTCACACTTACCAAGGGTGACTTTTTACTTGCCAATGGTTACTAGCAAGTGGAAATTTTAAACCATTCCTGTACATATTATAAGAATTACTATATATAAAGTATTAAGTATATAGAATGCTTAATACATTTATAAAACATGAGATTGAATGCTATAATGCAATGGGGGTTTCACATTCCTCAAAGGTTATTTTCTACACACCGAGCTGTAGAGAATAAAACTCAAAATGGCAAAATTTAGCCCAAAAAAGCAGAGTGTAAAAATTCTCCAGCTCAGGTATAGTCACATGTGGGCCATTTTGCAATTCATATTTCAATTGAGTATTACAATGTATAGTTTTTGCATATTTTCGAATAGTTTTTCCATACTTTCCACTTAAATTTTAGTAGTGTGGCCAGGAGCGAGGCTGGTCTGAGAAATTTTAGGTGACATACTAACAGAGCCGGCGCTACCATATGGTGGCATAGGCGGCTGCTTTATGGTGCAATGTCTAGGTGAGCGGCCAGAGAAGGCACACAACGTTCTCCCTACTGCCAGTCATTATATGTAGCATGACCTTGCAGACAGCAGTAAAGGATCCTATTTATTATCTACCCAGTCAGGAAGCTACTCGCTGGGAGATAAAGAAGATCTCTACTATAGTACATGAGGCCATGTTACAACAAGGGATAAGCAGGCACGCAAATGGAATGTTGGGTCGTAAGAAACCACAAAGGCACTGAGGGCAGAGAAAAGCAAACACAAAGGGACTGGCGGGGGAGTAGGGGTAAACACAAGGAGAATGAGAGGGAGATAAACACACATAAAGGGACTGAGGGGAGAAAGAAAAAAACAGGGGGGCTGGGGGAGGAAGAGACACAGAAAGGGGCTGGGAGGGGGAAAGAGACACGCAAAAGAGCTACGGGGGAGAAAAATGGGCTGGGGGGACAAAAAGACACACAAAGGTGCTGGAGGAGAAAGAGACCCACAAAGGGGCTGTGGGGGAAATAAGAGACAGACAACGGGGCTGGGAGAAGTAGAAGACACAGAAATGAACTGGATGGAACGTAAGAGACACACAAAGGTAGTTGTAAGATACACAAATGGTGGGATAACATAAACTAAAGGGGATGTAAGACTCAAAAGGGGGATACGATACACTAATGGGGTAAGGCATTGAAAAGAGGGCAGGGGATAAGAAACACAAAAAGGGTAAGAAATACAAAAGGGGTGAAGAAACACACAGGTGAAGATGCATTTTTGTAGTAAGAAAAATGCATTTTTGCCAGTGAAGCCCGGGCAAAAGAATTTTTAGACTCAGACACATGCACATTCTCTTTTTTTTTTGAGGCCCACCAGTCTCCCTACTTTTGGGACAGCTGGAGTGAACACTTTCCCTGGGATCTAGTGCTGATGCTATGATCTTTGTGCTTGACCTTTAGTGATCTTAGACCCAGAGTGAAGACATTTTTTGCCCCTGTTGTGAGGCGACCTAATGAGGCTCCATTTTGGCACATGGTAGCACCAGACCTGTGTGTAGCCAATAACCCTTACACAGGCCCTGCTTACTAATATAAATGTATGCAATTGGAATATAATTCAGAACACGAGCAATGTATCTTATTTACACAGACTGATTTCTAAACACATTTATTTTAAAGACACATTACTGGGAGTATTATTGCTGCAGAGCTGCGCTTGGCTGAGGGATATTAACATATAAAAGAGGAACAAAGGGATTTGGTCCCAACATACAGCCTGCCTTTAATAAACAGGGCCACTTGGGAGGTATGGAAGGTAATGAAGGGTGAGCTTCCATTGTAAGGAATCCATTGAATACATTGTATAAAGGTAATTCCCACACAAACTGTGCCTGGCATGTCACGTGACGCGCGCGGCGCATGCGCACTGAGCCCCAAAGTGCTGGCAAGCCGCCTGGCTGCGTGCTGACGTCACGCGTGACGTACGCGCGTACCATTCTGTATGCCGGGCGCTTGGTGGCTTCCGTGAAGGTGAGAGCGCTTTAGGAGGACCCCCATGAGCTACATTTCCCGCTGGTACAATGGCTACCTACACAGGCGATGGGGGTACGGTCTCCAAACTGGAGCGATAACCGCACTAAGGCGGACCCCGAGGATGGGGGGGGGGAGAGAGAGGCGGGTTAGTGCGCATGCGCGCCCAGAGACTGGGCTTTTACTGCGCATGCGTGCCGCTCGGCGCTAACTGCGCATGCGCAGTGGTTGTTTGTGGCTGTGCATTCCTATAGTAACGCCTACCTTTTGCCTGCGCATGCGCGCTGTGCTCCCTGCTACAACGCATGCGCAGTGCGACTCTGCAGAGCTTCACTCCTGCCAGATAGTGAGCACTCCTTGCACACCATAGACTGCCATAAAGTGAACCCCTCTGCATGCTGTCTCTTTTTATAGCAACAAAACAAAAAAAAAAGAAAAAGAGGTGTGTTATCCAGGGGGCTAGGGACCTGACACAGGTATGGTCCACCTCCCAGAGTGCAGGGACAGTGGGGCCCCTGGGAGCCTGAGTGGGAGTGGTTACAAGGAATTCAACCAGGAACTGACAGCTGATTAATACATGGGGTTGAATACTTCCTGTGATGTAGGGGGTGGGGGACATTTATAATATGATAATAGTAATATTGTGTGTGTCCTGTATATTCAGACTTGTAGCTGCATGAGTAGCATTTTATAGAAACTTATGTTTTTTTATTATTATTATTATTATCATCCTTCTAAAACTTTGACATTGCTATAGATGTGTACATAGTATGCGTAGCAATCTACAATTAACAGAAAGCTGCTACATTGTAGACGTTAAACTATTTAGAATTACTCACATGTGTGTATACATATCATACGAACTGTACTCTAAATCATTTCAAGCCGTGTAACAATTCTTTTATTCAATGTATATGTTGTGTGTGCTAGTAATGTTACCTTCTTTAATTTCATTATTTTAGCTAGAAAACGTGGCGTGACCATGTAAAATCATTGTCTGAATGTGTAGCTTATATGTGTGTGTAGGCAGAGTAAAACTGCTGAGCATTTCTGTTCCTTATCCTTTTGTACCTGATCTGTACTTGCATTTATGTAAGTTTACAAATATATTTATGAGTGGTTAACAAGCTTTTTCTTATTGTATTTGCTTAGGTATCCATATATCATTATGTGTTGATTGATCAAATTTGTTTCCCGAGAAGTTGGATGCAGTGTAAGAAGTTCAAAGTGGGACTATTCATTGCTTTCTATGTGCTAACCACATAATTCTTTCAATTGAATTACTTCAGTGTCAGGTAAGATCTATCCAAAACATAGTTCTGTATAGAGTGTGTGTGTGTTTTTATGACTTTCTGCTAGTTATTGGTGAATTAACTGGTGTATGGTTAGGCTAAATAGCTGTGTTAATGTTGGTTTCTCTTCTCAGGAGAAGGTCCTTCGGGTTCCTTTCTCCACTCCTTAAGAACCATCAAGCTGGCGATGTCGCGAGTACCAAGTCCCCCTCCCCCGGCTGAGATGTCCAGTGGTCCTGTGGCAGAGAGCTGGTGCTATACACAGGTGAGATGTTTATGCACAGCACTCTGTTAAAAATCACAGAATGAAGATTGAGGATTTTACACAAAAAAATGTCTGCTTTGTTCCTCAGATAAAAGTCGTAAAATTTTCATACATGTGGACCATCAACAATTTCAGCTTTTGTCGAGAGGAAATGGGTGAGGTTATTAAAAGCTCCACTTTTTCATCAGGAGCGAACGACAAACTAAAATGGTGAGTAATTGGAGTTACAGTTCGATGTGGCTAAAAGTAGTTTGAATGGAAATTGTATTTGTTAATAGTTGTAATCATTTGCATAAGGTGGTGACCAGTTTTGCTCCTGTTGCTATAACCCATAGGTGTTTACGTGTAAACCCTAAAGGATTAGATGAAGAAAGTAAAGATTACCTGTCTCTCTACCTGTTGCTGGTCAGCTGTCCGAAGAGTGAAGTACGAGCTAAATTTAAATTTTCTATTCTGAATGCTAAAGGAGAAGAAACAAAGGCCATGGGTTTGTATCTTATTCTTTAGTACCACTCACCTCTGCTTATTTGATTAAACCCTGCTTTTTAAAATAAAATAAACATTCTTTATGTCTCTTGTGTTGCAGAGAGTCAACGTGCCTATCGTTTTGTTCAGGGAAAGGACTGGGGTTTCAAAAAGTTTATTCGTAGAGACTTCCTGCTTGATGAAGCTAATGGATTACTTCCTGATGACAAGCTGACACTCTTTTGTGAGGTTTGGATAACTACTATGCATATTCTATATACTTATCTTTTCAAATGTGGACCAGTATGCTGGGCCTTTGATTTGCCACCTTTTGGGATGATTTAGGAGCTCAATGCTTTGAAGACCAGACATATAATATTATTATTAAAAACAGATGTCCATTCCAGAAAATATGAAGATGTCTCTTTAGAACATTAGTGTGGCAAGATGTTGGATTTCATTGCTTTTGTTAAAATGGCAAAGGCATCTGATGTCTTTGGTTTTTATATTTTTCTGTAAAGCATTTCCTAATTGGGCTCTAACATGGTCAAAGTCACGATAACACAAGATTACATTCTCCTTTTTTAACACAGGTCAGCGTAGTGCAGGACTCTGTTAACATATCTGGACAGAACACCATGAATATGGTGAAAGTTCCAGAATGTCGACTGGCCGATGAACTTGGAGGATTATGGGAAAACTCACGTTTTACCGACTGCTGCTTGTGTGTAGCGGGACAAGAGTTTAAGGCACACAAAGCTATTTTGGCAGGTCAGTGTCAAACAAATGTACACCAGTTGGAAATTTAAAATTTATTTAATAGTGATTTACTTATCTATGTGAATGGTGCAGGGGTATGTTAGCTTTATGTAATGACCAATTTTAAATGCATTGTCCTGCAAGAGTGGATTGTACAGACAAACCCTTTAGGGCCTGTTTCTTTCATTTGGTTTAGCACTTTCACAAAGTGCTGGTGTATTCCACCAGTGCTTCACAAGATATCTGTTACATCGAGGACTGGGTAATGTAGTTCACAGCGCTCATGAGTGCAAAGGCTTGCCATAACTAGTATGTTTGTTAAATAATTTTGGGTTTGTTTCTGGTTGCATACAGCACGATCTCCAGTCTTCAGTGCAATGTTTGAACATGAAATGGAGGAAAGCAAAAAGGTAGGCAATATATTTTGATTCAAATAGCGACGAGGTAGCCATTTTCCCTTCTCGCCACCATTGTTAAACTATTACACAAAAAATGATGACAATGCTCTCCTACATCTAGTATTGGTGTAGACACTAATAATTCAGAAATCATCAGCTCCTCATTCACAAAACAACTTGAGAAAAATATGTGCATGTGGCTTAAGGCATCAGCTGATGCTCTCAGCCAATCAGTGGCGCCGCTGTCCAAGGCTTGAATTAGAAGGCGAAATCGGAAAGGAGAGGGCCAGAACTAAGCAGCTCTGGATTCATTACTTTGGGGTTAAAAGTTTAAACCCTTAAGGTTAGCCTGCGATAAAAACCCTCCTGGCACCATGACATCTTGATTCCGATGAAGTTGTTATGGTGCCTGAAGGTTTCTTTTATAAAGACTCTTTCAAAGCTGACACACTCAGCCAATCACCGCATAGAAGGAATGGTCTGCTGGGAACTCTCAATTAAGTGATTGAACGCTTAATGGATGGATGGAGCCTGGGTGCCTTCTATCAATATAGATTTTATATATATATATATATTCTAGTCAGAAAATGCTTTTTACTTTTTTAAATTTTTTTATTATAATTATTATTATGGGGAATTACTGAGGCTATTAGTCCATCAGCATCGCCAGGTCCCTGGCTTCCTCATTGAAACATCAGACTTGAATAGAAGTTCAGGAGCAGCGTAATTAGATGCTGGATTGAAAGCCTTGGGGTTAAACTGTTTAACTAGTTAACCTCTTTGCGTAAGCCATGGCCTGGGATCTACTCGCACCATAACAAATTCATTCTGATACAGCTGTTTTGGTGCCTGGAGTGGTCCTTCTAATGCTATTTTAAGATAATTTATGTCGGGGATCAAAGTTTCCCTTCCTCATTATTCATAGGTGAGTAAATTCAGTGCTGGAAAGTAGAAATTGACCCCTTGGCAGTGTACTATGGACCCTTCGGGCTTGCAGTGGCGAGAAACCTTAAGGCGCAGCTAATAGTAATGTAGTAAAGTTCAGCTCTGTTCTATGCTGGCAAGTAACAAGCTAAAGCCCATGTGGAAATAAACTCTTTAAGTTGAAAAGTAAAGAATTTGAGTTTGCTACCACCTGATTATATCACCCTGACCTCACAGTGTGGTCATACAAAGGTATTACAATTTATTTGCAGGTGGAGCTAAGTGGAGATATATGGAAAAGAGTCATGTTGAATTGATCTATTTGCACAAAGTATGTTTGTGGATTTACTGTTGTAATTTTCTTGATACACGTTAGGTCAAAGTCCTTTGATTATTCGTTTAGCATTAAAAAGACCTTTATACTGAGCATTAACAGATGTTTGTTAGGTTTATACCAGAATGTTGTTCCCATGTGGAGTAGACATAAAATTTGAGATTTGTCAGAGATTTGCAGTTTATTTATTAATATAATCGCTTGCTTCAGACTCAATTTAGATAAATTGAATAAATAAACACTTGTACTGTTGAGTAGAATTTTCACGTTTTATTTTACGTAGGGCCAGGATTTAGGGGTTAATAGGTAAGGTATGGTTGAGCTGGGAATTTCAAACACTATCTTACTGTAAATTGCCCCTTTTTTTTAGCATAATGTTTTAATGATTGTAGCCTTACCGACAAATCGGTGTGTAAAATGCAGTTCTTTAATATGGTTCCAAAACTTGTACTGTTATTTTTATTTCAGAATCGTGTGGAAATAAAAGACGTAGAGCCAGATGTTTTCAAAGAAATGATGTGCTTCATATACACAGGGAAAGCTTCTAATCTTGACAAAATGGCAGATGATCTACTGGCTGCGGCAGACAAGGTAAAATTGAGATGGAAATATAGTCAAAACGGGAGGGGGAAAAAAAATTTAGTTGGGTAGCTCACACGTTATGAGCAAGACAAACAAAAACCTGTTCAATTTGTTTTACGTACATTAACCATCTGCTCGTAGTCAGTGTAATTTAATGGAGATAGTGTAGTGAGGTGCAGTGTGCATTGTGTATAGATGTGTTTATTGCCTTTGCTTAAACTAATTTAAAGGGACACTCTAAGCCAAAGAAATTTTAGCGTTATGAAGTGTGCTTGGTGTATAGATCATGCCCCTGCAGTCTGACTGCTCGATTATCTGCTGATTAGGAGTTAAATCACTTTGTTGGTGCAGTCATAACCACACATCTCTTGGCTGAGACTCCTTTAGTCTCTCTTCATATGCCCTTAATAAAGTTTAAAGTTTTAGCTTCCCTTATTCTTTTAATTCAGAATTTCTTTTCTTCTGCTTAGTTAATATCATGTTGGAAATTGCAGGAGCTTCTTGCGTGTGATTAAAGGTTCAATTAACAGCACAGGGGCTAAAAACATCAAACATAAACAAACTGTGCTGTAAGATCTGATTGACAAAAATAAATAAATTCATGGAGGTTGCATGAGTCACAGCCAGGGTAAGTGTGGCTAGGGCTGAAACAAAAGTAATTTAACCCCTAAATGGCAGAGAATTGAGTTGTGAGACTGCAGGGGTATGATCTATAAACCAAAACTGGAGCGTCGGTTTGGTGCTTGGAATGTTCCTTTAAGGTAGCAAGGTACGAGTGCGCAGTCAATAGAACTTGAACGGGATACTTTAAAATGCGTATGTGTTGGCTGTAGATGTTAAATGTAGATTTGGAGGGGAGGCTTACATGTTTGTACAGGGAGAGGAAAGCGAAGGCAGTTGATTTGGCAGAATTAAAGCTATTAACAACTAACACTGCGTGTTCATGCAGAGTGTCATTATGGCGTTTGCTTATTATTGGAGCTAAAGCAGTGTTTCCCAAACCAGTCCTCATGGCACCAACAGTTCAGGTTTTGTTAGTTTCTCCATTGGAATAATAAAAGAAAATTCATAAATCCTGGATTGTTGTTGGGCCATGACGACCCGTTTAGGAACCACGGAGCTTAGAGCATACAATGTGCTCTACTGTCTAAAACTGATACCGGTCAAGAAAATCTTGGAAAGAAGGGAAATGGTGGAAGGAGATGGTGTAAGACCTGTCACAATGACTTCAGTTACGGAGATACAATGTTGTACTTTGCGATAGTGTGAACGTACTCTGTAAGGGTGTCTCACAATAGGGCACAGAGCAACGGTGAGTCTGTCAGTATGAATGGTGGTTATAGGAAGTATGGTGTTCTATAAAACAAGCATCCATTGGGTTAACAATGTTAGGTTGATCTATTAATGTTTTGACCACACTGTATTTGATACATGATAAAAGCAGAAGGGGTTCGAAATACAAGCACAATGGAAGTGATCATAAATAGGAAGGAGACATTGGAGTTAAATTGGCAGGGTTTGAAAGATAAGACAATGAGATGGATTTTAGTGTAGTTCTAGACAAACCATGTGACTTGATTGGGTCAAATGTTAAGGCTTTGCCAATAAGGAAGAGGGGCTTATGGCTGATCACGTGGACACATGTTAGGATGGTCAGAAAGAAAAGAGTAAGCCTATTGGTGAGCAGCATGGCATTATTCGGATGGAGACAGTAGGAATAGCATTGGCAGGGAGATTAGGGTCATGACTGCATACTGTACACTGGAACAATTAATATGTATTGTAAAAGGGAATAATATATTTTGCCTTTTCACCCAGTGCAGTCTTTATGTAATGCCTTGTCAACTATGAAAGTTGGGAATAATTGTAAATAATCTGATTCATGGATGAATTTAATGTTGTGTGTGTGTGTGTGTGTGTGTATATATCTTAAAAAGCAGGGCTGTAATTATAATAGGATGTGTGGCTGTAGTGGAGTCATGCAATAAAGGGTATATATTTATATTATATTAAATACATTCCCGTATAGTTATATATTTGCTTTGGAAAGAGAAGTATTATAATTATGGAGTGGTGGAAGGAGAGACATTACGGTATATTTAATAATAACAAAACTGGTGTTTTGACTAGATTGACTCCTCACTCTTCAATGCAAGTGTCAAATCGGTATCACAATGTATATGGTATGTTAAAGAGAGATTGTCAGTTAGCAATTTTGTGGTTTTTAATTTTTATTTTTTTATTTTTTATGCATTAAAATTAAATTGGTAGGAGACCTAAATTAGTTCAGCAAAAGTTTTGTTATCCACAATTATTTTGACAAGAATGTGGTTTTAAATGCCTGTGTGCTTAATTGCAGTACGCTCTAGAACGCCTTAAAGTGATGTGCGAGGAAGCACTGTGTAGCAACTTGTCTGTGGAAAATGCAGCTGAAATTCTGATACTGGCTGATTTACACAGCGCAGACCAGCTCAAGACACAAGCTGTAGACTTTATTAACTAGTAAGTATATAATAAAAGGCATACAGTGCAGTTATGGTGGTATTTTTAAAACTCTGTATCTTATGTTAGTTTTTTTTCTTCTTTTTTTTTAAAAAAAATAAAAATATCTGAATGAGTTCTTGTGGTTTCTGTATACCCTGGATTTTTTTCACTATTGAGTTACGTTGATATCCAGTTTTCTGAGTTTCTCTAACTTATATTTTTCCCTCCTTTTTTCTTTCAGTCATGCATCTGATGTGATGGAGACATCTGGATGGAAGTCCATGGTGGTCTCTCACCCACATCTTGTAGCAGAAGCATACCGCTCCCTGGCTTCCGCCCAATGCCCTTTCCTGGGACCCCCACGCAAACGTCTGAAGCAATCCTAGACTGATTCTAATGGAAATCCATCTGTTCTTCTGGCCCCACTCTCTCTCGTCTTCTCATTGGATTAGAGACATTGGCTGATGTTTGGTTGAGAGAGCGGTTGCGGAGGTTTCGAGCTTTGCCTCCCTCACATTGTATGTGCTGACACCTTGTTCCCATGCCGCGTGGATAGACTTTGCCTCCTGCCCCCCTATCCTGACTAAAGAACAGATGGTATAATGGACATCCTTTCCTTGCAGAATAAAATTTTATATTTTATGGGTAGTCGGTAGGTTTACCGACTGGGACTTTTCCTTTTATTTATAAGAGCAGGGAGAAGCTTACGAGTGGCCGGGCCCTTCTCTCCCCAAAAGACGTTATGCAGTTTAGCTCTTTAAGGGCTATTATGAGTTTTCATCAGGTGCCATCCTGCTCATTCTTATGAAATTATATAATATTTTTTTTTATTTTATTAATATAAAAAAAAAGACATTTATTATGGGTTGGCCTGGTAGAGATTTTTCTGGTTTCCATTTTATCTTTCCCATGTGCTTTTGTCAACCCTTTACTGTGGTTATCATCTACTCCCAATAATTCCTTGATCTTCCTGTCATCAATGTTATCCTCCAGTACCATCATTTTATTCTGGCTTTTTTTTTTTTTTTTTAAACTCCGTACTGGCTAACTATAGCCAGTCCTATGCTGTCGTGCTTTCTGTTTCATTATACTTAGCCTGCCGCTACAGATTAGCCATCACAAATATAAAAGATAACTTATTTCTTTCCTTTTGAGGGGCAGCCGTTAATGCTTCAAAGCCAGTAGTTTCTCTTTTTAAAAAAACAAATTTTTCTGTTTTTTTTTTTTTTTTGAAAATATAAACAATTCCTATTTTGTACTGTGCGGTTTAATATTTTACATATCTAACACATGCAGTGCTTTGGACAAGAGGCCTGGGATTAAACATTTAATTATCACTTTGCTCCAAAGAAAACTGGCCCCTTAGACTTGTGGGTGGGAAATATCAGTTCTGAAAGGCTCCTCTGAGAATTTAAATTCAAATGTGATTAACCCATTACCCAGCTTCTGTTGTTGGACGTCTAGTGTCAATACCGGAGCTTTTGGTAATGCATTGGTCTGCTTTTCCTGCAGCCTATTGGTTAGATTAACCAGATAATAGTCCCTGATATAGTGGTTTCTCTCTGAATATTACACCAGTCAATCCTGTGTCAGTATTTAAAAATGATTTTGTCATCGGAAGTTTCATTGCATCCCATTAATAAGTCTTTGACGACAGATACTGTCAAAACCTATGCACTCACGGGTTTGTAGATATTTTCCCTTATATTAAAGAGTGAGTAAGTTAAAGAAACTAATGTGAGCAAAATGTCTCACCTGTCTATATATACAGGCTTTATTCACTTGTAGGAATGTAATGAATGGAACTTTGAATGGCAAAATATAAATGCTATGCCTATAGCTGAGCTGCAGAATATTTCCAGTTGAGCTAGTTTTGCCTAAATGTTACCATTAGGATTCTAAGTTCAGCGAAAAAATCCTTGTGTATTTGTCCAACCCTTACTCGCCAGCTAATTGTGTATACTTGCTCATTAATGCAGATAACTAAGAGGCATATTGAAGAGGTTAGGAATTGTTGTCCATGCATTAGAATTGGAAAGATAGGTTACCTGTGCCATTGTGACTGGTTCGAACCAAACATGCAAAAGCACTATTTGCAAACTGAAAGAAAATGGGCCTGCTACTATTTTCACCCTTTAGATTCACAGGAAACATCCGTAGGTACCTGGAGGGTTGCACTATTAAGAGTTAACAAGAGAATGGGCACAAATACCCCAAATATACCCATTATGACTGTTGATATCGGTTATACCAGCAATTAGTGCTCTGGTAGGTTAAACGCAGTTGGCTGCTGGGGGCTCTCGTATAGCATCAAAATATATATATATTTTTTTAATGCTGAATGAAATGATGGGACAAGGGGCCTCCAGACCCTATAACCTGTTCAGTGAGATGAAACAGATATATACCTACAGTGTCCCTTTAAGATCACAATTACTGGAGTGATGTACAACTGCAGCCAGAAATAAAAGGTCCGGGTCTAACAAATATTGATTTCTGCTGTGACTTGGAGATCAAAGTTTGATGTAAACCACGTGAATCTGTGGATTCCTTCTGCCATTTGTGTGTGGCACTTACTGGTGCACAATATGTTTTCTTTAGGCCCTTAAGTATTGTGTGTACAGGATTAGTTACAAGTTATGATTGTATCAAGTCATATTGGAATCTCTAAGGATGGGGCAGCCTGAAAGTGTAGCGCTACACTCTTTTATGGGAATTGTTGGTTGTATGCCTATTTTTTGGCCACCCCCGTGTCCTATGGAATTTTATGGTCCTTGTGGAACCCATGTCACAAGAAAATCAAGCTGTTGCAGAGGGAAAGTGGGGTCCATACACCCATTGCTTGTTACTGCCCATGCAAAAAAGAACAGTTTTCACTTATTTTGTTAAATGGATACGTATACTTTTCTGGATACATTTTTCACTCTAAGGTGAACATGAACTTTTACTTGTAGAAACAATAGGCCAAGGATTATCATCCAATATGGGTTTAGTTACAAATCACCAAAGTCTTGTGAATTGAAAGCGTAATTGCAAAATTTAGACAAAAACTATTTTAGTTACTTTTTAGTCTGAATTTTAAAATTAAATTCACTATATGGAGTTTAGTGAATAAAAAAAAAAATATTTTAGTTGATAAATTGTCACATTCTTTGCATTTTCAGTGTATAACTACAAAAAGGTCGTCACAATCACAGCTGGTAATTCTTATAAATGCACATTAAAATGCGTATTCAATTTTGAAAATAATTTTTTTTTTTTTTTTAGCACAATATGTACATTACAGTTGGGTGATTTTGTAAAAAACTTTTTCATATTAAATAATTGTTTTGCTCCATAAGGCCACCTCTCCCAACCTGTAGTGCTTCTCTTTTTTTTTAGGCAGGAATAAACATAATTAATTTACTTTCTGAGAATTATACCGCATCTGTTTCTACAATACAGCTACCCGTTGTACTGCAACTCTTAGAAACTTCTGTGCCCGTACAGCACTACTGTCTGAGATAAATAGTGCTATGGAACGTTAAAGAGACACTATAGTCACCAGAACAACTACAGCTTAATGTAGTTCTGGTGAGTATAGTCAGTCCCTGCAGAGAAAAGGCAGTGTTTATGTTGCTCCCTAGAGACACGTGTAGTGGCTACTCCTCTGATGGCCACCAGAGGTGCTTCCTGGGTCAGTGCTGCCCAGCATCTCTATGCTCTGCATGGAGACGTTGAACTTTCCCCATAGAGATGCAATAATTACATGCATCTATATGAGGAGATGCTGATTGGCCAGACTGATGTTTAGCCCTGTCCCCTCTCCCTTTTTCTATGGGAAAGCATTGGTTTGGTTGAAGTAATGACCATCGCCAGACTTGTGCAGGGCTGGAAATAAGGTAAGTTTTCTTACCTTTAGGGTGGGGACAAGCTACCTAAATGATAGTTTTAACATTAATGGATCAGGAATACACAGTTGGGGGGAGGCAGGCATACCACTGCGTACCAGGAACACCCTGCAAGACTTGCAGTTCTGGAGATGCGCTGACACAGTCAGAACAAAGGAAACTGCTGTTTGAGTAAATTGACTGATAGAGCAAAAAAAGGCATTATTTGCCTTTTTATTTATTTAAATTAATGGAAACCATAACTAACTGTTGTTGGAGTTGGGCAGTTTCTGACAGTAAAATAAAGGTTTTCCAGGTGCCGACTGACCACAGACTCTCTGTCTAGGTAGGGGTTGATTTGTACTTTCCAAGTCATCGAATAAGGATAAAATGCTTTTTAATATATTTGAATTATTTATTTCTCTATGGAAGGCTAAAATACAGACAAAGCATTCAGTGGCGAGATGGAGGCTTCAACATGTAACTAAATGTAACCAAATGTAACAAGGGAACGGGGGGGAGGGGAGATGGATACTGATAAGAAACAAAAGACTACATTTACTACAGATACACAAATGGAATACACTTTACATAAATTCTGTAGGATTGTAAATTCCCAGTCTCACCTCTTGGAGTCTTGATAGGCAACCGTTACTTGAAATCAGAGTATTATGACGTCCTGTCTTGACTAGGAGAGTCTAATTGTATTGTAAATAGGACCAGTTGTATCCTTAAATAATATCAAAGCTCCCCTGAACTGGATCGACTGCATTATTTTAAATGGAAAATAATATAGTGCTAGGAGTACAAAATGGACTCCTCTCTGATGACAGCTGACGTGGGGGACCTAATGCGCATGCACGGCGATCAACGTAATCATATTTGAACAACCCCATTGAAAAGCATTGACACCGCTATGAAGTTTTAGTTGACGCTGGATGTCCTCATTCATAGTGTCAGGACGTCCAGCGTCAGTTAGGTGAACAAAAGTCACCTAACTACCCTGAAGTGCCTCTAGTGGCTGTCTGGACAACCACTAGAGGTGGAGTTAACCCTGCAAGGTAATTATTGCAGCTTATCAATAACTGCAGGGTTGAATTCACGGCTGTATGTACCGCGAGGCTAACAAGGCATTTGCCTTCGGTGGCACTTTCCAGGGGGCGGCAAAATACACCTCCCCCAAATGCCCAAGCTAATGCCTTGTTAGCCTTGTTCTATGGTGGCGCAAGAGCAGGCAGCGTGGGAGCACTTTCCCCTGAGCTCTCCCTGCTCAGATCCCTTGCGCAACCCGCAGTGATTCTGGGAACTGGAATATGACATCAGTCCGGCATCACTTAGCAGTGCGCGAGATAACAGTTCCCTCTCCACCAACTTTGGCCACCTGCCTGCCTTCCTGCCTACCCGCAAGCCTTCCAGCCCACACACTCAGCAGCCGCACAGGACCCCAGATAAATAATCCACCCAGCTCTCCCAAAAGGAGGGAGCCAGGTTGGATTTAAATTTAAAAAAATATATAATTGTGTGTGTCAATGAATGTGTGTGTGTTTATCTGTCAGTGTGTCTGTCTGTAAATGTGTGTGTGTCGTTCAGTGAATGTGTGTGTCTGAGTGATTGTACGTGTCTGTCAGCGTGTGTGCGTCTGTCATTGCATGAATGCATCTGTCAGTGTGTGCCTGAATGATTGTGCGTGTCTGTCAGATTGTGTCAAATCAGTGAGTGTGTGTGTGTGAATGTCAATGTATCTGAGAGTGTGTGCTTGTCCGTGAGTCTGTGTGTGTATGTCAGTCAAAATGTGTGTTAGTTAACAGGAAGAGGTGTAGCCTTGGCAGGAAGGGGCGGGTAAATTTAAATTAGGGGGTGCCCGAGTTCCGTCATGCCTAGGGCAGCACCAATCCAAAATATACCACTGGTTAAACTGACAGGGGCACTGTACCCAAACCACTTTGGTGAGTTAAAGTGGTCTGGGTCCCTATAGTGGCCCTTTAACTTCTTGAGATCTTATTGTAACTGCAATAACATGGATATCTGTAGATATTATTGGGTACCACTTGCAATAAACCCTGAGATGTCTGACATTGTCTATTGCGCTATACCCACAACTGTAACCTAACCAACACCTTGCACAATGTCTGAGTGCCTATATAGTACCCCATCAAAAAAATACTTCTGGATTAAAAAACATTCCTCGTGTTTTAAGCCAGTTTATGTGTCTTTTTATTTAAATTCCCGTAGATGTTTATTACAGCTCAATAAGAGTTCTATGAATTGTGAAGGTGCATGCGCATAGATGGCATAGATTCGAAGGCTTCTCAAGATGGAACCTTCGGTTGGTTATTGCCTCCGAAAAAGACTGATCATCTGTTGCAGGGGAAATGAGGAAGACTTGCAAAGGTTGCAGTCATAAGAACTTCAGTTTTGGCAAGCTCTTTATAGATATGTAACAATAATTACATGAATAAATAAATGCATGTCTGAATTTATTGGGGAGATATCTACTAAATAGTGATTTCATTTTATAGTGGAGTAGTCCATTAAGTCCTAGTGCGTCTGGTGCCTATAGTCTCCCTTTAACTTGTTTTGTAAAGATCACCTGTACACACAACACTCTTAGAGTTATTTACTAAAGAGAGAATTGCCCGGAAATTTATCATTTAAGGCCAGAGCAGTCAGACTGAAGCATAACTAATTTACAGAATTTTCCCAGTTCGACTTTTTTTACCTTAAATTTGAAATTCACTTTGACTTCTTGCTTTGGTAAATAAACCTACCTGCGTAGCAACCGCATGTCCTGCCAATCTTTAGATTAAAGCTTACGAGTTCTGGACAAAGGGAAATAAATAATTTATCTTGAAATATACTTGCTTCTATCACTGTTTGGCCATATTTTCCATCTATGCTAAAAACAAATGAAATTGAGTAAGAAAAACACATCTCAAAATGTATTACTTTAACTGTGTCCCATTGCTCTTACCAGAAAATAAAAACATAGTCTTTTATTTTTCCAAAAATGTCCCATAACATTTTCCCTTTACATACATCTCTGATTGTCTACGTTGTTTATACTGCGCAGGGAATTCTGGGAACCACGTATCTCGCTCCAAAAATAGGATCTCTGTCATTGGCTAGTTTCCTGGAAGTACGATGTAATGCGCAGGAAGTGGTCAATAAACAGAGGCCAGATCTACTGCAGTCTGTCATAACAGTGCCCCCACACTTTACTTAATGCCGGTGTACGAGTGCTGTCGCCATCTGGTCTGCGTAACAGCAGTTTGGAACAAACTGTTTTCATCCCTCCTTGTATCAAGCACACGAGAGGCCTGACGGAATTGTGTTAATCTGCAAATAATTTATACACTGTGTAAACGGTTGGCAAATGTGTAGGTTTGCAGATAATTATGATTTTAAAAAAAAATTACAAATAAAATACACCATTTCCAGTTCATGACTGGTCTCTCTCAACCCTTGTTCCACCATCCTTTTTAGCCTATTCCTTAAGATGCGTGAAATGAAATATGTTTAAAGGGACATGCATCACTTTTTAAACCAGCAAGCAAACACTTAAAAAAGCAAGTAAACAAATACACAAACCAAAATAAAGCAATGTTTATAAATTTACTATAAACCTGGTCAAATTGCATTTCTGGGAACGCCTCTCAGCTACTTGTTTCCCACTCATCTCAGTATTAGACCAGTCCACTAATGAAAGAAACCAGGCATCACTGTACAGGACAGCAGGAGAGATAAACCCGATATACCAGTGCCTGCTTTGCATGAATCACGCTGATCAGACTTCCTCTCTTCTATCTCTGTCAGGATGTTTCAAGGTGAAGAGATCTTTCATTTGTGCATGTATAAATCTGTCAATCATGACCAATGCATTTTGGAGGATTCCGAGGGATAGGACACTAATTGGTTAGATCGGTGTCTCCCCTGGGGTGGGTATGGAAAGCTTAAGGAAGAAGAAACAAGTAAAAATGAAATATTTACCTGCTTTTTTAAGCCTACAGAGTGAGACAACTATGGCATTCAAAGCTAAAGCTTTTGAAAGAGACGGATGTTTCAAAGTGACGCATGTCCCTTTAACTACCTAACTAGATACTTACAGAATTATTTGCTAAAGTGAGAAAAGCCATGAATTAAAAGTGAATTTCAAATTTAAGGTTCAAATAGAAATCAGAACTGAATCAGAATTTTTTCAACGTGACCATTTTGGCCTACATTTTTCATTTCAATTTTAGGGTTAATTACTAAAGTGAGAATTGTCCAGAATTCAAAGTGAATTTAAAATTTAAAGTCCAAAATAGCCAAATTGGAAAAATTCTCCAAGTCAGCTGTGCTTCCAGTTCAGTTGCTTTGACCTTAAATCTGAAATTCACTTTGAATTCACTTTATTAGATTTAGATTGTAAGCTCACGAGTCATCTTGCTAAGCATTTAGCATAAAAGAACTGAAATTGCTAGATTGTAAATTCACGGTCAGGTTCCTCTGTTCTTTTTTTATTGACGTGTATATTTTTTGTCTATATTCCACAGTTGTACAGCGCTGTTGCATATGTTGGTTGCATATAAATACTAGACAATAATAATAAAGCTTTTGACGCAAGTAAAGGATATGCTTTTTAGACAGATCAGGAGAACTCATGTTGTATGCAGTGTCGGAGAAGCAATGTGTCTACATGCTCCTCATTGGCTGGAGCTGGATGTTATGGAAACAGAAAACTTCGAAGTAGAAGTTATCTCATCGGGCTGCATGGAAGAAGATTGAGACTCAACTAATGAGGTTTGCTCAGCAATTTTCCTGTGGCCTACATTGTACGAGAGATTTTTTTTTTTTACATTATGCAGTTATTTTTAAATGTATATCAAGCATTAAATGTTTTTTTCTTTTTTTCTGAGCAATAATATAAAGAATTGTACTATATGTATATAAAATAATAATTGAAACTTTATCCATTTATTTTTTAGATATTTGTGGGATCTTGCCCATAGCAAAAAAACTGTTTCCAGGTCTTGTCCCTGAAACTGGATGGCACTTTTATTTGTGATTGGTATTATTAAATAATATTGATCGCAAATGGAACTGCAAGCAGATTGCAGAAATATATGTCCACTTGTTTTCGTCAACAATTTTCAAAAAGAGGCAGACGAGAGCAGAATTTATCCCCAAAATCCATTGTGAGCTGCAGAGTTAAAGGACCACTCTAGGCACCCAGACCACTTCAGAGAAACTGCTATGTTTGTAAATGGGTTAATCCTTCCTCCAATTCCTCTAGTGGCTGTCTCACTGACAGCCGCTAGAGGCGCTTGCGTGATTCTCACTGTGAAAATCACAGTGAGAGCACGCAAGAGTCCATAGGAAAGCATTTTAAATGCTTTCCTATGAGACCGTCTGAATGCGCGCGCAGCTCTTGCCGCGCGTGTGCATTCAGCCGAATGGGAGAAGAGGAGGATCGGAGGAGGAGAGCTCCCCGCCCAGCGCTGGAAAAAGGTAAGTTTTAACCCCTTTCCTCTCCCCAGAGCTGGGCGGGAGGGGGACCCTGAGGGCACTATAGTGCCAGGAAAATGAGTATGTTTTCCTGGCACTATAGTGGTCCTTTAATATTGGCAGGAAATTTTTATTTAGTTTTAGTAATTTAGTCTTTTCACTAAAAAGTCATTTTAGTTTTAGTCGTATTTTAGTCATCTAAATTGTTTTAGTTTAAGTCTAGTTTTAGTCTAAAATTTGACTAGAATTCTTAGTCGACAAAATTAACTCTGGTGAGTTGCAAACATTTTGAAAAGTGCACCTCTATTTTCCTTGCTTTAAAAGGACTTATTTTTTACACTCCTACTGACTCCAACATGCTTAGAAGTGTTTTTTATACTCTTCTGTGTCCCCTTTTTTGTCGAACCCTCTTTAAACCCATGGCCCACTATTTCACATACCGCAGCCAGGATAGATTGCGCGTTAGGAATGTGGGCTCGCCATTTATGTAATTCACACCATTTATACACAAATGTTGGCCACATCTCTTCCTGTGCCTGCTTCATATTTCTAAAGTTGCAGGTAAATATGCAAAAGTAATAAAACATTGCAAAGTTTTCGTGGCTTCGATATGTGTACATACAGACAAAGCTCCCCAAGATAGCTAATCATGTGACCATTCAGTTGTGAACAAAAAGTATGTTATGGAGCTCTGTACCAGAGTAGGGTTTCTCCGTCAGTTTGATCCCCTCCTTCAATCAGCTACCGCAGCTTCAGCAAAGCAATAGTTCTTCTCTCACTGAGCCTTAGACATCAAGGGCACCGGTAGAATGGAACCCCAAACTCCAATTTTCCCAACTCAGAACTCCTACAACCATTGCATCCCAGAACAGCTAGCCCCTTCAGCTAACTTCAGTCTAAAGAGCACCCTGATTCCTTATACAGTGTCCAATCACCACTCGTGAAAGTTTTGACCTTCCAAACCTCAAATTTGTCTCTACCAGGGTGCTACCACAACCAGGTAGCTGGCCTCCTGGGCGCTCGGGTAGGCTGCATCTGCTGGGTTGGGGGGAAGACCTCAGGAATTGTGACAATAATTATTTTGGATTCTTTTTAAGGGCGTTTTGTTACCGGGTCCATAGTCTATAGGGAGGAGGCTGCACAAGCCACAGTAACAGGGGCTTCCATCCCATGGTAGATCTCTATATGTTTTGAAACTACAACATTCTTGTTGCGTTGACATTCTAAAGGCTTGCAAAGCATGATGGACTATGTAGTTCTACAACTTCTAGTGATCTACCATGTGGGTATTTATGAGTTGTATTATTCTTAAAGTTATTTTAAGATATACCCCAAATGAATACATGCATGAAAAATGGGGGTATGTCTTCTAAACAGTGATTTTCTTTTCTGTCCATTTGGGCAGTGGAGTGTTTATTAAATGCTTTCTGAAATGGTTTAATGCTGAATGGAAGGACAGCGCCAGGGGACTTCAGGCATTATAACCACTTCAATAAGAGTTAAAATGCCATGTGTGAAATATTATATGTGAAATCTTATAATACCTACATTGCTGACAATATTACAGACACACAACCCTACTCAGCCGACCCAACACACAATTACACTCACACAACCCCACATACAATCACCCTCAACCAACCCCACACACAATCACTCTCACACAACCCCACACACAATCACCCTTACACAACCCCACACACAATCACCCTTACACAACCCCACACACAATCACACTCAGCCAACCCCACACAATCACACCCAGCCAACCCCACACACAATCACCCTTACACAACCCCACACACAATCACACTCAGCCAACCACACACACAATCACCCTTACACAACCCCACACACAATCACACTCAGCCAACCCCACAGACAATCACCCTTACACAACCCCACACACAATCACACTCAGCCAACCCCACACACAATCACACTCAGCCAACCCCACACACTCACACAACCACATGCACAAACTCCACATATAATAACAATCAGCCAAACCCCACACAATGACACTAGCCAACTTTACACACACAATTACACTCAACCAGCCCCACACAAAATCACACTCAGCCAATGCAACCCTCAACCATACTCTGCATACTCTGCATACTCAGCCAGATCCACACACAAACACACCCTCAAACACACTCAGCCAACTCCACACACAATCACACTCAGCCAACCCCACACTCAATAACACAGCTCCACATATAATCACAGTTAAGCCAGTTAAACCCCCCACACAATCACACTTAGCCAACTTCACACACAATATCACACTCTGCCAGCTCCACACACACAATCACAATCAGCTAACTTTAGAAACATAATCACACTCAGCCAACCCCACACAAAAGCACACTCAGAACACTCAACACACACAATCACACTCAGCCAACCCAACACACAATCACACCCAGGCAACCACCATACACTATCACATTCAGCCAGCCCCACACAAAATCACACTCAGCCACACTCAACATACTGCACCCTCAAACACACTCAGGCATGTCCACACCCAATCACACTCAGACAGCCCTCACACATATCCCACTCATCCAATTATCACACTTTGCCAACTCTGCACATACATATCACAATCAGCCAGACTAAGAAGAGACAGTTTGATTCTTCCCCCTGGGGCTCAGCAATTCTTAGATTTCTCAAGCAAGGAATGTACTTTAAATCGGTACTGTCACTTTGCAGGATTTTATTTACTGGTCCTGATATTTAGCAAATATGTATTTATGAGGTGTGAAAAATGTAATTAAATGTAGAAATTCACACCTCTTTTCCCACAAATGGGCGCTTCCATCTTAGCTCCCCGTCAATCACGTTCTAAGTCCTTTACATTTGCTAGTCAGTAGTCAGCTTAGAAAAAAATATCTAAAGGAGAGGAGAAATGAAACAATATTTATTATCTTCCTCATTTACAACGTCTGCCCTGGCTTTGCCTTATCTGACCTGGATTACAATGTAATTTCCTAAATCTTCAGAATAAGTTGAGAAGAAAATTGAGCATCTGTGTAAAATAAGGCTAACACGTTATATGTGCTTCTCTTCAGTGTTGTAAATTCCACAGAAACAGGAACAGGAAAGAAACAGGAACGAGTACTTATTTGCAAATGTGAAAATCCTAGGTTGTCTTCTTAAATCATATAAATAAACTATAAACTAAATTCTATCTGTACATAGTAGTTCATACTTCATACACGTTGCAGAAGGAAGTCCCAATTAAGCTCGGGCAGACACTAGACGTGTGCAATTTTTTGGGTTCCGTATGTTTTTATAAAGATCGTAATTTAGGGACTTATCTAATATGGAACTAAAACGGCAAAATTACAAAAAAGGCTTTTTTTTTCTTCTTAATTTTAATCTTTCAGCTATTTAGTAGTTAGTTCCATAATTTGGTATCCTTACGTGGAGTTGCCATAATTAAGGGTACCAAATTAGAAATGTATCTACTAAACACAAATTTTTCTTATTTTTACTCTTTCAGCTGCTTAGTAGATAGCTCCCAAATTTAAAGGACCACTATAGGCACCCAGACCACTTCAGCTTAATGAAGTGGTCTAGGTGCCAGGTTCAGCTGGGGTTAACCCTTTTTTCTATAAACATTTTATAAATGTTTATAAATGGGTTAATCCAGCCTCTAGTGGCTGTCTCATTGACAGCCGCTAGAGGGCTTCCGCGCTTCTCACTGTGAAAATCACAGTGAGAAGACGCCAGCGTCCATAGGAAAGCGCGCATTCAGCCGAGGAGGAGGAGAGGCCAGTCTCTCTCGACATACTCGGGGGACTGGTGCCCAGCCTGCCGAGGCTTTGCTTCAACGGTTATCAGGCGGGCTTGTTTGAAGTGGCGTTCCTCTTGGCCTTCCATCGGGGAACTAGTTAGCCCAAATCGGGCCGGGGGCGAGGGTCCAGCTCTCGGAGGTTAGGTGGGCAGCGGACAAAGTGGTGGTACATCTCTGCCGGTCAAAAACGGATGCTAGAGGTCGGGGGACAGACATGGTACTGCATCACTTTCCCGGGTCACCCCTATGCCCAGTGGCTAGTGTGGCTCGATACCTGGGACTACGCCCGCTGGGGCCGGGGTCCTTTCTGATGCACGAGGACGGTACCTCGCTTTCCCGTTTTCAGTTTCTCAAGGTCTTTAGGCGAGGACTTGAGGATTTGGGGGTGCAGCCAAATCAGTTCGGGACACACTCATATCGCATAGGGGCAGCCACTGAGGCAACTCGGCTAGGCTTGGGTGATGAAATGGTCAATAAAATTGGGCGGTGGGAATCGGTGAGGTTCCGGTCCTACGTTCGGTTGGATAAGATGGTGTGAACAGTTGCTGTGGGGGTTGGCCTTGTGGGATCCCTGGTTGACATATTTATTTTCTTCCCTAGGTCAGGTGGCGTGGATTGTGTGCCATTCTTTTATATTCTGGACCAAGAGAAGAGCTGCAGTTTGTTTTCGGGGTCAGCAGCTTGGCTTCTCCGAGGACCGGATTAAGTTACAATGGTTTGGTTACAGGGGTTATGGTTGGCAGGAAGTGTGTAGAGAGGTCCTTAGTATGGTTACGAGGGGTAGGCAAACGGATGTGTTCGTGCTGCATGCAGGTGGAAATGATTTTGACAATGGCTATTAGTAAAAAGGATGAAGCAGGATGTGAACAGGATCAGGGCCTGGGTCCCGGGTGTTCAGTTGGTATGGTCCGAGATAGTTCCCCGCCTCCGTTAGAGGCATGCACGGGTTTCGGCAGCTATAGGGCGCTGCCGAGGGAAGGTTGACGGGTTGATGGCCAGTTTTGTGAGGAAGCTGGGCGGGGTGGTAGTTCAGCACAGGGAACTAGAGGACATGCTACCAGGGTACTTCAGGGATAGAGATGATGGGGTGCACCTCTCAGAGGTGGGGATCGATTTATTTAATTTGGGGCTGCAAGAGGGTCTGTCCAAGGCTCTATTTCTTCTGGGTGGCGGAGCTCAGACGGCTTAAGGGGTCAAGGTGAGCTTGTGGCGGGCTAGTGAAAGGAAAGTTAAGGGGGTAACGGGCCTGCTTAAGGAAGCATAGAGCAAGAGTAGTGAGTTGGCTGTTTCAATATGGACTGGTTACCTGTTGGTAAGATGTTGGTGGTTTCATGCTCGGTGGTAGCTCAGAACCCAGGTGGTGTAGGGGTATCAAGGTATACCCCTGCCAGGATCGTGTGGAAAATGTTGGATTTTGTTTTGTTATACTTATGGATTGTTATACAATGTTATGTTATGTTATGTATGATGGGTCATTGCCTTGCGAATTGAAATGTGGAAAATGATTATGATGGATGGCTGAGGATGTGGGGGTGGGCAATGACTTTTATGTTATTTATATATTATCGTTATTATTATTATATATTATAAATAAAAGCTGTGGGCATATTGACCCATACCCTAAAGTGTCGGTGTTTCATTGGTGTGGGTTGGGAAAAAAGGTAACGGTCAGCTCCTCCAGCCCATATGGCGACAATGTACCTGTCAAGTAAAGCGCTCTGTAAAGAACTGAGGTTGTGCATAGAGAGCTTTGAAACCAGCAAATCAGCCCGTTACCTTTACCATTTTACCCTCTGCTGGGCTAAACGTATCCATCAATTCAGACGGGGAAAATGAAAAACTGATGATGTAATATGTGATTTGAACAAAAACAAAAGGATTATTTTCTGGATGTTTTTAACATACTTTTACCCTTTGTCTACGAAGTACAGGAGTTAAATTTTACTGCGATACACGTGTTTTAACACAAACCGTTAAATCTCCCAGCAATTGCTCTCCTTCTGGAAGTCCCCCCATGGTGTTTCCCTGCTCAAACTTGCACATATATCTGTCTGTATTTCAATAGAGGAACGGTTAGCAATTCAATCTAGATTTCATTTTATAAATATGCCTGCATCTGAATATTGCAACTGTAACAGCTCAGCCTTGAGTTATTCAGCTTGTAAAAACGTCTGTATCTGAATGTCACAATTGTTTACAATTCAACCTTGATTTAGTGAATTGTGTGGAGCGTGAGCATGTAAATGCTGGTGAGATAGCCTAGTGGTACAGGGCTCCAGATGCAGTATCTACAAGACTCGGGTTTCATCTCTGACAAGGTCAAATCCAACCTTTCATCCATCTGAGCTTGATTAAATGAATTGCATTATATTGGGTAATATAACACTCTTTTATGCTTTCGTGTTTTTTATATCTTTGATATTAGTTAACCAGCTAACAGGAACTTTCCAATCTGAATAAAAATATTAAACGTTCTTATTCCTTCCGACACATTAATTGCTGTCAAAATACATTTATTTTAAATTCAAAGTGAAATAATTTTTTATCATGTGTGTGTTTGTATGTCTGGTGTTATCGATAGGAATTCTTAGCAAGTATCAATCGATACATTTATATATTGTGGGTTTTTTGGGTTTTTTTTTCAACAATACTTTTTCATTATCAAAGCTGTTTCCTACTAAAAGATTATAATTATTATTATTGGCATTTATATAGCGCCACCTTATTCCACAGCGCTTTTCAATATTTCAAAATAAATTATATTAGACAACTAGAAAAGCTACAAGTTCTGGGGAAATTGTGTGAAGTGTTCTTGCCTCCACCAGTAGTCTACAACTGGAGTGGGCGGAGCAACTGGGTGGAGTGGCTTGAGTAACTGTTGTGTGGTTGGAGTGGCTGGAGTAACCGTGGAAAGGTTGGACTGGGCAGAGTAACTGTGTGGAGTGTTTGGAGTGAGTAAAGATAGTAAACATTACACTAACCAATTGATTGATCAAATTTAAAAAGTGCACATGGCAAGCTTGATAGAGTGAGAAATGCATTTCAACTTTTATTTATTTATATAGCACATTTAATTGCAACGTTGTTGCCCAAAGTGCTTCACAGTTACATTAAAACATTCATTTATAAAAACATTAGCAGGTGTACAAAAGGCCCTGTCTATGACATCACTTGCTGCTGCAGCCTGGCACAAGTCAGAGTATTTTGGCAGTTGCCATCTTCAAACGGTCGTATTTTAAAAACTATAAATCCTACAGCGAAGAGCTTTATATTGTGAGAATCACAAGACCCAGACCTACATTTTGATGCATGTCTCTGAAGTATTAGAAATGAAGGCACAGTCGCAGTTTAGAAATTGCCCTTCAAATTTAAGCTGGCTGGAGTGGAGTTTAAATGAATGTCAATGGACGGCGTGAGTTGCAAACAAATGGTCATATTGTGAAAACTATCAGGACTATGGCTTAGCCGTGGACATTTTAGTGGCAGCAGGGATAGCTGAACATTTTGATATAAGATTTGTGTAGGTGGGCTTGAAAATGAGGGAGTGGTGGCAGTTTAGAAATCATGTCCTGATTTTTCAGCTTTTGCCAGCTCCCACTCTAGTTTTGAACATTTGCCATTCATTCCTATGGGACCAATTTCGCCACAAGAACGACGATATTCCGTGAACCATTCGGCGAAACGTTCCACAAAGTAATAGCAATCCAATCGGGAACAATCCGCACGTTTCGGTATATTACGGTCTATGTAGTGTAAAAACTGTGGGAGGAGTTAGGGTGGTAAATTTGGCTATAATAAGAATAATATATATGTGAGATAACATTAAGTGGTCTTGCTATGCAAGAACACTTAATTACAAAGTCTTACAGAAACAATACGTTAATGACGACCCTATTCAAATGACCTCACAGTCTAGAGATGGTGGGGTATAAAAACACAACAGGAAGGACGTTGAGGGGGATAGCAACCAATGACAGTGACAGGTTTGGAAAGTTACATAACTGGAAGGTGAGAGTGGTGTGTGGCCCTTTAAGAGAGCGTGAGAAATAGGTTTGTGGAATAAAAGTTATATTGCAAGACCACAGGCTATTTTGAAGAGATGGGTTTTAGAGGACTTCTTAAAGGAACACTTTAGAGTTAGAATTACAAAAAAACTGCCCAATTCCAGCACCGAATTCCTTTGGTGCTCACTCTGCCTCTTCTGCTGACATTATAAGGGGGAATGAGATGAAGTGGTCTGGCTGTCTATAGTGTCCTTTTAAATAATTGAAGACTTTGGGAGTAGGCATGCTGTTCCAAATGAGTGGGGCTATCTGTGGAAAGTCCTTTAAGCTTGAGTTAGCAGTAAAGTTATGAGCAGAGGACAGGAGAAGGTCGGTGGCAGAACAGAGGGACCATGATGGGGTGTTGAGTTATTTAGAGATTTATAGGTAAAGGTTAGTATTTTGAATTTAATCCTATAGGATACAGGAAGTCAATGTAAGGATGGACAGAGGGACAAGGTGTGGGAGGCGTAACAGGAGAGATAAATCAGTCTGGCAGCAGCATTCATTACGCACTTTAGAGAAGCAGAGTGGTTTCTGGGGAGAACAATTAGGAGAGAATTACAGTACCCGGCAGTCGAAGCGACGGAGGGGCATTAACCAACCAAAGCGAATGAACTGTAACCGTGCAATGGCGCCAAAGACTATCAAGGGAGGCTCAAGCGGACCCTCCTCCACCCTACAGGCACACCGCTGCCCACAACAAACAAAGCACCTCAGCCGAAACGGAGGCCTACAGACACCACCGCACCACCGGCTCTACCAAGACAGACCTGAGGGGCAGAGGTACACAGCCACCCGACACTCATCCAGCCAAGGATGGATCCTCGCTACAGCCCGGACCAGGGACGCCACAGCCGAACAGCATCCGCATAAACAAGGCCCAACACCGGCAGCAGGTTTATACGACGGCGATTGGGAACACTGCTGCACCTCCCGCATACCAGAGGCTCCTGCCGAAAGCCAGAGTTGGGTGAACCCCCGAGACTGAGGTCCCAGAGACTATAAGCACCAACCACTGAGGACACAGTAATGACCCACGATGTGACTTACCTATGACACGATCCTCCTCTTTGCCTTTTAGCTTAGCATGTATTACCCTCTAATATTGCATAGTTATTCCTGTACCTAGTCAGTGCAGCAGGGCTCCTATATATTTCCTATGTATTTCTAATTACAGTCGGCTAGCTAAAGATGTTACACCTTTTCATGTGTCCTAGAAAAGTTAGATAATCCAGAGACTAGATTGAATGCTCTATAAAGGTGTATGATGCTCTGTGCAGTAGGGATAACGCTAGACCTGCTCAGCTAAGCTAGAACCACACTTAAATTATATACCCATCGTACTGTCTAAACGTGAACAATTTCTTCATAAATAACTCAAAAATGTGCTTGTACTCATGAAAACCCCAAGGTTAGAAATGTTGAAAGTCAGCATGGGGAATGGCGTTGGGGCACCACACGCATGTTGTTATGTTTTTTCTGCACTGCAAAAAAAATATATTTTTTTAAATTAAGTATTCCATTATTTTCTGATGATTTAATAAACCTATGGGTTGAATAAAGTAAATTTGTGAATAATATTACAGGTTATGTAAGGTCTCAGCTAGATGTCAATAGTTTCACAGAATTAGCATTCTTCTGAAAGTTTGGTTCCAGCTCGGTGAGTGAAAATTGAGTGAAAGCTGTGGGTTTAATCAAATCAGTGATATATGACCTGCTATGCAGCAAGGATTCATACTTGAGTGGAGTGTTTGAGCAAAACCTGCATTCTGAGATGACATAGAATGTGTCACCTACACACTGTATACAGAACTGCTGATTCTGTTGGCTCTATATAAAAAAATCATAATTATAAAACTGGATATAAAAAAGTAAACATCCTCACGTAATATATTTAAAGAATTCAACTATAAAAAGATGCTACCTTGCAAAAGTACAGTAAAAAAAAAGATGTCTAGTTGGCATCGGGAACCTGTGTTTTCCCCAGTTTTACAGCTCTATGGAATATGCTGGAGCTCTATAATATAAACTAATAACGATAATATGAAAAAGAGAATTATAGGACACTGTCTGAAACTGTGTCTAACCGTAACGGTGTAATAAATTCAATCAGGAAGCCGGCATACAGTATCTCACCTGGTGTGTGAAGGGGCAGCAATTAGGGACCTTACACAAAACACAGAACATCAGGCAAATAGATTCATTGCGCCACTAATACTACTAATACCTGCTTTTCTGTTTAGAAATTATCCTTATTCTTCCATCTAAAGTGGACCTGGCAACATTTCAAAAAATTTATGTTTTTGTTGACTCTTGACAACGACCATCATTGGTCGAAATGCTGCCATTCTTAAGTTGAATGGTGGACTAAATGTTACTTTTTTTTATATGTGACTCAGTTCTTAGTACACAATAAACACATGAGTTTATGGAAATCGGACATCAGACTACAAGGATGGGATCAGCTCATTTCTAGTAGAAAGTAGAAAGGAATTAGCTTTTGAAGGATCCTAGGAGTCTACTGAGTAAATAGTAGAGAATTTGAAAAAAAAACACAATTTCAAAATTAAGGCCACAATAGTTGATTTGGGATAATACTCCCCCCAAAATTGGATTTGTTTTTTGGATTTTTGAGATAAAACTCAAGTTGGAAAAGTAGCTTGCAAAGTATAATTTTTGGAACTTTTTAAAAAAAATGTTAAATAAATTCTTTGTTTGAGGCCAGGATAAAGCATGCCAAAAAAATCATATGAGGAACAAGAACAGAAGCGCTTTTATTATATTATGCCATAAAAATCAAAACAGGAATAAAGTAACAGCGGAGTCGGTAAAGTCGGTAATTACCAAATTACAAGCAACCAAATTATTGGACCAAATATTAAAAAGTAGTCAGAACTGGCTTTTATCTGGCTGGTGGAAGATATTTTGCATCTTCATTGACAGACCCTTGTTAATGAGTTAGTCTAAGCACAATAAGTACTTTGCACCAGATAGAGATAGATAGATAGATAGATAGATAGATAGATCGATAGATAAATAAATAGATAGATAGAGAGACAGACAGACAGACAGATAAATAGATAGATAGATAGAGAGACAGACAGATAGATAAATAGATACATAGATAGATAGATAGATGACATTTCTATTTCAGACAGATAGGCACAGTATATATTTAATTATTTTTGCGTCTGCATATTTTAAAGCATTATCTATTTAATTCATTGAACACTTGCCATGTTGCATCAGTAGAGTGAAAAGACAAGTTTTAAAGCTAAACCAATCAGTTTATGTCTTGGCAAGCAATTTATTCATTGTCACAATAAATATGCCAACGGAGAGAACATATGAAATATTAGGGATACAAATCAGGGCCTGAAACCTCTCACCTCCTTCTTATGTTATACATGTAGTTCTGAAATCCATCATTACAGAGTTACGCTCATAACCATGCCTACTATGTCTGAGACGACAATAAAACCTTGAGTCGGCTTCTGATCTCACGTAACCTTCTATCTGATCTTCACACATGGTGTAAGCAATGATGATTGCTTTCAAATATAGATCAGTGTTTCCCAAACTAACCCTCAAGGATTTTGGGTGCAGGATTTTGGCATTTCCCTTTTCAAATGGGGATATTGATAAAGTATGAACCGAGCATGTTCCTTGAAAAGTATTTTGAGAGTCACAGGGACTTTAAAATAGAATACGCTAGTCTGAATTCGCCCTGTACTCTACAGCCCTGTATATATTAGTAGGACCAGATCTAACAGACCATCAATGATGGATTGGGAACAGAAACATTGTCCTTTATTTCACTCTATAAACAAAAACATATCTGTGACGGAAGTCACCATTACTGGGGGCTAAAGATGGACACTATGGAGGTCTCCAGATTACTCCTATGTTTTAGTCACCCTGTGACCATTATAAGTACGGGGTGTGTAATGTATTTGTATGTTAATTATTCTCCTCCCCACCCCTTTCGTTGTTGTTTTCGCAGAAGGGCGTTGTCCCATTGTTCCAGAGACACCTTTGGTTTGCTATATAGTATTATATGTGTTTTATGAGTTTTCATTTCTGTATAGTATTATATGTGTTTTATGAGTACTATGGGAGATAATTGTGTAAGTGTGTCCATGTGTGTATAAAAGGTAAAACAGAATGCATGGTAATTAGTTTATTATACAAGAGCTATTGTGCAATGGGTCTAGGTGTCTGGCAGGTAATTCAGTTATGGGCTTAACCTAATTTTGTCCTATATAAACCTATGTTGTGTTCATTAAAATCAGTTCTGGTCTCCATGACAATTGTCCTATTTTTTTAGTACTTTAGGACTTTTGAAGAACAGAACACTTTTTTTAAATCCCCACTTAGAATTAGATGGAAGGTTGAGAGAGGTTAGATTACAAGAGGATAAGCCAAAAAGTAGCCCAGCTGTTAGAATGCTTACGTATCCAACAATCAACACCAACATTCCATCTGGCAAAACATTTATTTGTAGCTATTCAACTTCTGGGTGGATACAAGTTGACTCACCCTCTTCTAAGACCTTGTTGTCTAACTGCACCTTTTTAGTTTTTGGAGTACTTTTCTACTAGTTTTAGAAAGACTCTAATAAATCTCATCGTCGAACTACTGCTCCACAAGGGTCTAGAGATTAACACATGTGCATTTCCTCAATATGTAATATTCTCCCTGGACATAGTTGGATCACATGATTGGTTCCACCTTGGGTGCGTTGCTCCTGCTATCTTCTTCTTTTTTTAATAATCTCAGGAGTTTGCTTGTACAAGAAGTACAGAAATCGTTTCTACGATGCTACATTAACCATGTTCTCTTATCATACGTGCCTATTCATGAATCAGATGATATGGGCATTCATAAAATATAATTTTTCTCTGCCTGCCTTCGCCTTGTCCAATATTATCAGTACGAGCACTGTGTATGCAAGACTCCCCTCTTCTCTCGCCTTAACGTTATCTCTGGCAAAAGATAAAGTTCAATGTATTGAAAGAAAAGAAAGAAAAAAAAAACTTGATTGACAAGTTATCCCCCTGAAGAAATTAAGCTTGTATTTCTTATCCAGGGGCAAAAGGAAGATGCTTCTCTGCTGTGTCCAAGGTCAGATAACTAACCGCAGCTTTCCACATATAAACTCTCATAACAATTTACAGCTTTCTTTCATCTTACTCCCTGTTCAAAACCTGATATCAGTGCACCCCTCCAAGCAAATAAAACCTGTAACTATTCATTCCAGTGGCATGCTCTGTTATTACAAAGGGCAGATTTAGCATTGTTAGCACAACACAAGAAATGGACGAGGTATTATACCAGGCATTCTCTAAGGATTCTTTTTTTTCACATGGTCACGAGTACTGCTAATACCACCACACGCGATTTGCCATGGCTACGTGATATAATCACACTCCCATTTAGTTTCTTAAAAACTGTGACTGCCACATCAACGTTGGCCAACATTGGTGGTGACCAAAGGTAATCACTGTGGTTGCACATGATAACATCAACTTTAGAGTTCTGTAGGATACCTATGCTAGCATGGTACAACCAGCTAGTGGCTCGAAGCATGGTATGCCATGTTGCCACAGGTCCTATAAAGTAGTCTGACATGTGGTATAGAGACAGGTGACAAAGGTTCGTCTATAGTCACTACTCGCCTTCATTTAAAGGAAGAATAATTGCTGGGGTATGGAATCCATAATGTGAGATAAAGCTAGGGCCTGTTAACTTGAGGCTTGATGGTTGCCCACCTTCTTGACCCCATGAAAAGAATATTTTTGACATCGAGTCATGCAAAAGTTTGTGTTAGGGTAACAAAGCTGACATGTGTTATTTGTTTTCGCTTGACTTTTTGGCTTTTACAAAATTATGAAATTCCAGACAGATGGTTTATTCTTAGTGTGACTTGTGCTGATTTTGTGTGAACGAAGTAAGCTCTGTAAAGTACAAAATTCGCCTACGGTTGTGCAACTGCTTGTCCAGCAGTAATTGTTTGACTTTAATTAGATTATTTTTTTTTCCGATCTGTCCTGGGATACCCATTAAACTTTGATGCAAATACTAAGAGCTTGTTTACGCTTAATTACTTTCAGTTTGATTTAATCATCGTGGGTATTAATGCCATGACCCATTGCAGGACACACTCCCAAGTCTCGAGTATCAGAGTTAACCGAATCTCAGAATATACAGAATTTCCTAATGAGGACAATTTGCTGTGGGTCCCACTTGAAATGGGTTATTTAATCATGAATGTTGGACATGTAATCCTGCTTAAGACACAACAAACCTTGATATTAGGAATTGTTTTTTCTTTTACATCCAGAAGGACCATTCAATGAACTTTAGACCAAATCAATCTTGCTATAACATTTGGAATATGGGGCAAAGGAATCTTATCACATTGGCTCACTGTACCAAATGACAAATTAGCAGACAGGTCCCTGGTGACAATTAACTACAAGAATTAAATGTCTGGACGGAAGTTTTAGATCCCTGGCAAGGTCAACTGAATCATTCAACCAGTTGGTAACAATAGCATCTAGACCTCAAGATGTTCTAAAAAAACTGCCAAAATCACTATGGTTATATAGTTCCATGTTATTAATTACCTAGGTCATTTTGTTTATCAAAACCCCCGAACTTACATTTTTTGGCATAAACATAATCTCTTCTATATTGGCACTAAGGCCATTTAATGCATTACAGGTGTTTTGGTCAATACATTTTGATCATTTGTCAGAGGTCCATGACCAGTTACAGTTATTCAGTATTTTTGTCAAGTATTTGATCTTTTTCACCTGGGGGATGCCAAACATTTAACTCTTACGAAATAATCTCAGCTTTTTTGGTCAAGCCTTACTGACCTGGCGGATGTTCGGAAGCAGAGAATGAGTTGGGATGAAAAGAGTTTGGTCCAAATGAAGAATGAAAGAGGTGGCTGGGGGTTAAATATGATTTAGATGAGCTGTAATAGGAATTGGGATGATTTGTTTGCAAGAGAAAAAGAGGAATATGAGCATGCTGTTGGTTTTCGAGAAATATATCAGGTTGTTGAAGGGATTAGATGAATGCAGACTGCCAGGTTAAGGAGAACAGCAGGTGTTTTGGTAGAAAATAATGCACTACAGGTGTTTCGACCAAAGAAACCAAAATCATTTATTTTTTTTTTGCAAAGACAAAGGGAGGTAAAAAGGTCATAGGAGGAGGTATCAGAGAGCAGTTAGGTGTTAAAGATAGTTGTTTAGAGAAAGAGAAAAATACTCCCTGGGTATCAAACTTAAATGCTTGAAATATTCTTGGACCACTACCACAATTCTCGTGCAGGTAAAAGCTTACATCGAATTTGGAATGTTGAAGTTTGGTAACATCTGGATGGGAGCGATGGTTGGAGGGAGATGATTTGGAGAAGGGATAGAAATAAGTGGGTAATGTAAGGGGGGAGGCGATGGCATGAAGTAGGCGGTGGAGAAAGAGGTACAAAGGATGGAGAAGAGGACAGAGAGACTTTACAAAGGGAGGGGGAAGATGGATGGTGTGTTGTGGCAGAACAGCTGCTGTTGGGATCAGATCAGAAATGCTGAGCTGGGGACGTGTGGATTGGTAATTAGTGATTAATACGCACAGCTACTGGGATCGCACACACTCCTCTCTCTCCTTGTCTGGCTTTATTTCTTTCGTGTATTTATAGGCAAAAAAGTACATAACTCGTACACAAAGACTTGAATAAATGTCGACTATAAAAAAGGACAAGAGACACAAAGAATTTGAGATTTTAGCAGGTTTTTAAAGGCAATCTGGGCTGGATACCAAGGTCCTATCTGCCATTAAATTTTGTTTCTATACAGCATACATATACTATACACACATATAAATATATATATATATTTTTATATACATACACATGCACACATTTGCATATGCACAATGTATACATACTCTATAAATGTACATATAATTTATGTATATTGATCTTATATATACAAACAGACGCACATCTATATACATGATATATGTATATGTATGCGCACACACACACACGCCCATGTTTATACATTTCATGACTACAGTTTAAGGCAATAAAAAAAGTATAATCAGCAGATTTGTTGTTTATTTGTCACAGATTATTTGTTTGTGATAAGGCTACAGAGACAATACCACCCCCCCCCCCCACACACACACACACCACAGAACCCCCAAATTAATATATACGACTCACAACCGACACAGTAAATTTTATACTCTGCTAAACCTCATACATATAGCAGCATTCAAACCTCCCCCTCTCCCCAACCGCCCCAGCTCCCCTTGTAAATCACAACAGTGTGCTTTTTTTGGTTTTCTGACAGGGAAGGGGTTAATGGGTCATAGCGCCATCACATTTATATCTTTAATTGGTATGAGCAAAATTGTTCATCTGGAGGTTCGAGGGCCAGAGATGGACATCTGTCATACAATTTAATTTTAATAGCGTCTGGTTTACCAGCTCCCTGCCACCACATGAACCTGATGGCTAGCACTTGTTTAAACCATTAAACCCATTGTGAAACTAGAAATTTAATGACTGTGACATTTTAAGAGGCAATCCCTATTCGAGACAATGTGACATAATGACCTTGACTTGTTCACAGGTCAATGCTACATAAGGACAATATTGTCTAATAAATGTGATTGGTGTAAGGTCAATCCTCTGTAGAAGCGATGTGACCCTCTGACAGTTATTTATTTATTTTTGGGTCTTGTTTAATGAGCTAAACTTTGCCTATACCAACACCAATTAGCCGCTACCTTGTTGCAGGTAACAGTAATTCCGTCTTTGCCAGCGTCGATAAAAAATAACTCTTTGGATCTATATATGAATTGTTGGTGCTAACCTAAATGGTATTTTCTTAGAACCTTCAAGAATATAGTAGTATGTGTTCTCAGCCGTAATTTCAATCAGACCCATAATCTCAATAGAGCTCCAGGCAATGCTATTTTTCAGATAATAATTAGGGACAACACGGTCAGGACATTACTGCATACATTATTACGATTCAAACTTGATGTCCCTCACACCACCTACATAGTATTATGTCCACTTTTTCCACAAATACACAGATACCACAATGGACCAGACCAAGGCACAGGAAGTCCATAAAAGATAGACCCATATTTAGCCCCACTTAGGTTATCCTGTTGCTACCACCTTCTATGACCATAGTCATTTTTTCAGCCAGAAGGTGAATAAGGAATGCTATTGTGATAGTTGTAGTCAGGACAGACCTTCTGCACCAGTCTGTAGTCTGTGGTGTAAAAGGAGACATAAACACAAACAATCTTGAAAGGCTGTGAGCAGGTCCAAGCGACCCGACTGTGGGTTTGCTGCTGGTGACAGGTTTTCGATGGATCATGGGGACACAATCCTGTCTTAATGGCCTTATCCACTTTTTCAAACTCCACCCTGCAGTTGAATATCTTGGATTCTTTTGCTTCTGCATACATCTGCTGCTCCATGTCAAAGTCAAGGACTTTAGATGGTGGAACAAGACTAACAGACACGTTACCTTGACCTGTTGAGTTGTGCCGGAAGTAGACACTGAAGGACCCATTACCATGGTCCACCACTTTTCCTGTTATGAGCAGGTTGAGCTTCACTGTCTTGATATTAGAGTAGAAGTCCCCCCAACCAAAGACTTTCTTAGCTCGTCCAGTGGACCTTAGTACTGACTGGCGCCTGCTCCTTGATGGGACAGGTGGGCCCTGATTTTGGCCCAGCTCAGAAAGACTGCTTAGAACATCCCAAAATTCAGGGGAATTTGAAAGAAGTTGGAGTACAGTAGAATTTTGAGGACTGGCACTGGACATGCGAACTCGGCCCGGCGAGGCAGACCTTCTTTTTGAAATTCGAGATCTGGGTTGGGGTTTGGTGTCTGACTGATCTTCATCATCAGGGTCACCAGAGGAATCTTCCTGGCCACAAATTACCTACATAGGAAATAAAGACATTAATATACATGAACAAGTGGAATTAAGTTTAAGCATACCGAGATAGATCTTTTTGTACTTTGCATATTTGTTCATTTACTTTTTGCAACTCATTTATTTGCAAATCATTTCTTTCTAGTATTGATTGCCTGTGCTTCTTTGCCCTTTATTCAACACAACACTCTCTTGATTCTCATTTTTATTTTTATAGCTTTTCTGATTTTCTTTTCATCACTCCTTTATCCATGTCCCCCCCATTCTTTATCCTATCCCCCCCTTTCATTTTTTGATATCCGCTCACCTGAAAGCACACAAAGTAACAGATGCTACGGCTGGTAATTAGTGGTACTGAGCACAAATCAGTATAACCAGTTTAATGAGAGCTGAGTAATGTGCAGGCACCTTACCTACACCCCCTGGGTATCACAATGTAAAAGAGATGTTGTACCATTATGCTAGAGTTATACAAGAAACACATACAGCTTGAAAGGACATCTTGAAGACTTCCATAGATAGCACAAGAAAGGAAAGCAACAAAAACATATGGAAAAAAATATACAAAACACAAACGCATGAAAAAAAAAAGAGCATCGTGTATAAATAAAAAAGAAAATAAATATATTATTATGAGCTATGTAAAATTTCAGTTTGGCGATTCTTTCTTTTGTTGCATTTTTTTTTGTCCACGTGTTTATACCAAATGAATTTGTACGAAAAAAAGACAGACGTAAACAAACGCATACACGTATATATAAAAGTATCTACTTTACGTTGCTGTAGAAGAATTAGTATCTGAAGACAAACATTCACCTAAATATTTTTTTTTTCATGAGATAACAAATTCCCCATGTGTTCAAACAAAACAAAAGAAAAATTCTCACTTGTATTTGAAAAAAATGTTTTAGTCTTTTATTTATCTACAAATATACGAAAAAAATTAAATTGCAAACCAGAAAACGCACAAATTAAATTTACAAAAACCCATAACTTCATGAACAACCTTTTCTCCCACTAGATTACAAACTATATGAAATACTCAGGGGTACATCACGACTGCTCACTTTGCGACCACTATTGTCACACTAATAAAATGAAGGCAATAAAACATGTAATCTGACAATAAAACATATAAACACAATCTGTAACTAAGTTCTTCTTAGGCTGAGGTTTGTGGGAGTCCTAATCTGCAGCGGAAGGGTGCTATCAGATGTTAATATCTTTAACATGTTAAACATATATGCACTAATATTTTATATGAATAAGTAAATATAGCACAGGAAGGTTTTACAAGCAAGTTAAGTTATAAGGCAGTAGAGTGTCAGCTCTGGTGGTTACAAATGCTGGGAGGCTGTGCATCTGCTCTCTTTTAGCAATGTGTGAAATGGTTAATTTTAAGGGAGGGGGATAACCAAGGAGACAGGGAGGGGGATAAAGAATCTAAATGAGCCAAGTCCAGAGGGAGTTGTATAGAGAGAGAACAATGCACAGATACACAACAGTGCACAAAAAACATGAAATAACAGCAGCACATCATACAAAAACACAGAACTACACAACACGTAATTGCCAACCCGCACAAATACAAAATGACACACAATACTAACAAAACGGAAATTTCATTAACGTGCAGTAGCCGAAAACAACAAGACCATATGACAATTTCAAGCAACATCCAGGCGCAAAAAATATGTAAATTCATGGAAACATATAGTTATGTAAATAAAATTTAATACAGGACAAACAGAGACACGAAAACAGAATACAAATATGCACACACACACGGATAGTTACACAATGCAATGTTACATTTGAGTGACACTGTCGTATACATATACATACATTGCACAGACACACAAAACACACAAACACAGCAACAATGTTACACAAACATCAGTGTGCTACACTAGTTTATCATGTAGTGTTAATAATGGACAACAATGTGTAGATCTTGTATAAACAGTTACACCACACCTATATTCACACACAACTGCTGTACAACAAACACAAGATGTCTTTCCATGTATACAAGGCAAATACCATGTGTAATGAAACAGATAAACACAAAAGTGACACACAACTGCAATTCATAGATTTTTACAAGTATACACAATGATTCTACATATTTGGGATTCAGTGACATATTAACAAATACACAGAACAATGACACACAACTGGCATTTATAGACACTGTTACACATGTATACAACGACGATACACAACATTTGTTTTAACTAATTCACACTAGTGTTTCTCAACACATGACAAAGTATTTTACACTAATACAGAAAATACCACAATACAAATACACATTTAAGCTTTTTATCCCATCAGCATTTAAGGAGCGGAAATGTTTAATACATTCTCTCAGAACGAGTTTGAATGAAGCAAAACATTGCATTTTTGCTTCCATGCATAACAGCATGCAGTTATTACAGAAAACCAAATCAAAGTAACAGTTAGATTTTTATTTATTTTTTTCCGCTAAACTGGATCTTAATGTCAGTGTAGTCAAATATTTTATTGTGGTACAATTAAAGACTGCTTAAATAAGATAAACTGTCGCTTCTCATGATTTTGTTCACTCAAACACTAATTTTAACAAATAAGCATTTGTGAAGTGAGGAGAAGAATAAGATGTAGAAAATCTATTTATCTTACAACTGGAGCCTCCATCTTAGCTCCCTGTCAATCATTGTTAGCTCGCTAGCTCCGCCCTTTGCACCTGTCAATCAGCACAGAGGAACATATTGTGAAGAAGAGAAATGAAACAACGTTTATATTTCTTCTCCTCATTTGCATCATTTGCCATGGCTGTGCCTGGACTGACACTTACTAAGATGACATCTGCTAAATCTTTAATGCAAAATAATAAAATAAATAAATAAATGGAGTATTACATGGGGGGAAAAAAACTACCGAATGTATTACTGCAAATAAAAAATGTCAACTGTCGTACGCAATAGAGCTCTGTCATACATAATTATAAGCAATTAACTCAAAAGCTGCAACTTACACTATTATGGGAACACTCCAAGCACCATAACCACTACAGTATGTTGGCATTCCCCCCATTGTAAGATGTCATACATTTTTGAATGGTGTGACTTCTTGCTCCAGGTCCATTACTAATACCAGAGAGCCAGCAGTTCCTAAGTAGGTACTTCTATTAGCTCTCCTGAGCCGTTTATTGATTAAGTGGGATCAATTGATGCTCTCAGCCAATGCACGGATTAGCCCAGGAGAGCTAACAGAGGTTCCTTCTTAGAAAGCTCAAGCTCTCTGTCATTGGTAATGGAGGTGAGAAGTTGTGCCTGGCACCATAACCATTACAGTGACCTGTATTGGTTATGGTACTTTGAGTGTTCCTTTAACTGGAAGGTAACAGACATACAGGTAATAGATACATGTATGGTGCTCTCATGCTGCTATACTGGCTATATAGAGCTATACAGAGCCATAATACCAAAATTAGGGTGATATTTATCCAGATATACCAGAGAGTCATTATTTGTTAAATAGACACCCACCCAGCGCTGCCTGAGCCTGTTCTCATAATCTGCATTCAGGATGTTACTGTAAATCACGCATGTCAGGCTCAAAGGCTAACACGGGCCAAGTAAACAAGGTTTAAGTTTATGTGGGCTGCAAAAAAATGAAAACTATAGTTTTCATAGAAACATAGGTTTATTTAGAAAAGTAAATTATAAAAAAAAGTTGTGCTGACACCGGATGTCCTCACGCTTGTAGGGCTTCAAAGTCAACGCAAGAACAAATTTATTTTAAGAAGACGTGCATGTGAATATAACCAATGTTTCAGTCCAACTACCTTGACATAGTTAGAAAAGTTTGGTAATGGGACTGAAATGGTGAATGTATGCTGCTGATTTTGAAGTCCTTTGAGTGAGTTCTTCACTTTGGCTGAGATCATAGAACTGATAATCTCAGCCAATCCAATGATTTCCCATAGGAAAGCATTGGGAGGCTATTGTGCATGTGTGGCAAAAAGCTGCGCGGCCAATCAGCATCTCCATTGGGATAGTTCAGCGTCTCCAGACCCAATCTAATACACTGCCCCCTCCTCCCAATCTAATACACTGCCCCCTCCTCCCATTCTAATACACTGCCGCCCCCTCTTACCACTCTAGTACACTGTCCCACTCCCTCCCCCAAATAAAAACACTGCTCCCCCTCCCCAATTTCATACATTGACCCCCTACCTTCCCCAAATTAATAGAGTGCCCCCTCCCTAAAATGAATACACTGCCCACTCGCTCCCCAATTTAATAAACTGCCCCCTCCCTTCCTCCCTCAAATTAATACATTGCCCCCTCCCCAGTTTAACACACTACACAGGAAGGTCCCCCAAGCCCCTCTTCCCCTGCCTTAAAATGAGCCTGTCCTGATAATCTGCAGTCAGGAGGTCGCTGTACATTATATATAAACCCAGCGCTGTCTGAGCCTGTCCTGATAATCTGCAGTCAGGAGGTCGCTGTGCATTATATATAAACCCAGCGCTGTCTGAGCCTGTCCTGATAATTTGCAGTCAGGAGGTCGCTGTACATTATATATAAACCCAGCGCTGTCTGAGCCTGTCCTGATAATCTGCAGTCAAGACAGCGCTGTACATTATATAGAAACCCTGCACTGTCTGAGCCTGTCCTGATAATCTGCAGTCAGGAGGTCGCTGTACATTATATATAAACCCAGCACTGTCTGAGCCTGTCCTGATAATCTGCAGTCAGGAGGTCGCTGTGCATTATATATAAACCCAGCGCTGTCTGAGCCTGTCCTGATAATCTGCAGTCAGGAGGTCGCTGTACATTATATAGAAACCCTGCACTGTCTGAGCCTGTCCTGATAATCTGCAATCAGGAGGTCGCTGTATATTATATATAAACCCAGCGCTGTCTGAGCCTGTCCTGATAATCTGCAGTAATTTCCAGAGTGTTCTTCTTTGGGATCATACAGCTTAGAAACACCAAACAACATTTTAAATCTTTTAAATCCCAAGGTCCCTTTTCTGGAAGTCTGATATTTGCATTTGTATGAATATCGAACACAGCTCTACAGCAATAATATTGTGAGTAATGTGCTTCAGATTACAGTGAGAATGTTTAGAGAAGATTTAGCATAAATAAAATAATTTTAACTGACTTTTTCAATTACATGGATGAATATCAGGGGGTTAGGAATTATGTAATTTAAATTGTTTTAAAATACCCCACTCCCTGACTCAGACCTGCCGATTGTTCTGATTTTAGTGGGACAGTCCTGATTTTAAGATCCTGACCCGCTGTCCCAGGTTTATCACTAAATAGTGTAGCTCTGGTCGCACTATGTTTACAGCATTAGGGACCCTGCAGACAGAGCTGAAACATTCTCCCTGCAGGGTCTGTCCTCAATGGGCCAGCATGTCTGAGTGACAGACATCTTGGCGTGCATCCACACTAGGCTGACCTGCCAGTTTGTTGTGAAGACCCACCCCCATTCATGGAGGGTCTGCCGTCTTTGGGGCAGCACCAGTGATGCAATTTGCATAACTGCCCCACCCTTTTTTACCCTGCCCACTGATATCTCGATTCACAGGATACCGATGTTGTGGGTTCTGCTAACTACATCTTGAGTGGTACCCTAATAAAACAATATTATATTGTACTTCATTTGCCATTTGAACTCTTTAGAGGTTTATAATGCACATCATACAGAAACCCAGCACCATTTTAGGCTTTCCTGGTAATCTGCAGTCAGGAGGTTGCTGTACATTATATATAAACCCAGTGCTGTCTGAGCCTGTCCTGATAATCTGCAGTCAGGAGGTCGCTGTATATTATATATAAACCCAGCGCTGTCTGAGCCTGTCCTGATAATCTGCAGTCAGGAGGTCGCTGTACATTATATATAAACCCAGCGCTGTCTGAGCCTGTCCTGATAATCTGCAGTCAGGAGGTCGCTGTACATTATATATAAACCCAGCGCTGTCTGAGCCTGTCCTGATAATCTGCAGTCAGGAGGTCGCTGTATATTATATATAAACCCAGCGCTGTCTGAGCCTGTCCTGATAATCTGCAGTCAGGGGGTCGCTGTACATTATATATAAACCCAGCGCTGCCTGAGCCTGTCCTGATAATCTGCAGTCAGGAGGTCGCTGTACATTATATATAAACCCAGCGCTGTCTGAGCCTGTCCTGATAATCTGCAGTCAGGAGGTCGCTGTACATTATATATAAACCCAGCGCTGTCTGAGCCTGTCCTGATAATCTGCAGTCAGGAGGTCGCTGTACATTATATATAAACCCAGCGTGTCTGAGCCTGTCCTGATAATCTGCAGTCAGGAGGTCGCTGTACATTATATATAAACCCAGCGCTGTCTGAGCCTGTCCTGATAATCTGCAGTCAGGAGGTCGCTGTACATTATATATAAACCCAGCGCTGTCTGAGCCTGTCCTGATAATCTGCAGTCAGGAGGTCGCTGTACATTATATAGAAACCCAGCGTTGTCTGAGCCTGTCCTGATAATCTGCAGTCAGGAGGTCGCTGTACATTATATATAAACCCAGCGCTGTCTGAGCCTGTCCTGATAATCTGCCGTCAGGAGGTCGCTGTACATTATATAGAAACCCAGCGCTGTCTGAGCCTGTCCTGATAATCTGCAGTCAGGAGGTCGCTGTACATTATATATAAACCCAGAGCTGTCTGAGCCTGTCCTGATAATCTGCAGTCATGAGGTCGCTGTATATTATATATAAACCCAGCGCTGTCTGAGCCTGTCCTGATAATCTGCAGTCAGGAGGTCGCTGTGCATTATATATAAACCCAGCGCTGTCTGAGCCTGTCCTGATAATCTGCAGTCAGGAGGTCGCTGTACATTATATATAAACCCAGCGCTGTCTGAGCCTGTCCTGATAATCTGCAGTCAGGAGGTCGCTGTACATTATATATAAACCCAGCGCTGTCTGAGCCTGTCCTGATAATGTGCAGTCAGGAGGTCACTGTATATAATATATATAAAACCATCACTGTCTGAGCCTGTCCTGATAATCTGCAGTCAGGAGGTCACTGTACACAATACTGACACTCAGCAGTGTCTGGTTCAGTCTGCAATGTACTATGACATTATTCATGCAATGAACAGACCCTTTAGCCCACTAAACATGTTTCTGTCATTAGGTCAATTTATTTCCCAGTGGGACTTCTTAACATTAAATATGCAACTATCATTAACTTACCTATTTACTCTACAGGACTGACCTTTAACCTCTGAAACATGTCACTGTCATTGGGTCACTGTATTCCCAAGTGAGACAGACCCTTTAATTAAACATGTCCTTAAATTACATTTCTCCTAAATCTTGTGAAAATACTCAACATTAGCAATAAACACATTTGAATTTACAATAATGATTGAATCCATTATTCTTTTCACATTGGAGAAATAGAAATGCCACTGTCTATCTATCTATCTATCTATCTATCTATCTATCTATCTATCTATCTATCTATCTATCTATCTATCTACCTATGGATATATCTATCTATCTATCTATGGATCTATCTATCTACCTATGGATATATCTATCTATCTATCTATGGATCTATCTATCTATCTATGGATATAGCTATCTATCTATCTATGGATCTATCTATCTATGGATCTATCTATCTATCTATGGATATATCTATATATCTATCTATGGATCTATCTATCTATGGATCTATCTATCTATCTATGGATATATCTATCTATCTATCTATGGATCTATCTATCTATGTATCTATGTATCTATGTATCTATGTATCTATCTATCTATCTATCTATCTATCATATCATTCTTATAAATCACATTACAGGCACAGTGTAGCAGGCAACAGGTTGACAGCAAACTGTTCTATAGACGGCAGAAAACAGCCTGGGAATTATTAAACACAAGCATCCTTTGGACAATTCTAGGGTTTCCCCTTGAATGCTGTAGCCGTCTTTGCCATTGACAAATAAGTAAGCGTTGATACCACCTCTGCTAGCAGTATAATAATAATAATAATAATAATAATAATAATACGTTCTTGGGAGAGAGATGCTAGGTAGAAGATAGGGAATATTTAAGTTCGTCCTAGAATAGAGAATTCTACGGATAGAATACAGGGGGAGAGGGCAGCAGGTGTTAGAAGGGAATGAAGAATCACAGGAGAGATAGAGTGGATAAGATAAGATAAGAGGAGAGCAAAGATAAAAATGATTGAGGGATTGCGAGACAGACAATTATATTGGGAGACATATTAGAGGTACAGACAGAGAGAAAGATAAAGAGACAAACAATTATATTGGGAGACATATTAGAGGTACAGACAGATGGAAGGGAAAATGAGACAGACAGGCAGAGGGATGAGAGAGAGAGTAGTGACAGACAGACAGAGAGAGGGCATAGAGACAGACAGACACAGAGAAAGAGAGGGCAGAGAGACACAGACAGGGCTCTGTACACTCACCAGATAGATGCTCCCCTGTACCAGAAATATGAAACAGCATTGTGTGAGCTGCATGATGCTTGCTCGGGAGCCGAGGTTGGCAGTAAACCCTCACCTCACCTGCGTGAAGCGCCCATGTGTACGCTGTCTGTACACAGCTTTCTATATACACACAGCCTGGCTGATCTCTCTCTCTGATCCTCTCTCACTTCTCCCCTCGTCTCTCATTCCTTTGCCCTTCTCCCTTACACCTCTCTCACTCCCTCCTTACTCCACTCCTCCTCCTTTCCCCCCTTTTTTTCTCTCTCACTCTTTTTTTTACCGTTTCTGGTCCTTCTACCTTTTACTCCCCCCCTTACTAATTCTCTGTTCTCTTACACCTCACCTGTCGTCTGATCCTTTCTTTACCTTTATATCCTCTTCTTTACACCTCTTTCCAATGCACTATTTTTTTCCCCTGACCTCTCGCTGATGTCTCTTTTCACCTGGTCTCCTCTCCTTGCTGTCTCTCACACACCTTTCCTTCTCTCCCCAGATCTGATTGGCTGATGTTTGCCTCTTACTTTCAGTCCTTTTGGTAGAGTCTATCACCCCCAACCTCTGCCCCCCTTTGGTGTGCTTTCTTGTGTCTTTCTTTCTCTCTCTGACCTTCTATCTCCCTCCCTCTGTCTTTCTCTCCTCCCCTTAGACACTCTCCCTCTCTCGCTGTCTCTCTCTCTCTCTCTATTTCTCTCACGCACTCTCGTTCACCCTCCTCTAACACAGTTCACCTTTCAGACTTTCTGACCCACCCCCCCCTTTTCTAAACCTCTCTGCAACTGTTTCTCTTTCAGTCATTCTTTTATCATTCCCCCTTTCTTTATCCCGTCCAGTCATTCCTTCCACTTTCTCTACTATTTTTTCTTTCCCATGCTGTCTTAGACTCTCGTTCTTTCTCCTGTCTCTTCCTTTGTCAGTGTCTCCCCCTCGCTCTGCTCCACCTGTCCCCCCTTCCCACCCAGCACGTCACTCATGAATGGGTCAATATACCAGGTTAGATACAAGACTCTTCCAATTACATTGATGTTTAGCTAGACAGCTTTATTCTCTGCTAGCTGATGGCAGGAAATATAGAAGCATTGCTTCTTCTTATCATCATTTATTGGTGTATAATTTAGGTAGGCACTAGATGGAGCATTATATGGAGTAACAGGAGGAGTTATAGAGAGAGAGGTTATATGGAGTAACAGGAGGAGTTATAGGGAGAGGTTATATGGAGTAATAGGAGGAGTTATAGGGAGAGGTTATATGGAGTAACAGGAGGAGTTATAGAGAGAGGTTATATGGAGTAATAGGAGGAGTTATAGCGTGGGGTTATATGGAGTAATAGGAGGAGTTATAGGGAGAGGTTATATGGAGTAATAGGAGGAGTTATAGAGAGAGGTTATATGGAGTAATAGGAGGAGTTATAGGGAGAGGTTATATGGAGTAATAGGAGGAGTTATAGGGAGAGGTTATATGGAGTAATAGGAGGAGTTATAGAGAGAGGTTATATGGAGTAATAGGAGGAGTTATAGGGAGAGGTTATATGGAGTAATAGGAGGAGTTATAGGGAGAGGTTATAGGGAGTAATAGGAGGAGTTATAGAGAGAGGTTATATGGAGTAATAGGAGGAGTTATAGAGAGAGGTATATGGAGGAGTATATAGGAGTAATAGGAGGAGTTATAGAGAGAGGTTATATGGAGTAATAGGAGGAGTTATAGAGAGAGGTTATATGGAGTAATAGGAGGAGTTATAGAGAGAGGTTATATGGAGTAATAGGAGGAGTTATAGGGAGAGGTTATATGGAGTAATAGGAGGAGTTATAGAGAGAGGTTATATGGAGTAATAGGTGGAGTTATAGAGAGAGGTTATATGGAGTAATAGGAGGAGTTATAGAGAGAGGTTATATGGAGTAATAGGAGGAGTTATAGGGAGAGGTTATATGGAGTAACAGGAGGAGTTATAGAGAGAGGTTATATGGAGTAATAGGAGGAGTTATAGGGAGAGGTTATATGGGGTAATAGGAGGAGTTATAGAGAGAGGTTATATGGAGTAATAGGAGGAGTTATAGAGAGAGGTTATATGGAGTAATAGAAGGAGTTATAGGGAGAGGCTATATGGAGTAATAGGAGGAGTTATAGAGAGAGGTTATATAGAGTAATAGGAGGAGTTATAGAGAGAGGTTATATAAAGTAATAGGAGGAGTTATAGAGAGAGGTTATATGGAGCAATAGGAGGAGTTATGGGAGAGATTATATGGAGTAATAGGAGGAGTTATAGAGAGAGGTTATATGGAGTAATAGGAGGAGTTATAGAGAGAGGTTATATAAAGTAATAGGAGGAGTTATAGAGAGAGGTTATATGGAGTAATAGGAGGAGTTATAGAGAGAGGTTATATGGAGTTATAAGATAAATTATAGTTAGAGAATACATGGAATTGTTAAGTCGGTTTGACATTTAGAACAGATATAACCATGTTATTGCATGACGTAATCAATAAAACTAACCTTTGCAATGCATTCTGGGATGTGGCATCACTGCTTCGTATCCTCTGAGAACTATAATGCTTTGTTTCCTAAAATTGCATCAGGGTCAAATACGCATGGGACATGGGGACAATGCACACATCCAGTGACACAGGTGACACAAACACATGTTCCCCAGTGTTTAATGCCGCAGAGAGGAGAAATAAAATACTTTAACTATTACAGTACCCATGGTGTGTTTGTAAAAAGATGATCGCTTTCTCTTGTCACACTGACTAAATGTATATAATACATCAACCACTTAACATAAAATCTTAATATTTACTTCTACAGTGTTTCTGGTGCTGTCACTGTGGTCATGGAAGTGCAGGCTATTAGGTCTGAAAAAACAAAACAAGATTCTACAATAGAAAACCCCTTAGATATAGATTAATATTTTAAGTAAGACTTTAAAACAGGTATGCTTTATTTTACTTAGAGCCCTCATTTATATCATAACTGCTATCAATATGGGGATTACATGGAGTAATAGGAGGAGTTATATAGAGAGGATATATGGAGTAGTAAGTGGAGGAGTTATAGGGAGAGGTTATATGGAGTAATAGGAGGAGTTTTAGGGAGGTTATATGGAGTAATAGGAGGAGTTATAGAGAGGTTATATGGAGTAATAGGAGGAGTTATAGAGAGAGGTTATATCGAGCAATAGGAGGAGTTTTAGTGAGAGGTTATATGGAGTAATTGGAGGAGTTAAAGGGAGAGGTTATATGGAATAATAGGAGGAGTTATAGAGAGATGTTATATGGAGTAATAGGAGGAGTTATAGGGAGAGGTTATATGGAGTAATAGGAGGAGTTATAGGGAGAGGTTATATGGAGTAATAGGAGGAGTTATAGGGAGAGGTTATATGGAGTAATAAGAGGAGTTATAGGGAGAGGTTATATGGAGTAATAGGAGGAGTTATAGGGAGAGGTTATATGGAGTAATAGGAGGAGTTATAGGGAGAGGTTATATGGTGTAATAGGAGGAGTTATAGGGAGAGGTTATATGGAGTAATAGGAGGAGTTATAGAGAGAGGTTATATGGAGTAATAGGAGGAGTTATAGGGAGAGGTTATATGGAGTAATAGGAGGAGTTATAGAGAGAGGTTATATGGAGTAATAGAAGGAGTTATAGGGAGCGGTTATATGGAGTAACAGGAGGAACTATAGGGAGGGGATATATGGAATAATAGGAGGAGTTAATGAGAGAGGTTGTATGGAGTAATAGGAGGAGTTATATAGAGAGGTTATATGGAGTAATAGGAGGAGTTATAGAGAGAGAGATTATATGGAGTAATAGGAGGAGTTATAGAGAGAGGTTATATGGAGTAATAGGAGGAGTTATAGGGAGAGGTTATATGGAGTAATAGGAGGAGTTATAGAGAGAGGTTATATGGAGCAATAGGAGGAGTTATAGAGAGAGGTTATATGGAGTAATAGGAGGAGTTATAGGGAGAGGTTATATGGAGTAATAGGAGGAGTTATCGGGAGAGGTTATATGGAGTAATAGGAGGAGTTATAGGGAGAGGTTATATGGAGTAATAGGAGGAGTTATAGGGAGAGGTTATATGGAGTAATAGGAGGAGTTATAGGGAGAGGGTATATGGAGTAATAGGAGGAGTTATAGGGAGAGGTTATATGGAGTAATAGAAGGAGTTATAGGGAGAGGTTATATGGAGTAATAGAAGGAGTTATAGAGAGAGGTTATATGGAGTAATAGGAGTTATAGGGAGAGGTTATATGGAGTAATAGGAGGAGTTATAGAGAGAGGTTATATGGAGTAATAGGAGGAGTTATAGAGAGGTTATATGGAGTAATAAGAGGAGTTATAGAGAGAGGTTATATGGAGTAATAGGAGGAGTTATAGAGAGGTTATATGGAGTAATAGGAGGAGTTATAGGGAGAGGTTATATGGAGTAATAGGAGGAGTTATAGAGAGAGGTTATATGGAGTAATAGGAGGAGTTATAGGGAGAGGTTGTATGGAGTAATAGGAGGAGTTATAGAGAGAGGTTATATGGAGTAATAGGAGGAGTTATAGAGAGAGGTTATATGGAGTAATAGGAGGAGTTATAGAGAGGTTATATGGAGTAATAGGGGGAGTTATAGAGAGAGGTTATATTGAGTAATATGAGGAGTTATAGAGAGAGGCTATATGGAGTAATAGGAGGAGTTATAGGGAGAGGTTATATGGAGTAATAGGAGGAGTTATAGGGAGAGGTTATATGGAGTAATAGGAGGAGTTATAGGGAGAGGTTATATTGAGTAATAGGAGGAGTTATAGGGAGAGGTTATATGGAGTAATAGGAGGAGTTATAGGGAGAGGTTATATGGAGTAATAGGAGGAGTTATAGAGAGGTTATATGGAGTAATAGGAGGAGTTATAGAGAGAGGTTATATGGAGTAATAGGAGGAGTTATAGAGAGAGGATATATGGAGTAATAGGAGGAGTTATATGAATAGAGGAGTTATAGTTATATGAGTAATAGGAGGAGTTATAGAGAGAGGTTATATGGAGTAATAGGAGGAGTTATAGAGAGAGATATATGGAGTAATAGGAGGAGTTATAGAGAGGTTATATGGAGTAATAGGAGGAGTTATAGAGAGAGGATATATGGAGTAATAGGAGGAGTTATAGAGAGAGGATATATGGAGTAATAGGAGGAGTTATAGAGAGAGGTTATATGGAGTAATAGGAGGAGTTATAGGGAGAGGTTATATGGAGTAATAGAAGGAGTAATAGGGAGAGGTTGGATGGAGTTTTAGGGAGATAGTGTATAGCATAGTAGGATGAGTTATGGTAATTGTATTAAATAATCTGTTAGGTTTCTTAGTCTGATCTCAGGGCTTTGATTGGTGAGAAGGTTTCTCAGGTTTATTCAAAAATTGACTATTTCATATTTTGCTCTAATTTCCCAATACCTGAGCTAAAGGACTGGCTATAACTTTATTATAAATCCCTGCTTGTGTAAAGGTGACTTATTAAGACCTTTGACGTTGCATTTTACTTGACGAACAGTATTGAAATTCTTTAGTTGCCAGAATTGTTGATGCACTACGCATCACCCTCTAGGTAAATTACGAAAGAGTTAATACTTTGCCGAGTCGTACCGTCTGTTTATCCAGAATTTTCGCTGGCCTGGTCTTACGGCGAAATTGGAGGTTTAAGATTTAGAGGTTACACGGAGCAATATGAGGATTAATAATAGCAGAATACAGAAATAGAAAACCCCAGCATAAATGGCTTCAGTTATTCAAAGCATGGGTTGGCATTTACAGTTAGCGATTTCGAGATATGGGATGAACATTTGTCGTACTGCGTTGTGTGCTGAATCTTATAACCAGTGAGAGAATTAAGTGATTTGATTTATAAGGCCTGTATATAGATTGCTTTGAATAAAGTATAAAAAGAAAATAAGACTGGAAAATAAAAAATTTGATGATAAAACAGCACCACTTAGTGGCTGACATCGGCATTGCAACTTCATTGCATCAGTAAATAAAAATACTTATTTTTTGTAAAATTTTTATTTACTTGGGTAAAACATACAAGTGTTTTTAACTTATAGGATCATCCAAATATTTTATTGTTATATTTTTAAGATTTTTTTTTCTGATCAAGTGTAAGCTATTGAGCTATCATTGATGCAGCGATCATGTTATACACTCACCTGATATTACCTAATAATATATATCTGATATTTAATTGATACATTAATAGCAGCCGATGAGCCATTAAGCATGTCGTTATGATCATCTTCCCACAACTAAAATACTTTTTATCAGCCCTTTTACCATTACTGGGTTGGTGAAAAGGGGCCAAGTACCGTACTCAAATTTTGGCCATCACAATTCTGCCGAAAAGCAGTAGTTGATATTTTAATAGGGCATTGTAAAACTGGGCAAATGTAACATCTCAACGGCTTAAAAACACTGTAATAAATAACTATTAACCTGCAAACACAACTCCCCACGAAGTGAACGAGTAACGTTATCTTTGGTTCCTCGTTAAACACTTTGACCAATTAAAAGACAAAGGACTGTAACTAAAATGTAACCGCAACATCAGTGACATAATAAAAATAAATAGACACAATATATGAAAAGTTAGTTTGAACATCTTAGAATACAACACACAAACAGTGCAACGTCTATATGGAACTTAACGGATTCATTACACACCTGTCACTTATTGGCAACACTATAGCACTTGTTGTCTGTAAGTCCAGCCTGTTATGTAATGAAACCTTACAAAAGGCACAAGCTGGCTCGTCGTTAACCTTGTTGTATCAGTCTATCAAACTCAACATTGGAACACAAACATAAACCGTACGGTTTAGCCACAGTTTTAGGACAATAATGTTACCAGTAACTAACTAATCGTTACCTACACTACTGTTTGCCAATCTAGTCCTGAGGTTGCTAAACTGGTAACCTAGGGCCCTGTGGAATCTTGAAGGGGCAATATAGTCACCAAAACAACATTAGCTTAATAAAGTGGTTTTGGTGTACAGAATATGCCCCTTCAGTTTCACTGCTCATTTCTCATTTAGGAGTTAAAAATCACTTTGTTTATACAGCCTTAGTCACACCTCCCTGCATGTGACTTACACTGCCTTCCTAAACACTTCCTGTAAAGAGTCATCTAATATTTACACTTCCTTTATTGCAGATTCTGTTTAATTTAGAATATCTTATCTCCTTCTCTGTTAATAGCCTGCTAGACCCTGCAAGAGCTCCTGTATGCACTTAAAGTTAAATTTACAGAGCAGAAGATTAAAAAAAACTTTTAAAGCAAGTTAATATCTAATTGAAAATACAATCATTTTGTTTTCATGCAGGCTGTGTCAGTCACAGTCAGGGGAGGTGTGGCTAGGGCTGCATAAACAGCAAGAAAAGGGATTTAACTCCAAAATGGCCAAGATATGAGCAGTGAGACTGCAGGGGCATGATCTATTCACAAAAACAGTTTCATTAAGCTAAAGTTGTTTTGGTGACTATAGTGTCCCTTTAATGCTTCTTGGGGCGTGCATAAAACATGTGATGAACAAATTAGCAAATTAAAAGCAGTTGTCATAATGGAATGAGATATAGTAGTATAGTATGCGTACAGTATGTTTTATGTCCCCTGACAAATGGCCATAATACACCAGCTAAATAAATCAGTTGCATTTATATACGAATACTCAGACACAAAATATAGATTAAATATCCGTGGTCTTTTAAATACAATTCTATATATTCAAAAAGAGAGCCTTGCCAGCATGGCATATAATTCAGAATGAAATCTGTGTCTGCAGTAAAGCTGTCAATTGGATTTCTATATTGCGTGCCCCACTACCTAGCATTAAGTTTTACTTTGATTGCCATTGAACACCAGTCAATAGCCTTGTAATTCCATGGGCTGTTTAATCAATATATGAAGGGGGGTATAATTGCAGTAGAAATTTAAGAATTACAGAGGCAAGGGTTTATTATCATGATAACCTTTCAGCTACTAATTCAATGCCATTGAAAAGCAAAGAAATTAAAGGCAAGAGTTGACCCCTTTTTTTTTTTTTAAATCAATGCATAAATAATGCATTCAAATTTGCAAATAAATATATAAAATAACACTTCCTCAAATGTCCAATAGTACCCTGCAACTGCGTTGGTACCAAAACTTGCTTTCACATAATGTTATGTCCTGACTTACACCCCCCCCTTTTTCTTTTCTGTACCCCACCCCCCCTGATTCCAGGTGAAAAACCTACAAATAAAGAATTTAAAAAAATATATATATATAAAATAAAAATAATAATAATAAAAAAATAATTATTCTTGACAATAAAATTTGATCTGTCGGACATATTTAACCCAGTACTCCAGAGATTAAAGTTTGTGTGTAGGGATGGGTAATTAGCAGATTTCAAAGTTCTCTGTGTACAACCTCAGTATTGCTTGGAGCAGGGATTTACGGGACTTAAAAACTTAGGGCTTACAGTCGATGCAGAATGAGCTGCGGTCTATTCTTGCAATTCTGACCATATAGAGTTATTTTCACTGTATAGTGATTTTGGGTGAGTTGCGAGCGGAGTATCAAATTAAGGCAAAAATATAAAAATCCTATGACTCATTCTCAAATTGCTTGTTTATCTACCATGCCTATTTTTCCTAAATGTATTCATTTTTAAAGTAGGTTGTCAAATCACAGACTAAATGTTACAGTATTTTTCATAAACTATTGTTTTCGGACATTCTCTACTAGTTTAAGATGGGTTGTTTACTCTAAAATAATAAACTGGGGTGAGCCACCAGTAAAATTGGGCAAAAAGACTGTTTTGGAAGAATTTTCTCAACTCTGCTATTTTGTAGTAAGATTTGCAACGGTGCTGTGAATTCACTACAATTCACAGTTGAGCTAAAAAAAACATTTGGCAGCAACCCAACACGTAAATGTATTCAGACACGGTCAAGAGGTTGAGTTATTCTTCAAACCAATCATTTGAATGGAGACGAAATGTGATCTAAGTGACCTTGACCGTGGATGTATGTTGGTGTGAGTCCTGGTGGTTTATCTCAGAAACTGCTCATCTCCTGGGATTTTAGATAGAATGGTGTGAGAAGGAAAGCAACATTCAGTAAACAGCAGTTCTGTGGCCGAAATAGCCTTGTCAAAGAGAGAGGTCAGGAGAGGATGGTCAGAATAGTTCTAGCTGACAACAAGTCAACAATGTGTGCAATAACCTATTATTACAAGTGGTCCATGTAGAAGAGCTGCTCTGTTCGCAAACCATGTCGAACCTTGAAATAAGCAGTAAAAGACCACAACAGGTTCAAAAATTTAAGAGATATTACCTGGTCTCACGTTTAGATTCCTCCTGTAAAATGGTTAGGTCAGAATTTGAAATAAACAAAAGGATTCCTTAATTCCCTCCTGCCTAGTGTCAACAGTTCAGTTTAATATTAATTTAGAATTGTTTAAATGCCACAGACTTCCTGATTACTCTATCTGACCATATGGACTACTTTATGGCCACATAAAGGAATCCATATGGATTCTACGGTCTACTTCCAGAATTAAAAACGCACCGTTTCCACAAAACTCACAACATCTCAAGATGGGTCCTCAAACCTGACAATGAGTTCAGAGTATTCCCAAGGTCTCCACAACCACCAGATTTCAATCCAATACAGCCCCTTTGGCATGTGATGCAAGACGTTATTTACAGCACAAATATGCAGTAGATACATTTTTAGCAATTGTTTGATGCTTTGGTTAAACGTTCCTGAACCTTGTTGTAAGCATGCCATAAAGAATTCAGGCTGTTTTAGAGCAAAGGGGTTGGGGTGGGGGTTACATCCAGTATAAAGGGGTACCTAATAAAGTGGCCACTTAGTGTATAATCTACTAACTAAACAGATAGAATTTTTTTTTTACTAAACCAGCAATTACAGAAGTGATTAGATAATTCCATATTTTACGAGAAAACTTAACAAAACCTCCTGTTTAGCTTTTCCCCCCACATGAGCTGTTTTTGGCCTATTATTTTCAATAATTCAGTTCTCCGTTTCTCAATTAAGGCAGTTCTTCGTTTCTCAATTTAGTGAATAAACCCCCACTGTGTTACTTATACTGCGATATATTCTAATGCTACATATGTGCTGAACACGCAGTAATGTGTGCCAGCGTCAGCGTGTGTACAACATCTCCCGCAGTCTGGACTGGGTGAATATAAAACGATGACGAAAGATTCCTGGAATTTCTTGCTGAATCACTGAAATCGTCTGAACGAGGGCAGGCGCTGCCAATGCTGAGCAGTCAAAGTATTACACACTGTCTAACAAGCCAGCCAGCGCAAGTCAATTCTTACAGCACTCTAAAACATCATTTAGAGAAGGGACGTCCAACTGCAAAACTCAATTTATTGATGGATTACCACTCCCACAACCATCGAAACTCTGGCTACAAATATCAGAACCTTGACTGGCAGAGTATTCTAGGAGTTGGAGTTAATTCAAAGCTTTAACTATTTGTACACTAGAACATATAATATCACAAACACACACACACACATTACTAACAACTTAATGGGGGAGATGGCTATTGAAAGGCTAAGCTATATATCAGGGGTAGGCAACCTTCGGCTTACATGGCCCATGGTGCTTTGCCAGCATCATAGGCGTGCGCAGCCTATTTCATTCGTTTGTGTACACTAAAGCACAAACACACGCCGCATGTGTGTATATATCACATCACACTAACAGCAGCCTCACACACACACATAAATTCACTGCTGTTTGTGCGCTGTGTAAGGGTGCTGTGTGTATGTGTGTGTGTGTGAGGGTGCTGATAGTGTGATGTGTGTGTGAGGGTGCTGTTAGTGTGATGAGTGTGTGAGGGTGCTGGTAGTGTGCTATGTGGGTGAGGGTGCTGTTAGTGTGATGTGTGTGAGGGTTCAGTTTGTGTTTGAGGGTGCTGTTTGTGTGCTGTGTGTGAGGGTGCTGGTAGTGTGCTGTGTGTAAGGGTGTTTGTGTATGTGTGTTAGAGTCCTGCTGGTGTGCTGCGTGAGGGTGCTGTGTGTTTGAGGGTGCTGTTAGTGTGCTGTGTGTGAGTGTGCTGTTTGTGTGAGGGTGATGTGTGTGTTTGTGAGGGTGCTGTTAGTGTGCTGTGTGTGAGGGTGTTGTGTGTTTGTAAGGGTGCTGTGTGTGTGTGTGTCTGTGAGGGTGCTGCTAGTGTGCTGTGTGTGAGGGTGCTGTTTGTGTGCTGTGTGTGAGGGTGTTTGTGTATGTGTGTTAGAGTCCTGTTATTGTGCCGTGTGAGGGTTCTGTGTGTGTGAGGGTGCTGTTTGTGTGATGTGTGTGTGAGGGTGCTGTTTGTGTGCTGTGTGTGACTGTTCTGTTTGTGTGAGGGTGATGTATGTGTTTGTGAGGGTGCTGTTAGTGTGCTGTGTGTGAGGGTGTTGTATGTTTGTAAGGGTGCTGTGTGTGTGTTTGTGAGGGTGCTGTTAGTGTACTGTGTGTGTGAGTGTGATGTGTGTGTGTGTGTGTGAGGATGCTCTGTGTGTGAGGGTGCTGTATGTGTGCTGTGTGTGTGTGGGTGTTGTTTGTGTGAGGGTGATGTGTGTGTTTGTGAGGGTGCTGTTAGTGTGCTGTGTGTGAGGGTGTTGTGTGTTTGCAAGGGTGCTGTGTGTGTGTGTTTGTGAGGGTGCTGTTAGTGTACTGTGTGTGTGTGTGTGTGTGTGTGTGTGAGGGTGCTGTATGTGTGCTGTGTGTGTGGGTGCTGTATGTGTGTGGGAGTTGTTTGTGTGCTGTGTGTGAGGGTGTTGTGTGTGCGCGCTATTTGTGTTAGGGTGCTGTGTGTGTGTGGGTGTGTGGGTTCTGCATGTGTGTGTGTGCTGTATGTTTGGAAGGATTGTGAAGGTGGGGGCAGATTAGTAAATATCCCCCCTCCCTTCTTACCTTATGTAGGGAGGGGGGATCCTTGCTGCCATATGCCATCCCTGGAGGTCCAGTGGAGAGTGAACTCTAGCCTGCGGGGCTAGAGTTCACTCTCGCGAGAGGAACCTGGCGGAGCTTCTGTCTAGAGCTCCCGGGTCCTCTGCTGCCAGCTTCCATGGTGTTGTGGGCCAGTGAGGTAGATCTGTGATCTCCCGCCAGCCCATGAAGGCTTAGAGCAGAGCTGGCACTCAGAGCATGAGCCGACAGGGGAGATCTGGAGATCTCCCCTGCCGGCAGGGGTCAAGTCCTGGGGAATAAAGTGTGGGAACTCTCCCAAGATTCCCACCACCCCAAACAAAAATAATATACACTCGTGTGTATATATATATATATATATATATATATAAAAAAGAAAAGATCTCTTGCACTCACGCTATAATAGTCCCTTGTTTGCCGGGTGCTAAGCCAGGGTTTAGTTATCCAGAAATCCAAAAAGGTGGCAGCACTCACGGAATTAAAAGTTCTAATCTTTATTTGTTCATGTTAACATGAACAAATAAAGATTAGAACTTTTAATTCCGTGAGTGCTGCCACCTTTTTGGATTTATACATATATATATAAATAAATACAAGTGCACACACACTGACACACATACACAGACACACACATATATATATATATATATATATATATATACATACACGCGTACACACACACACACAAACATACTCAGATACACACACACATACATTCACAGACACACACACACACTTACAGACACACACACATACATTCACTGATACACATACACACACACACTTACAGACACACACTTACAGACACACACATACACTTACAGACACACACACATACATTCACAGACACACATACACACACACACTTACAGACACACACACACTTACAGATACACACACATACATTCACAGACACACACACACACTTACAGACACACACACATACATTCACTGATACACATACACACACACACTTACAGACACACACTTACAGACACACACATACACTTACAGACACACACACATACATTCACAGACACACACACACACACACACATACATTCACAAACACACATACACACTTACAGACACACACACAGACACTCACAAATTATAATTTTTTTTATAAAAAAAATGTACACCCAGCCTCCCTACCTGGAGAGCTGGCGTGGCCTTGTCCCTGGGCTCCAGTGGGTCGGGAGCCTATCTCCATATCACAAGCGGTGAGGGAGCTGTGTCCTCTCTGCTCCCTCGCACCGCGCGGGCTGTCTGCTGTAGCTAGGAGCCGGAATATGACGTCATATTCCGGCTCTCGGCACTAGCAGACGGCGCGTGGCGAGAGGAAGCAGAGAGCACACAGCTCCCTTGCCGCTTGTGATATGGAGATAGGCGCCCGACCGAGGGCGGGGGGTGGTGGGGAAGGATGAGGGCATTTGGGGGCGGCAGAGTGCTATTTCCAACTGGATGGCTGCTCACTTCCTTAAACTCAACCTGTCCAAAACAGAACTTCTAGTTTTTCCTCCCTCAAGTGTCACCACTCCTGTGTCTGTCTCCCTCCAAGTCAACGGCGCTACTATCACCTCTACCTCGCAGGCTCACTGCCTAGGGGTTCTTTTTGATTCTGACCTCTCTTTTACTCCTCATGTCCAATCGATAGCCAAATCCTGTCGCTTCCAACTCAAGAACAGCTCCTTGTCAGTTTCAGCCAATCCTATGGGGGAGCATTGTGATTGGATCAGGCTACCACTTCTGATGATGTCAGCAGACAGCTGTTTTTCTGAGGCAAACAGCATGCAGATCTACAGCTTCAGGCTTGAATACAGTAAGATTTTGCTATATTTATGGAGGCATGAGGGGCCCGGGGGGGCTAGATGGTGGTTTTAACACTATAGGGTCAGGAATAAATAATTGTGTTCCTGACCCTATAGTGATCCATCAATTCAGACTCGTCCCTACCCCAAGGCATATATTTCCTTATTTAATTCACTTTTTAAGACGGTCGATAGGTGTAGGCTTTGTGCCCAGCTTTTGCTGGTATTCAAATAATTTTGATAGCAGCTACAGTGTACCGTTAGATTGGTAGGACAGGGACTGTGTGCATTGCATACCTACCAAAACCTCAAATGCACAAAGAGAGACACTTTAATTTTAGGGGTGTTAGGGGTGGTGTGGCCAGGAGTAGGGCTGCTCTGAGATATTTTACGTGACTTACTGATAACTATTTATGTAACTAAAATTTAATTTAGAACAAGAACAATGTATCGTATTGACACAGACTGATTTCTAAACACATTTATTGTAGTTTAAAGACACATTACTGGGAGTATTATTGCTGTGGAGCTCTGTTATACACTCAGACACATTACTGGGAGTATTATTGCTGTGGAGCTCTGTTATACACTCAGACACATTACTGGGAGTATTATTGCTGTGGAGCTCTGTTATACACTCAGACACATTACTGGGAGTATTATCGCTGTGGGGCTCTGTTATACACTCAGACACATTACTGGGAGTATTATTGCTGTGGAGCTCTGTTATACACTCAGACACATTACTGGGAGTATTATTACTGTGGAGCTCTGTTATACACTCAGACACATTACTGGGAGTATTATTGCTGTGGACTTCTGTTATACACTCAGACACATTACTGGGAGTATTATTACTGTGGAGCTCTGTAATACACTCAGACACATTACTGGGAGTATTATTGCTGTGGTGCTTTGTTATACACTCAGACACATTACTGGGAGTATTATTGCTGGGGAGCTCTGTTATACACTCAGACACATTACTGGGAGTATTATTGCTGGGGAGGTCTGTTATACACTCAGACACATTACTGGGAGTATTATTGCTGGGGAGCTCTGTTATACACTCAGACACATTACTGGGAGTATTATTGCTGTGGAGCTCTGTTATACACTCAGACACATTACTGGGAGTATTATTGCTGTGGAGCTCTGTTATACACTCAGACACATTACTGGGAGTATTATTGCTGTGGAGCTCTGTTATACACTCAGACACATTACTGGGAGTATTATTGCTGTGGAGCTCTGTTATACACTCAGACACATTACTGGGAGTATTATTGCTGTGGAGCTCTGTTATACACTCAGACACATTACTGGGAGTATTATTGCTGTGGAGCACTGTTATACACTCAGACACATTACTGAGAGTATTATTGCTGCGGAGCTCTGTTATACACTCAGACACATTACTGGGAGTATTATTGCTGTGGAGCTCTGTTACACACTCAGACACATGACTGGGAGTATTGTTGCTGTGGAGCTCTGTTAGACACTCAGACACACCAACAATATAGAGCTCTTAGAAAAGAGAAACATTGGGATAGAAAAGAGGAACAGAGGGATTTGGGCCCAAAATAGGGACTGTCCCTCCTAAATAGGGACACGTGGGAGGTATACTATTGTGGAGATTATTATGGCTATGTAAAAATATTGTTTAAAAATCAGTTATTTGCAATATTTCATTCTTTCACTGGTTCTTGTTTATATACACGTTTGTCAGGTAAACTGCAATGAGATTTCTTTTCAAGGGGAACATGTACAATTTAAAGTTAAACCATTTATTTCTAAAATATATAACAGAATGTAAACAGAAGCAGTTATTGCCACTTATTGCGGATGGAAGTAGATCATTGAGATATTTTTAGAGATTTTAAACAGACAGTGTTTGTTTCCATGAAACATATTTTGTATTTACAGAGCTCTGCAGGAAAAGACATTTTAACTGGCGATTATTTAATAATAAAGCATTTTTAAAGGCACTCTAAGCACCATAACCACTACAGCTGTAGACAGCATCTCTTGCTTTTGTCAGACTGCTTTGAAGTGGTTAGAGAAAATAGGGGCTCTTTATAGCACTCATAAACAACTGGCGATTAAGTTGCATGAATAATTCAGAAAATACACTTGGAAATGTCAAAGTATAGTGTCTGCATTATCAGTGTGGCTATGAGGGATCTGTCTTTGGCAAAAACTAGCCAGGGTTATGCAACAAGACATATCGGCTTTACTCTCAACCCAAGAGCTCCAATGCTTTAATTTGGCGTACAATGAAGTAAGGATCTAGCCATAGTTTGACATCCATGGCATGGGACATTCCTGTCTGCATCATATCTTCTTTGACATCTTAGCAACAAAAATGTGTTATGTTCCTTAAAGGACCACTATAGTGCCAGGAAAACAAACTCGTTTTCCTGGCACGATAGGGTCATTAGGTCCCACCCACCCTCAGGGCTCCCCTCCCGCTGGGCTGAATGTGTTAAAACCCCTTTAGCCCACGAGAAGACAAGACACATAGACATTGTGTACACACAAACCAAACAGGGACCAACAAAGGGGGGCAAAGACGAAATAGGTATACCGACAATCCTCAAGGGAACAGAAGGGATAAGACGACGTGAACACAAAACATATCCCTAAGACATTCACAGGGTCCCATGAGTCCTCACGATATCGAGGGCCGGGGAGCCCGCTACGAACAAAAGGGTATATGACCAACATGACCTGACTGCCCTACCAAGAGGCGGACCTGTGGGTCCCAAGACCTTGGCTGTTACACAACCTTACCTGATCCACGCTTTCACAATAGAGGTAATAACACACACATATCTTTAAAACGTAGAGATGAAAGGGACCTGTGAGTCCGACGACAATGTGGGCCTGTGAGCCCGAATGAATGTGATATTAACTCAAACTTTCAAAATGTTACATGTTAAATGCATTTGGAGACTTGCAAGTCTCACTGTTAATTAAAATGGAAAAACAAATAAAAGATTATATTCACAAAAAAAAAACCACTTTAGCCACTTACCTTTCTCGGCGCTGGTGACCCCTCCTCCCCCTGTTGACTTCAGCTCCGAATGCGCATGTGCGGCAAGAGCCGCGCGCGCATTCAAACCGCCCATAGGAAAGCATCACTCAATACTTTCCTATGGACGTCCAGCGTCTTCTCACTGTGATTTTCACAGTGAGAATCGCAGAAGCGCCTCTAGTGGCTGGATTAACCCTCAGTGAAACATAGCAGTTTATATGAAACTGCTATGTTTACAGCTGCAGGGTTAAAACTAGAGGGACCTGGCACCCAGATTACTTCATTGAGCTGAAGTGGTCTGGGTGCCTATAGTGGTCCTTTATGCCCTCACTTACCATTTCTATCTATTAGCAGTGTTAGACTATTTTGCTTCAAAATGACTGTTGTGCACAAGGTGATGATTACAGAAGAAAAGCTGAGGATTTGACACCTAGACACGCTCTTTGTGTCTACAAAGATCTACTTATACGATAAGCTCAGCTGGACTTCCTTGTTTGATAAAAGTTCACTTCAGAATCAGCAAATTCCGGAACTTCGAATAGGGCATCGTTTCAAATTTGTTAATTTCCCCTCAAATCAACATGGATAGATAGATGCATAAACAAGGTATCCCAACCGTTCCGATTACGTAAACCTGGAGTATTTCTCAGAGATTATTTTTCTAGATTGTGCTAGAGTTTTTTTGGACTAGTATCTACTATTTCCTCCTTAGCGTTATTGATTCTGGATCTCTACCCAGATCACTGATTTTGGTATATTTTCTCCCAAAACAGGTTCAATGTTTCTATCCCCATATTGTTTAGGATTCCTGCTCATTCATCTGTCAATCAATGGTGTATTTTAGGGATTGGGAACCCTCAACAGCATTTGGGACATTCATAAGATGGTGGGACTGGACAATCCAGTAGGTTGACAGATCAACAGCTAATTTGTGGGCTCCTGTACAAAACACATAATTCAGAGATATAGTTACTTAAACTATCCCATTTTGGCAGTACTTTCTGTGATGCCTGGCCTAAACTTGCTGGCACCCTTCAGTTTTTTTTTAGGTTTTAAAGGCCCCATGTGTGAGTTTTATTTATGATTAGGAAGTAAGACTGGGGTATTTGTGGAGGGGGGTGTCTGTTTCCATTGTCTGAAAGGGCAAGGAACAGTTCAATTTTTTCTCAGTATCATTTGAAGTCTAATTCACACAGTTACGCCCCCCTCCGCTAAAAGATGTCCATGTCTTCAATTACAGCTAATTTACTATGGATATAACATTAATCTATTGGGAATATGGTCTTAAACTGATTGATGTGAAGACATTTAGTTGACAGAGCCACTTTAACGACCTGCCATTTCCATTCTGCATTTCACGAGCGCAATGTTACATTGTATTAATATGCCTCTGTTATAATTTATGTAAGATAACTGGTATTTGAGCCTGTAGTGCTATCATTCTGTCCATAAAACATGATAATGAACAGTGATTTGGATTTTCTAATTGTCCCTTCACTAATATATCCAAATATTTAATACGTTAGCATATTTACCATAAAGAAACATAACTGATGACTCAGCGGTGCCTCATTGCCCCATACTACCATATTACTGCTACCCGAAGGCAAGTTACCATTACACTGTATTGGCCTTTCACCCTTATAATACTTTTATCTTTTACTTCAGTATTTATTTTAACCAGTAGCATTGCTTTGGGGCAGGGAAGGGCTGGCTATATTTGAACTGGTGGCCACCATCAAACAAATAGCCCAATACGAGACTAAACCAGCAGACTCCACTCCCGTTGTTTATTTTACATTAAATGTTTTATGCTAATACTGCAATGACTAGAACATTATTATTATATAATATTATAATAATAATAATAATATTAACAAAACACTGTTGCCCACAATTTAGTTTGGAATTGTGTTATGAGGCAGCTACCATCCATTCTCTCTATACTAGTAGCCTGGGAGGGCAATTGTCCCCCTGCCCCTTTGCCAGTTTAGGATTACCAACATTATTAATTTCTTTTTATTCCCAGGATTTGTATTATTATATCTACTTTCTCTATAATTACCTATGATGCTGGTTTTTTTTTGAGGACTGATTTCTGATTCTGATTTTCACACCACCGTATTTCTTTCATTCCTGGATTCGAGTACCTCCGTCCTGGCTCCCTATCATATATGTAAATATATATATAAAAGATGACACAGAGTTATGGATAAACAGATAATCAGAGGTACTAGCTGGGCCAAGGTTAAAGAAATTAGTAATAATGTATACACTAGCCAGGTCAAGGTAACAGAGGTACTCAGAATCCATAAACAAGACAAGGTGTAATAAGAAACACATATAAGAGAATGAACACACTAATTGGGTACCAGAACAGAAACCCAGATCGGGCAATGGACTTGGTGCAAAAACAACTTATATATCTAGAGGGATTTGATTGGTTCATGTCACTCCTATGACCCCAGAAAGTGCAGGAAGGAGGTTGCTGGAGTGACATTGCGGCCCAGAAGTGACACGACACGTTCTCTCATGCCAGACCACTCTTATTCAGATGCCATTTTGGTGGAAAAATTTAAGTCGTAAGACCAAACAACGTCTCTCGATGTCAAAGCATACCATTCAATAGACACCATTTGAATAGTCAGAAAGATGTCCTTTAAAATGCAGATATCTATTCTCTCTACAATATCTGCCTTTTCTCTCTCTCGGTAAGGAGCGAATACGGCTGCATTTACTCCTCAAGAACATACTGACCATTTTTGTTTAGAGTCACTCTCAACTGTGGTCTGAGCCTCTGTTCCCTAGTGAAGTCACCTCCAGTGAACAATGTCAATCATTCTCTTCTCTATCAAACATCCCTTCAGTTTAGAACCTATGCTAAGAATAGGAATTCTCCTTAAAATTCAAGAAGAAGTCAACCATCATTAAGAACGGTCACCTCTCCAACTGCTGCTTCACCTTCCCTTCTCTACTCAAGGGTATCTAGCTTTTCATTCTCTTCTTGACCTGTGGCACCTCGAGAGTTATCTGCCCTTTAAAAAATGTCTACTGACTACCCTTAGCTCCCTGGGGAAGTACCACCTAGCCTGTTGCTAAGGAACCATGCCTTGACAAACACTCATGTACAGCCTTTTGTTAGGTCTAACTCCATTTCCCATAAACATTAACCAAAAAAGACTTAGGAGGGAGACTTATGATGACCTATGTTGTATATACATAGGATGGGTTCCAAACCCACTGTCTGCTTTTGTTTTAAGTTATTAAATCTATCAAACGTTCTGGCTTTTCTCTGCTGCCCATTTCGAAAGAAAATTGGAAAACACGGTGCTGTATCCTATCTTTGTTATTACCAAAATAGAAATATTTGTGTATGAAAATAATCTAAGACATGTTTTACTCTGGGAACCAGTTACTTGCAGTGGTTGAAGAATTTAAATCCAGAGCAGGATTTAAAGAATATATTTTAACACTCAAGGCCAACGAGAGACCAGATCCAGGTCTTTATTGAACGATACATTATTATTATACAGGTTATTTCCTATAATTTTCTGCTGATCAATGAATAGAAATCAGGCAGTCAGTCAGTGGCTGAACTGGCCCCCGTGCTAAACTGCGGTTCCATATAACACATTTGACTCTAAGAAGACAGCAGAATGCAAGCCTTTCCAGTACATATGGCTGATCTCAGCATGAGTGCTTAGATCACCCAAAGTGATGTCTTATTCAATAGCCTCGTAAATGAACAAATAGGTACTTTAATATTCAAGGCAAGAAGGAGGAGGAGTAAAAAGACACGAGAGGACAGAATAGTGAGAGAATCGTTTTAGATAAAATATCCCATAAGTATGGGAGAAAAAAAACACAAAAAAAGAGCCAAGCTGGAGATGGAGGTGGGAGGTGAAAATGTGCAGAGTTAGGTGGGGATGGTGGAAAGAGTGATAGGGCAGACGAGATGGGCTGAATGGTTCTTATATGCCGTCACATTCTATGTTTCTAAGAGGGAAATGAGAACAAGGTAAGGAAATAACAAACAGAAAAACACAAAAGTTAAGTGACAAAAATAAGCTTAAAAATAAAATAAAGAAGAAAACTGGGGAGGAGAGGGGATTCACAAAAGATGAAGGAAAGAGGAATACAATGGATAAAAAGTATAAAAGAAGAAGCAAAAGGTTCAATGGGGGCCTGAATTGTACTACATGTGAAAACAAAATAGCCCTAAATAATTAGGGTCTGGAAGATCTGGTGGCACTGATAAAGGGACAATAATAGAATTAATATAATGTAATTACATAGATTATTCACATTGATAAGATGTAAACATATGCAAAACTTTGTTCCATCCATAAGCAAATCAACATGTCCTAATTAAAATCCTTTTAATCCACAGCCAAACAAATCGATCCATCTGAGAAATAAATGGGCCAATCGATTGACTTGGTTGTTGATTAAAAGTGTTTTGATTGGATGAATCGATTCATTTATGGATGAAATACATGCACATGTCTAATAAGATGTGTAAAAGTCGTAGGCAATAACCATTTTACTGTAGATAATGCACTGGATACTGTTTAGGAAAGTTATATGCGCTTAAAAATTGAAAAGTTATAAATAGCAATAACAAGAATACGTAAGCCTAGAACTTGGAATAATTTTGAATTGGGTTTAAATAAAAAGACGGCTAATGGAGAGAAAGAAGATGGGGTGGACAATAGCGACAAACAGGTTTGGATGCAGAGTACCAGTTTATACTGATAATAAAGTGTGAAGTGAGCACAGGCAAGGATATTCATTGGAAATCAGGACAGATTTACTGACTGTCTTCACGGAGAGGAAAAGTGTGAATCTGCTAAGAGCTCTGGCCTTTTAAACTGCAACTGTTTTTTTTGACAAAAGGAAAAGGTAAATTAACTTGTCGAGGTTAAAACAAAACAACTTTCCTTTAAAGGGAAATAATCCTCGCTTAAAATATTAAAAATCACCTATTAGTTGCGCTCATTTTTGATACTCTTCAAATCTATATTAAAATTTTATCAATAGACATCATGATCCAGTTCAATCCTGGCACAGCCAAGGCATAAAATGCAAATGAGGTGGAAAAGTAGAAACATTGTTTCATGTATTGTCTTCTCTGTATACTTTCTGTATACTGACTGCCAAGTGCAAAACACAGAACTTATAACAATGACTGACAGGGAGCTAAGATGGCTGCGCCCAGTGGATGTCTACATCTAATTTTAAATTTCACACCTTACAAGAAGATGTTTAGAAAATCCTGGGAAGTGACAATTCCTATTTATCTCAAGTGATTTGCCTGCCGGGAATTAATTATTGGGTAATGAGGGTCATCAAAGTTGATGACCTCTCATCCAGAGTATGAATTGTCTAGTTATCCTCTTGCAGTTTGATTGTTGCTCTTGATACGCCCAACTCTAACAGACTCTTACATTATTAAGATCGTTATAAATGACATAACTATACAATGCCCTAATGGTCCCTAATTCCTCACAGTCCTTTGATCCTCTGAAAATCAGAGATAGTGCATGAAACAGCACCATTAAAGTTATTCATGAAAAAGGGAATTGTGGGATATTGACAGAAGAAAATTGCAAGTTTTAGGCCAAAATAAAAAACTGGAAAAATACTACAAAAAAAGAAAAAATTACAAAAAACAATAAATTCTCATGTCTCAAGTTCACAATTTCTAGTGTGTTAGATAACCCAAAATATGAAGCACCCCCAAGGAACATGTAAATAGTTAATTTGAGTTTGTTTAGTGCGGTCGCATGGCTCCTCTATCTCACTAAATCTACTTAAAAGAAACCAGATATAGAGAGACACAGATTCCCATCAAATATAAGTAATCTTATTAAACACATACTACAAAGCAGACGCTCAGGATGTTGCAATAATCAGTGAAACATAACAACTGCTACGCCAAGCAGATTATTACAATGAAATGTAACGGCGGAAATAATTCGAGAAAACAGTGATTGGAAACATATTCCGAAACAAACAGCACTTGTAGTTATTGTTATGATGTCATTAATGGTGTTTGGGTAGGATCCATTTAAATCTCAGTTCTTTTATTATTAACTTCGTACCCTGGCATATCTCCCAAAATTTCAAAGGCCAAAAAGGGAAATTTTAACTTTAGAGCAGGGCTGGGCAAAAGTTAGATCTACAGATGTTAAAACTACAACTGCCATGATGTTTTGCTGGCTTTTAGAATGTCAAAGCGTTCTGGAAGCTGCATTTATGAAGTTCATCTCCCATCTGATTCCCCTGTTTTAGGGGTTGAGGCTAGGGGTTATTCTGCAACTATTACTATTTGACGTCACAACTTTCTTGACGCTGCTTAAATTATTTTAAAAAATAATTTAGAGTGGAACTAAATAAATGTAAAAACAAAATTATTTTAAATGCATTTATTGTAGTTTAACCCCTTAAGGACACATGACATGTGTGACATGTCATGATTCCCTTTTATTCCAGAAGTTTGGTCCTTAAGGTGTTAAAGACACATTGCTGCTAGTTTCACTGCTGTAGCTCAAAAACCAAAAATATGGACTACCAAGAAAAGAGAGACCTTGGTGCTAAAAAAGGAACTGTGAAATCTGTGCAGCAAAGAAGGACTTAAATTGGGACACCTGGCAGGTATGTAACCTTACCGACCACCAGGGCTGCCATCAGAAATGTTCACACATCTCAAGTTATGGGCACCTGGGGCCACACCCGAGTCAGTCCACAGTGCCACATCCTAGTCCGCCCACAGGGCCACACCTGAGTCAACCCGCAAGGATGAAGTGTGTGTGTGTGTATAGTGGATGTAGAATGTGTAAAGTGGACAATGTTTGTGTGTCATGGATTCAGTGTGTATAGTGTAGTGGATTCAGATTGTGCGTTTATGTAATGTATGTAGTGTTTGTGTGTATTAAACGCAGAGTGTGTATTTGTATAGTGAATGTAGAGTGTGTGTTTGTGTAGTTGATGTAGTGTGTGTATAGTGACTGCAGAGTGTGTGTTTGTGTAAGCATGTAGTGTGTGTGCAGTGACTGCATAGCGTGTGTTTGTGTAGGGATGTAGTGTGGTTATTGAAAGCAGAGTGTGTGTTTGTGTAAGGATGTAGTGTGGTATGGTGAATGCAGAGTGTGTGTTTGCGTAAGAATGTAGTGTGCATAGTGAATGCAGAGTGTGTGTTTGTGTAAGAATATAGTGTGTGTAAGGAATGTGGAGTGTGTGTTTGTGTAAGGATATAGTGTGTGTAGTGAATGCAGAGTGTGTGTTTGTGTAAAGATGAAGTGTGTGTATGGTGACTGCAGTGTGTGTTTGTGTAGTGGATGTAGTGTGTATAGAGAATGCAGAATGTATATTTGTGTAAGGATGTAGTATGTGTATAGAAACTGCAGAGTGTGTGTTGTGTAATGATGTAGTATTATAGTGAATGCAGAGTGTGTGTTTGTGTAAGAATGTAGTGTGTAGTTAATGCAGAGTGTGTGTTTGTGTAAGGATGTAGTGTGTGTACATTGATAGGAGAGTGTGTGTTTGTGTAAGAATGTAGTGAGTGCAGTGTGTGTAAATGTTAGCTTATAGTGTGTGTAAATGTTAGTGTATAGTGTGTGTGAATGTTGTGGGGCTGCATACTCTGTGGGGAAAAAGCATTTGGTTTATTTTTTTTGTTCATTAATTGGTAGTAAATTGTATTTGATTCTCCCCTCCCCGCATTTTAACTGTGTCCAGGGAGGGGGGAGATCACATTCCATGGTGGTCCGGTGGCATGGTGCAGGGGGCCCAGCACACTCGGTCTTCACTTTCCAGATGCTCTGCTCTGTCTAACACTCCCTGAGCAGTCCGAGCCCCCCAGGACTGCCGGGCCAATGATACCCATCATGGTTGTCATGCCCTGATGACGGCCCTCCGACCACTGCTTAAAGGAACATGGCAAGAACCATAACAACTACAGCATGCTGTAGTGGTTATTGTCATAGACGCTCCTTGGCACCAAGGAATCCAGAAACACAAATGACTTACCTGTACACATTTATAGTAAAGTGTGTTTCTTAGCAAGCACCAGTTCAGAAAACAAGCAATTACACTGAAAGATATAGTACATAGCAACCCAAAATACATAAACTCTTGGAATGGAGACCATTCGACAGGCTAACTTGATGGGACGATGCTAGTTTACTCATATCCCTCTAGCTGATAAACATAGCTTAAAAGAAAAAGTCAACAATATATTGAGAAGAAAAGATAATCCAAAAAGATCCATTAAAAAGGGGAGAGACAAGGTAAGGAGTGAAAGTTTTCCTCTTACTCTTTTACACCCTTTTCCCCCCCAATACATCTACTGGTGAACTACCTTCAGAACTTGCACCTACCAGAGAAATTGACCTCTATAAAGTGTATAATAATTGGAATCAATCAATGTTCGAGGACTCAACTGGAAATAACTAGTGATGTCCCGAACGGTTTGCCGAACGGTTCGCGAATGGTTTGCCGCGGACTCATCATTGAGTAAACTTTGACCCTGTACCTCACAGTCAGCAGACACATTCCAGCCAATCAGCAGCAGACCCTCCCTCCCAGACCCTCCCAGACCCTCCCACCTCCTGGACAGCATCAATTTTGCAGTGCTGCATTCTTAGTGAGCTGTCCAGGAGGTGGGAGGATCTGGGAGGGAGGGTCTGCTGCTGATTGGCTGGAATGTGTCTGCAAACTGTGAGGTACAGGTTCAAAGTTTACTCAATGATGAGTCCGTGGCGAACCGTTTGTGGCGAACCGTTCGCGAACCGTTCGGGACATCACTAGAAATAACCCGTCAAACTGGCCAAGGCAGAGATGGTGTGTAGAAATTTATGGAACCAGAACCCATTTTACTAAATTGGAACCCTGGCTATACACCAGATTTAAGCACCAAACCATGACCTCAAAAATGTATTTGTGTCTTAATGGATGCAAATCTGTAGAGCAATGTTCAAACATCTTCTGGAAAGCTTTTACGCAATGCTGGGTATGTTATAGCAGCAAAGTAGATAGGAGAAGGTCCATAATAAAACCCATATTTTGGAATGAGATGTTCAATGAACAGGTGTCCATATATCATTGGCTTGGTAAAATACCTCTGTAGAGTATGACTACAAATGTAATTTGCGTACAGTGTATGGCTATACTGCCATCTAGTGTTTTGCAGTAGTATAAAATTTCCTGAAACTTTTTCTGGCAAGGTGACTTTAATATTAGATTGAAAGAATTATTTGGACGCCCTAAACACCTTATCCACCACTGTTCCCACTAGAAATACAAACAGCCCGTGCACATGCTAAGGTTAACCCATAACTCACAACCTATCAAAGTCTTCCAAGGTTGGACAGATAATTAGCATTCACTTCTGTATTATATAAGACATGAAAGGGAGGTTGGGCTATAGGTGTAGGGAGAAGCCTTACTTATGCAAAACTACCTGAAAACCGTTTGATACAAACCAGCTTCCTAAAAGTCTCATAACTACTTGCGCTTCTTCTTGGTCAAAAGGAACAAACTCCACACCCTCTAGGTCTTAAACACGATTATGTGAAATGGTGATTACAGACTGTCCTTACTTAACGACTGGGTTCTGTTCTTACGACTCAGTCATAAAACAAATTGGTCGGTAAGTGAGCATGCGCTAGAGAGCAGGTCTATGTTTGGGGGAATTCCCCATGCTGGGGCATCTTTTAAAATAATTAACAGGTGAGGGCATAGTGTTCTCCCCCAGCCCCGACCCGTGCCCCGTGAGTGGGGGCTATTCAATGGAACGGGGACCTAGGGTCCCCCCTGACACCCACCCATGATCAGCGGGTGGGTGTCAAAAGTAACAAAAGGGGGGGTCCTATTGTCTCCATCCCTCGGCCCCCACCAATGAGCGGCGGGTGGGGGCCCTAAGTAACAAAAAGGGGGGAGACCTATTGTCTCCCCCCCAGCCCACCCATGAGTGGTGGGTGGGGGCACTAAGTAACATAAGGGGGGGACATATTGTTTCCCACCCATGAGCGGCGGGTGGGGGCCAAAAGTAACAAAAAGGGGGGGTGACCTATTGTTCCCCCACCAACCCCCACCCATTGGCGATAGGTGAGGTCTAAATGTAGAAAATACCCCCCTCCTCACACAAATGACTAGGGGTCTTCAAGCTCCTAGTCACCCCCTCCCCAATAAATTTAAACCCTACCTACCGTCTCTGCCAATGCTGTCCACGCCGCCTAAGGCAGGCCTTCACGGGGCAAGCAGTCATGTGGCGGTCACGGGGGTGACAGTGTGCTGGTGCGGTTGGTTTTGCGGGGGGCAGTCATGTGTGGTCGGTATAGAGAACCTCCTCTTGGTGTAGCTGGGAGCATGTGGTGGACACCGCAATTTTGGGTCTGCAGTTCGTGGTTTTAGTTAGTGTCTCGGCAGTGCCTCAAGTCTACCGCATAGATGATGTGCCATCCAGGTGGGGACCAGGATAACCCCCACCGATGCACAGGGGGAGGGAATGGGACAGCGGAGCAGGTTCAGTCTTGAGGCTGCTCTGCATGGAACAAGAGAGTGGCCGCCTCTCCCGTCCAGAGGTTCCACTAGGCCTCAACTGGCTCCTCGAGACAAACAGGCGATAGCCACTTCGTGGACCGTTTCCAGGGCACTCAGTGTGTGGCAGATGTCAGGTAAGTCCCAGAGGATGCTATAGGCGAGGGGTGCCACCAGGAGCTCTATAGAGAGCTCTATAGAGAGCATCAAGCGGCTGCAGCACTGCCCGGGCCGGCGCATCCATGAGCCGCACAGCGCTCCCTCCTGCCATTCCCTCAGTGTTGCGTGGGCGAACTCCGGTCTGGTCACTGAGTGAGCACTTCCTGTCAGGAAACAGAAACTCCTGTACCGTTGACCGTACCAAAGGTTGACCACGCTCCACAGGGTAGGAGAGAGGGGGTGAAGAGAACGGGGGGAGAGACCACTGGGGGGGAGTGAGGAGAGACCACTAAGGGAGGAGGGGTAGAAGAGACCACTAAGGAGGAAGGGGGTGAGCAGAGACCACTGGGGTGGTGAGGAGAGACCACTAAGGAAGCAGGGGTGGAGGAGAACTACTATGGAGGGGCAGGTGTAGAAGAGACAACTAGGGAGGGTGAGAAGAAACCACTAAGGTAGAAGAGACAAGGGGAGAGGAGAGAGCTACTAGAGGAGGATGGGGGAGAGAGACCCATTAATGGAAAGGGGTGGGGAGGAGGGAGAAACCACTCAATGGAAAGGGGAAGAGGGAGACAACTAATGGAAAGGGGGAGGGAGGAGAACACTAGGCAGAGGAGAGCAAAGAGGGAGAAGCGGGAGGTACAAGAGAGGTGGAGAAGGAGTAGAGACCCGGGGGGGGGGCGGGAGAGCAGAGACCACTTATGGGGTGGCGGAGTGGAGAGACCACTAAGGGACAGGGGAGGAGAGAAGAGACCACTAAGGGGCAAGGGAGAGCTCTATGGGGGGATAGGAGAAAGCACTAAGGGGTGGGGGGAGCACCAAGGGACAAGGGGGAGGTTAGGAGAGAGCACTAGGAGACAGGAGGGGAGAGCTCTAATTGACAGGAGGGGAGAGCACTACGGGAAAGGGGGCAGGGAGATCACTAAGGGACAGGGTGATCACTAAGGGACAGGGGAGAGCTCTAAGGGACAGGAGGGGAGAGCAGTAAGGGACAAGAGGGGAGAGAGGCTGAGGAAGGGGGAAAAGAGAAGCACAAAGGGGCTAGTAGGACTCCACCCCTATCCTACTCCACAAACTCTCTCTTTCACACTACACACACACAATGTTTCCCTATACATACACAGAAACACACAATGCATCCCTATACACACAGAAACACACCATGCTTCCCTTACACACAGAGAAACATACAATGCATTCATTACACACAAAGACAAGGCATCCCTTGCACACATACACAGAAACACACAATGCATTCTTACACACACACACACACACAGGACACAATGCATCTCTTACACACATACTTAATGCACCCCTTACAGACACACCGGCCCGGTCTTCTTTTTTCTTAAACCTTTTTTCAGCCCCCAAAAAGCCAAATAAAAAGCCATAATTTCCGTCGAACTTTGAAAAAAAACCAACAAAAAAACGACGCCCCGAAAAAAAGAATCCATCTTCACCCAGCAAGGGCATGTCAGGATTGCAGAATGATCCAGCACGTAGAATTGTGTAACACAGAAGACTGGTAGGTAACGTATACCGGACCTTAGAATGGCCTGACTAACGTACCAAAGAATAGTCAGGAATAGCCGAGGTCAAGGGATACAGAAAGAGACACAGCGATAAGGAAAAGCCAGGAGTCAGGGATGCCAGAAAACAGAGAAGTCAAAAACAATGCCAAAGTCAAATAACCAGAATAACCAAAATCAATAACGCGCTCTCGGACAACCACAAGGGAAACCACGATAGGGCACTGAGTAGGATGAGAACTGGGCCTAAATACCCCTCCTCTGGATCTGATAGGCTGTAACCGGCCTTTGACCCCGAAGGCAGTTAACAGGTTCCCATTTGCATAATTGCTGCTCAGCATTAACCCTTCTGTGGATTTGGTTGCTGCTCGGCACAACTTTTCATGTGTGGACAGTAAATGCCATTAACCACATTTTTATAAGCGGATGAATACGTGACAGGGCACAGCTCAGACTGAGCTCTGCAGGGCAGGGAAAGGCTTATAAAGCCTTCCCACGCCCTGCAATTTGACTAAGAGCTTTCTGATTGGTTGGTTTAGGCCAACCAATAAGAGTGTTCTGATTGGTAACTTGCAAGGCTCAAACTTACCTATCAGAATACTCTTATTGGTTGGCCTAAACCAACCAATCAGAGAGTTCTAAGTCAAATTGCAGAGTGTGGGAAGGCTTTATAAGCTTAGTCTGCACCTTTTTACATTTAGCCCCCCACCCTTTTGTTACTTTTGGCCCCCACCCTACCTTCAAGGGTGGTGGCAGGGGGGAACAATAGGTCCCCCCACCTTATGTTACTTAGTACCCCCACCTGCGGCTCATGGGTGGGGGCTGGGAGGGAGACAATAGGTACCCCCATTCTTTTGTTACTTAGTGCCCCCAACTGCTGCTTATTGGTGGGTGCCGGGGGGGGGAGACAAAAGATCCCCCCCTTTTCTTACTTAGGGCTCCCACCCACAGCTCATGGGTGGGGGCCGGGTGGTCCCCCGTTAAGTTTATTAGCCCCCACTACCGCCCCCCCATTCATTATTTACATAGGTGTGGGGGTCTTTATATTTTACTCAACAGTGAGCAGCCACAGGCTTCTTACTGTTTAGTAGACATGCCCCTACTCACAGTATAGCGAGTAGGGGCAGAAGGGAGATTTTAATCTCCCTTAAATACTAATACTAAGTAACCTTTACTTAGTATTAGTAAATTTGGCTGAAAGACCAATACCGTGGGAATTAGGGAGCTATATTACAGCACAAATAGATCGGCATTTCATTCATTCGAATGAAATGCCGATCCGAACAAAAAGTCCAGAATTGTGTCCTTACTCAAATGGAGAAATTGTTCTCATTCTGTTAGGATGAAATTCTGTAGTTTTTCGCCAGCATTCTGTCTAAATGACAAGACGTTCAGGAATAGTGAAATAAGGCATCGCAAGATCACGGAGGAATGGGTGAGTATTGTGGGAAAGTTTCTCTGACCCCCATTATTTTTATAATTTCATATAATTTACTATAAAAATTTTTTATAAAATATGATGAAATTCTTTTAAAAAACACACTTTATCTACTATAAAAAAATTATAAAATATGATGAAATTATTTTAAAAAAACACAATTTTTCTAACTTTGACCCTTAAAATCTGTTACGCATCTACAACCGCCAAAAAACACCCATGCTAAATAGTTTCTAAATTTTGTCCTAAGTTTAGAAATACCCAATGTTAACATGTTCTTAGCTTTGTTTTGCAAGTTATAGGACAATAAGTACAAGTAGCACTTTGCTATTTCCAAACCATTTTTTTTCGAAATGAACTCAAGTTATATTGTAACACTGATATCTGTCAGGAATCCCTGAATAACCCTTCAAATGTATGTATTTTTTTTTAAATAAAACAGCCTAAGGTATTATACTTGGGGTATTTTGACTCTTTTCATGCAACCATTTTACCACCAATCTATACCAAATTTAAAAACATAAAAAAGAATTAGCGATTCTTTTGACACATATAGCATTTTCAGAATACCTGCACTGAGAACTTTAAGGGTTACTGTCAAAGAACATCCCAATATGTGTTCAGTAACAGCTCCTGAGTACAGTAATACCACCCAGGTGTGTCGGGTTCTCTGGGGGCTAAAAGACCTTATTTGGAGGGTGCGCATTTCAGTTTTCCAACTTGGGATTTTCACAGTAAGTAATCATGCACCCATGTCCTATTTGGGACATTTTTAAAGCCAGCCAATGTAATTTACCCCAATCAAACCATATATTTTTGAAAAGTAGACACCCAAGGGTATTTCAAACTGTGGTATTTTAACACTTTCCATGCACTAATTTTACCACCAGTCTTTGTCAAACTTTTGGGTAGTCATTTTTTTGTGTTTTTTTCTCTCTCACATTTGTAGACAACCCACGGTATTAAAAATGGGGTATGTCCAGTCTTTTTTAGTAGCCACTTGGCCAAAATTTGCATTTATATATATATTTTTAATTTTTTACACATAAACTGCCATTTCACCGTTGATATTATCAGTATAATACATTTTACTGCTCTAAAACACTAATATTTGAGTAGAATAATGTCTCAAGAGTACAACATTACCCCTCAAGAACAGGATTTATGGTGATTTGGAAAGTTAAAGGGTCAAACACAAGATTTGCCAATTTCTGTTTTAGTAAATTACTATTTGCTAGATTGCTAGATGTTGCCTTTGAGACGGTATGGCATCCCAGAAATGAAAATTAACCCCAACCATGACATACCATTTGAAAAAGTAGACAACCCTGGGTATTCAAAATGGGGTATGTCCAGTCTTTTGTAGTAGCCACTTAGCCACAAACGCTTGCCAAAGTTATCATTCATATTTGTTTTTTGCATTTATTTATTTTTTACACAAAAACTGCACTTTTACTGGTGATTTCATCGTCGTGATAAGTTTTACTGTTTTAAACACTCATATTTGTGTGCAGCGAAGTCTCCTGAGTATAACAATACCCCCATGTAAAGGTTTTATAGTGGGTGCTACCCACCTGCAGGGTAACTCTAATCTTGCGCCCCACAGGCTGCGTTGTCAGGCAGGTTCCTCAAATTATAATTAATAAAAATCAAATAATTATGTAGTTAATAGTTAAATATATATGTAGAATGTGTGTGTGTGTATATATATATATATATATATATATAAATTAATAAAATGTTTAAAAAAAAAAAATGTATTTTATATATATATTTATATATATAGTGTAGATTGGATTAGCCGTATTAGTCCTGTAGACAAGATGCCAGAATACCAGAGTATTGCAGTATGCAATAATACCTTTTTTATTGGACTAACATAATATTTCAAAGACAAGACAATTTTTCGAGAGTTTCCCAGGTACGTTCAAGGTCGACCGTTTTTTGTCGGAGGTACCTGGTATGTCCGAGGTCTGGAAGGGGTTAAAGAAAATTAGAGCAGATAGAAGGCAAAGAAGTACAGATCCTGAGAGGGAGAGAAGAGGAAGCGATTGAGGAAAGGTAGGTTCGGCATGACAGTTCCGCTTTAACCGAAACGCTTGAATCCTTCCAGATTTATGAAAACACTTGGGTCTAGAACCCTAGTTCGGATACTTATGTGCAATAGTAATTGAGAACGGATTCATCTATATCATGCTTGCTGAACAGCTTAAAATTAAAAAAAAAAATTATAAAAAAAACAAAACAGGCTGCTTAGTATGCATTGTGGAAACACTGCTGAATAAATCCCAGATATTAACATACGAGCTTTGTGAAAAAAACATAAAATTGGAACCAAAATTTACTCTGAAAATATTTGTACAACAACAGAAGCAGCGTTAAAAAAAAATTACCTGGGGGGGTCTTGAGATAAATAAAGCCTTTGGCTCCAGATGGATGGGAGCTGAGGGGGGTTGGGAATAGATTTGGAGAGAGAGAGATATTATTCAGAATCTTGTGCCAAATCTTTTCTCTCTGAGGAAGAGCGAACAGCAGATGTTATATTGTTATTCAAAGAGTTGGATTTAGAGGCGATGCGGTTACAGATCTGACAGCATCAGTGGAATACAGAGAATTCATTTCATTCCGAGGTGGCTGTAGAAACCTTTCCCGGTGTCATAATTAAATGCCTGGAAATCACCTTACGTGTGACAGCATTAATGGCCCACAAGCATATATCATAATTGGTTGTTGCATTAGTAGGTCCTAAACTCTTACTTAGTTGGACCGGGTTATTTGTTGTGCAAGGAAGTTGGTCTAGTTGTGTTTTAACAAATTGTCATGTTACCTGTCCTGGTACGGGAAGTCCAATCAGTGTCTCCTAATCTGCTGTGTCATCTGCAATAAGGTGTGCCTTTCTTGGTCCAATTATTTAATGTAATCAGAAGTCCCGGCCACCTGGTACCATTTTACAAGTTTTCTGTTCAGCATCACACTTAATGATACCATACACACCATGTTTTTCAGAATTGGATTACTTATACAATTTGATAAGCACATAACCCCCCAATGTTGCTGCAGGTAGTAAATCAGGTGATAACTTAGTCAGGAAACCTGAGGCATATAAAGTCTATATTGTAACATGGTTAGCGTGATTATGTGGGCACCTTACTTCTGAGTCCTGTTATAAAATGGACTATTATTTATTTGTAGCTATTTAGAATTGGGTACCAAATATACACAGAAACACAGAAAAAAAAGGCAATTGGGGGCACACCCGGAACAGGCATTTCTTAAAAGTGGTGCTGATCAAACTTTTCACAAAATACAGATTAAGGAACAGCACATACACACAAAAAATACAGCTTTACATTTTTCAAGGCTACTTAAAATCACCTATTTTAGCAAACAAACATGGGGATTCAGCTCCACCATATGGTCATATCGTGTTAAGTCCACCACTACGGCACAGTACTCCAATATCGGTGGGTCCTACACTAATTTTAACATGGGAGATAAACATGCCAACTGCAATACTTACTGCTTAAACTGCTTCCAGATAACCTCTGGAAGTTGTTTAAGCAGTAAGTACTGTAGTTAGCAATACTTTGAGTTTTTGTGCGTTTGTGTGCGCTGGTCCTTAATCTGTATTTTGTATAAATTGTGGTCTTCACGGCATTGCTACTTCTTAGAAATGATCTGAGTGTGCCTAAATTCTGAAAAAGAAAAACTGGAATTGTTTTGTTTAGAAAAAAAAGGTGCCTCAGAGAGGATATGATAGCACTAGACAAATATATACAGGGTCAGTACAAACCGCTATGTACTAAACTATTCATTAGCAGGAATATACAACAAGACAAGAGGTCACCTATCGAGAGTGGAAGAAAGGCATTTTCGCTTACAGCAAAGGAAATGTTTCTTTACAGTAAGATCAATAAAGATGTGGAATTCTCTGCCTAAAAAGGTTGTGTTATCAGATGCTATGGATAATTACAACAAAAACGTTTACGATATGTTGATATGTAAGTAAACAGGTTGTTGATCTAAGGAGATATCTCATTATAATTATGGAGTCAAGAAGGATCCCTCCCCCCCTTTTTATAACATCATTGAAAATGTTTTTGTTTTTTTTCTACCTTCTTTTGGATCAACAGCATAAAAGAATGGGCTTCAGAGCTGAACTTGATGAACTTTTTCACAATAGACAACTATGTACCTATGTGTGCACTATTCTAATAACCCCTATTATTGTACCACAGCAAGAAATGCTTACAACCAACATACAGATTGATTGTTTAAGCTACAATAGTTTAATGTAAAGTTTCCTGTTTGGTCACTAGGTCAACTTTAAAATTAATGAAATTAAATGGTTAATTTTAGAATTTCATTAGTAATCTTGTCAAGAACACAGGCATTTTCCCTTCAAACAGATTCATTCATCCTAAAAGATAATACATTCTAGAAACCAACAATCCAGTCATTCATCTTTCAATTTCCGCTTATGTTGTATTGTTTGAGCATCTCTGTAATTTCAGAGTCAGCCTTAAGTATATGTTGGCGTTCTGCGTGTCATTCATGAAGACAGTTTAAGTACCGGGTGCATCACAGTAAGTCTCCGTGATAACATATATCAAGTAAAGTGAGATCTCTTAATAGGCACAGCTGAAAGGAAGCTGTGATATGTCAAACTGAAACATACACGAATGGAATGAACTAAGTATAAAATAGTATATATTTTGTAAAATACATTGTGAGATGAATGTGATACATTTACATTGGCTTGTGATTTTCACGTATGTTTTTTCTGTGCGATAATAATTCTCGGATAGATTCGCTAAGTTGAGCAGGACAGTTGCCTACAAAATGCAGTATGTAACCTTAGAACACTCTCGTATTCAATTCAAAGTCTTCTCTGCTCATATAGGAGTTGTCTTCAGTAGATCGCTGTGTATGGGCAGCCCTGCATCCTGCCATCCTGTCACTCATGCCACTTGGCATGACGTGCCCCATTTTATGGTCAAGTGAGTAACCAGATAAAGTTAATATTTTTCATGCTTCGACTGTCTCATAAAATGTTGAAGGGTCCCACGGCAAGCCCAAAGAACACTATTAACTTGTCAAACTCTGATTACTTCATCAGAGAGCACCATGGCACTCCAAATACCATAACCACCACATTGGTTTTGTTTCTTTGAGTTGTCCTTTAACACCCCTGACAGACAATGGATATATCTTTTTAAGTTATTTTTTTTAATACACCCTTGACTAAAACATTTAAAATCCCAAATAATTTTGTGGTAATATTTTTTATGTGATGCTCAATTTCTATCAAATGTACACTGTCAAAGTTATTTACTAAATAGAGAATAGTCAGGGATTCTAAGTAAATTACTATTTTAAGGTCAAAATAGCTGAAAAATGATCCAAATAAGCTATGTTTTTGGTTCAACTATTTTTGTCTAAGATTTGAAATTTATTTTGCAATCACTGAAATCCCGAAAATTCTCGATTTAGTAAATAAACCAGTGTATATTAAAGATTTAGCAAGTTATATTGCAATCCTGTTTGGTCAGAAAATTGATTGAAATGGGCAGAGCTTATATCAGTGAGTGACAGGGATCCAAGATGGAGGCACTCCGTGTCAAGAGAGAAATAAACACAGTATGGATTTCTATATTTAATCTTATACTCAGACCTCCAGACTCGTCATGTCCCATGATTTTGGCCTCAATTTAATATTTTTTGTTAAGCTTTTAAAATAATTTTTTGAAAAAAGAAAAATAGCCAAAAATATTAAATTAAGCCCTTTTTTGGGGTGAAATATGATTTTAAAACAGTCACTCAGAGCATGTTTAAGCACACTTTTGCTGCAGAGCCTTTAATCCCTACATGAGCGGTTTAGCAGTGCTCAGTAATTATTATCTGTTAAATAGAGCAGATAAACAGACTTTGACAAATTCGGGGAAGTGACAGTTCCCCTTTAAGCATTATAAGTTTCCATATATGTTCCTAACCGCATATTTTACAGGCAATGAAATCACCATTTTGTCATACCTCCCAAATATCCCTATTTAGGAGAGTCCCTATTTTGGACCCAAATCCCTCTGTCCCTCTTTTCTATCATACTGTTCCTCTTTTCTAGGAGATCCATATTGTTGGTGTCTGAGTGTATAACAGAGCTCCCAGGGCTCGAGTCCTGCAGGAACGTGTGTGAACGGCATTCCTGCACTTTTTCCACAGCAGGAACGCCGTTCCCGTTACGATCACCCTACAGCATGCCAAGCATTTCCATTGGCATGCTGTAGTCTGGTCTCATGGACAACAAAACATATAGCATGTGCTTGTACAAGAGGAATGGGCGTTGCCATACCCCACGCTGGGGCGTCACGGTGCCGGTTTCGTCAGACTAGGGGAACAGGAAGAGTTGCGTTGCCTATCGGCGCTTCCTATCGCTGAGGCCGTGGAACGCAAGTGGGTGACGTCACTGCATGTTGGCGGGAGGTGCCGGTAAACATGGCGTCTTTTTCACTGATAACAGGATTGAAGGTGTAGGGAGTGACAGGAGCTCGGAGCAGGTGTCAGCTCCCCTGGAGGAGCCTGCGGCCAGTGCGGTGTCGGATGGCGTATGAAGATGGCGCAGCTGAACGTGGAAAACATGAAAACTCTGAATGAGCTGGGCGATGAGCTTACCCTTAACGATATTGACGGTAAGAGAATTGTAATAATACATAGCGATCCGTTATCTGCTCGGTGTGTATATATTAATGTATGTTCAGTATTTATCGTCTTTATCATGTCCGAGTTATTAACTAAATATCAGTTATAGTGCATTGAAAACTAATGGCAAAATATACAATAAATCACCATGTGTGGAGTAATTCTGTCACTAAGCTCTAGTAACAGCCTGCCTTACTGAGCCATTTGCATTTTATTTGCCAAAACTATGCTGTTATGTTCCTATGTTATTACATTGGGGTTCATTAACACAGAATTGTAGGAAATTAGAATTGGAATGGCAGAATAAAGGCAAAAATAGCCAATCTGTGATTGTAGTTTAATTAAAGATAATTTATTTTTTTTTGCCCTAAATTTTTGATTGTATTTTATTAAACTGTGGAGTTTAGTGATTAACCCTCGCACTGCCTGGCAGTGATATTTTGTCACTTGAGCGTGTTGAATAAGATGTCACAATGAGCAAGTACATTAGGAACACCTGATTGAAGTGGTTATAGTGCCTGGAGGTTGTGAGAGCCAGGTCCATCATCCCTGCTAAACTCATTACTGTTTGTTTAGCAGAGTTCAGTCTACAGCAGCGGGATGTTGCCGCCTGGTCCTGAACTTAGAGTTGGCGGTGACAGAGCGTTTCTCCGCCATGAGCCGTACCAGTTAATAGAATTGGGGCAGTGGCGCGTTGCAACTATCATTGTCTCCTACATCTGCTATGACGTGAAGCTTTTTTTGGGGAGGGGAAGGGGAGTGGATCTTGGGTGAGTTCCCACCCTTTTTCCTCGGGACTTGACCCCTGAGAGCTCCACAGCAATAATACTCCCAATAATGTGTCGTTAAACAGTAATAAATGTGTTTAGTAATCAGTCTGTGTAAATAAGATACATTGTTCTTGTTCTAAATTACATTTTAGTCGCATAAATTGTTATTAGTAAGTCACCTAAAATTTCTCAGAACAGCCCTGCCCCTGGCCCCCAGTTACACCCCTAAACTCATTAAAGTGTCCCTCTTTGCCCATTTGGAATGTTGGGAGGTATGTTTTCATAAATGTCCCGAAATTGTCATGTTTTTGTCTATTTTTTTATTTAATGTAGTTTTTTCACTGGTTCTGTTTTATTTTTTTAGATAACATTTATGGCACAAACTGTTATATGATGTAAAAAGTCTTGATTACAGGAATAAACCACAGATTTCCTTAATTGGGCTGCAAAATGCGGTTTTTAGATTAGGATTGACCAGGCGAGATGGTTATTTTTGTTCTTGTCTGCTGTAGAACTGTGTGTTTCTGCACATGAATTTATTTTCTGTGTTTTCCCGATCAGTAATCCCTTATTTTGCATGCAGTGAAATTTGCTAATCCGTGCACTTGTTTATGTTCTGCAGTGAAATAGTATCAAAATCTCCAAGGAAAATATGCAATTTCTGTTCTATGTGCAAATAAAATTTCATGGTCGATTTATATGATTGCCTAGATTACAAAAATAAACCTATAAATATGAGCAAGTCTCCAGTTGCTTTTAAAATTAAACCTTCGATGGACCAGTAGAAGACAAACCTGCATAAAAGGGACTCCAGGCAAAAGTTGGCCTAATATTAATGCATTATAGAGAGTCACCTCTCAATATCTTTCTGGCCTTATGTCTGAATTCGATATCACCCTCTTTGTGCGGCTTTTTACATCTCCCCATGTGTGTCTTTTGATTTCTCTTCGTACCCCAGTCTATGGCTTTTCTTTCTTCTCTCCCCCTTTTTATGTAACTGTCTCTTATTTCTACCCCCACACACACTTGTAGGGCTCCATCCAAAACTCTTCTCTGTATCTCCCTCCTCCAAGGTCCTATCTTGAGGTTTGTAGCCCAGGTGAGAGGCGTGTTGGACAGCCATGGCTGTCAGTTCAACTACCCAGCATGCTGCTCAGCTGTGTAATGTAATAATGGCAGGGTGTCCAACCATTGGTGGTCAGACCTCTTCCTGTTGATTGTCCAGTTGGGGTCAGACCTCTTCCTGTTGATTGTCCAGTTGGGGTGAGACCTCTTCCTGTTGATTGTCCAGTTGGGGTCAGACAACTCCCTGTTGATTGTCCAGTTGGGGTCAGACAACTTCCTGTTGATTTTCCAGTTGGGGTGAGACCACTGCCTGTTGATTGTCCAGTTGGGGTCAGACCTCTTCCTGTTGATTGTCCAGTTGGGGTCAGACCACTTCCTGTTGATTGTCCAGTTGGGGAGTTTTTCTGATCTGCCCAACCAGTTCCAGGTAAAACCCCAGCAGCCACGACCCTCAGTCCATGCAGGACTTGCTAGAGTGCTCAGCACTCTCTGAAAGGGAATGCAGTGCAGCAGGAACGCCATCATCAGAGTGGTAGACATGTATCGTGATAAATGCATGTTTCTTTTCCATGCAGCTCAGTTATTCACTTTCCCCCTTAAGTAGAACTCTCAGGAATCCAAGCCATGACACCATGTACAGCAGCACAACCTGCATGTTGTTGGGGGCAGAAATTGTGGTCTAGTGTTAAAATATTCTATAATATTTGATTTACTGCAACATACACAATTAGACAAATGTGTGAGTACCTGGAGCAGTCCTTAATCACATATTAATTATATGTTTGTAAGAGTATTGGCAAGCTCGCTGTCTTAAAACTGGGAAACACAGTGTTGAATCCTGATGAAGCCAGGTAGTCACAAGTAACAGTCAGTCCCAGAGGGAGAGTTTTCCCACAAAACAGGGGGACATTTGTGAAAGTCCCTATTTACATAGTAATAGATATATATATATTTTTTTTTTTAAATGCTAGTACAAGTACAGCCATTCACCTATGTCTGTTTCTGATTCAAAAGAAGGAGAAAAACCCAATTTTAAGCATTTTCCAAATTTGCTCTAAAAAAATTATAATTTTTGATTACAAAATGTCTGCAATTTCAAAATGGCAGCAACAAAACTAGCAGCTTTAAAAAAAATATTTTTTTTGCATATTACACTATATGTTTGTTTACATTATTAAGATTTTTTTTGCAATTTCATTACAGAAAAAAAATATTTGTGTTCCGTTTATTATTTTTTTTTTACATTTTACATTTAAGTGACACAAGAATATAATTACCGAAATTAGTCATTCTTATTTTGTCACCCCCATAATAATGTTATTACCTCAGCATGTGATCCTTTCCTACTACTTCTGTCATCCTTCCTAGATTATAACTTCCTCCAGCTGTCTAAGCACCCTACACCCCAGCTCAGCTGCGACCCCCCTCCATTTTGGTGCAATTTATAACAACTACAGAGATTATACTCCAGTAAAATGTCTGCTCGAGAAACCTAAAACCTTCCTTCCTGCGCCATTTATTAACCTTTCTTAGTTCCTGCAGCCTCCCCAGAGCCGGTGTCGAAGCATCATTTATATTTATAGCTGAAGGTTGTTGAGAATAAAGTATTTTCTAGTGATTACTGCGTTGGACATTGAGAATTCTGAATAAAGGTCAATGTGGTTTGGGGGTTAAAGTGGGATTGTGGGTAATAATGAGCATTTCTGTTCTGGTTGAAATGTAGATCATGGAATATTTTGACATGTTAGGAGATTATTAGTGTAAATGTATAAGTGCAAAACATGACTTATTTTGAATAAAAATAAACAGAATAAGGGCATTATATCGCAAACTGTAAATAAATCAGTAAGTAATATTTTGTTTTCCGTCAATCTTATTGACGATATTTATTCCTCAGGGTAAGCACCATAAGGACTTTGTTTTACTGCAATGTATACAGTGCTTAGGGGACTATCGTTGTTAAGAGGGGTACAGAGAAGAATTAAGAACATTTTGTAATGGTCTAATTTATTGTTAAATTTCCCCCTTTTATAATATTGTAAAGAAATATGATGGCACTACATAAATGCGAAAAATAATAATAATTCCAAAGGGCCCTCGAAGGATGGTACAAATAACCTGCTGTCCCTTTAATTTAATCACAGTCAATGTTACCTGTACTCTTGAACTTATATCACAGGCCCTGTGGATGCAGGAGCCACATGCGCCCATCTCACTACAGATTCACTATGTGCAGATTTGCAAAATTACTGCGTTGTCTTGCAGGTCTAACAAGGGTTCGAAGGACACCCACATCCTTAAAAGAGTTCAATCATAGTTCTTATTCTGGATTCTTGGGCTACATACACAGCATCAGCCTCTATACGAGAACTTCACTAATTGTTACAATTACAAATTAAATTGCTAGTGTAGGACTCACCTAAGAGGTTTTGCCTTGACGTGGCAGGTGCGCTTACACTTGATTAACCCTGTTATTTAAAGGTGCGCACAGATTTTGGATAGTGCACAAGTAACTTTTTCATTAGTTTTTTTTATTATACTACTTGTTACAGTGCCCGTCATTCATAACTATTAGGGAGTAGTGGCCTTTACTGATGCAGAATTTAACAAGCAATGGACTTACTGGTAGCTGCTACTGAAAACCAGTCACTAACTGCTCCCATTATTTTCTATGGGACTCACTAACCACCAGTTAGTGACTAGTTTACAATACTGCCACTACCCTTTGCTGACTGATGCAAAGCCCAAAAACTCATTCTAGCCTGTTGTGAAAGAAGTTAAAGACAGCTAGATCCTTAAAAATTCTCTTTAAACATAAAGTCTTGTTCCAACCCTGGTCGGTTTTATCAGCCATATGCTACTTACCTGTCATGACTGTCCACACAATGTGAAGTGAGTGTGCTCAGAATGTGTGTTTCTGTGCATGACCAACAACCTGCTAATAAGCAAGTTATTTAGCGATAGGCTTTAAAAACGTAGCAACAATGTTACAAGCCTGGTGGTAATGTATAGCCACTACAAGCTACCGGCTGTTGGTAATAATAACAGGTCTTATGGCAACTATTTACCAACAATGTTACAAGCCCGGTGGTAATGTATAGCCACTACAAGCTACCGGCTGTTGGTAATAATAACAGGTTTTATGGCAACTATTTACCAACAATGTTACAAGCCTGGTGGTAATGTATAGCCACTACAAGCTACCGGCTGTTGGTAATAATAACAGGTCTTATGGCAACTATTTACCAACAATGTTACAAGCCTGGTGGTAATGTATAGCCACTACAAGCTACTGGCTGTTGGTAATAATAACAGGTCTTATGGTAACTATTTACCAACAGTGTTACAAGCCCGGTGGTAATGTATAGCCACTACATGCTATCGGCTGTTGGTAATAATAACAGGTCTTATGGCAACTATTTACCAACAATGTTACAAGCCCGGTGGTAATGTATAGCCACTACAAGCTACCGGCTGTTGGTAATAATAACAGGTCTTATGGCAACTATTTACCAACAATGTTACAAGCCCGGTGGTAATGTATAGCCACTACAAGCTACCGGCTGTTAGTAATAATAACAGGTCTTATGGTAACTATTTACCAACAATGTTACAAGCCCGGTGGTAATGTATAGCCACTCTAACCTACCGGCTGTTGGTAATAACAACAGGTCTTATGGTAACTATTTACCAACAAAGTTACAAGCCCGGTGGTAATGTATAGCCACTACAAGCTAGCGGCTGTTGGTAATAATAACAGGTCTTATGGCAACTATTTACCAACAATGTTACAAGCCCGGTGGTAATGTATAGCCACTACAAGCTACCTGCTGTTGGTAATAATAACAGGTCTTATGGCAACTATTTACCAACAATGTTACAAGCCCGGTGGTAATGTATAGCCACTACAAGCTAGCGGCTGATGGTAATAATAACAGGTCTTATGGCAACTATTTACCAACAATGTTACAAGCCCGGTGGTAATGTATAGCCACTACAAGCCACTGGCTGTTGGTAGTAATAACAGGTCTTATGGTAACTATTTACCAACAATGTTACAAGCCCGGTGGTAATGTATAGCCACTACATGCTAGCGGCTGTTGGTAATAATAACAGGTCTTATGGTAACTACTTACCAACAATGTTACAAGCCCAGTGGTAATGTATAGCCTCTACAAGCTAGCGGCTGTTGGTAATAATAACAGGTCTTATGGTAACTATTTACCAACAATGTTACAAGCCCGGTGGTAATGTATAGCCATTACAAGCTACTGGCTATTGGTAATAATAACAGGTCTTATGGCAACTATTTACCAACAATGTTACAAGCCTGGTGGTAATGTATAGCCACTACATGCTATCGGCTGTTGGTAATAATAACAGGTCTTATGGTAACTATTTACCAACAATGTTACAAGCCCGGTGGTAATGTATAGCCATTACAAGCTACTGGCTATTGGTAATAATAACAGGTCTTATGGCAACTATTTACCAGCAATGTTACAAGCCCGGTGGTAATGTATAGCCACTACATGCTATTGGCTGTTGGTAATGATGACCGCTTATGGTAACTACTTACCAAGAAGGTTGAAAAAGTATGCTAGCATGTACCCTATTTCATAGACATGCAAGAGGTAAGTTTCTTGAATATCCAGACACACCTTAACCCCATAACGCCGTTACGGCGTTCTATGCCGTCCCGCTTTAATTGGGCTTTAAAGCCATTGCGGTGGCATAGAACGCCGTAACGGCTTTCAGCCCCAGGAGCAAGGACTTACTCACCTCCGCCGCGATCCTCTTCTGGAATAAAAATACACTTAGAATGATGTTACATATATATAATATATCTATATTATATATATAATAAATATATACACATATATTATATATATATATATACGTATAATTACAATAATAAATAAATAACATAATAAAATAAATAAATAAAATATTGAATCAAAATTTAATATAAGTTATATATTCATATGTAATTTCATTCTAACTGTATTTTGTTATTAACAATCTATATATAAGTTAGCGTTCATATATGTTTTTGTGTGAAAAAAGCAAAAAACTAATATTTGGCCAGTGTTTGTGACTAAGTGGCTACTAAAAAAGACTAAACATACCCCACTTTCAATACCTTGGGTTGTCTACTTTTTCAAATGGTATGCCATCATGGAGGTAAATCTCATTCCTGGGCTACCACACGGTCTCATAGGTAACATTACTAATTTGGCAAATTTCAATTTGAAAATGGAACGTTCTATATTTGACCCTGTAACTTTCCAAAACACCATAAAACCTGTTAATGGGGTACTGTTGTACTCGTGAGACATCGCTGATTACAAATATGTGCATTTTTTTGCAGTAAAACCTAACAGTATTATGACATTCACAGCTAAAATGTCAGACAGAAATATAAAATTTTTAAAAAAATCTCATTTTCTCAAATTTTTTAAAATTTTATTTATAATAAATTATGTTCCATATATGAATAGTTAATGATACATTAAAGCCCTGTTTCTCCTGAACAAAATGATATATAATAAATATGGGTGAACTTAATATGAAAGAGGTGAATTGCGGTTGAACAGACATATAGCGCAAATTCCAGTTTTTGTTTTGTTTTGATCAGAACATGCACCATTGACTCCGTCCTGAAGGGGTTAATCCAGGGATAGGAAACCTTTGGCACTCCAGGTGTTGTGGACTATATCTCACATAATGCCTTTACAGCCATAATGCGGGCAATGCATTAGGGGAGATGTAATTCATAACATCTGGAATGCAAATGCTGCCTATCCCTGCACTAGTCCAAAGCCAACATTTCCCTCCTTGTCTGCTTTTCAGATGTTTATATTTTGCATGAATTAGGGTTAGTTTGCAATGGTTTTGAAGAAAACAAATCACCTGGATATCAGTAGACCATAGACTTGCGCACAGCAAGATAATTTAGGTTGGACAAATAACTTATCGAAAGCAGAACATTTTTTGGAATGCCTGAATTTTGGCTGAATATCAGTTTGGGTCAGCAGAATGTTACTACCGAAACCCGATTCAGGAACCGAAACAGACAAACAGACATGCTTGGCCATTTCATGTTTGAGTTGGTTCATGATTCTGGTAAATTTTTTCTTGGAGTTCGTAAATTTGACTGAACACCCAATAAGGCCAAATTCAAAAGAATAGCAGTTCGGACATAAACGAATCTCCAAGTCTACTAGAACACCAAATATTATTTTGTATCTGAATTTTTAAATTAGTATTGCCATGGTAACATTTAGTCGGTCCTTTCCCTTAGTACACAACCTATTGTCTTCTTCAAACCAGGAGGAAGGCTGGCCACAAGTCTCCCTAAAGTCTGTAGAAGCTCCTCATCCGTCCTTAAATCATCTACATCGAGTCACATGTTATTCTCAAAATTCTTAATAACGTTTTTCCATGCGCAACTGCCCCCCACCATCCAGGATATGAGGTCACAGCTGCAATTCATATACCTTCCTCTGCAGTCCCAGTGGAAGGCAGGGATACACTTTCTCTAAATTTCCCTACTTGTTGCTACTGCTAAATCACTCCAAAGTGCTTCCTCTGTGGGCACAGCAATCCGTAGGGTACAGTTTGTATATTACTTAAAGCGACCTTTGTCATCTAGGTCACCTGACACCATCTGTGCATTTGGATAGGTTCCAACTATACACATCAACATCTTCAATCTTAAGTGTAGCAAAAAAAAAAAAAAATAGCTCTAACAATGTAACAAAGACGTGAAATATAACAAACAAAGGTCGTTCTCAGATGACCTCTTCCCCAACATAATTACACTATGCTCAATTAAGTGTCAAAAAATGTAATTAAATATATCTTAAACGCCAGGCACCTGGACCAGTTTGAAGCCTGTTAAAGCCCAAGGTTAAATAACTAGCCTGATCATGACGGCTTAATTTTGGGTGTAAAAAAGTTTGAAAAGAAAACAACAAAAAATAATAATTTTAACTAAACACTCACACATTTAAGTGAAAGTGATCTTGCCTGGAAACAGTCAGATGTCCCATCGCTTCCTACACTCACGTCTCATTAAAATCCCGTCTTGATGCTTGTGTTTGCAAAACTTACTTGCACATAGCATTTTATTCTTTTAAAAGGGACTTCATTATTTTGTGGCCAGCTCTTGGGCCCCCATAAAACGAGGCTAACAAGGTATTAGCCTGGGCATTTGGGGGCGGCGGTTTTTGCCTCTCCCTGGAAAGTGCCACCTAAGGCAAATGCCTTGTTGGCCTCGCGGTAAATGCAGCCCTGCCCTCACACTCCCACACTCACTCGCCTAACTCTGTTACACTCACCCACCCTCACACCACAAACCCCATCACACTCAACTCCTTCACTTTCACCACACTTACAACCCTAACCAGTCACCCCTTGAAGATCGTCAAACACTTTCACTTTCCACACATGAAACACATACTCACCATAAAAAAATAAATAAAATAAAAAACGCAGACCACAAGCATCTCACTTTACACACAACACAATCACTTTAGATGCCTGGTGCATTCTGGGATCTCACTGATACCACCGTGCAATGGCTGCTAACACTAAAGAGGAAAAGTTAGGGGTGCCCAACTGAATCTTTGCCCAGGGTAAGAAAACCATTTAGCTTTGCCACTGCATTAAGACACACCAACAATATGGAGCTACTAGAAAAAAGGAACATTGGAATAGAAAAGAGGTACAGAGGGATTTGGGTCCCAAAATAGGGACTGTCCCCCCTAAGTAGGGATACTTGGGAGGTATGTTACACAGCTTTGTCACTCTCTGGGAGTGGTTGAAATATCCACGTAAAGCAGTTATTTTTTGTTTGTGATTCTACTAACTCTGTTTGGTGTATGTGTAGGTATAGTGTTGGCAGTTGGCTATCAGCTCCACACTGGTTCAAACAATTCAGTGTTATTCACATAACACGTGTCACTTGATGAAACAAGTGAATATAGCCTGAGAGCTTACGTGTGTGAGAGATCTATAATGTCCCACTAATACAAACAGAATTCCGCCGTTCCCTTGTCATCAATGTTATGCTTATATCTTCTGCTACAGATCTAAGAATCTTCCTGTCTTATTTCGCAATCCCACACATGTTGCGTATGCAACCTTTTCACACTGCTAAATATCAGTTATAAACACAGGTAGTGTTGACAGACGGGAGCAAATTAGTCCATCCAGTCTGCCCATATTGAAATATACTAGACCAATTTTGTTTTTTTTAGTTCTTTAAGATAGCCTTACGCACTTCCCGAATATTTTGAATTACTTAAATACATACTTCTTTCACTTGATTTCTTTTCCAGATACCTAGAACCCTTTCTATAAGACATTGAAATGTATTGACTAAATAGTTGAGATTAGCCCCTAAAATTAGAGACATGGAGTGAGTTTAGGAGAATAGAGAAGAGAAGGATATATAGCTGAGTTGGAGACTGGTTTTTACATTTTCTAATTTGGACATTTAACCTAATATATTTAATTCCCTTGTGAATTCTTAGCAATTCCCAGTTTAGTGTATAACCCTGAGTTCATTGCTGTGAAATGACAAGGATAATGCCGAATGTACGTGTGCATAGTTGTGCATAGTTGGGAGAATTCTCTACACCCAGCAATTTTTCTTGTTTTGCTATTTTGGTCCAATGGGATTATTCGCTATACACTGGATTTTGTCTGGATGGACAGAACACAGTGCAAATGACGAAACTCAAAACGCAATCGAAATTCTCATATTTACTAAAGCTGAATACGGTTGGAATTCGGTCGGCCCGAGTAAGTCTGCAGCAATTGTGATGCTAGGTAATACATTTTTCAGTGGCCATATTAAAATCAGTGCTTTTGCATGCAAATCCCATACAAAGTATACGATTGTGACGACTCACAAGGGAGACTTTGGGGACCAATACTGCTTTAATGCATTTGATAGGTCTTGGTCCCATTAATATGCTGTATTACTATATGCAAAAAGTAAATAAATATGTTACAGAAGGCTGCACCATAAGCCTGCCTTTTAAAAGCACACCCCCTCACTCCAGAAAAAATACTTCCTTATCAAATGTATGTACACAGCTCAGAAACATAGAAACATAGAATGTGACAGCAGATAAGAACCATTCGGCCCATCTAGTCTGCCCAATTTTCTAAATACTTTCATTAGTCCCTGGCCTTATCTTATAGTTAGATAGCCTTATGCCTATCCCACGCATGCTTAAACTCCTTTACTGTGTTAACCTCTACCACTTCAGCTGGAAGGCTATTCCATGCATCCACTACCCTCTCAGTAAAGTAATAGGAGGGGCTCCGCCAGTCGGGCCGGGGCCCAGGACATGGGCAGCGCGGCAGCCAGGCAGGCTGTGGTCGTGTCAGGAGTGGGGGCCACTGTGGCTACTGGAGGGCCCCCTGGAGCACTTTGCAGAACGGGACCGTCGATGGAGCGGGGGGCGGCCTGGGGCAGGTAGACAGGCAGGCAGGTCCCTAGGCCCCAAGGGATCTCCTACAGGTCCCCCTGGTATGGTTCGGCATCGGGTGGACTCCCGGTTGGATTACGTGCTACGGATGCGGAGCATCATGGACCACTTGGAGTCGGCGGAGCAGCCCCTGGGCCATCCGTGGCAAGTGGGGGCTTGGTCAGTGAGTCAGATGTTACACTACGTTCTCACACCCTGCTTAAAACACTGCAGTCATTGCTTCTTTCTTTGCAAACTGGGGTTGGTCAAGGGGCTAGCGTGGGACAGCTTTGGACTCATGGGGTGGAGGGTGCGGCGAGCTTAGAGTTGGGCACTGGGGATAGCTCGGGTGGGACAGGGGGGTTGATGGTGGGGGCGGCTGCGGTTGCAACCGAGAGGGCGGAATTGACAGAGGGTGTGCCTGACGCGGCGCGGCAGCATGCGTATGTGTCATTTGCGGGGCCGTTGGGTGTGCACCTGAAACAGGACGTGAAGGAGAAGTTATGGAAGGGTGAGTTTTGTGAAATGTTTTCCCTTCTCCCTTTGGAGGAGTTTCTTGACCTCAAGGATGAGGACAAGAGGGACAAAAAGATAAAGGAAAAGAGGAAGAGGTATCGGAAGATACCGAAGTCCTTTGGTAACTGGTTGAGGGCTTTTTGCATCCTGGCTAGCGTCCTGGGCAAGAAATCGCTGGGGTTGTGCTCATCATTGTTTTGCGACCTGGATGGCATCTGGGAAGCGTACCGCATGTACGGCGGGCTCGTGTGGTGGAGGTATGACGAGCAGTTTAGGCAGCGGCTGGTAGCTAATCCAGGTATGAGGTGGGACCAGATGGTCATGGTGCAGAAGGCGCAACCCTTTGAACAGACAGCCGGCGCAAGGGGACAGTCCACCTCGTTGGCCGTCTCGCAAAAGGGCTTATGCTGGCTCTTCAACGAGGGCCAGTGCAAGTGGGGTTCCGGGGGGCCTAACCCCAGTGAAGCTAAGCGCGATGGTGCCGTGGCTAAGGCGCTATGGTAATCGAAACAAAAAAAAATACAGGGCGCCAGAAACACCAGATAAATAAACGAGGATAATAATGGAATGAATAAGGATAATGCTGTTTATTAAATGATATGCACCAACACTGTGCAAATATATAAAATATATATCAACATAAAAAGCCTAGATAGGCTAAAGACCCATAGGTATAGCAGCTCTACATAACATGAAAAAGTGCTAATAGCTAAAGTGCAGACAGTGAGATAAAGTGGCAGAGTGCAACTCCCACCACTCCAAGCTGGTAAAACTCAACAATGTCCACAACTAGTCACATAGGCAGAAATCATGCAAAACAGAAACTGCTGATACCAAAGTAGAAGGGTCTTCAATGCTGCTCAACGCGTTTCGTCCTTTAGACTTCGTCAGGAGCTTCTTCATCTTCTCAAACTCTTCTCTCTTTTAAATTCACCGGTCCGCCGGTATTTCCGTGACCGCGCATGCGCACGTCACACGTCATGACGCACGCGTGAACGCTCTGCGCATGCGCGGCCACGCTGGAACGCAAATAATCTTTATTGTTCTGTGTGCACAATGACAACTGAACGTCCTACATCAAAAACGTTCAGAGTTATGCTAGAACTATCGGCTAATTCATTTATATATAAATGTGGCTTCATGGGAATTGAAGATTATATTCCAAAAAAGAGAAATATATTAAAAAAATTATTATAAACATCAATAGTAAATTTAAAAGAAGGTGTATATAACACAGATAAGAAAAATAATGATATATCTAAAATCTAGTAGAAGATATATCTAAAATCAGAAGGGAATAAAAAAGAGACTAGAAGCACATTTATAACATGAATAAAATGAATACCCATTCATAACAAAAATAATTAAATACAATACAATATATGTAGGCATAACAGGTCACATATAAGGAAGTCTAAGATCATAATAATAATAATGTTGACAATAATGAGACAGATGGTATATCTATAAAAAGATGGATATGTATAGATAAATAAATATAATGGGGACATCTATGATAAATCTTAAATAACATGAACAATAGAGGCAAAAGTATTCAAACATATTCAGCATCAAAAATAGATATTTTAAAATAGATATTTTTTTGAAAATAAATATTTTTTAAAATCATAAATAAACATTTGTTTAAAAAATATATATATATTTGTTTCGAAACATTTCATAAGGAGACCATGAAAACACCATAAAAAGAGACCATAAAAAGATAAAAAAAAAAAGGAAGACTTAATCTATAAAAGATAAAATATCCAAATCTGTATTGAGACCTAAGGGAACAGAGGACTTCATTTTATATATCCATTCTGTTTCCCTTTTTGCTAGCATCTTCTCTGTGTCTCCCCCTCTCCAATGTGGTATAACTTTATCAATCCCTATACACAAAAAATCCTTAAAATCAAAATCACTGCATTCGTTACAATGTCTGGGAACACTATGTTTCATATTCTTATTTTTAATACCATTAAAATGTTCAAGTAATCTTATATGCAGTTTTCTAATTGTGCGTCCTATATATTGGACGCCGCATTTACATTGTAACATATAAACAACAAATCGAGCAGCGGCCAATTTGCTGGGGGAGGGTTTTGAATCTGGGGTTTTCATTCCTTTTTGGGACAGGGTGGGGCCGCTGGGACTGCGCATTCTGCATTCGGTAGCGGAGTTCCCTGAGATAGTGCGGGAGAAGCTAGCGAAGGAGGTGCAGTTGGACAGGATGGCTGGCCCTTTCGGGGCACCGACCCTGGCTAACTTATGGGTGTCGCCTCTCGGGGTGGTTCCGAAGAAGGAGCAAGGAAAATGTTGGCTCATTCACCACCTCTCCTACCCAAAAGGGGAGTCAGTGAATGACGACATTGACGGGGATCTCTGCTCGGTCTCTTACGCATCATTCGACCAGGCGGTTGAGCTGGTTAAGAAGGCCGGGCGGGGGGCTTTGATGGCCAAGGTGGACGTGAAAGCAGCTTTCCGCTTGCTCCCCGTTCACCCCAACTGTCACCACCTGCTAGGTTGTTACTTTGATGGGGGTATTTCATTGACAGGTGTCTCCCTAGGGGCTGTTCAATTTCGTGCTGTTACTTTGAGGCATTCAGTTCCTTCCTGGAGTGGGTGGTTAGGGAAGAGGCTAGGAGTAAGTCAGTGGTGCAGTACTTGGATGATTTCTTCTGTGTGGGCACAGCGAACTCGGGGGATTGTCTTCACCTTCTGCGCACTATTGAATGGATGGCAGGGCAGTTCGGGGTGCCACTTGCCGCGGGTAAAACTGAGGGCGCTACAGAGTGTATCAGTTTCTTGGGTCTTGAAATTGAGCGTCAGTTGCCCCAGGATAAACTGGTGGGGCTGCGGGGAACCATTGGGGAGGCGCTGCAGGTATGCAAGGTCATCCTGCGGCTACTACAATCACTCCTGGGCAAACTTAACTTTGCCTGCAGGGTGATCCCGATGGAGTAGATCTTTAGCCAGAGCCTGTCTACGGCAATGGCAGGGGTGCGGTCCACGCATCATTTCATCAGGGTGTCGGCGGTTATGAAGGCCGATCTGGTGGTGTGGGAGGCATTTTTGTGTGACTTTAATGGTCCTTCGGAAGGAGGGGATATCGGTGAAAGAACTCAAGCTCTTCACGGATGCTTCAGGCAGTGTGGGTTTTGGGGCTTACTTCAGCGGCCGCTGGTGCGCCGAACGGTGGCTGGATGAGTGGGGTGAGAGCACCCTCATCCGAAACCTGGCATTCCTTGAATTTTTATCCTTGGTCGTGGCACTGGCACTATGGGGCGATACGCAGAACCGTAAGGTAGTTTTATTTTCAGACAACATGGTGGTAGTACATGCGGTTAACAATCTGTAAGCAGCTTCAAAGCCGGTGGTACGGTTGTTGCGGCGCTTTGTTTTGCTTTGCATGTCGCTCAATGTGGTTTTTCGCATGAGGCATGTGTCAGGGTATCTGAACGTGATAGCTGACGCCTTGTCTCATTTACAGTGGTCCTGGTTTTGGATGGTGGTGCCAGGAGCACTGGAAGTACCCTGAAGAGATGTGACAGCTCAGAGCATCCTGCTTGGGGGATATGTGAGAGCCTCGGTGGCACCTGGAACTTGGGCTGCATACAGTATGGTCTGGACAGCATGGGAAGGTTCGTGTGCCAGGTTAGATCAGGCGCTGGTAGGGGAATCGCAAGTGGACGCGTTACTGTGGTTCACCTTCCGATTGCTTGCGGGGCATCCATCACCGGCGGTGGTGGATAGGAACATGGCGGCCCTAGCATTTTGGTTCAAGTTACATGAGTGGGACGACCTCACGAAGAATTTTGTGATACGCCAGGCGTTTAAGGGGTATCGCATGGGTTGCCGGGTGCCCGATGCTCGGAGGACTGTGTCGGTGAAAGTGCTGGGGGGGCCTTCTGGGGAGCTGCCAGAGGTATGTTGGGACGAGTTTGAGGAGCTGTTGTTTCGGGCAGCGTTTCTCCTGGCCTTCTTTGGAGCATTCAGTATTGGTAAACCGGTAGTGCTAATCGGGTGGACGGTAGGGGTATTCAGGTTACGCATTCAGGAAGGGAGGCTCGTGGTGCACCTGGCCAGGTCAAAAAATGATGTCAGGGGCAGAGGTCGGGACGTGACACTAGGTGCTTTGCCGGATTCGGTGCTCTGTCCAGTAACCGCGGTGTCACAATACATGGCTCGGAGGCCCGCGGTTGGGGGGTCATTGTTGAATTGTTGATACACGCGGATGGCTCTTCCCTTTTTTCGGTGGGTTTAGCTAAGTTGGGGTTACAACCAGGCAGCTTCAGAACGCATTCTTTTCAAATCGGGGTGGCTACTGAAGCCTCACGTTTGGGCCTGGGGAGGCTGTGGTCAAGCGGATTGGGATATGGGAATTAGTCAGGTTTCAGTCATATGTGCATTTGGGTATGTTAAATTGAATTGGGGCAGGAAGGACCAAGGTGTACTGCGCATGGTGGTGATGCTTTTGTTTGTTTCCCTAGGAAAAGTCGCCTGGATCGTCGGGCACTCCTTCGTGTTCTGTGCCGAGAGGAGAGCTGCAGCTAGAGTTAAAGGGCAGCAGCTGGGCTTTCCGATGTACCAGTTGGCACTCTGTTGGTTTGGTTATCGGGGTTTTGTTGGGGGGATGTTTGCAATGCAGTGTTTCGCATAGTAGCAGATGGAGGAAGGCCGGACTTCTTAGTTCTCCACTCAGAGGGGAATGATCTGGGGCTGGTGCTGCAGCGTCAGCTGGTTAAATGGATGAAACAGGATCTGAATAAATTGCAGGATATGCTCCCTGGTGTACTGGTGGTATGGTCGGAGATAGTGCTTAGGCGGCAATGGCGGCACGCGCGTGACCCGTTGGCCATTGATCGCTGCCGAGGAAAGGTTGATAGCCTGATGGCTAGTTATTTCTGGAAAGTGGTGGGGAGGGGTGGTAGTAAGGCATTGGGAATTAGAGGTGGGGATGCCCGGTTACTATCACACAGATGGAGTTCACCTCTCCGCAGTGGGGTGGGATATCCTGAACCTGGGTTGGCAGGAAGGGCTGCAGAAAGCACTGTTTCTTCGGGGTGGGGGAGCTCAGATGGCTTAAGGTTTCAAACTCTGAGCTCATGGCAAGATAGGGAGTGCTAGGAGAGGAAATAGGTTATGTTAATGGTTATTGGTATGTTTGGTAGGTTTCGAGTACTGTCGGTGGCTCAGAACCTGGTGGGGTAGGGGTACCTGGGTATACCCCTACCATGGTTAAATTATAATAAATGGTTGGCACTTTAAGTGATGTTATGTTGGTATAATGTTTTATATATATAAATACATTTGTATATATATATATACATATATTATTTATAGTGGGGTCATTGCCTTTTATACCTAACAGAAGGATACGGAAGTAAGGGCGGGGCATAGGGCAATGACCCAAAAAGTTCCTATGTTAAGTTATTATTATTTATATATTTAATAAAGCTGTGGACAATTGTACCCATATACCCTAGTGTCTGTGTTTTATTGGGGTAAGTATGTGGAGGTTTTTTCCAACGTTCCAGATGCCCATATGGCAACGATACACCGGTCATGTAGCCCCATGTAACAAAAGCACAGCTTAGTGGTTAGGAGGCGGAGGGGGGGGGGGGCCACGAATCAGTTTTCGCACCGGGGCCCCATGGGTTGTGTGTACGCCACTGGACGGATATAAAATAAATCAATCTGCTACAAGTCAATTTCTTCTATATCTTGTTGTAATATGGATAGCTATCATACTTAATTGAGCAGTCTGATGTGACACCCCCTTCTCTTTTAAAGTAATCCAGATGTAGACTTTGAAAATGTATTTTATTTGTCATTAGTTTAAATAAAATCTGGAATCTCGCTCCAGTCCTTATCAGGCTTCCATACTGGCGGTTATCAGAATTAATAAGCGTATATATTATTTGATCATGTCATGATATTTAATAATTTATCTATTAGTCAAGCTAATTGCTGGGATCTTTATCGTTACATAACTTGATTATCAGAAAATGTTGCTTCGCCAACACAATTCTGATCACAGAGTTCCATTGCTATTAAACTCAAGCAAGGATGTCCCAGGAGAATCAAAGATCTGCTTTCTTTTATCTTATTATTTTTGGATTTTATAAGGAACAGCTGCTTGGATGCTGAAAAAGAAGAAAAAAAAAAAAAACACATAGTGTACATCTTCTCCTGTCAAGTTCTTACCGGCGTAGATAGATTTTTAAGACTTTAAAAATACTTTGAAGTATACATTATCACTTGGAAGTAAAAACACCATGAAGTATACATTTAAACTTAAAAACATATCCACACCACTTTGCGGTCACACTGGGAATTATTGCTCAAACTCATTAAAATAGAACACGTGTGCTGGATTAATTTATTGGGGGCCATCCTAGGTAATAAATAATTGTTGTTACATACCCAAACCACTTTCATACCTCCTAACATTTAAAGATATGAATGGTGGCTGGAGGTGCAGGTGGAGGGCATAATGGTGGCACAGTGGTCACCCCAAACCAGGGGTGTATTTACCCCGAGGCAAACAAGGCATTTGGCTTGGTCGGCACTTTCTGGGGGGCTGCAAAAAAAGCCGCCCCCAATCGCCCTGGCAAAGGCCTTGCCAGCCTCTTGTCCTGGGGGGCCCAGGAGCTGGCCGGCTGGCCTCCTCAGGACCCCCCAGGCTGGCAGCGGCGGAGCTTTCCGGGCAGGCGGGCAGCGAGGGAGCACTGATCCTCCTTTTCAGATCCCTCGCGTGCACTGCAGTGATGCCGGAGCTGGAATAAGACGTCATCTGGCTTCGGCATCACCACGTGGCATCACCGACTGCAGTCACTGGGCGCCCGCCCACCCAGTAGCCCCACTGGACCCCAGGGAAAGTGATAATCCACCCCAGTATTCCCAAAGGTAAAGAGGCTGGGGGATTGAATTTAAAAAAAATGTGAGTGTGTTAATGTGTGTGTGTCTGTTAGTGAGTGTGTGGGTTTCTGTTAGTTAGCGAGTGTGTGTGTGTTACTGAGAGTGTGTGTGTGTCTGTTAGTGAGTGTGTGGGTGTCTGTTAGTGAGTGTGTGTGTGGGTGTCAGTGAGTGTATGTCTGTTAGTGAGTGTGAGTGTGTGTCTGTGAGTGTGTGTGTGTATGTTAGTGAGTGTATCTGTTAGGGAGTGTGTCTGTTAGGGAGTGTGTTACTATGTGTGTGTCTGTTAGTGTGTATTCATGTCTGTTAGTGAGAGTGTATGCGTGTCTGTTAGTAAATGTGTGTGTCTGCTAGTGACTGTATATGTCTGTTAGTGAGTGTGTGTCTGTTATTGAGTGTGTATGTCTGTTTGCTAGTGCATGTGTGTCTGTCATTGTATGTGTGTGTCTGTCAGTGAGTGTGTATGTGTATTTAGAAGGCGGAGCAGGGGCCTGAGTTTTGTCATGCCTAGGGCAGCACAAAACCAGGATACACCAATGCCCCAAACAGTGGTCGAAGCACCCTGGCGTGTTATACTTTCCATATCCACTTAGCGTAGTCATGCACAGTGCACATTTGAAAGTTGGATTTTATTTTGTAATACCTTGAGCTTTATTTGCACAGTGTGAGCTCAACCTGTCAAACAGTCTTGGTGCATTTATTAGGGGGCACTTTTCTGATGTACCCAGAAGTATAATGCTAACTAATATGGCAGAACAGGAGCCTACATCCAGCCTGTTGAATGGTATTCAATAATACATTTTACAACTCAAAATCTCCTCTAGGTCCCCATTTATGTTTCCATGTCAGTGTTCCTTTTTTTCTGTGCTGTTCCATCCCTGTCCCACCCTGCAGTTGCCCCCTTTCTCCAATATCCGTGTGAAGGGGTTTGTGGGGCTGTGTGTGAATGTGTATGGGATAACATGGGTATGATTATGTGTGTGATGTGAGTTGTGTGTATGTGGTGGGGCTGCCTGTGGGTGATAGGTTGAGAGAGTGCATGAGAGTGATGGTAGTGGTATGTATGACTGCATATACAGGCAATACTCAAAAAATTAGAATATCGTGCAAAACGTCATTTATTTCAGTAATGCAACGTAAAAGGGAAAACTAATATATGAGATAGACACATTACATGCAAAGCAAGATAGTTCAAGCCGTGATTTGTCATAAGTGCGATGATTATGGCTTACAGCTGATGAAAACCCCAAATCCACAATCTCAGCAAATTAGAATATTAAATGCAATCAATAAAACAAGGAGTGTACATAGAACAATATCGGACCTCTGAAAAGTATAAGCATGCATATGGACTCAGTACTTGGTTTGGGCCCCTTTTGCCGCAATTACTGCCTCAATGCGGCGTGGCATTGAAGTTATCAGCCTGTGGCACTTCTGAGGTGTTATGGAAGACCAGGATGCTTCAATATCGGCCTTCAGCTCTTCTGCATTGTTCGGTCTCATGTCTCTCATCTTTCTCTTGGCAATGCCCCATAGATTCTGGCCAATAAAGCACAGTAATCTCACGGTCATTGAACCAGGCTTTGGTGCTTTTGGCAGTGTGGGCAGGTGCCATGCCCTGCTGGAAAATGAAGTCAGCATCCCCATAAAACTCGTCTGCGGAAGGAAGCACGAAGTGCTCCAAAATCTCCTGGTAGACGGCTGCGTTGACCCTGGACTTAATGAAGCACAGTAGACCAACACCAGCAGATGACATATCTCCCCAAATCAACACAGACTGTGGAAACTTCACACTGGACGTCAAGCATCTTGCAGTATGTGCCTCTCCATTCTTCCTTAAACTCTGGGTCCTTGGTTTCCAAATGAGATGCAAAGTTGCTCTCATCAGAAAAGAGGACTTTGGACCACTGAGCAACAGACCAGGTCTGTTTTTCTTTAGCCTAGGTAAGACGCTTCTGACATTGTTTGTTGTTCAGAAACGGCTTGAAAAGAGGAATACGACATCTGAAGCCCATGTCCAGGATCCGTCTGTGTGTGGTGGCTCTTGATGCACTGACTCCAGCCTCAGTCCACTCCTTTTCAAAGTCCCCAACACATTTGAATGGCCTTTTTCTGGCAATCCTCTCCAGGCTGCGGTCATCCCTGCTGCTTGTGCACCTTTTTCTTCCGCACTTTTCCCTTCCACATAACTTTCTATTAATGTGCATTGATACAGCACTTTGGGAACATCCAACTTCCTTCGCAATTACCTTTTGAGGCTTTCCCTCCTTATGGAGTGTGTCAATGATGGTTTTCTGCACAACTGTCAGGTCAGCAGTCTTCCCCATGATTGTGATTCCTACTGAACTAGACTGAGAGACCATTTAAAGGCTCATAAACCCTTTGCAGGTGTGATGGCTTACTTAGCTGATAAGAGTGGGACACTGTGAGCCTAGAATATTGCACCTTTTCACAATATTCTAATTTACTGAGATTGTGGATTTGGGGTTTTCATGAGCTGTAAGCCATAATTATCACACTTATGACAAATCACGGCTTGAACTTGACTGCTGCCCAAATTATCCACCTCCCGATGCCCTCCTGGCTTACTGGTGAGTCCCCTCCCTGTTCAGCCCTTTTTATCCCCCTTTTGTAACATAGTATCCCCTATGGCCACCCACCCCCCCTTACTGCTGGCCAGCAGTCATGCCCTCCCTTCCTTTCAGTCCAGAGAGTTACCAGCTTGCTCTGCATGTAATGCGTCTATCTCATATATTAGTTTCCCCTTTTACGTTGCATTACCGAAATAAATGAACTTTTGCACAATATTTTTTTTAGTATCACCTGTATAATGGGAGTTGTATAATGCTGCAAAGATTGGCTCTTATAACCTTGTGTATTTCTATGTCTAATTGTATTTTTTCAGTCCTCACTAACCCATATTTGTTAAATATAAAATAAATAAATAAATCATTAAAATAAAATCCTAGGAAATGGCAATTGTCCTTTTACTCTCAGCACACATGACAGTTTACGGAGTTGAAAACCCAACATGTGCAAGTTAAGAGGATAGGAAGAGAACATGAAATGACAACAAATGCAGGACTGTGCCTAGAATTTTAGGGCTATTGGCTGGTGTTGAAGATTAATTTATGTAAATGAGTCAATATTGGGCCATAATTAATGTATTAGCAGGCTATGGTTCATTTGCAACTGAAGCCACAGCGCCCTCTTATAAAAGTAACTTTATAACTAATTAAGTTAATTAAGGCAGAAGGCGATAAAGAGTTAATGCACGTGTGCTCCGTCAGCAGATGATGCTATTCTGATCTGCTTCCCTAAAGAGTTTGGTGTCCCCTTAGCACCGCTAATCTATGACTCATCCAGCCTCTAATCCCATTTCTCCTGAGTCTAAATCTTGGCCTAGACTTAAATTTTAGAATTTACTGACCCCCCCTCTACTACTCCCTCTTCCTGTCTCCTCTATCCCACTGACCTAACTTCTCCTTTTAAAAAACAAGAGTTTTAGCTCTTTAGTATACTTCCTTTCCTTATGTATCCCTCAGCTGTTAGGAGAAACTCTCACAGAACTTAGTTTTTTAGGAACTTAACAAAATGATTTATGACTGCAATTCTATTACTAAATACAATCTGTAGAGGCGCCCTCCCACAGTGAGGGTCTCAGAGCAGGGATTTCTATACTCCAGTCCCTAATTATTATACATAATATGAATCCACAATTTCAAAATCACTGGCAAGAGAACTTTATTTACTATAATTATATATTTATCAAATTGCAATGTTCCAACCAATAGACAGTCTGTTTTATCAACATCTAAAACTACAAAAAAAACAAGTCATGCGCTCAAACTCTCATCACTCCTAGGCGGCAGCAACGACCATAGTACACATCAGCCCCAATACATACAGTAAAATCCAAAGAAAAAAGTTACCTGCGCTCTTCCCAAATCCCTATGCATATTTAAACAAATGGAGGTTATTTAGATTCTCCAATGGCCATGAGAGTTTAGCCCACAAAAAGCAAGGGTGGAACAGTGCTACAATAACTGATCACAAGGTGGCTGCACACCTGAATAGGAAGGTAACCCTCAAAACCTTCAAGGATAAATCGAACAAACAGAACAAAGGATACAGGTAGCGCCAAAATAAATACAACATAGTGGTAAGTAATCAAAAAAAGATACTAAGTAAAAGATAAAAATGTCCTTTTGCGGTTTTAAAAGTCTTCAAATGTTGAATAAGATGTCTACGGAGTGATATCACACATCACAGGATCACAGGATCTCCCCTGCCGGTCTATGCAAGGCCGGCACTATCCGAGCGCCGGCCCTGCTGCATTCCATGACGGGCCAGTGGGGAGATCTTTGAGTGTGATGTGGCCATCCGTGGTAGAAAGAGGGAGGGAGACAGGAGAGGAACCCGGAGGAGCTCTAACTTGCAGCTCCACCGGGTTCCTCCCGCAAGATTCGGAGCATTGCCATGGACCACTCACCACTAGGACCACCAGGGATGGCAGCAGCACGATCCCCCATCCCAGGCTGAAGGTAAGAAGGTAGGGGAGCTATAATCACTCACACACACTGCACCCCTGACACTCACAGCACCCTCACTCACACACACACGCTGCACCCCTGGCACTCACAGCACCCTCACTCACATACACGCACACACACTGCGCCCCTGACCTCCAGCAGAGGTTAGAGTGGTCAGGGTCTATGGCATTCAGTAGTACCGGCATACAGTACCAATGGGTCAGCAGTTTGAACGCCGTTTTTTGGGTCTTGCTGAAGACCGAGCAGTGATGTGCTAAGTAGCACATCTTCTCCCAGTCCCCGTCCATAAAGGCCTTACCTAAGGCTGTTTCCCATTTCCCCACGAACCTTGGCTTCTCTGTCAGGATTTCCCTCTGTAGCATGGAATATAGCAGTGATATCCCATGCGGTTGCGGGTCTGGGTCCATGCACATGTGCTCGAAGGTGGTGGAGTCCAGTGTCCGTGTCGCGCACCTACGGAGGGTGTGAATGTAGCTCTGCAGTTGTCTGTAGCCGAGGCTCTGGAGGAAGGTGGGGGTGGCCCTCTCCAGCAAGACCGTTAATTTCCTACAGCCAGCCCTGTCAAGTATGTTGTGTAGCCTGGGTGACTTAGTGTGGAGCAGGTCCCGAAAAGTGTTGGGGTCTAGTCCTGGTGGAAAGCTCTGATTATGAGTCAGGGGGAGGAGGGGTGAGGTGCTAATCCGTATCTCCTCGCTGCTCCCCTCCACACCCGCATCGTTGCTAATATATAGGTAGAGCATTCAACCTCATCCCCCCCTCGTCTGCCATGACAGAATGGTCATCGGCCTCCCGGCTTCTGTCTCCTCTATCCCCTTCCATTTTGCTGTGTTTTTTACCTAATATTCTAGCTGTGTGACAATGAGTAATATTTAAAGCACATTGGCAATAACAACATTTAACCTATTAAGATGAAGCACAAGATATCACATGGCTTCCGTATGTTTAAACAGAGTACTTTAGACAGCATAACCATATCACATTATTGAACTGGTTATAGAGTCTGGAGTCCCTTGGCGCTGTACCTCTATTCTGTGTAAAACCATTTTCAAGCAGTTTTACACTGAATGAGGGTCGCTGGCCACCCATAGCCCCGCCCCCACCGGAGGTATGACTAAAGCAGAGATTACACACTTCCTTCTAGCCATAACAATTCATACTAGCAATGGACACTGTGATAGGCTAAAAGCGGTCAGCTGACACCTTCAGCCAATCACATGCACCCACTGCTGCTCAGTCTAATGCTTCCTGTTAGCCCAAACTGCACAGAGGTGATTGGCTGTGCTGGGGACTCTTGTTTAGCAATAAACCATTAAATATGGTTTAACACTAAAAGGAAGAACCATATCAGGGGACTCCAGACACTAGAACCACTTTAAAGGACCACTATAGTGCCCTGAGGGTGCCCCCACCCTCAGGGACCCCCTCCCGCCCGGCTCTGGAAAGGGGAAAGGGGTTAAAACTTACCTTTTTCCAGCGCTGGGCGGAGAGCTCTCCTCCTCCGATCCTCCTCTTCTCCTCCTCCTGGGCTGAATGCGCACGCGGGCAAGAGCTGCGCGCGCATTCAGCCAGTCACATAGGAAAGCATTCTCAATGCTTTCCTATGGACGCTGCGTGCTCTCACTGTGAAAATCACAGTGAGAAGCACGCAAGCGCCTCTAGCGGCTGTCAATCAGACAGCCGCTAGAGGAAATAGGGGAAGGCTTAACCCATTCATAAACATAGCAGTTTCTCTGAAACTGTTATGTTTATGAAAAAATGGGTTAACCCTAGCTGGACCTGGCACCTAGACCACTTCATTAAGCTGAAGTGGTCTGGGTGCCTAGAGTGGTCCTTTAATGAGATGAAGCAGGTACAGAACCTAGTGTCCCTTTCACTTAATCATCCCTCGATGTTCTACACTTGTCTTCATAATGCTATCTCTTACCCCCTACCCATTTACATTTCTTCCTCCTCTATTTTGGCCTTTTTATCATTCATAAAGTGCCATCATATTCCGCAGCGCTGAATGATTTACCTACAAACGTGTTTTTTTTTTATCCTGTCTCCGTAGATGTCTTGGAGATTTATCTCCCTTCCATTCCTCTCCTTATATTTTTTCCTTCTCTGCGTGTTTTATGGTCTACGACCAAAGATGTTATCTTATTTGTAAATCTATGATCTCCTTTCCTACCGTTTTCTTTTTCGTTCATTAAAAAGCCTCCATGCATGTTTCCTGACTTACATTTTAACTTGAAGAAAGTATATGTATATTATAGCAATGCCGTAATCACAATTCATTGAGTATAGGAGGGCATTAACACAGTACTGTTTATAATCATTAGTGTACTTGCAGTGCAAAATACATATTAGGGTTATTATGGGTTTAGAATGATGATGTACAGTACAGGACTTCAAGATTATGCAGACTGTAACTCATTTCACTCTCAGCCAGGCTTCATCCTCTTCCCTATTAATAATAAGCACGTCCCTGAAATCACCTACGATTAATATTACACCCCATTTAATGCCCCCACCTAATATTTCTTACCCTTTTCTTTAAATACTGTCTATGATTTACCTTAGTCTTACCGTAAAAATACCCCTTAGATGCCCCTTAATCTAACACTTTATCAAAACCTTTAATTAATTAGCCCTATGATGTATCTATCCCTGCATTTAACTACCTATAATTCATCTAAAACTTTCATTAAATACTTCATATGCTTAATCTAACGCTTAATTTAAATGCCACCTACGATTTATCTATCCCTTCATTTAAATGCCCCGATGATTACTCGTACCCTTCCTTTAAATGCCCATATGATTAATCTAAACCAGGGGTGCCCAGGTGTTGTAGAACTACAATTACCATGATTATTTGCATGCCTTTAGAATGGCAAAGCATCATGGAAGCTGTAGTTTTAAAACATCTGGGGATCTACCTTTTGGGCACCCCTGGTCTAACTCTTCCTTTAAATACGCCATATGCTTAATCTACCCCTTCCTTTAAATGCCCAATGATTAATCTTACCCTCCCTTTAAATGCCCCTATGATTAATCTAAGCCTTCCTTTAAATACCCTCTATGATTGATCTTACCCATGTTTTAAATGCCCCATTTATCTTACTACACTGCATTATTTTACCTCCTCCCCCCTCCGCCTGCCAATCTCTCTCCTTCTTTTCAATCTTTTATCTCTCCCTCTCTTCCTTTTCTTACCAATTACTCCGTTGTGCCTAGTTAGAATTACATATCAACACTTTAAGTTTCTGCTCATTCTTTTTTTTTTTTTTTCATTTATACAAACCATCTGTTTAGTCAAATGCTTAACCCTTTCCGTTTAACAGGCTGCACGCAAGCTGCAGATGTGCAGCCCATTGTAATACGCTGCCGACTGGAGAATAGCAGCCGGCTGGGAGAAGGGATATTGAAGCTTTGGTCACAGGCCAGCTTAGAATGAGTTAACGCGATGTTAGCATTTGGCAGTGAATAGCATGGATTCATCACTACCTTGTAAGGTTTCAGCGATGAGAGAATCAATAAATTGTGCTTTTTGTGGGCAGGGGAAACATTAGCATAATAAAAAAAGACTTGGGCATTAATTCTTTATATCTAGTCTCTTACCCCACCTGCCCCAGGGTTTCACAAAATTAGGGAATTAAAGCATCAATATGAATTGGCACTTTGATTGAGAACACAAGGGATTTGTGCCAGTATTCCAAAGGGGGACAATGCCCACTATTGCCCTGTCTTGTGAATTCCAGATGTTTCTGCCCTGGCTCAGCATAGCTAGAGGTGGAATCTTAACAGCGTGGCTGCGAGGAGACGGCTGGCAACGTAAGGCCAACAGTCAAGTGGATCTACCCTCAGTTAGCTCTCTTTATTTTTTTATTTTTTCCCCAATTTTTAGGGCTTCCTTCTTTTCTTTGAATATGGTGCAATTTGGAGAATGCTGAAATGTATACTTTTTGCAGTTGTTAAACAATAACGACTCTTGCAATGTGTGTCTCGTTGTATTCTCTTGTATATTAAATGCAATATAATATCAGTTTTGTAAAAAAAATAAACAAAAGTGAAATTGCTCTTTTTGTGCATAAAGCCCACAGATTGCAACGTGTTTGGTCCTCCTACTCACACAGTACATGTCAGGTGTGGGTTTTATGTAGAAAGGTTCCTTGCACTGACCCTCTCTATCAAACATTCCAACACGTCACCCGCTGCTTTCAATCACTCCAGGGCCCCTGTCTAACCGCTGGGCCCTACACAGCCGTCTATGGTCGCCTTATGGCCAGGGCCGTCTATAATATGATTAGGACCCTGGGCAATGCATTTTCTTGGGCCCCATGGGCCCTGTTCCTGCCACTGCCTCACTCCCCAATTACGTCCAACCCGCAATCACACTGACAGACGGACTGGCACATACACACACAGACAGACATTAAAACATTCACAGATACATACTGACACACACAGTCACTACACACAAATATATACTGGCAGATATACTGACACACACACACAGACACATACATTAACAGATATACTGACACACACACAAACACATACACTGACAGATATACTAAAACACACAGACACATACACTGACAGACACATTGACACACACACACAGGCATACTGACATACACACTGACACACACACACATGCATACTGACATATACACAGACAGACGTAATGGCTGATACAGACAGACATTAAAACATTCACAGATATATACTGACACACACATACACTGACATACAAATATATCCTGGCAGACATACTGACACACAGACATACATACATACACACACAGA